>CM060180.1:2486952-3686952 GCA_030549775.1 Tamarix chinensis | reverse complement strand
ATTTAGCACAACAATTCCATTTATTTGCCTCGATAGAGAGATCAAGATATCGGGACACAAAGGTACACTGGTCGCACTGGTGCATAAAAGCTACTCAGTACCCTTCAACTATCAACCCAGGGACGCAAAGGTACCCTGGTCGTACTAGTGCATAAAGCTAACTCAGTACCCTACCGACAAAGACACCTAATCCTTAAGTATACATACCCCCTAACTAGTTCCGTCGAGCTAGATAGAGTAGATATAGGGCTTGGCTGGGGCACAAAGGCACTCCAGCAAATACCAACTAATCATGGGTTAAACCACGTCTTTAGGGTAGCGACCCCTAAAAAGCCACCATTCCCGATCTTGAGGTCTTTCACATTAAGTATTAATGTCTTAATTAAGGGTGATCACAGAAGCACAATAATCAGATAATTATTCACTTTTTATTTTTCAGATATCATTAGACATTTCTTATTCAAATGGTTGTCCAAGGTAATATGAAAGAATTATTAAGGCCATCCTAAACTCATCTAATTCCGAATTAGAACTCGTTCTGGTGATACTTACTAGTCATCAAATACTCTTACCTCGCTAATCAACGTTATTTGAGTCATATTACAAAATTCCACAATCACAACAACATATTAGATGCAAATTACTCATTTACCCCTTACTTAGATAACTACTAAGTCATCCCTTCCTTACTTGACAAATTACCGTGTTACCCTCCTTGTTATATAATTACCAAATTACCCCTTACTCGATTTAGGTTACTAAGTTATTTCTCATACTTATTGGGTCACTAATCCCCCTTTATAATTATTACCCTTAATATACTTTCCATTTAGTTGGTTAGATTACCACTTTGCCTTTCTCCTTTATTATAATTAGTAAATTACCCTTGAGGTGGTCAAATTACCAAATTACCCTTCCTCATTATCCTAATTACTAAATTGACCCTTTATTTAGTTAATTACCAAATTACCGTCCTTTATTATCAATTACCAAACTACCCTTCCTCATTGTCAAAATTACCAAATTACCCTTTGGTTGGTTAAATTATCAAATTACCCTTTTATATGATCATAGTTACCATTTTACCCTTCTCCGTTATTAAATTTACCAAATTACCCTTTGGTTATCTAAATTACCAAATTGCCCTTCTTAATTGTCATAATTATTTAAATTACCAAATTAACCCCTCACACTTATCATATTTACCATTTTACCCTTCTTCATTATTACATTATCAAATTACCCTCTAGTTATTTAAATTATTATTTAACCCTTCTCAATTATTATAATTACCAAGCTACTCCTTTCCAATTTTTACTTTTACCCCTTTTATTTACAATATTACCAACTTACCCATTTACTTTCAAATTTACCATTTTACTCCTTAACTTCCAAAAATTACCATAACACCATTTCACTTATAAGGTTACCATTTATCCTTAATTACAAAATTACTATTTTACCTCTTTTAATTTTCAAATTACCATTTTCCCCTTTAATCACAAAATTACTATATTTCCCTTTAATTACAAAATTACAATTATACCCTTTTATTATAAAATTACCATTTTACCCTCTTCTTACAAAATTACCAACTTACCATTTAATCACAAAATTACTATTTTACCCTTTATTCACAAAATTACCATTTTACCCTCTTTAATTATGAAATTACCATTTTACCCCCTTACTTCCAAAATTACCAATTTTCCCTTTTCATTTACAATTTACCACTTTACCCTTTCTACTTCCAAAATTACCATTTTATCCATCATTAACAAATTTACCATTTACCCTTGCCTCCAAAATTACTAAAATACCCTTTTTAATTAAGAATTACCCTTCTACCCTTAGCACACCCCTTATATTAAATTATTATTATTACTACATAAAATATTAACTTTAATACCTCATCCACAACTCTTATAATTAATATAATACTTATTAACGCCCATATATATATTAGGCCATATTCTTGTACAATATACATTAATAAAATCCCCTAAGGCTCACAAAATATTAAACATGTATTAAATATCACAATAGCATAAAACAACATGGATAATACTTAACATTCTCCTTAACAACCAAAATTATTACCTTAAATATTATTTCCATACATATCATATAATCTATCACGCTTCCTTTTTATCAACCAACATAATAACCACATATAACATATTAAACAACACAAACCAAGCATAATAATATATTAAAAATCTTAATGTGCTAACATACATTAATCAATGCGTTTAAGTGAGATTTAATGGTTACCTTGATTTCCGCAAAAACAAACCTTATCGGTATTCCGGTTTAAGGTTCAAGCTTGATTTATCAAAACCAATACCTAAAAATAATTCAAGACTTATTACATTAGAAATTATGAAATCAAAATATAAGGCTTTAACAATTAATAGAATAATTAACTTAAAATATAATTATACCTTAAAATTATTAAATAAATAGATCAAGAAATGTAGAAACTTATGCTGCTAATGCAGCATGAGCTGCATGTAAAGAATTGAGGAGGAGGGGCTCGAAGGTGGTGGAAATAGGGAAGGATAGGTATTTTCGGGTTGGTGGTTTGGGGCTAAGAAAAGGGCATGGTGGGGAAGGATTTGGGGCAAGGGAATGGTGCAGAAGTGTAGAGGGGGTGTAAGTGGTGGTCGGGGATGGGTTGACGACAGCTAAAGGTGGCGGCGGCAGAGAGGCCGCGAAGAGGGGCTTCCGAGATGGAGGTTGGCGAGGAAGGAAAATAGGGATTGAAAACGAGGGCCTGTGGGTGGTGGTTTCGGCTAAATGAGGATTGGGGGTGGTAGAGGGGGTTGCAGGGTTTATTGTGGTGGATCAGGTGGCGACATAGGCGGTGGATCGAGGCTGCACAGGGTGGTTGCCAAGAAGGGATGGAAGGGAGAGAAAAAGAAGAGAGGAGGAAGAATGGGGCTGCGGGGTGGCTCGATGGGGACTGCGATGGTTCCAGGGTGAGGTAGAGGGTGGCAGGGGGTGGTGTAGGTGGCGTTAGCGGCGACGGTCAAATAAAAAAGAGAGGGCGAGGGAAGGAGAAGAAAGGAAAGAAAAGAGAGGGTCGGGGAACATGGGAAGGCTTGGGAAAGTGCAGAATGGGGCAGGGAAGGAAGAAGAAAAAGAAGAGGAAGAGAAAGGAGGGGATAGGTAGGCTCGAGGGTGGCGTAGGTGGTAGGGAGATGGGAGTTGCAGGGAGAGGGAGAAGGGATGGTGACGGCAGGGAGAGGGAGAAGGAGACAGGGATGGTGGGACCGAGATGGTTAAGAGAAAACGATGAAAGGGAGAGAGAGGGAGATAGAGGGAGGGCAACAGGGGAGAGGGATTTGCAGGAGAGATGGCGGGATCCAGGATTCTTGCCGATGATGGAGGAAGAAGAAAGGGTCGAGGGAGGGGCTGGGTGCGTGATGGGCGGACCGGTCGAAGGAAAGAAGGAGCGGGCATGTCCGGTCGGGGAAGAAAGGAAAGAAAGAGGGGTGTTCTGGCAAAGCGAGAAAGGCAGAGGGAGGAGGAAGAATGGGCCAACGACCCAAGGTGCAGAAGGGGAGGAGAAGCAGGCCGGCCAGTCGACGGCCCAAAGAAGGAAAATGAAGAAGAAAGAAAAGGGAAAAGAAGGAAAAGGAGAAGGAAAGAGTGAAAAAGAAAAAGAAAAGGAAAATGGGATAAAATAATTTAATTGATAAAATAATAAAATATAATATTTTGGATAATAAATTGATTAAATAATTTAATTTAAGACAATTAAAATATAAGGGTTAAAAATGATAAATTTTGTAAAATAAGGGTTTAAAAATTTATTTAAATAATAAGAGTATAATAAAATAACAAAAAATTTATTTTAATTTATTAAAATAATTAAATTAATAGATTTAAAGGCTGATTTATCCAAAATAAAATTTATTTATTAAAATATAGGCTTTTAAAAATTCGGGGGATTACAATTTATTTTATGCTTGTGTCAAGGGTATAATCAAATTATCATATTCTTACTATATTTATCATAACAATATCCATATTTAGTTTAATTTTTTGTGGCAAGTCATTTAGGATCCATACAAAGTAGCTGATCCCTATAGACGTTGTCATATGACATTATATCACAATTGTTAACATTATTTGGAGAAGTGGAACTGTATATGCCAGATAAAGTGACACGCTAATTTGGATACACGTAAGTAGGGCTATAAATGAGTTGAATCACTTTGGTATTTAACTTAGCTTGGCTCATTAAAAGCTCGGTCTAACTCATTTGTTTAGTTAAATGAGATGAGCCTAAGCCTTACTTTTGAGCTCTTTTATTATAGGAGCCAATTATGGGGTTGAAAAAGTGAGACTTGGTTCATTTTATAGGTTTAGATGGTGATTTCATCTTGGCTTGTTAAAAGCTTAACTTAACTCATTCATTTAGTTAAATGATTCAAGCCTGAGCCTTATTTTAGGCTCATTTAGTTAAATGAGCCGAGTCTAAGCCTAGGGGTATTCGGCTTGGCTCTGATCATTTACAACCTTATACGTAAGTAATCCCTAAAGAGCCTATGAAGCCTACTAGGAATACATACATAGATTCTTCCCTCAAGAAACACAAAGTATGTTGCACACATGTGCTTAGCTAATTGTTCTTGAGACATGAACACATACTGGGCCCATATGTTTTCAAACCACTGACTCAATACCCATGGGATTTGGTTCGTGACTATACAGATTGGTATGTTCCTATGACTCATATGTATGTATCGGCAATAATAGAGGAATATTTGGCCAAATATGCAAATGATAAGCATGATATTACAACCAAAAGATGCCTTAATGAAGTATGTAAAACTCTTTGTTGTTTCCATTGGAGGGGTGTGCCAGCTTCAAATTACTAGCTGTTAGTTACATGCATTGAAAATCTCATGCATGATTTATGAGTGACTGTACCTGGACATGAGCATGGGCGTTTCCATTGAGCATGATTTATTATTGTATGGTTATGTACTTTGATTAAAATATGTTTGTTACATTCATATAATGTAGTTTTTCCATGATTAAGTAAATATCATCCAACCCACATTGAGTATATTGAACATTGAGATACTTAAGCTGAATAATATACAAGTATATCCAACTACCATAGGTCAGATACTTAATCTATCATATAAGGGTAACAAGGAAACAAACATAAATTGGCAAAAATCATCATGTAAATATTTCAAATATCAGATATAAATAAAATAAGAAAAACTTACAATAATTCTAGATAAAAGTTGAGTCCAGAGATAATGGAAGTGGTTCATGTGTGGAATTATGTACCAAATAGCGTTATTTTTGGAATCTTGAAAAATATAGTGTATTCCATGTTGAAGCGTTGTTAACACTATATATGTTCCAATTTGTATACAATGGTGGGAGTGAAAATTTATTTGATTGATATACCTGTCAAAAAAATAATTATAAGAACTAATATTGATATAATATTCATATGAAAAAAAAGACATAAATATCGATATATAGTGAATCATGTCTTGCAACAAGTGGAATGCAAACAACACACAGTAATGGGTTGCAATGACATAACTAATATCTAGGATTTTCATACAATGTGTCATAGGAGTTGGCTCTTCCTAGTGAGTAATAGTATTGAGAACTTGATCAATTATGTCAAATGTAAATACATTCTCTAACAACTATCGTCTAGCCAATATCTTGTGATATGAATCACTATGGATCTTAACCTACTGATCATCATGTCCTACTATAATATATGTCAATGCTTTAAAATCACAGTTCCCATCTCCTAACTCATTATACCAGTTTATAATATATGAAACTATACGTTAATTCATCTGACTCACATATGAAAATTATAATTTCCTAATAACATAAATGTTGATTGTCGTCCTCAACCCCGACCCTGACCTTGACTTGGAGATGACCTACCCCGAGCTTGTGTTGATCCCAAACAACTTGAAAATTGTTATTCTGTGTACTTCTAAGTAGATGGTTCTCTTCTAGTGGAGTTCCTTAGATGAACCCTATGCTGTCGTACTTGTGGCTCCTAAAAATGTGTTATTTTGGAAATGCAATATTAAATATTTCACTCGCCAACTAATTATGTATCACTCGTAGTTGGCTTCCATGGAAATATGGAGTATATAAAGTGCAAATTCAGTTGGTTCTTACTATGCCGATGGATTAATGGGATCATCTATGTCAAGTTTCTTCCAAAATGAATGAATATCTAATAGAAGGATTGATATATAGTTATGAATGTAGGTATTAATCCTATGTATACATGGTATCCTATGCATACGCCACATATAAGATCCATAGAAATCACCATCGGTACCAACATATTTTTATTATTTGACACTTTTTATCGATCAGCTCCATTGCATATAAAGTGACATGACCTTTCAAATTGGCGTAAATGACACTTGTAAAATAGGAGTATTAAACCAAGACATGTCTAGCGATGATTTGGTCTCATCATGTTACAATTCAAGGAATGTGTGTATTTGTTTCAATACAGTGTTGAAGCTACCTCGTGATGTTTCTTGAAATATCTTTAAAGATCCATGAGTACCTTCAACCCTGTTATCAGCATAAAGAAGTAAAAAAAACCTATATTAGAAGATAAAATACAAATCATACATATTTGTCGTAATCTAATGAACATGAAACATGTCACCGATGAAATTAGAAACGATTTTTGTGTTTATATGGTTGTAGCCAATCCATCTTTAGATACGAAATTAGGCTAGACAAGTTTCTATAATCTTCCTCCAATGACAAGAGTCGTCCCTCGTATGTTTGTTTATCCATAACATATATCATATTTTTCTATCGCGAATGCGAATGATGAATGTCCAAAGATGTTCTTGCATCTTTCCTCTATATTCTTATTAACATGAAACACACATAATATATATTTTGAAGTGGAAAAAATACATTCCACAACTAAAATACAAGTAAGTTCCCAATCAGTAATGATGGTGCTTGGAAGTATAGATGGATCCATTAAAGTCTTCAATCTCTCAAGTACTCATAAATAATTTTCTTCCTTTTCAGATGACATGTATGCACATGCAACGTTGAAATTCAATTTCGTAGGTGTTAGTCCAATAATTTCAAGTAAGGGCATTACATATCTATTCATCTTATAAATGTAATCCACTTGTAAAACAAAAGGAAATGCACATAAAATATTAATAGATACGGGATGTGTAAATAGATGACTACTTATTACATTTGATTCTGGCTCTCTTCGATGCCACTTAAAATAATGATTATCAATGAACATACTCATAACATGTTGTAACATTATTTGATAGTCAATTTCTTTGGACCTAATCTTATATCAAGAATTATAAATATGCCTTCTCATACTTACATTTTCTTCAAATTATTTTTGAAGAAGTGGTATGATTTGTCATGGCTTTACGTTAGTTATGATAAATTCATCAACAAATTTGACTTATTTTTTTTTCAACTTAACCATAACAACATACCCTTTTTCATAATTTATCAATTTGTGATTGTGTGTCATGTTCCTAACTATCACTTGATCTCCTCTATTATTGTTTTCGACACCAACAATAAAAAAAAGGGACAATCAATCTTTTTAGAACTTGTATTACGTGCACCTTTAGTATCCATAGGTCTAGTACACACGTACATTCCACTTCTTTTATATCTTATAGAGACTCTACTTGCCCCTGTACCATTTCCTTTTCTATAACCTTTTATGACTAAAATCATCCTATGAGTTCGACCCATTTGTTTAACACATAATAAATTTTTTTCACAACAATAAAATATTTGATCTATTACAAAAAAAAATATATGATATTTTTGAGTCGTAAAACATGTATTCATACATTTCAAAATCTTAAAAAAGAGTTGGATATAATAATATAATAATAAGAAGTATTAATTTTGATCTTCAACACAATTTACAATAATAATAAAAATTATTTTACCTCTTTGTTTAGGTTGTAATTAATGTTTGAAAATTTTATTTGTATTTCTTTTGTGTATCCATAGCTTTTTGATATTTTAAATCTATAATCATAGTTCATTGGAGTTATGAACCTGTTATAGTTTGAAGGGCTTCCAAAATTATTATTTATTGTGAGTGTTTTAAAAAAAAGGTAATTTGAAATATTCTAAGATGATTGATAAATGAATTTGGTTTTAAAATTTTTTTTATCAAAATTTATTCGTTGATTTCTCTACGATGAATAATATAAATGAAATAATTTTATATAATTACTCAGATGGCACAAAATTGATCAATCAATTTATACCAGATAATATATTTGTTCCTACCTATACTTACGTCTATACTTTATACCCACATCCTATATTTCTACCGATAAAAGTTATGTATCCTATACCCTTACGCTGATAAAATTTATGTTTATCATACGTGTAAATATTTGTCCTATCTACCCATTCTCTAAAAATATTTGGTGTTAATACCCATATCCTGAATTTGTGTCATAATAGTTATGTCACCCATGACCATGATTGGTTGGTGAATACATCACAAAAGATGAATTAGTGGAGGAAAGGAGCAATGACTCAAAAGGCTGATGGGGTGAGGGGGGAAACAACAATATTTGTCGTTTGAGGGGGAGAAACAACACAAGTTTCCGGTGGATAGGGAAGTGGAACGACATATATTTCCGGTGAGAGTGTAAGGGGAACGTTATTTATTACTAGTGAGAGGAGAGGGACAACAACATTTTTTATAGGTGGGTATTTTTTGAAAAATTATTGAGGGGGGATGACAATTTTTTTGCACATGTGAGGGGATGAGGAAAGAAATTTTTTGCCGGTGAAATTAGAGGGGTAACAGCATTTAATGTTGGTGTGAGGGGTGGAATAACGACCAGAAGTCAGTAAATGGAACCCTAGAGTGGTTAGGGGTTAAGGTGGCACATAAATTGGATTTGATTGACAATGTAGCTTATGTTATTTATTTTTCCTTTATTTAAAACCAGAATGGATCCCCGTTATCAATTTTTTTATAGTTTCCCACTATAATTGATAACATATTCGTTTTCCTCATTTACTTTGCAGTCCAAGCATTCAATCTTGTGGGTCACTGTTTTTTTATGATGGTGGGGAATATTTTGAAAAAAATAAATCATGGAGTACAAATGCTTTCTTCAAATAACAAAACCCTATTATAATTATGAAATATTTTTAATATTTTTATATAAAAATACTAAAAATAAATTATAACTATATTAGAGATATAAACGGTTGTATCTTACTTTATATTTATTAAGTTTATCTAATGATTTCTAATAATAATAGGGTTGGATCTAAAATTCAGATTGAAAAATATAATAATTCAAGGTTTAGTCAAGATTAATAAAGATTTGATTTGATCTAAGACTTCACAAATTTCAATTCAAACCTATTAGACCAATACACTTCTCTTTAGTTCATTATAGCATTTGGATTTGGAATTATCAAATAATACTTTTTGGTATGAATATTTCTCTCAAATGATTTAGTTGTGATTTGGCCCTCTTGTCCTTGTATTATTATTAAATCCAATCCCATCCAAATTTATCTGGTTATCACTACTAAAATTACTGAAATAGTAATAATAATAATAACAATAATAATTTATTATATTTAAAATAATTATTATGATTATTATAGTAATAGATAAAAATAATTATTATTAATATTTTATTAAATTTATTATAATAATCATTATTATAAATATTAATATTGTATTTACTACTATTAATAGTATATTACTATTTATTGCTATATTTTTCATATAATTATCCATACTATATTATTATTATTATTTATATGAATAATATTAGTATTGTTATTTATATACATATTATATCTATTATATTATTTTTTTAATTATCATTATTATTTATAATAATAATAAATATTATTATCTTTATTAATATTAATAAATTTTTATTTATATTGATATTATTATTAATATTATTTATATTAATATTATTTTTTAATAATTATATTTGATAATAATGATATTAGCACGATATGGTCTTATCCAATTCTTATTAATCCAATCGGATATTATCTAATCCAAAAATTCAAGTGAGAAAAGTATAATCTTAATTTACTTTATAGAACTTTTTGTCCCTTATTTTTATCTTAACTTAGGGGGAAAATAATTAATATTAAATGATGAATCTAAGAGCATATGTGTCTTCTATAGTTAAATTAAGTATATATCAAATATGAAATAATAAGAATAAAATTTTTATATTTATTTATGTAATTTAAAAATGTTTGGTAATTAATAATTTTTTGATTTTTTTATTAATTAAAAAATAATTTAAAATTTTGAGACATAATTTAAGCCCTAGTCGGTTCGGTCCAACTAAAACCCTAACTTATCTAGCCCAACCATAGTTGGGATTGGTTAGTAATTAGTGCAGTCCTCGGTCTTTATTTTTTTATAAATTAATGTATCCAAGAAATGTCGATCTAGTCCTATATGGCCTAATTTTATACCTTTGCATACTTTTAATTGTTGTTCGTGCAACAAAGATATTTTTTATTATTAATTATGGTAGATGCTATGATCTTTTGTCTATTATCATAAGTCTTCTTTGTCTTATTTTTGTTGGCGTCTTGGTTAGAAAAGCAAATTTTGCAATCTCCTAACACGGTATGCTTTTTATATTGAAGAGAAAGTCTTGTGCTAATTGTCTTACTTTATTTTTGATCAATTTATGTGGAGGTAATTCAACATCTCTAGTTTTTAAGAAGAGAGAACCAAGGTAAGGTTGATCGATAAGGATTTCAAAAAAGAAATGAGTGTGCTTGCTTTTTGAGATAATAATAAAAAGATAGAACACTACAATGTGTTTGATGCCAAGTCTACTACCTTAAGATTAAAAGGCTTATTTTTTTTGAGATAATAAAGAAAATATAATACTACAATGTTTTTATGTCAAGCCTACTACCTTAAGATTAAAAGGCTTATTACATAAAGGTAGAATGTAGTCATTCATCCCCTACCTCAATTGGTACAAGGCAATCAACCCTATTTTATAATTTTTTGTATCAAACATTTAGAAATAATGAAAATAATTTTAATAAAATACTCATTTAGTCTAAATTAAGATGTAAAGTTGGTATTTACCCAAAAAATAATTATTTTATTTTAAATAAACTAAAAAAAAGATACAAAATACAAAAGAAATTGGTATCCCTATTATCCCATATTAAATGAGCACTAAGCTTAATTACCTCCAAACCATTAATTTTTGTAGGGATTCAATTATCAGGTGAATTTAAGGTAAAAATGAAAATGTCCAACAAAAGTTGAAGGGATTCAATTGTCTGATGAATTTAGGGAGAGAATGAAGTTGTATGACAAAGTTGAAGAATGTTGGCTTCCTAGAATATGCTCAAGCAAGAAGATGATGAAGAGGAGAAGAAAGATAATTCTTACTATTATTTTTTTTAAACAATTACAAAGTGTAGCTTCACCTTATATAATTGAAATCACAATAGATTACAAAGGATAAAAATAAAATCTAGTAATTAACCCTAATTGAGCCCTAATAAACTTCCCTTGGCAACATAATATAATGGATGAGCTAGCAGAGGAGGCAATCATCTATACTAGACTATAGGGAATAATTAGGATAACCAAAATCTCCTTCAAACTAGAAGAGGGGAATGCATTTCCAATTTGAAGATGATACCTAGTTAATGGTTGTTGGGAAAACATTTAGTAAAAATGTACACAACTTGAGAGATGAAAGGAACATGAGATATTGAATCGAGTTATTGGATAGTTGGTCACGTATGTAATAACAGCCAAGCTCAAGTTTTTTTTTTCTCTTATGGAATATCAATTTTTTTGTAATGTAAATAGTCACTTGATCATCATGTCTGAGAGGAATAGGGATGACTTGATCAACACCGAGTTTAAAGAAAAGCCTACTAAATCAAGCAAATTAAGTGGTGACCTTAAACATGGAGCAACACTCCGATTCGGTTGAAGAAAAAGAGATAGTAGCCTTCTTTTTGGACTTCCAAGAAATGGGACTACCCCAAAATGTGAAAAATAAAATCAATAATGGAGTAGCAAGCACGTGGACAAGTTTCTCGGTTGAAATCATGATAGGTTAACAAGTTGAGAGGAAGAGAAATGCTCATAAGGATGTCTTGGCTAGGTTCCCCCTTGAGGTAGTGAAAGAAGGTGGAAGGTAGCGTTGAGGTGAGGTAAGTCCGGGGACTAAATAAATTGGCTCAAGAATTATACAATAAAAGTAATATCCAGGTAAATATGAAGTAGCTAATTCAACTTTCCAATCATGCGGTTGTACACAATAGTGTCTTTAAAAGGTTATTGCATATTAGGCAGGAGCTTAAGATTGAAGGGGAGATGTGCAGTAATAATAAGAAGTGTCTGGTAATCAAATTTAATGAGTAGCTATTATATGAACTTGCATTGGGTGAGAACCATACTACTAGGAAATTTTAGAAATTCAATGCCCAAAAAATAGTGGAGGTAACCAAGGTATTTGGTATGGAATAGATGATGAAGAAAAACAAATCTTGAATCTTAGAAAGATGATTTCCAATTATGCGAAGGTTCTCTGCATAGATGGAAACAATGTACCATTTTTATTTGTATGTTTGATGAACAAAAAATAATCATTCATTCAATATTAGCCTCTAGAAATAAAGGTGGCATATAGTTTAGCATGTTGCTACCGAATTTCTTACTTGAGGCCACATAGGGATTTCTAAGCTTGCAAAAAATGGAAGGAGAGGAGATTGTCATGTCAGGAGGAATTTTCATATAATCGTCTTTATGGAGGTTACCATGAAGAACAGTATTGTTGACATCATATTGGAAAAAGTAGGAATGGTAATGGGGCCCTATGGGGAAGGGGATGCTATCCCCATTCCTGAACCCAAAATAAATCTCCATCCTTGAACCCTCCCCATTCCCCTATTTTTACTAATGGAGATTCCCTACCCCAATCCTCATAGGGAATATATCCACATTACCGCCCCCATACCCAATTTTTTTTAATAAATCCTTTTATATTCTTATTTTGTTATTTTTGAGAAAAATATAAAATGTTATAATGTATTTATGTATATATGTATGTATTTATGTATCTATATATATATATATATGTATATGTATATTTATATATCAGGGGTGGGTTCGAGGATGGGGACCCAATCCCCATTACCACCCCATCCCTTAAAAATTCCCTAGACCCTAACCCATCCCAAAAAATTCCCCTTAAACCTAACCCTGAATGCAAAATTTCTAATAGGGCCCCGAACCTATGGGGATTTTTGCCATCCCTAGGAAAAAGGATCAGACATGTTTGAGGTCTAAGGATACTATGCTCCTAATGGAAATCATGTGTACCACAAGATAGAAGGTTTTATAGAAGTCCTCCTCTTGTTTTTAGGTGAATCTTTTGACTACCAAACGTGCTTTATAGCATTTAAGGGAACCATATACGTTGTATTTGACTTGGTAGACCCACTCACAAATAATTGATTTGTGTTCCTTAGGTAGCTTGACTTATTCCCATTTATATTTAGCCTCAAGTGTAGCAAACTTCTATTACATAATGTCCTGCCATTGAGGGTTAGAGGTAACATCGTCATAACATATAGGTTCAAGAATTGAGGGGGTGGTGGTGGTTTGAAGGCAAATGGAACAAGTAGCTATGCAAGAACTAGTGATGGTGTTAGGGTAAAAAATGTGAGGTGAAGAGTGGAAATCGATGGTAGTAGTGGATTAGAGAAATTCATAAAAATGTATAGATGGTTTGGTGGGACATGTAGAGCATCTAACATAAGGAGGAGGTTCCACAAGAGCTGATTACTCAATAGGAGGAGAAGGTGTGTTAGGAGAGGAAGGTGATTAGGGCGAAGGATGATTTTTTTTTTCGTAATATTTTAAAATTTTATCTAATCTTAATTATGATTAATTAATATCTAAACCTAATTCTAATATTAGAAAAATAATATTTCTACCTTACATTAGTTCCTTAATTGCTACTCTTAATCTTTAGTCTAATTAATTTATATTTTTACCTAATCCTAATTTTGAATGATTAATATTTTAATCTTACCTTAATTCTCTAATTAATTTTTAACCTAATATTAACCATAATCCCACACTCATCACCTTTTCCCTTTTTTCCTTTTTATTTTTTTTCTTTCCCCTTTTCTTCTCATCCTGCATGATTTTTCTTCCCCTTCTATATCCTTACATGTAATTATTTCTTTACCACAACCAAACTCCCCCTATTCAGCTTCCCTAATGTTTGACCATCCTAATCATCATCTCTTATAATCCATGGGACATGTCTGTTGAAAATTTTGTCAAATCTTCCTCCCCGATAGTGTCTCACCTCATCTATGCGTGCCCCTACCTTTCTTCTTTTTTGATTCACCTCATCCATGTGAACCATACATATATATGCCTTTCCCAAGCCTTGCCTCATTTATTACCTCTACTAACTCCTTCACTTCCTCCATTTTTGTCGAGAAAAACCAGCTTAAACACCCCTTCCTTTCTTGCTCTATTCATTGTTGTTATCCGCCATTAACATCACTCACCACCACCAACCACCAAACACCACTGTTTCCCTAAAAAACTAACAAACACTACCACCCCATCATCTCTCCTTTCGTTGCCCAACCATTGCTACCCCATGCCACTTCTTTTTTCCCTCTTCTTGTAGTGCTATGTTTGTTTTCATTGAGGCACATAACCCAGTTGTGCCCTTCTTGTACTACCTACACATAATTGGCACATATTGCACACTTCGCCCATGCATGCTCCATCTTCTCAACCCATGCATGCACTACATACTTTGCTTGTGGACCTTCAACATTCCTTTGGTACAGTTATGATTCCCTCCTTACACATCCCATGCTCCAATCTAGCACCACCTTAACACCACCACGCTCCCACGTAGCTCGAGCTTCTCCACTTATTTTGGTTATACCCATTGTTATCATCTTTGCCTTAACTTTTTCTAAATTGTATTCATAATTTCTAATTGTGTTTTATTTTCCCATGATCTCGGAGGAGACAGGTTATGATTATGTGCTTAGAGACCAATGTCCTTTTGGTAAGGATACACATTATAGCAAGCGATTTTATACCCAACGTATATTTTTATATGTAATATCATGTTGATAATGTTATATGGATGATTCTCTTATGAAAATGCTATTATACTATACCTTGTAAATAAGAAAATGTGAAAATATGTGTCGGTGTATAATGTTGGTTGGCATAACTATAGATAAGTGGTGTACGTATATGATTGGGGCTATATAAATATTGGAGGTTGAAATTCATTAATATTAGGGTCCGTATGTTTTTTTAGTAAAATAAAAGTATTATGGCTTTTATAAGGGCATTATGCTCATTTGATAATAATATGAAAATTTATCATGGCATGATAATATTTTGGGGTTTTATAAATTATTACATAAGTAATGTTGTAAAATGATGGCTAAGTAAGATACAAGTTATTTAATATGAGATTTTAAGGTTTTCGGTAATATAGTGACATTTAGGTTAAGAAGGATTAAAAATGGTTTTTGGTGATTTTGAAAGGGTATACTTTAAATATACTAAGTATCATACTCAAAATGTTTGTGATAATGATAAGTAGCATAAGTACAATAAAATGTGAAGTTATGCTCACCTTATGAAAGTAGGATTTCTTAGGGGAATTATAAACCTTTTCCTTAGGGAATGGCCCTATAACTATGTGGTTGTGTCTTATATCTTTTCAATTATGTGTTGTGTGCATCTAAATGATTCATATATAATGATATTGATTAAAAAAATTTGAATGAGATATTAATCATTTAAAGTACAAGATCACATGAGTTAAACCAATATATATTGTGAGTTTGTTTCATTGAACGATAATAGTGGCTCAGGAACATTTTGATCTAAGAGGTGCATCAATCCATTCCACTTGATTGAGAATAGTGGGGCTCTAAACATAACATGAGTAATAATATGATTACGAGACAAGTACTAATGGACTAGACATTAATCAATTAAAGTAGAAGATTACATAAATCAGGATTGAGGTGTTGGATTCGTTCCACCAGATAATAATAGTGGCTTAGGTGTATTCTGCCCTAAGAGGTGATTAGGTCCGTTCCACCAAATTAAGAATAGTGAGGTTCCTAAACTCAACGTAAATAAAATTATGGATCTTGTTTGTATCTAATAATAAAATTAAGGTGTGTATCTTACATCGCTTATTGTTAACTCACATATATGCTTATTCTCTTTTATACCCTTACTTCAATTATATGGTTACCTTACCCAGTATGTAGAATATTAATTATTATTTTCATAGTTGTTGTTTATTTCCATGAGTAGATGACCTGGATGTTTTAGTATAGTTTAATGAAGACCCTTTGGATTATTTTTTTGCGTATGATGTCTTATGTGTGCATGAGTGATTCTTATGTATTGGGGTTGGATGTATAGTTATGTTATCATTTGGTTAGCTTTTGCTCGAATACTGTTTTGGACTCTTAGTTCTATGTGATCTCTATTTTTTTTTTGATATTGTATGCAGAGATAATTTGCAAACTTTACATATGTTTATGAAATTTCTCTAAATATCTATTTATCATATTTTAAGTCTTAATTATTTTGCCTTGTATTCGATGTAAGAATGGTATGATAAGCCAGACTTACGTCAAGTATAACGATAACACGCTACTAAATTTATGTTACACTTCCACTAAAAATGAAACTTCTTAGTATTAAATTTTAGGGTATTGCATTTGTCTTGTATAGGTTATGGTATGGGGATGGGAAAGTGATAGTGCTCGATGAATTTTCAGTGAGTGACGAAAAGAGGAAAAGGAGGGTGATAAGTTAGGCATAGGTTCAAGGTAAATGGGTATATCTTTGGAGTTGGAATGGTCAGGAAAAGTGTATTCATGAAAGACCATGTCCCTTGATATTTGGACATGGAGATTGTCTAGATGAAGAATCTTAGACCCCGTTTTGCTAAAAGGGTACCCAAGAAAGAAAGAAAGACTAGCACTAGCCATGATTTTGTCTTTATTTCTGCTCAAGGTGGAGGCATAACACAAACAACAAAACGCTTAAGGTAGGAATAGGAACGTTTGTGGCCATAGATTACTTCATAGGGGTTGCAGTACTTAAAGAACTTAGAGGGTATACAATTGATGACACAAGTGGTAGTTAAAACACATTCATCCTAATAAGAAAGGGGTAATATGAATTGATAGAGAAGTGAACATGATGTTTCAAGTGTACGTGCTTGCCTTCAACCCACCATTTTGTTGTGGTGGTAACACAGTTGCTCTGATGTATGACTCCAAAGGAATGAAAAAAGGTAATAGCATTGTTGTTGGAGCCTAATTTGAAGGCATTACTAGTTCTTATAATTTTGATGGCTTTGTTGTGTTGCATTTGAACAAAGGGAGTGAAGAAATTAAGTATAGAAAATGCATTACTCTTAGAGTGAAGTAAATAAGTCCATGTGCCAAGAGTAAAGTTATAAACAATAGTATATATTTATATCCATTATAGGTAGAAGAATGATATGATCCCCACACATCCACAAGAGTGAGCTCAAAATAAAAAGTAGCAATGATGTGACTAATTAACTATAAGGGAATGGTTGTTTGTGCTACTTGGACTTAGAGCATACATCACACGTATATTAAGTTTGTACATGGGTAAGTGACCAAATCTAAGGTGCCATAGATGATGGATAGCATGGGTGGGTAGGGATGGCAAAAATCTCCACAATTTTGCAGTTCCATCGATGATTGCTCATTTGAGGTCGAGTTTGAGGGGATTTTTTAAAGATTTTTTAGAGGATGAGGCAGGGATAGGGATTGGGTTCCCATCCCAAACCCACTTTGATGCACACACACACACACATAAATACATTATAATATTATATTTTTTATTAAAAAAATTACAAAATAAGAATAAAAAAGAAAATAGTTTATTAAAATTTTTTGGGTACGGGGGCAGGGATGAGAATATATTCCCAATGGGGATAGGGGCAAGGAATTCTTGTTAGTGAAACTTGGGGAATAGGGTGAGTTATAGGATGGGGATTTATTTTGGATTTGGGGACGTCCCCATGGGGCTCCATTTCCATCCCTATGGATGGGTAATGAAGCATAGGTGATGGATGAGGTGTCGTGAGACTGCAAAAGATAAAGTCCTCCTTTTGAATTACAAAGCTTCAATAGCCTTTTCATTTAATGGCCCTATAGAACCACACTAAAATTAATCCAAGTGATGTAACAATTGCGTTAAGAAATTAATTTTATATGGATATTAGATTATAATGATAATTACAAACATAAAGAAAATTTAAAAGGATAAAATTAGGTGATATGAGCATTGTGCCCATGATTGTGATATGTATAGAGTGTCCACCGGACAAATAGGTAGAAAAAGGAGATTTTAACTTGTGAAAATAAGAGAAAATGCCTTCGTTAGAGCACATATGACCAGTATCACCTAAATCAAGGATTTAATGTTGAGATAAGAGTAGGATCATTCATGTTACCCGAAATCCCAATTGACTCGATCCGAAAAATTAAATAACCGATCTAATAAATAGCAAATTTAATAAAATAAATATATGATCCTACAAATATAAATAATACTTAATTCAATAAATTATATACATATATGCTTTATTTATTTTTCATAACATTTTATTGTTCATGATCATTTGTGTTTGTAATTTGAAAATAGAGAGTTAATGGCAGAAAATTTGAATCAAGATAGACAATTTACAAAGATTGTTGTATGTCTTTGTGGATTATCTTTTTTTATATTTTATTTTGTTTATTATAAGTAAATCTATACTTTTTCATTATTATTTTTATTATATATTTAAATATTATTTGAATTTTAGAGTTACTAATTGAATATAATGTAATTTAAGACTCAAATCAAAGTATTAAATCAAATCTATTCAAATTTGATTGGTTTATTATGATTTGGTTGAAGAATTTTTTTTTCATTCAATATTTCTCATTTGTAACCTACTCTAAAGTTTAGATATCCAATAAATTATTTACTATTTGGTCCAAATTTTTAGATATTCGAAGTATCAGATACTTGAAAATTTTTTCTAGATATTATATCTTTCTGATATCCAAAGGTTTTATAGAATCTTCGATCTATGAGCATCCCTAATTACAAACTTATAGGAGAAGGCATGATTAAAAGCTGATGAGAGAGCTGATGATAAGGTACCTATAGAAGTCCATGCATTCAAAGTATGACCAATGATAGGATTAGGTTGGGTTGTTGAAGGATCATTAGAAACCTTGTGCTAGCTAAGTAGAAACCTATCACTCTAAAGTCTAGATATCCAATAAATTACTTACTATTTGATCCAAATTTTTAGATATCCAAAGTGTCAAATATTTAATATTTTTTTTCTAGATATTATATCTTTCTAATATTCAAAGTTTTTACTGAATATTTGATCTGTGAGCATCCCTAGTTACAAACTTATAGGAGAAGGCATGATAAAAAGTTGATGAGAGAGCTGGTGATAGGGTACCTACAGAAGTCCAGGCATTCAAAGTATAACTAATGATGGGATTCAGTTGGATTGTTGAATGATCATTATAAACCTTGCGCTAGCTAAGTTGATTAATCAGGTGTTGGTATTGTTCACGATTTATATTTGTGAACTAATGGCTTTGGTTAGCTAAAGAAAGCATCAACAATGGCAAGTAACTTCTTACTCTCAATGAATTCAAAAGTTGGGGGAAGCCGTGTAAACAAAAGCACTTATCCTTTATGTTGCTAGTTTTCTGTTTTTTGTTTTGTTTTTGGCAATAACTACAGACCAAATTTCCTTTCTTACCTTCAATGTTTGCTTGTTGAGGAGTGGATTTAGTGATGCTCATATTCTTGACACTAGGCTCAAAAGGGAGTAGATCAGTAAAAAAAAACTTTTCGTTGTATTTTCCACTTAGATGATGAGTGTGTATGCTTGACTCACGGCAAGGAGGGGATCCAATATGCGTATGATACCTCTGATGATATAAAATAATTTATTCAAATCTATAAGGAATTACAGGAGTTTCTGATCATCTTGGAATTTCACTAATTTTTTTGTGTTGCCACAAGTGTAAGGTGGGAAGTTGGTTAAGAATGCTAGCCCATACAACAATTATTTAATTTTGGTGAAGCAAGAGGTTGCACAATCAAATCCTTGAGAGGTAAAGATGATTTCTTTTTTGATTCGGAACAACAAGGCATCATTGAACTGTCCATAGCATTGTTCCAGTTCACTCCAAATCTCCTTGGTAGTGGCCATATATAGGACATTCTCAAAAATGTTCTTGTAAAATCGTGGAAACAACCATGAAGTTATATACGTTTCATAGGCTAAAGTTGGGCAAAGGTGACTTAGGCATGATAGATTCTTCATTAATGAAGCCTACCTTATTTTTAATGAATAGAACTATTAATATGTCTCTTTTTTGGGCACCATACTAGTGATCGTCAAGAGGTTTAAAAACCAACATAATTTGGGCAATCAGAAGAATGAAGGCAAAGGAGACGGGTTAAGTCCATGGCTTCTCAAGCATCGTTGGTCGGATAAGGAGATGGTAGGATCAATGTTTGACCAACAATCTCTTGATTGGTTGATTGTTTACCAATAATGATTTTAGGAGATCATATTCAAGGGGAAGAAGAAATTGCATAGGATTTAGATAAATAAAGAAGGATCGCTATGGGTTTGATACCATGTTGGTGTTTATGAAAGATGCTTGGGTAAAAAGATTTCTTGTCTTGATTGTGCTTTAATATACACTAATTTAGTCATGTGTTCGTCTAAGTAATTACCATCTAAAAATGTAATAACATGGTTGGATAATTTAATACAACTCTAGGCTATGACAAGTACAATACAATATTAACATGTATGATATTTGAATCGATTATTTTTTAGGACATAAAATCCAAACCAACTATTTCTTATGTTAATTATAAACTAGGTCCATTTTGGCTTATTTTTACAATTAGGTTACTCAATTTTTGTATTAATTAGACCAATATTTAAATTTAACATCTCTATTATATCTTTTTAACTGTAATTATTTTAATCAACACCCTAATTTTAAGAAAAAAAATATTATACCTAAATTTAGATAAAGCTATGTAAAGATTGGATATACATATATATATATATATATAACCGACCTAATTAATACCAAAAATATTAAAACATGCTAAGTCTAATTAAGAAAATAAAAGTCTGATTAAATTTAATCTACAATTTATTATTTATACCCAGTTGACTTTTAAATCAATTTTCATAAGAAATGAATAAAATTTATTAATAAAATGAACTCATTACACTAGAGGGGCCATGATATACTCCGTAACGACAACACTGAGTTCCTATGACAGGAGGAAGGGCAAATCACTTTAGTGTCAATCCCCAATTTTGCAGGGGTGCAAGAACATAAACGAGAAAACATATAAAAAAAAAGATAAATTTTTTCAATTATAAAATATATTTGTGCATATTCTTAAAAAAATTACAAAAACAAAAATAGAAAAATATTTTCAGGACAGAAACGATAAATCAAATAAAAATTTCGTGGATAGGCGTCAAATCCTCAAGTCACTTGCACAGAGACAATCGAAAAGCCGAGGGGAGAAAAATAATACGTGAATAAGCTCCAGCTCAAAAATAACTCCATTGAACTGTTAAATAATAAGTGAAAATAACTCCATTGAACTGTTAAATAATTCCATGCAAAATTCCCATCGGCTCGTCACAGACAACCTAACGAGGATCCCCGATCACGATAGCATAAGTGAGTCGGTTGGCTTGCTAAAACTCTCCTACAAATGACCGGCCACCACATCACATGCATCCGGGATTCCTTCACAATAGCGAGGCGAATTTCTTGTATGCATGTTGCTAACACAAAGGCAATTATACGGCTTAGTCATGCCTTCCACATGATTTTTTCTCATAAATTGTATAAAGTACAATTCACAACTCACCTGCTTAGGGGACGGTCAGAAATAAGACACAGGCCGCCCTCCCTAATTTCTGTAAATTCAGAAGCCGAGTTAATGCTTAGGAATAAAAATACGGTAATTGTCATGTAATCAGAAACGGAAAATGAAAGCAGGGTTCATGAAATAAAATTTGATGCCTGGAGATTAGAATTTCAGTATTACAAATCATCTGACGTCATGACATCTTTCACTAAAGCAGTGAAAACTTCTACATTTCTCAAAACATAAAGGTGAAAAGCCTGATTCAGCATTGTCAGCCCAAGGAAACGCCGCAAAGTCCAAACATACTCCACACCCAGTCTTCCCGGGGAAAATAAAGAAAAAAAGAAAAGAACGCAATAGAATGGGGAAACAAAAAAGGAACACGTGGGGGGAAAGGAATAAATTGGAAAGCAGAACACAAAATGACCTGTGGAGGGGACATCACAGCAGCTCAACCATATTACTTATTGAAACTGGAAAGATATATTAGCCTGTAACTCCATGACCTCTAAGAAGTTTTCATCCTGCGGTAGCAGCATTGTTTGCTCCTAGCAAAGAAACAGCACTTAATCAGTGAAAGCAAGGCCAGGGAAGATAAACGTGCAATGAACTTCCATGCATGCCAACTAACAACTACCTAATATGGTCTCCATAAGAACAACTTAACCAACACAAAGGTACTTAGCCCAGCATCTTTCACGAGTTCAACTCTATAATGCATCTTGAGCACTGGGGGTTGGAAAATGACAGAAGATTCTGTCCCCATTTTCCCTACCAGGAAAGAAGGACCACACATCGATCAAACAGACTGACGATGCATGGAAGATGTCTAGATGTCAAGGACAGAACTAATAGAGACCTCATTGGCAGTTGGCACAAATAACATGCATTGTTTGCCGGTTTGGTACTAAACCAAAAATTGCAATAAAGCCTCCTCCAAACTTCTTCATAGTAGGATAGTCAAAAGATGAACCAAGACACGAAAAGCTCCAAAAGACAAATAATTCTTGCATGAAAATATAGCCTTTTGTATAAGACTATGTGCAAAGTGTGTACACACGTAGCCCACTCCTATTTGGTACAGCATCCAAGAAGCAATTGATGTACAAGATAGCAGGATTAAAATTCACTATTGCCAGAGATCATCTGGACAAACATCGAACAGGGTCACTCTCTCTCTCAAATACACACTCATTGCACACTATCGCCCGCACACAACATAAACTACAAGCTATATATAGATCAATCACAATTCTCCTCAGGGTCATAGAAACAAAGATAGCAAGTACTTCATATCACGCACCGCACATGATGATATCCTTCAATAGAACGACACATAATAAGCAAGAAAAACAATAACCATGTAGCACCTTTTCTCTTATTTTTACGGCATGGATTAGCCATTGGTGCCATATCTGCCATCCCACAGTGAGGAAGTTCGTTTGACCCTGAGCCAATATTTGCCAGGCAATTCAGCGTGTCAAAATCACAGCTATTTAGACCTTGGCCGTCTAATACTGCTCCTTCCCCTCTCTTGTCTTCAGCCCCAGTTTGAAGGCAATATACCTGATCGCCGCACTGCATGTTACAAGCAGTAACATATGATCCAGGCAAGCTCATATTGTTGGGCATATTAACTGGTTTCTGATATGGGAAAGACCCAATTTCCCCTTCAACTCTTCCTCGAATATCCACAAGCAAACACTTAAGCCTCGCATTTTCAGCCTCCAATGCAGCATAGCCATGTAACTTCTTTGACAACAAATGATTCACAGCTCTCAGCCTCTTAACTTCATCCTCCAACGAAGCAGTCTCCGCCTTTTTCTTCTGCCGATACTTACGAACTGCTTCACGATTACCAACTGGACGCTTCTTTTTATTAACTCTCTTTTCCACAGACTCAGCAGAATCATCGTCATTTGTAGCACCCTTCTCTTCACTTGGAGCAGGTAATATTTTGGTGTGCACATGAAAACATGTATGGGTATGAGAAAGATCAGGGCCAGGTGGATTACACGTATGAGTATGGGTGCAAGCATGAGTATCCCTCAGTAGTTCATCAAAGAAACTATCCATAGATCCGCTACTTGGAATATCACCCATATTTGGGCTTGAAAATACTTCTTGGTTTGAAAAATCAACTTCCCCGTCATCCATCATAATGATTGAATCAAATCAAAAATCAAGGTATGCAGGAACCACTGGCTGCTATGATCACCTACACCAAAACACAGTTCTACTAAATTCTGAAATTAATTCAAATGAAATGAGACGGGCATCCAAAAATAGACGACGACAAAATTGAATTTTTATCGCACCAAACCCTAGAATCGACTGTCAAACTAAAACATATATTCGACTTCACAACTATCATCTCAGCAATCAGCTACTAAAAAAAATTCAAATTCCCCACAAAATTGCAAGAATATGATAATATGCGGACCATTTTCCAACATTCTAGCCCAGTAATTGAGCAAAGCATATACTGCAACTCAATAAAAACCTTCACTTCGAAGTCCGAAAATTTCAATCGCAGATTAATAATCATCAATTAGAAAGTAAAATTGCTCTAGGAAATGATGAATTCATACCAGAAAGAAGCAATATCTGATAGTGGTCACCTACGTACTTGCGCTGCGATCACTAATCAATAGTCGTCCCTGAAGCCAGAAAACGAGAGGGGGTGGCGAAAAGAGAAAAATTGATACTGAGAAAATAAGATAACGGGAAAAGGAAGAGATCGAAGAGCTGTGTGGTTATGGAGAAGAGAGAGACACTCTAGAAAAGGTGCGTGGTAATGGAGGAAAGAGAGGAACCCTAGAAAGTAAAACATAAAGGTGAGGAGAGTAATACAGACATTGCGACCTTCCTATGGATGGACGGAGATAACTGGAGACTTTGATTTGGCCATTTGGGATCTAGCCTGACAGATTGTGCTTCAGCGTAGCCTTCTTCCCCTGGTTGGCGGAACGTGTCTGGGGGCCTTGTTGGCAATTCCAATTTTCCAATCAATCAGACCAGCTTGAGAATTGAGATATGCGATACGTGTTTTTTTAGTTTTTATTCCCTAAAATATTCTATTTGTTTATTTTATAATTTATTTGGAACCCGGCGAATGCGAGCATCCAATAAATGTACAATTTGATTTTCGAATATCAAGATATTTATGATAGTACCTTATTTACACATATATAGTAGTATATTTACCATTGAGTCCATTCTATACTTTTATATTTATCAGCTCATCTTAGTATTTTTAATTTTAGTTTTATGTTTGTGTTAGGATATTATTACCACTAATTAATTGTATCTGACTATAATTTTTGTCTCATTTTAAATCTCAGTCAATTTCTTCATAACAATAATATTTAATATAATACTATATATGATATATCTATTAATCCATGTCCCATTTTTTCTCATCTTTTTTACCTTCATTTTCTTTCCTTCTCCTTTCTTCAACTCAATGTTGATCCAAAACCATAGAATGTAAGGGGCATATATATATATAAGTTTATCCTCTGTTGCGGTTGGATTTAGGAATTATGAAAATAGCTTTAATGGAATTCATTTGTTATATGTCAGTAATACCAAACAAACATGACAATTATATAAATACTACAACATTCAAACAGGATTGTAGAATTGTATGCTAAACATAATAACTAACATACCAAATCTAGTTATGTGCTCGAAAAATTTGCCAGATATGTTTTACCAAATCATTTTTAATTTGACGATTGACTAAATGGTCATATACTTCAATAACTTTCAGGAGATAAGAATCAATGTTGATTATCAGACCACGATTAACCATAGGATGGACAATATTATTGTTTACCATATCAAATGTATCCACACCATAATTGTAATGCCCTAACTTTAATCTAACCCTAATTCTAAATAATTAATATTTTAACCTAACCTTAATTCCAAATGATTACTATTTTAATCTTACCTAAATTCCCTAATCTAAATGGTTAACCTAATTCTAATCCTAATCTTAATTTCTTTTCTCCTTCATTTCTTCCCCTTTTCTTTCTCCTTTCCTTTTTCCTTTTACTTCTTCTTCCTCTCGGTCTTCTTCTTCCTTTCTTTCCTTGATTTATTTCCTCCTCCCCAACCACTTTCCTTTGGTTGTGCTTCCCATCACCACCTCCATCAAGTCCTTCAAGTCATGAGATATGTAGTTGATTTTTTCCCAAACATCCCCCCCAGTCATTTTGTGTCCCTGACCTCTTGATTCACCCTACCTCTCTACCAATTCTCAACCCCACACAACAACCTCTCTACATATATACCCCTCCACTCTCTCTCTTTACCTCATTTAATGCCTCTACAAACTCTCCCTAGACTCTATCTTCCTTCCCTCAACTTCCTTGTGTGTCATTCAGCCATATTCTACCATTATCGTGTAGAGAGTTTCTACATAGTTTTGTTAACCTCATGCTACTTGACCTTTGTAGCATAAGCACTTCATGCTAATCAACCTTACCTGCCCGAAAAGCCCATGTAACTCACCCTCTTCAACTTTACAAACTCATGATGCACTACCCAAAACAACACTCCAACCTCACGCCATTCCACACCCACCAATGTGAATATCTCATGTAGCATCCCCCTAGTTGTGTGAGTCCCTCGCGCAACTCCCACTTTGTTGTGCCACTTCCTTACACAACAACTTCATTTGTACTCCACCTTATCTAGCAACTTGGTTGCTTCAATTTTGCTCATTTCCCCCTCATTTACCTTAGTCCTTCCTTAGTTGTATTCATAAGTTCCAATTGGTATGTTATTATTGTTTCTTAGGTTATTTTTTGGTGGTCTTGAAGGAGAAAGGTTAGGTTTATACATGCTTAGAGACTAGAGATGTTTGTGGTGAGGATACATGTTATAACTAGGAGTTTGTATGCAATGTATATATTTATATGAAAACTCATTCTTCATATTATTATATTGATAATGTAATATTTTTAATGTTATTGTGTGATAATGCAGTATCGTAAGATGAGAAAATATGTGCTTATATGATATTATTGTGATAAGTTATATCTTGAAAACTAAGTGAGGTGGTATGGTCTATGGTATTTTAATGTGGATTTGATAAAGTGTAGTAAGTTGTAAATGGTTATGGTTAAACTGTATGGTGATGTAATAAATTGAGGGTCAGAAAATAATAGCTTCAGACTTACAGGATTTTTGTAAAAGTTTGGATATTTTGGCCATCAGAAGGGTATTATGATTATTTTATGATAATGTAGAAAATAATCGTGGCATTATAATATTTATTAAATTCATAAATTATTTCATAAGTAATTAATCAAATGAAGGTTGAGTAAGATACGAGTTATCTAAAAAGAGATTTTGTGGATTCCAATAAGGTAAGGGCATTAATATGAGTTAAATATGGGATTTTGATTATTCTAAAATGTTAATTGACTGAAAATATGCTAATTGTGATACATGAAATATTTGGGGTGATTATGAATCACTTAAGTTTAATAAAATAAGAAAATGGCTTACATTGGGAATAGTAACCTTAAAGGCGGGTCATTATTAGAGTTAGACTTTTAATTTTGGATATATTGTTAATATTGAAATTTTATAAATGTGTACTAAATTTGGTGGTTATATGAGTTGTATAGGAAATTTTATCCCTAACTTATAAAATTAGGGTTTCATAGGGGTTGTGAATAACTACTATAGAGATAGGGTTATTAATGCATATATAAGATGTTGGATTTAAACCCTGATTTTTGGACATGTTGATAATAATGATATTTTATGAAGGTGTGCTAAAATTGATGGATAAATGAGAATTATGATGGATTTATACTTATAATGTGAAATTATAGTTTCTTAGAGGAAATGTGGCCTTTTCCTTAAGGAATCTTTTGATCTTCAAGAGGTTATAATTTATGTGCTTTGAGTATTCATGTTAATTTTGGATTATGTGTCTATCATATCTATATGTGTGTACTTATGATGACTTTGAGATACATAATTGTAAATAAAACATTAATCGCTTGAAAGATCACATGAATCGGGACTAAGGTGTTGAGTTCATTCCATGGGCTAAATAATAGTAGTCAGACACATTTTACCCTAGAAGATATTTTAGATCATTCCACTGGTTTAAAAGTAGTTTCTAGATTAGTGTTATCTTAGGAGGTGTTGAGTCCATTACACTAACTAAATAATAGTGGCCAGATTTTTGTTATCTTAGGAGGTGCTTTAGTATGTTTCACTGGATTAAGAATAGCGGGTTCCTAAAATCTATGTGAATAAGAAGAAGGGATAGTGATGTAATCTAACAATAAAAATTGTGATTCAATTATTCTCTTGCATCGTATCATATTTAATATATTTTTTCTCGATGAGTCTTTTATGTTATCTTATGTATTTGGACTCTTAATATGATTGTATTATCATCTTATATAGTATGTACTATACTGGTCATATTTTTTATGGGTATTGTTCATTCCTACAAGTAGAGGTCCTGGATATTTTTGTGTAGGTCGATGATGACCCCTTGGATGACTTTGCCGCTAATGATGCCTTACTTGGGGAAGAGTGATCTTATCAAGCTTAGGGTTTGGAATGTAGATTTATGTTATCTTGATCTTATCTTTGACCCCGATACCTTGTGGGACTCTTAGTTCCATTGTATCCCTTTTATGTGTTTTAAATATTGTATTTGGAGTAATCCTCCAAAACACTTGTTTAAACTCATGGAATATATCTCGTTCCCTATTTTGCTTTATTTAAAATAATTTTTTTAACTATTTTTCTTTGTATTTGATGTAAGGATGTTATGGCAAGTCAGACTTATGTCATATACAGCAATAACACCCATCTATATTTTCATTACGCTTTCACTAAAAATAATTTTTTTATTAGTATATTTTGGAGTGTTACAATAGTTTATTGAGTAAAAATCATATTTATCCTCTAAAATCATAGTATGCAATATGATAGATGCAGGAGCATCCACAATTGTTTATTATATTTTAAATATTACTTTTTCCAAGTTTGAAAAAAAAAACTTCTTACTTGGACAATTTAATTTTCTATCAAACCTTAGCCATGCAAATACCTATTTTCTTCATTTTTCTTTTAAAAGCTAAAAACTAGAGCCCTAAGCCATGCTTGATATAGCATTTTCTTAAGAAATATTCCTCTACTTTGAACCATTATTTTTTTTTTTGGATTCTTGACACTTGTAAACCCAAAATGTATCCATGACATACCCCCTTTGAAGCTACACAAATCAACCACAAATCACTTTCACCTTGGATGACAAACTACTTTCAATACTTGGGAAGAACAGTGGAGATTTTGGTAAGAGTAAGGAAGGCTATAAGACATTATTTACTTCTTTTTGTTGTTTACAGAATTGAATAATGTCTCTATGCATTTCTTTTTTTGTACATGACTATTATAATTTGTATAATGTGAAGAAGGTAGTTAAGAGATTCAAAAATCAGCTAAGACATAACCCCCATAACTGAAGTACATGGGTTGGGATCTGAGCATGATTTTTTGTCCCTATTAGACTTTAACACAAGTATTAGTTGGTCACGTTTTAAACTTTAATCCTATATTTTCCCTATAAGTGTTAACATAGTATGGGATGGAAAGACAACTTACCTTCAGCTGCCATAATTTTCTCTCAAAATATTGGGATCCCTACTTTAACCTCAAGTTTAGGAGTTTGAATTTTCTTAGTTAAATATTACAAGATTTATACTAATAGTTATATATATTAGGTGGTTATTGAAAGTGTTGATTCAAAGAGTTACCAATAATAAATTTTTATCTCTTCTTCTTTCCCCAATTTCTACCTTTTATTTTCGGTTGTTCTTAACTTTAGGAACACCTACACCTAGCAAGATCCAGTTTGGATCTCACATGAATCAACTTGGAATCAAGCCTTAGGTTATTTCAATTTGGGTTTTATAATTTTAGTCTCCTCAACCTTTTTTAAACCAAACAAACACATAGATCTTCTAGCCAACACCCCATTTGAAGACCAACTTTTTTTTTCTCTCCATGATTGTTTCTTGCTTTCTTTTTCCAATCTCTTAATATTAAATGGGAGAATAACCAATACTAAAAGGGCTAACCCTTTAATAAATAAAAAATTGAGAAGAAATAGATCTATTGAGTCTCTTCAGAATGATATTAGAAGATTACTTGATATCTTGGAGATACTAGCTCCCAATGTGAACCAAAAAAACCCTATAAGATCCCCTATTTGACATCCAAATGAGGTTTTTGAAGAGGAAGATAGTGAAGGTGGTGAAGACTCTTCCTCAAGTGAATCTTCTATGGAACCGAGAAGGAGGAGCCATAAAAAAGAAAGCACTTTCATGATGCTAAGGCAGAGATTTTGGATTTTGAAGGTAACCACAATCCCAAATATTTTCTAGAGTAGGAATTAAGATGTATTAGGTTGTTTAAAGCTAAGGGATATACCAATACAAGGCCTTTAAGGTGTAGGTCCTTAAGCTCAAACATTATGCTTCTTTATGGTAGGAAAGTGTACTCATAAGAGGAGAAAGAAGGAAAAATTGAAGGTAGTATTGGATGAAAATGAAGAAGTTGAAAAAGGAAAGATTCCTTCCTCCTTCTTTTACTTAAGACTTGTACAACAAAATTTCCTCTTTGAAACAAGGGTCATTAAGTGTAGAAGTGAAAATAAGAGAGTTTGAGAAATTCTCCATGAGGCTCAATTTGCATGAGTTGGAATAGTACACTATGTCAAGTTCCCATGGTGTTATTAGACAAAATATAGTTAGGAAGGTGGAAATGCATAGGTAATATACTTTGGATAATCCTTTTCACCTAACCATAAAAGTAGAAAAGCATAAAAGAGAAAAAAAGGATCATGAGTTGTGGAGGTTCAAACAAGGGTGTTAGCACTTCAAGGGAGTTTTCTCCTCTATTCAAAGCAACTTCAACACATCTGGAAAAAGATGTGAAAATAAAGAGGTGGTGGTTGAAGGAAGTCTAAGAGTGTTAGGTGTTTTAAGTGTCAAGGCTCAGGTCATTATCAAAATGAGTGTCCTAACAAGAGGGTGATGACCATGGTTGAATTAGAAGAAGTAGAACTTGCACCACCAGATATAGGAGACCCCTTGATGATTAGAAAGGTATTGTATACTAGGAATGCCAGATTGGAAGGCTCACAAAGAGAAGAAATTTTTCAAACCAAGAGCACTATACTGGAAAAATATGTTTTCTTATTATAGATGGAGGAACTTGTGCTAATGTTGCATTTTGCACTTTAGTAGAGAAGCTTGGTATTACTCTTTAAATCCTAGCAGGACATATAAGATACAATAGCTTAATGATGGTAATATGATAGAGGTGACAAGGTAAGTGAAAATGTCATTTTCCATCATAAAGACCTATCATGATAAGGTTGTATGCAATTTGGTTCCAATGGATGCTTTCCACTTTCTTTTGGGATGCCCTTGGAAATTTGATAGAAGTGTCATGCATGTTGGGATGATAAATACCGATTGCTTGAATTTTTCCAAGAAGAAGATTGTTTTCACATCTCTAACCACTTGGCCAAGTAATATTGATGTGAGTTGTAAACAGTCTTTATTCATAGATAATCTTCTAGATAAGGCTTTGGTTAAGGGTAAAGTAATCGAATTATTGTTGTTATTAGAATATAATGAGGGGAAGGTTTGTATTGAACCATGAATTAGGTAATTGTTAGAGGAGTTTGGTGATGTATTCCCCTAATGATCTACCTCATGTATTATCCCCATTAGAAGCATAGAGTACTAGATAGACTTTATACTCAGTGTACACTACCTAATAAGGTGGCCTATAGGTGTAATCCTAAGGAAGTCTTGAAGTTACAAAGGCAATTGCATGATTTTTTGTCTAAAGGTTTAATAAGTGAGTCTTTTAGCCCTTGTGTCATGCTTGTCTTACACGTGACAAAGAAAGATGGCATAATGAGAATGTGTGTTGATAGTAGAGATATGAACAACATTACTACAAAGTATAGGTATCCTATACTTATACTTGATGATATTCATGATTTTTTGTATGGTCCATGCTTGTTTTCCAAAATCAGCCTAAGGAGTGGATACTATCAAATAAGAATGAAAGATGATGATGAGTGGAATAATGCATTTAAGACTAAGAAAGGGTTGTATGAGTGGATGGTTATGTCCTTTGGTTTATCCAATGCTCCTATTACTTTCATGAGACTTATGAATTAGGTACTTAAGCCATTCATTAGCAAATTTATAGTAATATACTTTGATGATATCCTTATGTGTGGATCTAGTGAAGAAGAGCATGTCAAGCGTCTCAAACATTTATTTCTATCACTTGAGGATCACAAGTTGTATACTAAGTTATAAAAATGTGAATTCTTTGTATCTAGAGTTACATTGTTAGGTTTTGCGGTGTTTAAGGATGGAATATCCATGGATGAGTCTACAATTAAAATAAACAATACATGGCCCACACCTACAAGCCTATCACAAGTGAGATTTTTCCATGGCATAGCATCGTTTTGCAAGAGGTTCATTATGGGATTTAGTACCCTGGTGGTACCTATAGCTAATTGCATGAAGAAGGGCTAGTTCAAGTGGACTAAGACAGCCTAAGATGCCTTCTAAGTGGTCAAAGGAAATTTAAGTGAGGCACCCATCCTAACATTAACTAAATTCAACAAGTTATTTGAGGTTGAGTGTGAACTAGTGGAGTGTGCATTGGTGTTGATTTAATAAAAGAAGGAAATCCAATTGTTTTTGTTAGTGTAAAGCTCAATTAATCAAGGGTGAATTATATTACTTATGACAAGGAGTTCTATGCATTAGTGAGATCCCTTGATCATTGGTTACACTACTTGAGACCACAACACTTTTTGCTACCACAAATCATGAATCGCTGAAGTACATCAACAGTCAACACAAGCTCAATCCAAGGCATGCTAGATGGGTATAATTTTTACAATATTTTTCCTTTATATCCAAACAAAAAAGTGGCAAGATAGATTTATAGTAGTTGATATATTCTCTAGTAGATATTGCATGCTTTCTTTATTAGAAGCTAGGATATTGGGGTTTGGGTGTATTAGGGAGCTTTAAAAAGAAGGCGAAGATTTTGGATGATACTTCAAGTATCAAGACAATAATAAGGGGCCATTCATCATTCAAGATGGTTTCCTCTTAAAGAACAACAAGTTTTGAATTCGCAATTGCTCCATTAGAGAATTCCTCACAAGGGAAGTGCATGGAGGAGGACTAGCTGGAAAATTTGGCATCAGTAAGAATATATATGTACTTAGTGTTCATTTTTATTAACCTAAACTTGTGGGACATGTACAAAGTGAAATAACTAGATGTGTCACTTGTCAAAAGTCCAAGAAATGCTTCCATCAAGGACTCTACATTCCCTTAGCTATCCCACAACAACTGTGGGATCATGTAAGTATGTACTTCATTGTAGCATTGTCTAGGACATAAAGGCAAAATGATGCTATAATGGTGGTGGTGGATTGATTCTCTAAGATGACTCATTTCGTTGCATGTCATAAAATATATAATGCCACTTATATAGCCGGTCTATTCTTCAATTAGATTGTTAGGCTACGTGGTATTCCTAAGTCCATTGTCTTTGGCAGGGATACCAAGTTTCTTAACTACTTCTAGAATACCCTATGGAGTTTAGTTGGTACCCAAACTCCTATTTAGTACCGCTATCATCCACAACCTGATGGGAAAACTGAGGTCACCAATAGAATCATCCCTATTCTCCTTAGAAGCTCGGTTCACAAATCCTTACAAGATGGGGACAACAGGCTTTCACATGCTAAATTTGCCTACAACTGCTCACCAACATATGCTACTATACACTCACCTTTTGAAGTAGTATATGGGGTGAACCTTACTACTCATATTGATCACTTACCTCTTCATATTAAAGTTCACACCAATAGTGAAGCTCCAGAGAGGGCTAAGGTAGTGAAGAGACTTTATGAACAAGTAAGGTCCAAAATTGCAAGAGTGAATGAGATGGATAATAATAGGGAAAATAAGCATTGAAATCAATACTTGTATGAATCAGGAGACCTAGCTTGGCTTCACTTTAGGAAGGAGCAATTTCCTTCTAAGAGGAAGAACAAACTCATGTCTAGAAGTGATGGTTTATACAAAGTCATTGTGAATATTGGTGATAGTGCTTATAGGATAGAGCTCCTTGAATATGTTGGAGATATATCAAATACATCTAATGTAGTAGATATACTTACTTATATCTATGATGAGCCTTTCAAATATAGGGAGGTTGATTTTTGAAAGAGAGATGATGATATAGGAGCATCCACAATTGAGGATCATATTTTAGTTATTACTTTACCCAAGTTTGAAAATTACAAAATCCTTCTTACTTGGAAAATTTAATTATCTATCAAACCTTATCCATGAAAGCTATGTAAGACACGAGAAAAATTCATTTTTCAAAAGCTAAAAACTATATCCCTAAGCCACGGTTGGTCTAGCATTTTCTTAAGAAAATTTCCTCTACTTTGAACCCTTGTTTTTCCTTTGAATTCTAGGAACCTACAACCCCACAACACAGCCATGACATACTTTCCTTTAGAAGCTAAGCAAATTAGCCACAAATCACTTTTACCTTAGATGGTGAGTCACTTTCAGCACTTGGGGAAAATAATGCAGATTTAGGGAAGAGTAAGGAAGGTTAGAAGAAATTATTTACTTCTTTTTGTTGCTTACAAGGTTAAAAGAGTCTTTATACCTTTTTTTGTATATGGCTATTATAATTTGTATCATGTGAAAAAGGGAGTTAAGAGATTCAAAAATTAGCTAAGACCTCCCGTAATGGAAGTACATGAGCTGAGATCTAAGTATGATTTTTGTCCCTATGAGACTTTAACACAAGTATCAGTTAGTTAAGTTATAAACTTTAATCCTACACTTCTCTTATAAGTGTTAGGATAGCATGGAATGAAAAAACAACTTACCTTTAGTTGCCATAATTTTCTCTCAAAATGCCAAGAGCCCTGCTTTAACTTCAAGTTTAAGAGTTTGAAGTTTATTTGTTAAATCTTACAAGAATTATCCTAAGAGTTGTATACCTTAGGTGTTTATTGCAAGTGTTGATTCAAGGAGTTACCAATAATCAATTTTTAACTCTTCTTCTTTCCCTCATATGTGCCTTTTATTTTTTATTATTTTTTACTTTAAGAACACCAACGCCTAGCGAGACCCAAGTTGGATCTCATATGCATCAACTATGCTCACATATATTATGTCCTTTAGTGTAACCGCATCCCAAAAATGTATTGGATGACAAACCATCGTGAAATGTCCATGTAGCACTTTGAGTGCACGTTTAAGTCCTTTATAGCAACTTACTATTGCTTTGAAAATAATTTTCTCTTCTATCCTTGAGGAAGTGGGATGATTTTTGATAAAATTTGCCCACTTCAGGTACATATCATTTGCTAGATAGAATGTAACATTCTAAAATTTACTATAAAAAAATTCATTTTTAGCGAAAGAATAATACCAAAATAGCTAGGTATTAAAGTCATAATTGAGATAAATCTAACTTACCATACCAACCTTACAGTAATCACGGAGCAAAACAATTAGATTGTAAAGCATGATAAATAGGAAATAAGAGAAAATTCATAAACTTAAATATGAATTTGGAGATTAACTTCAAGTACAATATCCGAAAAATATGACAAGTACTAGAAAAAAGGTAATATTTAGATAAAATGACTCTATCCCCAAACATTGATGAATAATATCACTCCTGCATACATAAAGCATCATAAGCAGCAAAATCATCCACTATATAATCGATAGCCTATATAAAAGCATCAGTGTCATATTTTCGTGGTAACAAGAAACATCCATAAAAAATACGATTAGTATACTACGTACTAAGTAATGGAATAATTTAGTCAAGAAAGGTATAAAAAATTATGTAGATTCACATTTAAAAATAGTCATACATGCAGGATACTTAAATTAATATAAGATATAAACTGATTCCGAATCTCATTATTAGATATAGCGTATTCCATTATTTTATTTACATTGATTTCCAAGACCCCACTATTCTTAATTAAGGTACATGGATTGAAATACCTCATATGGCAAAATGTTTATGGCCACTATTATTAAGCTAGTGGAATGGACTCTACATGTCCCACTACAATATGCTTTCGGTCACTATTCTTACACTAGTGGAATGGTATGAAACACCCCTAGAGAAAAACACACCTGACCACTATTATTAAACCGGTGGAACAGACTCTTACACCTTAGACGTGACTTATGCAATCTTTCACTTTAAGTCATTAATGATTAAATTAATCATTTGTTATTTATCTCATAATCATATTATCATTCATGCTAAGATAATGAAGCCACTATTCTTAATCCGATGAGAACAGGATGATGCACCTCCCAAAGTAAAACGTGTATGGCTACTATTATCTTTCGATAGAACGGACATGTAAAACACCTCAGCTCGACTTACATGATATTTCACTTTAATTGATTAATACCCTATTGATAATTGGTTATAAGATCATGTGAGACTCACGCATTTATGCACAACACATAATTGAAACATGTAAAGCACACCCACATAGTTATCAATGTCGTTCTCAAGGATAAGGTCTACAATCTTCCTAAGAAACCCTCATTTCACATTTTAGGCATAACTTCTTCCATATTGATCATCTATACACCAAATTTATCATATCTTCTTCAAATACTATTGTTATCAACATACCTAAAAATAAATTTCTAAATTCAAAGTATTATATATATGGTATCGTTCCTATATCAAGAATTACTATTCACAATGCTTACAAAACCCTAATTTCATAAGTCATAAATTTCCCCACAAAGCTGACATAATAACCAAATTCAATATAAATTATAAAATGAGAATATCAGCAACATATTCAAAAATCATGTTCTAACTCCAATTTCGCATACATGTGATAACAACTGTATCTCAAGAATTACTATTTATGATGCTTACAAAATCCTCATTTCAAAAGTAAGTCATAACTTTTTCCAAAAGCCTCATATAATGAAAAAAATCAATATAAATTCCTAAAAGTCTAATATTAACAATATATCCAAAATTTTTGGTATAAATCCAACATCTCATACATGTGTTAATAACCTTGTTTATACAGTATTATTCCCAATTAAGTCATTTTTTCATTTTACTTGAACTTAGGCCCTTCATAAATACCTAAAACATTTTACATTATATTATGAACATATTTTATCACATTAAAATACTATCATTTCTATATTTAATACATATTCACCAAGATACCCTTATTAATATCCAAACACTCTTATTTCACAAAAACTATGTCCGAGGTCCTTACTTCCAAATCCTCAATTTATCACATTACTATGCATATTAAATATAATTATTTACCGCTTACCATATGTTTTCAAATCCACATTGAAATAATATATATCATGCTCATTACATATGACTTACAACATAAGGATTAATATGATAATATCGTATAAGCACAACTTTCAACTTACTCACTTTTCACCATATAATATCACATTAACACAGTGTAATATTAAAAATCATGGAAATTAACAACATAACCATAAAAATATGATAAACCAAACAATCATACATAATAATTATCACATAAAACCTAACTATGATTTGTATCCTTACCGAAAAGGACACCGGTCTCCAGGCACGTATATCTTATCTCTACCCCTCCAAAACCTCTATAAAACCACCTAGACAACAATGATGAAATAAATTTATAAATTAGGGATATAATCAAGGAAATTATAAGGTTAAAAAAGAATGAAAGAATTGAAAAAAAATCAAATCACAAAGTCTCGAAGTGTCTTGATAAAACTTTGTGCAACCAAGGGAGGGGGAAGGACAACAAGTATCAAAGTAATTATTGAATGTGATTGTAAGATGATGTCCAGTCTTTTCAATAAATTATTACACCTTTGCTTTAAGTGTAATGTAGTTGTAAGATATTTATATTTTCTTGTTTGTAACTTATTATATCTTTGCTTTAAGTTCATTAAATATGACATGATTGTTCAATGTGGCTATAAGATAATGTCTAGTCTTGTACAAAATGGTTGTATCAAAAAATTACTATAGTTTCAAATAACACAATCCACCTATTTGTATTTAATAATTAAGCTTTCATAATTAAAGATCAAAATTTAAATATTTTGATAACAAAAAATACATCATAAAACAAATACTACAACACCATAAAACCTTAATTACAAGTAAAAACACAGCATCTTTGACGTGTATTGAAATATGATTGTAAATTTTGACTCTTTATACTTCATCCGCATTTGTTTAGACAATTCCAAATTTATATTTTTTAATATTAGAATTATCTTATCTTTTATATCTTTTAACTTTAAAATTTTTTGTGTTGCTAATTCAACAATTGGATTAATTTCAATATTTTGGTTTCCTTTCCCCTTTAGTTTTTTAATACCCTAATTTTTTAGCTAATCTAATATTAAGTAATTAATATCATATCCTAATCCTAATCTTAGAAAATAATTGTTTCCGCCTTATCCTAATACTCTAATCCTAGAATTTAACTTAATTCTAGTTTATCAATAATTAATATATCCTATTATCCTAATCTAAATTATATTTATCTTATTATAATTAAAAACAACAAAAAATATTAACTCCTATTATTTTCCCTATTTTCCTTTTTCTCTCATTCCCCTCTTGGTTGATCCTCTCTCTACTTCTCATTTCCCCCCTTCTCTCTGCATGAAGCATTATCCACAGATAATGCTTACAAGCCCATCACTCCCTACCACCTTCTCGGCCATTCCCTACTTCCATCAACTCCCACTTCCTATGCATAAGAGTGGTTGGGGTTGAATTTCCCTCGCACCTCTCACTTATCTTTGCACTTTGCATGGGGGTACATATAGGCATACTTGACCAAAATCAAATTCTCCTACCACCTCTCTTCCCTCCCTTTTGTTTTTGCAAAAATAACAAACCACCATTTTCCCTCCTTCACCACCTCCTTATCATCGCAAAAATAGCCCAAAAAGCGCCCACCGACGAGCCAAACCAATGCAACCACACACCATCGAGAAACTTTTCCATTTGTCCCTCACCACCCTTGCCCATCCTTTCCAAACATGAACCCCAACCATTTCCTAAAACAATCAAAGTTAACTCCTCCACTTCAATTTCCTCCATTACAACCACCTTCTTTGTTTTTCCATCTCCTTACTGTAAATAATTTCACCTTAGCCCAGCACCACCCTTCAGTAGCTATGACTTAAGAAAACCCCTCCCTTTCAGCAACCTCAACGACAACCTCCCTTCCAACTTTTGGTAGTCACAATTGCAACCCACTATCCATCCTTCGGCACCTCCAACCTTACCACACCACCCCCTTCGATACCCACCATTGAACACTAACCCCCTTGTTCAACCTCCATTCCCATTGCACCTCCCCTAGAAATGTCAGGTTGTGCCATTGCTCACCCTCCATTTCCCACGACAACCCACCATTTCCCCCTTTGTTTGGTTACGGAAGTTTTTCCCAAAGAACACCCTTCTTAGTTTGGTTTTATTCCTTTGTTTACCCTTCTATTTCCTTAATTATTTCCTTACTTAGGTGGTTTAATTCTAATTATATTTTATTATAATTTTCTTTAGTGATTTCCCTATAGTCTTGGAAGAGGCGGAATAGAATTTGTGTGCTTAAAGACGGGAGCCATTTTGTAGGGATACTTGTAGTAGTTTAAGGTATTTAATTGCTAAGTGTTATTCATGATTTTGTGTTGCACCATGTTATTGTTATAATGTGAATTAATATATTATTGTTGATATTATGATAAGTGGTTTATATTACATGATATAAAGTAAGTAAAGATCATGCACTATTGTTATTTTATGTGAAAAATCCCTCAATGTGAAATATGGATGTATCATGGTGTTATTAATGGTATAATGAATGTGAAATGAGTATGATAAGGTCTATGGAGAAAAATGTGGATTTAGAAATAATGTTACTAAAAAATAAGATTCCCATGAACAAAGGGTTTGTTATCGATAAAGGCATTTTGGTCAACGTGGTTTAAATATGAGAATCATGGTATTTTAAGATGCTACGCTATCCAAGATTTGATAAGGAATTGCAAATGACATAAGAGTGATAAAGTACGAAAATAATTTGAATCAGGAATAGTAACTCTAAAACGAGGAGGCTATTATCACATGTGTGAAAGGTAGAGTTATACCACAAAGTTCTAGTATGTTGTTAATATTAATGTTTTGGGAATGCATATTGAATTTGGTAAGTTTTTGAGCCCTATATGAAAAGTTATGATTGATTTGTGAAATTATGGTTTATAAGCCTTGGGAATAGTAACCTTTAGAATATAGTTATTATTGCATGTGAAATAATTTATATTTAGGCCTTGAAATTTTATGATGTTGATTATAGTAATATTTGAGGTAGAGACACTCATTTTTGTGATTAAAAGAGTAATAGAAGAAGAAGTATGATAGTGTTTCGGGGAAATATACAGGTCTTAATTCTAGATATCGGCCTTATGATCTTTGTGATGTTATTACATAATTTAAATGTGTTATTTATCTTTAAATAAAAGATGAATATGACATTAATCATTTAAAGTGAAAGATCACATGAGTCGGGCCAAGGTATTTTATGGACCTATTCCATCGGATGATAAAAGTGGCTTAGATGTGTTGTTCATGAGAGGTACTTTAGACCATTCTACTGGTTTAATAATAATGACTTAAGAGAATTTTTCCCTAAGAGGTGTTTTACAGATCTGTTCTACTGGATGATAATAGTGGCTCGGGCGTGTTGGCCCTAAAAGATGTTTTAGTAAGTTTCATTGGATTAAAAATAGTGGGGCTTTATACTCATTATGAATAAGAATATGGATTGAGATAAGTAACCTAATAAATAAGATATTAATGATTTAAAGTGGAAGATTGTGTGAGTCAGGAACAATGTGTTATATCTGTTCCACCGAATGATAATAATGACTTAAGTGTGTTGTCCTTGAGAAGTACTTTGGACCATTCCACCGGTTTAAGAATAGTGGATCAGGAATATTCTACCCTAAGAGGTGTTAGATCTGTTCCATCAAATAATAATAGTGGCTCGGGTGTGTTGTCCCTGAGAAGTGATTTAGATCATTCCACATGTTTAAAAATAGTAGAGTCCCTAAACTCAATATAAATAAAAGAATGAAAATGGTTATGTCTAATAAAGAGGCATTGATTAGTATTTAATTTGTGAGACTTTTCATAATCTGTATTTGTACTTATCATATGCTATAAATGTATATATTTATCTATATCCTTGACTTGATAGTATTGTTACCTTACTCAATACTTAGCATACTGACCATCCGTCTTATGGGTGATGCTCATTCTTATGAGTAGAGGACTCAGATGCTTTTGTGTAGGTCTTTGAGGACCAAAAGATTAATTTGTGGCTTTTGATGCATTATATGGGGAAGAATGACTTTTCTTGTATTGGTTGTTTGGGCAAAGAATTATATTATTCAGATGATATCCTTACCCAGATACCTTTTAGACTCTTTAATCCATGGCATCCCTTTGTTTGTACTCATTACACTATCTCAGAGTTAATCTCTGAACTCATATTTGTATTCATAAAGTTTCTCTCATTTTGAGTTACTTTGTGTTTACTTGATGATTTTAGCCTTTGTGATTGATGTGATAATGGTATAGTAAACATTCGGTGTAAAATGAAAATTTTCAGGAATAAATTTTGGGGTATTACAATTTTCCTTTTTGTTGATTTTTGACATATAGGTCTTATCTCTCATACTTCATTCATTTAACTTTTATAATTATATAAGGAAGTGTATGCCCTTGAGGTGTCCACCTTTTTTTGGTTTGATGCATGCTCGTTGTGAGCATTGTTCGAAGTTGCCCTCAATTTTTGGTGACCCTTCATCAACTGTTAATCATGACAGTCGACAAACATCATATTATACTATGTTTTGTATAATTTATGTGCACCATAAAATAACTTTGACTCATTGGTGCCACTATCATGTCACTTAATGATGAGTTCATATTTCAACACATTTTATACCCTTATAATCTTAGTTTTTGGTAGTTTATTTGGCTAATATAGGGGAATAATTGTTGTTTTATGCTTAAATGGTAAAAATTGCATAAATTTTATTATTTGAGCTAAAATGATATAAATTAAGTAAATTTAGAATAAAATATCATTTATTAATATTTATTGAATTTTATTTTTGTAGGTATTGTTTTTAAATAAAAGAAAATAAAAAAAGAAATAAATTGGACCTTTGGACCAACGACCAAAGGCCGAAGCCCAAAGGCCAAGGAACGAAGCGGCGTCGAACCAAACGAGCCACAAGGTAGCTAGGAAAGAAACATGCGAAGTCAGTAGGGCTGACGTGGAAAGGTGTCGCACGCACCACAATAAAAAGAGAAGAGCGCTGCATTAATTGTGGGGAGAGTGTGCGGCTGAGAGAGTGTGGGACGTCGAAAAAAAAGAGACGCAGGGTGCGTCTAGAGGCCGCACGACAATAAATAAGAGGGCGAGCGTCAGAAAGAGAGGGGTGCAAAAATAAAAGAGCCGCAGAGAAAGAGAGACGGGGCGGCATTAATTGGAGGAGGCGGTCTCTGTCGTTAGGCAGAGAACATAGCGTGAAAGAGGGTGTGCGGTAGGAGAGTAGAGCCTTTATAGGCTCGGACTCTAAGAATAGAGAGGGGGAGCCGAGAGAAGGAGATCCTTCACAGGCTCGGCCGAAGGCTCAGAAGAGAAAAGAAGGTGTGCAGACGAGAGTCTCAACAGGCTCGAGGAACGGTGCGGCAGAAAAGTCGTCGAAGGGAGACAGCCACACAGGACGTGCGGCACGGAGGAGGACAGAGCGCTAGGTTTCGACGCATGGAAAGAGAGAAGGGAGACAAGCCGCACGAAGCAGCTGTCAGCCAGGCGGAAAAAGAAAAAAAGAATAGAATTTTTACACGGAAATTGAGGTGCCGAAAGAAGAAAAATAAGAGGGAAGAATTTATACCGGTAGAATTTATTTATGATAAAATTAATTTTTATCTGAATAAATTCTTGATCTTTTATCCAAAATTAATTCTAGTTATTTCTTTCTCTTATTTTTAATTTATATTTTAGATATATATTTCTGTGTAATTAATTCTTTAATTATGGCTGGCTGATTATTTATTGTTAGGGAATGAATTGAAACCCTAGATTATGATTTGAATTATAATTTTATTTTCTTTGCTTCGTGAGATTTTTTCTTGACTCTATATTAATTGATATCGTTTATATGTATAATTCTGTCCAGTATAGTTTATTTGGTGCATGCCTTGTTCTGGTTTCCTCATAAGTGACAGTATGTAGGATTATTTGCCTGCTAGGTGGCCATCTAAATATACTAGAATTTATATGTATAAATTGCAGCTAGGTTAGATAGCAATTCACCTAATCGTTTTGTGATTCTAACCGAAGTGGTAAAACGTTTCGATACGTGTGGGTCAAGGAAAGGAAATACAGCTAGACATGCTTTTTGTACTAGTATGGGTACTTAGATTGACAGCCTTCCACTTACACTTAATGCATTAAATCTAGTTAAATATAGGAGTCGCTTGTTGCTGCTATATTGCTAGTATTTAATTGGGTTAATATTGGCGCTTTGTCGTATTAATTAATTAAGGGAAGTAATATAAGGTGTATAGACCTGCTTTTGGTGTGCAACTTGGTCGATCTCTTTATCACGATTAAAGGATGACTTAGAAATAAATATTATACTATGACTTAATCTAGTGGTGGATTTTTATTTCCCTAACATATTTCTCATATCTGCGGGTTTTCCATTATTTTCCATTATTTTCCATTATTTTCCATTATTTTTATTATTAGTCTATTTTATTTTATTTACTCCTTTTATTAGTATTTTGATAAACCCCCATTAGTATTTTTCTTATTCATTTATTTTGTATTATTTAGGATTTTTATTTTTAGTTTTAGTTTAAGCTATTTAGATAGAGGTGAGTCATCTCAATCCCCGACCTAGAACGATACCCTATTTACCAGTGCTACAATTGATAACAAGAGGGTTTAAATTGCGTGCCGGCTACGGTCGCACCACTTAACATTATGATTGTAGAAACCAATCCACTTATTCACATCTTTATTAATTTGGTAATATATTATCTTCAATTATTATGGAGTTCTATTGGGACCTATTAATTATCACTTGTTAAAGAAATCCTTCACACATTTTCATAAATAGACTCCTTTTTTACTTGTTTCCTATCATAAGGCATTTTGAAATTTCTAAGAACCCACTTATGAATTCTTATTCTTTTTCAAACTATATGCCACATGATTTGATTGGAACAATATTTATTTGCTCATATATACTATTGTTTTCCACCTGATTTTGAATAGATAATTTTTGATATTGAGAGTCCAACATGGAAGCTAATGTTTGAGGGATGGATTATTAATGGAAGGTGAAGGAGTAGAGATGTATTGTTTTGACACCTCAAAATGATGGTATTAATGTTGAAGTAATTTAGATGTTGAGAATTTTGAGAATATGAATATTATGGCTTATTTGGATTTGTAGGAGATGGATTTTCAAATAAATTTAAATAATTAAAATCATTGGGGTCCATTATAAGATGACACATAATATGAATAAATAAATAACTATATTATATTTGAATGATAATTGTTTGTAGTAAGAATTAAGTTATAGAAAAGTATAGATAGGGAATATGAAAAGTAAATATAATTATACACAGTATTTATAGAATGAAAAATGGATTGTTGTTGAGTAAAAATATTATTGTTTGAATTTTATTAGTCATTGATATTATATAATTTTCCATCTGTTGGTTGTAACCCTCAAAAAAATTGACAAGGATCGTTAGTTGTCCACTTTTCTAAGCAAGCTACATGCAAAAAAAAAATAAAGATTGCATTATCTGATCATGGCACCTATTAATAGCCAAAATTTTGGACTTTGTCAAGCACGTGCATTACACATGCTTCTCTAACAAGCAAAAGTGCGATGCATGTACCCGACAGAGTTAATTTTTTATTATACAACAACCCCACCAAGTTAGACTTGTAATCCATTTTTACAATGTAACCCATCCTTTTTAGTATAGTTAGAACACTAAATTTAGTGGGGGAGTTTGGTTGTGAGGATTTTAGATGTAAAGCAGCTTATTCCTCTTTCCTAATAGATCTGCTCTAAGGGGAAAAGGGAGTTGTCATTTCCTACCATAGATGGGCTTCTAACATCTAATCTTATTGATTCAAGAATAAATAGAGTAAATAATGACTGTGTTTGAAATAAAATTCATTTTGTATAGATAAATGAAATTGATAGGTACAATTCTGTCATTGTTAGTAATACCAAGATAATATGGTGGTATCTTTCCATAGAGGAAAGCTGGACAAAAGATGATTAGAAACCGTAGACTGTGGCGTAAGGTTATCTAAAAAATTTGGGATCTAAAGATTCAATCTAACACTTAAGGATATCTTATTAAGTTTTAGGTAAAAGGATACCCAACATTTAAAAAATTCAATTTTGGTTGGATTTTTCAATCCAGAAAATTATATGATATTTTATTATTATTTTTAACAATATATCATAATATTAAATTTTTATAATTTTTTAATTTTTAAAATTTAAACTTTTATAATAATATTTTAATAGTTTTTTAGATAAAATAAGATACTTATAAGAATATAGATATAAATATTAAATGATATATGATCTTTATTTTTAAAATTCTTCTTACAAATTTATTAAAATTAATAAAATATTTTTTTCATAAGGATAATTGGTATATTATAATCTAATCCCTATTTTTTAGATATCCGATCTAAAAGATGCAGAGTGAATATCCAAAAAATATCCGAACATATATGTATATCCGATTTTGCACACTCCTATATAGGATTGTAAATGAGTCAAGTAGGGGTGAGATTGAGCTCAAAAATAAGGCTCAAGCTCATAAGCTTTTGCAATGTAAACACGCTCGAGTTCAAAATGTTCATGGTCAATCTTGACTCATTTGTTAAATGAGTCTAAAAATAAGGCTTTAGCTCAACTCATTTAGCTAAATAAATAAGTTTACTCCCAAAATCTCGTGAGCAACTTTGTTCTTTTACAACCCTACCCCTAGATGGTGCAAGCTTTATTAATTATTTTTTTTCTCTTGAAGAAATTAAGATTGAATCTCTATTCAGTAGTTTCATATTGTTCAAATTATTTTGATGTTATTACTTCAAAATGTTTTGCATATTATTTTTATAAACACATTATCGATGTTATCTACTATATATTATTACATCATGAGCATACCCCACTATCTTTTATAAAATATTTAAACTATTATAAACTTTTATATTTATACCCTTATTAATCATATCTACTCACCACATTCCTACAATTATTAATGTAATTCATTATGGGCTTTTAGCATATGAAAATGGGCTAAGAAAGTTGGCCTCGATAGAGGAGGTAATGGAGACTCAAAGCATAGGAATTATTGAAGAATAAAGAATCATTTCCCTGGCATTGTTGGTGTACACAAAATTACTGTCGTTAATACATAGTGCATATGGGTTCCCTTTCAACATTCATGTAAGGTCTCCTCATCTGGAGGAGAAGGAAGATTGAGCCTTTATAGACTAAGGATCCTTCTATGATTAACCCTTCCGTTATGGGTTGAGGTTTATGCTATCAAATTTGGTGCGGAATTTTTTTATTAAATTCAAATTCTCGCCTTCCTAACTAGTCCCCAATTCTTAGAGGGTTCTATTAGGATTGAGTCACCAGGTGAATCGATGAGAGTGGTTGTGGATTTGGAATGTCTCTCATGGTGTTATTATCCTAATTCCATAGTCTCCAAGCCATCGAAGGTAACGGGTTAGTCAAACGAAGATGAGTTGACTGTCTTGTAGAGCATGTGCTTCATTTTTTGGGTTTCTTGGGTGTGTTTCTTATTTTGAGAGATCATGACTCCATTGATCTCCAATTCACATGTGATCATATTCACCATCTTGGTGTTTTTTCACAAATTAATGGGGATTAGGCCTTAACATCCTTTCTTCTATGGTTGCTGCTAAAAATTGCACCTTCCATTTGTTCATGAGGTACTTATAGAGGTGGTCATTATTGATTGGTTACATGACTTCAAACTTTAGAGATATGAAGTTGGAGGTGGTGTAGTTGTAGTCTGCATGAAACTCACAGTACTTTATCATATGTTGCTTTTTAATAAGCCCCTTATCTAACTTTGTTGCTCATCTAATTCATTATAGTTACAACCTCAATAAGGTCATTGTCGAGGCTATAAAATGGAATATGTCACCTTGGTCTTGGTGGGTGGTCTCAAAATTCACTCCATTGCATGTCCAAATCCCTAGTGTAAGGATTTTGAGCCCTATTACAACAACCTTCTCATATGGAACTTCTTTATTCCTCATAATCAAAGTCATCCTATAGTGGTACTCAATTGACCTCATCCTCGTCCCACTATTTTTGAGCATAAGCCTTTGAAAGTGCATCCTCTGTAGTCTTGCCATGATACTTGATCATCTTTTTGTCAAGGTCTGAGTAGGTAACAAGCTCTTCCTTTATTTTTGAAGGCTTTTTAAAATTACGTATTTAATCTTATAAAGGTTGTATAAAAAAATTTGGATTTTTTGACTACTTGTATTTTTTTTGGGTGAAATTGGTTATTACTTATGCAAAAGAAGAGATTGATTTGTTAGGTAGAGAAGTGTATCATTAGATGGTTAAACCAACAAGCTTAGTCCTAAACCCCTTACACATATTGTAATAACCCACTTTCATAAAATGAGATTATTATTATAAATATAATAAAGTTATCTTAAAGTTGAATTTATTACATTCCTTTAAGGTTTTGAAACTCTCATTACGCTTTTTAAATGTTTTGTTGCGATCATTTAATTCTTCTTATGGTTCTGAGCCTCATATAACTTATGAGTCACTTTTGGCCATCAAACTTCTTCTTAACTTTCTACTTTCATTATTTTTTAATTTATTTTTTTTTCCGAATATTCCTAGACCTTTTCAAAAATTTAAATGAAGATTCTGACTAAAAAAATATTATCCACTCCCTTTTTTATCCTTAATCTCATATTAAACCTTGAAACAAGCGTTTTAGACAATAAAAATTTATGAACCTTCATATGTGCTTATATTTTGGCATATATCAGCTAAATGTTAATTAAAAATGTGTTGGAAAGATTTTTAACATGTTCAAATATAATCTACCAGTTTTAGAAATAATTACTTCCCGAAACTCAACTTTCTTTGTACTAAAAATATCCTAAATATCTCAATTTTATTTATATATTCCTATACTATCTAAATAAAGTTGGAGAAATCAATTTTGACCCTTTATTCCAGACTTAAAAGTCCTAGTCTACTCTCTTTTTATTTATTTTTATTTTTTATCCTTTTTACCATAATTTAAGTTCTTAAAGTATCTAAATATCTAACTTAACCCCACAACTTGTCCCACTTTATTTCCCATCTTATTTTTTGATCCCTTCCAGCCCCGTAATTAGAATTCTTGTTTTTATTCCTTCCTCCATTGTTCTTGATCTTTTCCTTCAAATTTTCTTCCCAATCTTGAATTTTTAGCTCTTAAATGTTTTTTATTAAAAAATTAAGGGATAGAGGTTTTAGTAATTGAAAAAAAATATTCTAGTATTCTCCTTATTTTTCAGAATTCATTCCAAGTAAGAGTAAGCCTTCTTAACCTTTTTTGTTTTATTTTGCATTTTTTAAGATTTTTGAGTATTTTGTTGATTTTTGGTGCAAGGTCTCCAAGAGGTGGAAAGGTGGTGATATTACACTAATTTTTGTGCAATACTATATCTAGGAGATTTTTAAACATAATTATATTAAGAGTAGATAGATTTTGAATGTTGGCATGTTTGATCTTTGTGTTAAAGTGGTGAAAATCCAATTTTGTGCATTTTGTGAGTTTTTGGTCTTAAGGCAGATAATTTGCATCCTTGATGTTATCTATGAATTTTTATTATTCTAATCAATTAATTAGATTTTAATATGTAATTATATTGATTAAAAGTCTTGATTTGGATATGTATAATTAAAATTATGATTTAATGGAGTTATAAACATGTTCGGTGATATCTTAATAAAATTTACATGCTATATGGAATCTATTTTGAATTGTATTTATCATTTTTTTGGGTTAAGATTACAAAATTTAAGAAATTTTCTCTAAGTATGACATACTTTATGAATTAATCTTGTTTTATGCACTTTTAGGGATATTGTGATCATTTTACCTATAGGCTATGATTTCTAGATCCGTAGGGTTTTATTATGTTCTTCATGTGATATTTGATAAGTATGTGAATTTTCATGAATTTATTTAAGAATTTTCCTTTTGATCATTATAAGATTTGAGACCATTAGAGATAATACAATCATTATACATGACCTTGATCTTGTTTTATAAATTCTAACGTCTAATGTGATATAAATGAGTTAAGGATTCCTATCACTCAATTTCATGATTTTAGAATTTTTTGTTAGTATTTTATTCTTAATTTATGAAATAGTGACATAGTAAGGGAAATATGATAATTATACACCTAATGGTTTTAATTAAATATATAGGATCATTGGTTTACCTTGACTATTGCCTTGGTTATCAGTAAAAGTGAATTGACATAAATAGTGAATCCTTATAAAAATAATTTTTGTTTTTGTTTTTAAATATAAGCTTTTTAACATGTTTTTATAAATTTCATTATACATAAATAGTATTTTGGGGAATGATAGATTCCTTGAAATTAATGTGTGGGCTTATTTTAGGGTGGTGATCAATAATGTATTTGAGTTTTTGAGTAATTTAAGTGATGAGTGAAATCATCGGGTTTAAGGATTTTTATAGGATTAGTTGTTGGTTTTAGTTAATTTTTGGGATTTGTGCTCACTAACTATAATATATCAATTGGTTTATATCCCACTGCGAGTAACCTCATAATGGTTTCCAAGGCAGGGTTATGTGGTGGATGCATTCCCTATAATTTTGTATATGTTGCGTTGGTAGTGGGTTGGTAATACCCTTTTTTCTATTCTATAAGTGACCTATGTACCCTATAAGGGGCATTAATACTTAAAAGTTGAATTTTCCTAAGTGATTTTGTCTGCTATAATCGGGAGTGCTATGCATGTGGTTTTCTTAGCACTTGTACCTTGGATGGGGTTTTGTTCACCATAGTTGGTAGTGTTATGGATAAGGGTTCCTTAGCCTTTGTGCCTTGGATATTAATAATATCATATGTGCATTGGGTATTAGTAATATTATGTTTGTAAATGGATAGATGAATCATATTATTAATAAGTGGGATAAGTGGATTGTGACTTTATCTATATTAGGGAATAAGTAAATATGGGTAATGTGTTGATTAATAACATAATATGGATTAGAATAATTGGCGGATCTCACACATATGTGAATTCTATCATTTTAGTATTTGGATCACATTTCAATTGTTAAGGTGATTTCTAGGTTTTGATGAATAGTAAGGAATATTATGAATAGTTATTTTTAAGTAAATGTTCATTTTCCATGTATTAGCATAATTTTTGGTATTAGTTGGTGTAAGCATGGTTTTTGTATGTCTACATATATACATGTTATCATTTATAGTAAATTATATTTACTGAATACATTTATCATACCAATACTATATTTTCTCTTTAGATATTTAGGTACGAAATTATGTATGAAAGTTTATGTTCTATTTGATCTTATTTTTTTTTCTATATTGCTCTGTAATATTGTGTTGGGTTGGGATTAGGTGCCTTCCATACCTTATAACTAGATATGAGATTACTTTAAATTTGACATCTAATATGGATTGGGTATTAGAAGTAACTTCTCCATGTTGGATGTAATGATAGCACCCTTAAATTTTGAGTTTGCTTCCACAAAGCCATCTTTAAGCAAAATTAACATTTAGTAAAAGTTGAGGTGTTACATATGCACGTCTCTAGGATCTCTTTTAATATAGTTAGCGTAAACATGTGTTGCTTGTATTAGGTGATGTAATCGTTGGGATCAGTAATCTTGTCATATATACTTAAACGGGGGGCAACGAGCTTTTTTGGCATATACACCATCTCAATGACATCTATGAATGGTAAATATACAAAGCTATTGGGAATGCCCCTCTTCATTAGTGTTGATTAGGGCTGTTGACGAACCGAATCAAGCCGAACCTTCCCCGGCTCGATTCGGCTCGTTAAATTTTTTGGAAGGCTCGAGTTCGGCTCGAGCTCGAATCGAGTCAAGTATATGAGGCTTGAGTTCGGCTCGAAAAAAGCTCGCGAGCTATTCGACTCGGTTTGTTAATTGAAAACAAACCAAATCGGCTCGGTTCGTTAGGCTCGGCTCGTGGCTCGATTTGTGGCTCGGTTTGGCTCGGTTCGTTTAATTTTAAACAAGCCAAACCGGCTCTGTTTGGTCGGCTCGATTCGAGCTCGATTTGGTCGGCTCGATTTGTTCGGCTCGTTTATTAGAAAATTTAGCCGATTAAACCTGTAACTTTCAACAAAAATTAAATATCAAATAAAGACCTGTTTGGCTTGATTATAAATACTAAAATAGAACCATAGACCGTAGAGTATCAAATCATTCATACAAAATATTCAAAGATTGTGCCTTCAACCCTGCATGCTTTTACAAAATAAAATATTCTTCAATCCTTAATTCTAAATTCCAATATCCAGAATTATAGCAAATTTGCAACCTTCATATCATCCAATCCATCATAAGCACTTCTACACCGAATCTCAAAATATGGCACCAAAATCCACTAACCTGCAAGGATAATTTTATGAATAAATAAGAGAACTAGATTAGTAATAGTTATTTGAGAAAGACTTCAATCCCATAAGTTTTGATTATATTATACCTTAAATTTGATCAAAAAATATACCATATTATAGTAGATCTATGATCTTCATGCTTGGAGCATCTGCAACCTGCTTATATTAAGAGAGCAACAATAATATATATATGAATGATTAGAATTTAATTCCTAAAATTTCAAGAGATCAAAAATTAATAATGAAAACATAAAAATATTATTACCTTCTTCTTTAGCCCTTTTTTTGTACGAATCCAATCACCTGCACAAAGAAGTACTTCAACCGTATCAGTAGATAGTGCTCCTCTATACGGATCAATGACCCTTGACCCAGCACTAAAAGCAGCTTCTGAAGCAACTGTGGTAATAGGTATGGACAGGATATCACGTGCCATTTGTGATAAGATACGAAACTTTAAAGTGTTTGCCTTCCACCACTCTAAGGCACTAAAAGAAGATTCGGAATCATCATCACAAATAAATACACTCTCCTCCAAGTATATATCTAACTCCGATTTTGTAGGAAGTTGTGTACCAGATTGCCTAATGAATTGCTTAAATCCCATCCTTCCTAAACCTGCACCTTTCTTTGCCCCAGTATTAAAAGCAGATGACCCTTCACCCATTTCAAATCCCACTAAAGATTTCTCCAAGTTACGTGTATGTTCTCGAGCATAATCATCAAATATAACTCGTAAAGTATCAGGAACTAGCCAAATATGCCTGTCAGCTTCATCATGACTAAAAATATTGGGAAATGTATATTCGACCAAAGACAACTTACATCTAGGGTCTAAAACAGCCGCAATAGCCATTAATAAATTACACTCACCCCAATATTTATCAAATTTTTCTTTCATGACTAAAGCCATCCTTTGAATAAATGGTTCTTCAGAACGAGCCTTCTCATCTAATACTGCTTTAATTCTCCATACCTCAGGAAGATACAGATTTGCCGTTGGATACTCACTTCCAGAAATTATATTTGTTACCTCACTAAAAAACTCCAAAAATTCACATACTATTTCAGCTTGTCTCCATTCTTCAACAGAAGGGGCCCATTTATATGATGGATCTTGCTCTGCATATCTTGGAAACACATCCTTAAATTCTAATGCAGCAGATAACATAGCATGCACAGAATTCCAACGTGTGCAAACATCAAGAATCAACTTTTTTGCAGGCAATTTTAAATATCTAGCAATCTCACTGAATTTCATCAAACGGGCATCAGAATCAAACAAATACTTCACACTTGTGCGAATATTAGAGATAACATTACTGATCTCCTTATAACCATCTTGCACCAACAGATTCACAATATGAGCACAGCATCGAACATGAAATATTTTTCCAGCAAAAGAAAGCTTCTTCATCAAACTAAAATGATCTTTCAAATGTCTAACACAAACATCATTTACACTACAATTATCCACCGTAATAGTGCTCACTTTATCTTCAATTTCCCATTCCACCAAACAGCCACATAAAGCATTGTATATATTTAATCCACTACCAGGAGGAGGTAAGTGAAAAAAATTTAAAACATGCTTTTGAAGATTCCAATTACTATCAATTAAGTGGGCTGTAACAACCATGTAATGAATTTTTTGGACATCAGATTTCCAAAGATCTGTTGTTATGCTAATCTTATTAGCATCTTTCAGAATATTTTTCACCTTCTTCTTTTCATATTCATACACAGTAAAACAAGCATCCTTAGCAGCATGACAAGTAATCCGCTGATACTTATCAGAGATGGCCCAAATAAATTCATTAAACCCTACATGTTCCATCATATTAAATGGATATTCATGCATGAGTATCATATGAGCGCACTTTTCCATCACCCTTTCATGATCATATCTAAATACAGGAGCAACACTAATACCAGTGGACTTAGAAAGAGACAATACCCTTTGTTTTTTTTATGGCCGACTAGTACATCGCTCCAAATGCCTGATAAAATGACTGGTTACGCCCCCAGGAAGAATTGATAGATGTTTACGACAATGCTTGCATTGGGCCTTTTTGGTCCCATCTTTTAAAGTAACCACTTCATACTCTTCCCAAACATGTGAAGTTTTCTTGCGAGCCTTCTTCGTTATTGCACACTTATCATCATCATTTTTATTTTCATTATTCACCTCCTGCTCCTCATTAATCTGCTCATCAACATCTTCATCAAGCTTATTGGTCGGCTCAAAATCATTCTCTTCATCACGATCACTAATGTAAGTATCTCTCGGAACTTCAAATATATTAGGATCATCTGCCATTTTTGGACTTCTTGTTGATGTAGATGGCGATGATACAGGAGATGAAGATCCTTGTTTAGAAGAAAAATTAGAAGTTACCAAATTTGACATAATTATAAGTTTGAACTAAAAACAGCAAAAAAAAAATCACAAGGTAGCAGACTAGCAGTAGGTAGCAGCAAAAATAACACATAAAACTATGAATAATTAATAATCACCACCATGGTTTTTTATTTGTTTTTTAATCAAAATAAAACATCATTATAAAACAAAGAATATATGGGAAAATTTTAAAGTTCAAAATTCCAAGTTGAGTAAAAAGGAAAACAAAAAGTTACACGTGTGATGTATTAATATGTACAAATAAAAACAACTTCATAACAAATAAAATTGAGGGAAAAATGTAAAATGCTAACCTTCAAAGTCATAATATAGAAATCATTTTTGATAAACTTCAACAAATATAACATATGTGGCTTTTAAGAATAACGTAATAACAAAATTGTTCATCATAACACCAAATAAGAAAGTAAAAGAAATTATTAGAAAAGATCATGCTAACAAAATGAAAAAGTACAATAAAATAATAATTCTATTGCTCAATTTAAAAACATAAAATTAAACAAAATATTTATAAAATAATGTAGTAGAAAATAATCAAAATATGCTGCTATCTAGTAGCTACTGACCAAGTGTTTTATTGATATTTTCAATTACAAGAGCTTGAAAACATCTCCAAACATCTCCAACCTGAAATTTCAAATACAATGCTTGTAACTTTCAAAGAGGAATACAGTTAAACAAGATAAAACCCGATAAATTAAATTCTAGATTGCTTACTCTCTCAAACCAAGCATTCCACCCAAATTCTAGGGTTTTAGGCCCAAAAATATAATTCGGTTGAATTCTATTAATTTAATCAAATTGAATGTTTAGAAATGCAATTAAACACATTTTATAACATATCAAATAATCAATTGCTCAAAACCAATAAAAGAAATACACAATTGAGCACAATTAGGGTTTTTGAGCCCGGAACGCAAATCCGATCAATTCTTGCTAGAATATATGAATTAACGATTCAAAAATGTAATTAAATGTATTCTAATGTAAATTATATAGTCAATTGAATAAAACAACCCGATTACACAATCCAATTTAATCTCGTAAGAGTTTTGACCTAAAAATCCAATTCCGATCAATTACACACAATTTGCCCAAATCAACACTTCCGATATGAAATTAAATACATTTCAAATGATATTATAAAATCAATTGAGCGGAACGATTCATTTATATGACCCAATTTCATTACATCCGAATTTTGACCTACGAATCAAATTTTGATAAAACTTGCGTAAATTTCTCAAATTGACAGTTCTAATATGAAATTGGATACACTTTAAAACATACTGTATAATCAATTTACCTAAAATAGCTAAATCGGACGAATCCGAAAAATTCGGGCATAACCCGACCAAAAATCCAATTTTTCCAAAATTCCAGCATAACCATATAATTAACTATCCAAATCATTCCCGCAGCACATATATACATAACCAAACCATTAATTTAGTTTATCACAAGCTAAATCATACTCAATTACACAAATTAATATTAGGATTTTTCAGAAAATTATACCACAAGAAAATCAATGATTCGAGGCAAGGGAAGGCCGGGGAAGCTTCGTCGGAGGCTGGGGGTGGCTCGCCGGTGGTCAGAGCTGCTCGCTGGAGCCGGACGGCGGCGCAACCAGCGCGGCACGTCGCTGTCAGCTGCTGCTGTCGCCCGCTCGTGGTGGATGTCGCCCGACGAAGGAGGAGCACGGAGGAGGAGGCCGGTCGCTGCCAGTCGCCCGCTCGCTGGAGCAGAGGGCAAGGGAGAAGGGGGAGGTGATGGAGGCCGGTCGCTGCCAGTCGCCCGTGTGTCGCCTGTCGGGGTCGAGGGTCGAGAATCACAGATTCACAGTGTTGAGTCTTGACCCTTGACTTGACGATGGGGGGGACTTGGTGAGTCACGTGAGTGGCCGAGTGGGAAATGGGGATTGGGGACGGGAGTACGGGACACGCTGCACGCACGGTCGAACCAGCCTGGGAGTCACGGGAATTCAAAAAAAAAAATCCCGCGCCGAGTATTAGTGATTTAGTGTTGTGAATTATTTTTGGAATAAATATTTAATCTATTCTTTACTTGTGCAGTTGTGCCCGGTTGAAATGAAAGTCCCGCCAGTTCTTTTTATTAAATTATAAAAATTATAAAAATTAAATAAAAAATTATAAAGACTTAAAAAATTATAAAAATTATTTTTATTAAATAAAAAATTTATAAGAATTATTTTTATTAAAAAAAGACTTAAATTATGATAATTATTTATAAAAAAATTATTAGTTCTTTTTAATTTTATTTTATATTTGTATATATTCTCAAAATTTATTTGATAAACGAGCAAACGAGCCGAATTCGAGTCGGGTTCGAATCAAGCCGGTTTGCGAGCTAACGAGCCGAGTCAACCTAGGCTTGAGTTTGGCTTGTTAAGTAAACGAGCCTAAGATCGAGGCTTGGATTTGATTTGTTTATCTAATCAAGCGAGCCGAGTCGAGCCGTTAACGAGCCGAATCGAGCCGGCTTGATTTGTCAACAGCCCTAGTGTTGATACATCTAGAATTCAATGTATCATTTGCTATAGGTTGGCCATCTTCTGGGTAACATCTTCTTAAGTGTACTAAGACATGACCACGATTTAGTGTCTTGAATAAAAAGGGTAAAATTAATTAACATTGGGCAGCCATTGCATGGAAAAATACCTTAGTGGTAGTAGCACAACTAAAGGCAGAATAAGGTTGAGGCATGTAGGGTTAAGAAAAAGGGTTCAAAATCCCATATTCCCAAGCCTCCATTTGCTCAATCTTGTGAGGGTTTCTTATGAATTAAAGGGCCAATGAGATGTGGTGGAGTTCGGTACCTAGTTGTCTCAAGTCCTCTACATTTGATGGTGGGACATAAGTGTAACACCCCCAAATTTCACTCCTGAAAAAAAATTTTTGAAAGATTAAAGCGGAAGCTAGGAGCGAATTTGGGAAATGTTACCGCCACATCTAACACAAGATAAATGTCCACCATCTATCTCATGTTAGATGCAAGGCTAAAACCTGTCAAACAATTAAATCTGAATTTTAAATCCAATCAAACAATTAAATCCGAATAGTAACCGCTTAACAGAGTCCGAGAAATTTAAAGTCAATTACAAAACCTTTAGAAATCTAAATACAATACTTGCAAACTTTCAAGGGTAAATACAATTAAACAAAACAAATCCCGAAAATAAAAATCCGGATCGCCTACTCACTCAAGGCAAGTCTTCCACCCCAACTCAGTATCAACCTGCACAAGAGGTCTGCTCCCCACCATTAGTGGATCATCACAGGACCCATTCAATCAGTGTAGTATCAGTACGGGTCCAGTACTGAGTAAGTCTCGCTACCTTATCTTATAAGAAAGATCTCATCAAGCGCATATTAAATTATAGTACAATACGTTAATACAATAACATACATACTCACAACCCACAGCATGAGTCTCGCCATACACTCATAGTGTGACAGACGAGCTAAGGCCAGCACTTAGGACATATATTACAAGTTCAGCACATAGACCACATACAATAACATGCAAGAAAGCGGTGAATGTTTCCTCGGTACTTTGTCCTTTTATTCTCATAAATAGTAATAAGTCCATTCCACACATTTCTTCATTAACCCATGTGAGTGCGGGAGCCCCACTATTATAGCCGGTGGACCGGAAAATATCGCACAGGGCAGAACGCCTCTGATCCACTATTATAGCCGGTGGACCGAAAATATACGCACAGGGCAAAACGCCTCTGATCCACTATTATAGCCGGTGGACCGGATCGCAGCCCCCGACTCACATGGTGTTTCGCTTTAAGTACTTAGTATCTTTCCCATGGATTAACTTATAAGTTTGGTTTGTCGAGCGCGAAAACCCCCACTATTATAGCCGGTGGACCGGAAATATCGCACAGGGCAGAACGCCTCTGATCCACTATTATAGCCGGTGGACCGGAAATATCGCACAGGGCAGAACGCCTCTGATCCACTATTATAGCCGGTGGACCGGATCGCAGGCTCGGCTCGACATCTTTCACTTTACGTAATTAATGTCTTATCAATGTCTTATTAAATTACATCACACCATTGACATGCATAAATCATTCTCTTTATACTATACACGTCACAACAAATAAAATCACACATTCATAACTACACTTTAGTCCATAAATACACATGATAACACCAAACAACTCTAAGCAATCATAACCAACCCTAATTGTCCACACCAAACCGTGGTTGACCACTTTTAACCCTATTTTACCATAACAACCATACTTAACCATCCCAAACCTTAATTATCCTCGACAAATCACAATTAGCTACTCCAACCCTACTTAATCACAACGACCCAGAGTTGATCACTCCAAACCTTAATTTTGTCTCCTCCATACCTTTATAATACTCCACGTACTATTCTCCGTCCAAAACTGTTAAAAACCCAAATCATGACTCACAGACTCGACTCTCCCTCATGCCTCACTCCTCCTCGTTTATTCTTATTATTTTCTTCCTTTTTTTTTTCCACCTTCTTAAGTTAGGGTTTCCTTCCCAAACCCTAGTTGGTCCCTATGTACCCTTAATTTTATCCCACGTACTATTTCTCACCTCGAGCCTCCAAACTCCCAAACAACTTTCCATTAGTCTCCCCACGTCCCAAGGTAACTTTTTATACGTATGGTCCGCCCCCATGCGGACCTTAATCTCCCCATGCAAACCCTATCATTTCCACCATGCCAACCCTATCATTCTCATGCAAACCCCAAATTTTCCCATGCAACATTAGTTTCTCCCACTCTCCCCTTTTATTCAATTCCCCCTTTTCCTCATCATCTCCCAATTATGAATTCCTTAGGTCATCCATACTTATGTTAACCAGCATACTTCCCTTTGGTTATCTTAGTTGTTTATTTTTCTCTTTCAAATCCCCCACTCCACAATTCCCCATCAAAACACCTAGCATGCATGTCACATCACACCACCTCATCTTTGTACCATACCATATTAGTACATACAGACAAGAGCACGGGAACGTACCTCGGTTCCATGCTGCGCTACACAGTAGAACATATAACATACACATGATACAACATATAACCATACGAGGCATCCATGGCAAGTAAAAACATGTACTACACACAGACGGCCTTAGTTACGCCCTTACTAAACACCCACAGGTAGGGGTAAGTAGAGACTTACCTGGATCCGAAGTTAGCTAAGCGAAATGAGAGGGAGAGGGATCCCTAGTTCGTGGGTCCACGAGAAAGCTTTCCTAGACCCGATAGAAATCGATTAGATAAACTACACATAGCAAAATTAATTCTACAAAATCATCCCCAAAGATTAGGGTTTTAAATGCCTAATTACGAATCAACCAAATTACTTTGATTACCTCAAATTGATAGTTTTAAAATACAATTAAACTAATTTTAGATAAATCCAGATAATCAATTTCAACAAAACAATCTTCCGATTAACCAATTCCAAACAATCCATTTTTAAAATTAGGGTTTTAAAGCCCATGATACAACTCAAGTAATTCAAATCAATTAATTACAATTTAAAGGTATTAGAAGGTAATTAGGATCATTTCAACTACTTCTATAAATCTAACTTTAGAAAAACAATTATACAAATACTCAATCTCGTAATCTTACTTAAATCTAGGGTTTTAGGCCCGAAAATGCAATTCGGTAAAATTCTATAAATTTAATCAAATTAAATGTTTAGAAATACAATTAAACACATTTTATAACATATCAAATAATCAATTGATCAAAATCAATAAAGGAAATACCCAATTTAGCACAATTAGGGTTTTTGAGCCCGGAACACAAATCCGATTAATTCTTGCTAAAACATATCAATTGACGGTTCGGAAATGTAATTAAACATATTCTAATGTGATTTATATAGTCAATTGAATAAAATAACCCAATCACAAAATCCAATTTAAACCCGCGGGGGTTTTGACCTAAAAATTCAATTTCGATAAATTACGCATAATTTTTCCAAATCGACACTTCCAATATAAAATTAAATACATTTTAAACAATATTATAAAATCAATTGAGCGGAACGGCTCAATTATACGACCCAATTTCATTACACCCAAAATTTGACCTAGGAATCAAATTCCGATAAATCCTGCATAAATTTCTCAAATTGACGGTTTTAAAATGAAATTGGGTACATTTTAAAACATATTGTATAATTAATTTGTCCGAAATCGCGAAAACGGACGGATCCGAAAAATTTGGGCATAACCCGGCTAAAAATCCAATTTTTCCAAAATTCCGACACAACCATACAATTAACCTATCCAAATCAATCTTACAGCATATACATACATAAACAAATAATCAATTTGGCTTTTTACAAGCCAATCCATACCCAATTAATCAAAATAAGGTTAGGGTTTTTCGAAAATTTATACCAAACGAGACTCAACAAATCAGCGCACGGGAAGGCCGGAGAAGCTTCGTCAGGGCCCGGGGGTGGCTCGCCGGTCGTCACCCGAGCTCGCCGTGGCCGGACGGCGGCACGGCCGGTGCTGCTGCTGTACGCTGCTGTCGCTGGTGATGATGCTGCGTTGGCTGCTGTCGCGCGGCTTTAGCAGCTGCTGCTGCGGTGGTTAGTGGCGGTCGGAGCTCGGCCGGAGTGGGGAGGAGCAAGGAGGGGCAGGCCGGTCGCCGGAGAAAAAGGACGGGAGAAGGAGGCGGCTAGGGTTGGGGCTGCGAGACAGGGCAGGGCGCAGGAGAGGGGTCGGGGTGGGGAAGAGAGAAAGAAAAAGAAGAGGGGGGGGTCGGTCGGGCCGGTTGGTGCGGGTTTTTTTTTTTTTTTTTTTTTTACAAAAGCAAGTATCATTATTATTAAAAGCTTAAAAATTAATATTGGAAGATTTTATCTAAAATTTATTAAATCAAAATTTTATTTTGACCGGATCCGAAAGCTTAAAATTAGTAAAAAGGCTATATAAAGAATTTTGAAAACATTTTCGGAAGGATTTAACAGCGAACACAAAATTTATATTATTTACGAAAATGTATTATAAGATCTCGAAAAATTATTTAAAAACATATACTAAAATATTTAAGTCATATTCGAATAACCCAAGGCTAATTTAAATAATTTCTGAAATCGTTTTTTTTTTAAATCAAAAAGAATAAAACGAAAGGGAATTAATTCCCGAAGGAATTTCATAAATAAACTCCAAAAATCTTTTCAATTTAAAACTTTCCGAAAATATTAGCGATTACCGAAAACGAATAAATTTAAAGTCGGAAGTATTTTCTACGGATCAAATTATTAAAATAAATTTAACTATTTAAATAGAAATTCTATAATTCAAATAATATATTTCGTTAACGAAATATAAGTTCAAAACAAGGTCGTAATCACATAACGAAGATATAATAAAAAAAACGAATTAAAATATTAAGAACCAAAATACGAGAAAGAACGGGAATATATATTTTTAACCGAAGATCGAATTCATAAGAATATGATAAAATCATTGTCGTGAACGAATTTGTCTAGAATGGTTCGCAACGACAATAATTAATCACAGTCAATTATGAATTTGAAATCTTCGATAAATCCATAAAACGAATCGAAATTAAAATAAGTAATTGTTTACATCAAATTACGCTAATAAAATCATTAACCTTAATAAATCTTGATTTTAAAAATACGGGGTATTACATCACTACCCCCTTAAAAAGGAACTTCGTCCCCGAAGTTCGGGAAAACTTAGGTAGTGGAAGCTTGACAAACAATTGAATAAAACATTGACCACAATCAATAGGTTAAAGTAAATCTGAAGAAAATAAAATGGTGTTTACGAAACCAAACCAAGCAAAGTTGATTCAACACATGGCATAGGAAGTAAAGTAAAAGAGAGAAAAATTGATATCTAATAGATCGAATACAATGGAATTCAAACAAGGAAGAAATACGGACTTAAGGTCAAATAAGTTACGAAAATACTGTTGTTAAAATAAAGTCTTACAAGAGAATAACAAAAGTATCACGTGGAGTTCAAAGAGAATAAAGGAATGAAAACCATAAGGGTTACACAACTCTAATAATACAACCAATACATAATATGCACATAAAACTTTACGCAAAGAGTTGTCTCTATGGCATTATACAAGAAAACAAGGCTAATACTTAGCTTAACGAGTCACAAAAGGTCCTCCAAAAACACCAACCACATACATCTAGGTCAAAGGGAATTCTTAAACCCAAAACACTTTGCTAACAAGTTCTCTAATCCACGATATAACCATGATAGTCTACACACTTAATTTCGAAAATGCTACTAATGTAGCAACTACAACATTCGAGCCCACAATTCTTATTTATCTCCTATTCGTTAATAGTTCTCCTCATACCAGACAAAACTTAATACACTATCACTCACGAGCAACCAGAAAAGAAAATATGCCTACTTTCTAAGGAAGGGTCTTCATACATGCCAAAATTACTAACACAAAATACAAAATAGAAACAACCTGTGATTGAATGATAATCGATGAAAACTAGATATAAACCCATAATGAAAGCTATACTGCATCATTAAGATCACTAGGGTAATTTAGGCACCCTACACTCTATTTATAAACCCGAACACCTCCATCTAAACCTCAACATTATCATTATTATTATATCACAGTGCTAGGTTTCTCCCAATTGAAAATGATACATCTATTCAAACATCACCATTAGGGTTACAATCCCAACTTTATTACAACCCAAAAATTGAAACTACTCAACCAAAATAGATTACGACTCCTGTCACATCATGCTATATCCGACAAGGTATGCGTTAAGGTTTTTAATCCGCTAAACCTGCAAAACTAGGGTTAACCTAGTGGGGTCACTACCCCCTTAAGAGCAAACTAATTACAAAACCATAATAATCACGACATATAAAATGCAGACATAACACAAATCGGGCACGTAAAACAACAAACGATCATATACAATGACATAATTACAACAACAAGTCACAAGGCCACTTACACTACCCGATCACACTATCCTCACAAGCTAATCCGGATAATAATAAAAAAAATCCCTTGAAAGAGGTGAAATACATTTTCGTTTTAAACATTTAGGATCGTGAGAACCGAATCTCTAACCGAAACCCGGTTCTCAACAACCAAAAGCTCTGATACCAACTTGTAACACCCCCAAATTTCACTCCTGAAAAAAAAATTTTGAAAGATTAAAGCGGAAGCTAGGAGCGAATTTGGGAAATGTTACCGCCACATCTAACACAAGATAAATGTCCACCATCTATCTCATGTTAGATGCAAGGCTAAAACCTGTCAAACAATTAAATCTGAATTTTAAATCCAATCAAACAATTAAATCCGAATAGTAACCGCTTAACAGAGTCCGAGAAATTTAAAGTCAATTACAAAACCTTTAGAAATCTAAATACAATACTTGCAAACTTTCAAGGGTAAATACAATTAAACAAAACAAATCCCGAAAATAAAAATCCGGATCGCCTACTCACTCAAGGCAAGTCTTCCACCCCAACTCAGTATCAACCTGCACAAGAGGTCTGCTCCCCACCATTAGTGGATCATCACAGGACCCATTCAATCAGTGTAGTATCAGTACGGGTCCAGTACTGAGTAAGTCTCGCTACCTTATCTTATAAGAAAGATCTCATCAAGCGCATATTAAATTATAGTACAATACGTTAATACAATAACATACATACTCACAACCCACAGCATGAGTCTCGCCATACACTCATAGTGTGACAGACGAGCTAAGGCCAGCACTTAGGACATATATTACAAGTTCAGCACATAGACCACATACAATAACATGCAAGAAAGCGGTGAATGTTTCCTCGGTACTTTGTCCTTTTATTCTCATAAATAGTAATAAGTCCATTCCACACATTTCTTCATTAACCCATGTGAGTGCGGGAGCCCCACTATTATAGCCGGTGGACCGGAAAATATCGCACAGGGCAGAACGCCTCTGATCCACTATTATAGCCGGTGGACCGAAAATATACGCACAGGGCAAAACGCCTCTGATCCACTATTATAGCCGGTGGACCGGATCGCAGCCCCCGACTCACATGGTGTTTCGCTTTAAGTACTTAGTATCTTTCCCATGGATTAACTTATAAGTTTGGTTTGTCGAGCGCGAAAACCCCCACTATTATAGCCGGTGGACCGGAAATATCGCACAGGGCAGAACGCCTCTGATCCACTATTATAGCCGGTGGACCGAAAATATCGCACAGGGCAGAACGCCTCTGATCCACTATTATAGCCGGTGGACCGGATCGCAGGCTCGGCTCGACATCTTTCACTTTACGTAATTAATGTCTTATCAATGTCTTATTAAATTACATCACACCATTGACATGCATAAATCATTCTCTTTATACTATACACGTCACAACAAATAAAATCACACATTCATAACTACACTTTAGTCCATAAATACACATGATAACACCAAACAACTCTAAGCAATCATAACCAACCCTAATTGTCCACACCAAACCGTGGTTGACCACTTTTAACCCTATTTTACCATAACAACCATACTTAACCATCCCAAACCTTAATTATCCTCGACAAATCACAATTAGCTACTCCAACCCTACTTAATCACAACGACCCAGAGTTGATCACTCCAAACCTTAATTTTGTCTCCTCCATACCTTTATAATACTCCACGTACTATTCTCCGTCCAAAACTGTTAAAAACCCAAATCATGACTCACAGACTCGACTCTCCCTCATGCCTCACTCCTCCTCGTTTATTCTTATTATTTTCTTCCTTTTTTTTTTCCACCTTCTTAAGTTAGGGTTTCCTTCCCAAACCCTAGTTGGTCCCTATGTACCCTTAATTTTATCCCACGTACTATTTCTCACCTCGAGCCTCCAAACTCCCAAACAACTTTCCATTAGTCTCCCCACGTCCCAAGGTAACTTTTTATACGTATGGTCCGCCCCCATGCGGACCTTAATCTCCCCATGCAAACCCTATCATTTCCACCATGCCAACCCTATCATTCTCATGCAAACCCCAATTTTTCCCATGCAACATTAGTTTCTCCCACTCTCCCCTTTTATTCAATTCCCCCTTTCCTCATCATCTCCCAATTATGAATTCCTTAGGTCATCCATACTTATGTTAACCAGCATACTTCCCTTTGGTTATCTTAGTTGTTTATTTTTCTCTTTCAAATCCCCCACTCCACAATTCCCCATCAAAACACCTAGCATGCATGTCACATCACACCACCTCATCTTTGTACCATACCATATTAGTACATACAGACAAGAGCACGGGAACGTACCTCGGTTCCATGCTGCGCTACACAGTAGAACATATAACATACACATGATACAACATATAACCATACGAGGCATCCATGGCAAGTAAAAACATGTACTACACACAGACGGCCTTAGTTACGCCCTTACTAAACACCCACAGGTAGGGGTAAGTAGAGACTTACCTGGATCCGAAGTTAGCTAAGCGAAATGAGAGGGAGAGGGATCCCTAGTTCGTGGGTCCACGAGAAAGCTTTCCTAGACCCGATAGAAATCGATTAGATAAACTACACATAGCAAAATTAATTCTACAAAATCATCCCCAAAGATTAGGGTTTTAAATGCCTAATTACGAATCAACCAAATTACTTTGATTACCTCAAATTGATAGTTTTAAAATACAATTAAACTAATTTTAGATAAATCCAGATAATCAATTTCAACAAAACAATCTTCCGATTAACCAATTCCAAACAATCCATTTTTAAAATTAGGGTTTTAAAGCCCATGATACAACTCAAGTAATTCAAATCAATTAATTACAATTTAAAGGTATTAGAAGGTAATTAGGATCATTTCAACTACTTCTATAAATCTAACTTTAGAAAAACAATTATACAAATACTCAATCTCGTAATCTTACTTAAATCTAGGGTTTTAGGCCCGAAAATGCAATTCGGTAAAATTCTATAAATTTAATCAAATTAAATGTTTAGAAATACAATTAAACACATTTTATAACATATCAAATAATCAATTGATCAAAATCAATAAAGGAAATACCCAATTTAGCACAATTAGGGTTTTTGAGCCCGGAACACAAATCCGATTAATTCTTGCTAAAACATATCAATTGACGGTTCGGAAATGTAATTAAACATATTCTAATGTGATTTATATAGTCAATTGAATAAAATAACCCAATCACAAAATCCAATTTAAACCCGCGGGGGTTTTGACCTAAAAATTCAATTTCGATAAATTACGCATAATTTTTCCAAATCGACACTTCCAATATAAAATTAAATACATTTTAAACAATATTATAAAATCAATTGAGCGGAACGGCTCAATTATACGACCCAATTTCATTACACCCAAAATTTGACCTAGGAATCAAATTCCGATAAATCCTGCATAAATTTCTCAAATTGACGGTTTTAAAATGAAATTGGGTACATTTTAAAACATATTGTATAATTAATTTGTCCGAAATCGCGAAAACGGACGGATCCGAAAAATTTGGGCATAACCCGGCTAAAAATCCAATTTTTCCAAAATTCCGACACAACCATACAATTAACCTATCCAAATCAATCTTACAGCATATACATACATAAACAAATAATCAATTTGGCTTTTTACAAGCCAATCCATACCCAATTAATCAAAATAAGGTTAGGGTTTTTCGAAAATTTATACCAAACGAGACTCAACAAATCAGCGCACGGGAAGGCCGGAGAAGCTTCGTCGGGGCCCGGGGGTGGCTCGCCGGTCGTCACCCGAGCTCGCCGTGGCCGGACGGCGGCACGGCCGGTGCTGCTGCTGTACGCTGCTGTCGCTGGTGATGATGCTGCGTTGGCTGCTGTCGCGCGGCTTTAGCAGCTGCTGCTGCGGTGGTTAGTGGCGGTCGGAGCTCGGCCGGAGTGGGGAGGAGCAAGGAGGGGCAGGCCGGTCGCCGGAGAAAAAGGACGGGAGAAGGAGGCGGCTAGGGTTGGGGCTGCGAGACAGGGCAGGGCGCAGGAGAGGGGTCGGGGTGGGGAAGAGAGAAAGAAAAAGAAGAGGGGGGGGGTCGGTCGGGCCGGTTGGTGCGGGTTTTTTTTTTTTTTTTTTTTACAAAAGCAAGTATCATTATTATTAAAAGCTTAAAAATTAATATTGGAAGATTTTATCTAAAATTTATTAAATCAAAATTTTATTTTGACCGGATCCGAAAGCTTAAAATTAGTAAAAAGGCTATATAAAGAATTTTGAAAACATTTTCGGAAGGATTTAACAGCGAACACAAAATTTATATTATTTACGAAAATGTATTATAAGATCTCGAAAAATTATTTAAAAACATATACTAAAATATTTAAGTCATATTCGAATAACCCAAGGCTAATTTAAATAATTTCTGAAATCGTTTTTTTTTTTAAATCAAAAAGAATAAAACGAAAGGGAATTAATTCCCGAAGGAATTTCATAAATAAACTCCAAAAATCTTTTCAATTTAAAACTTTCCGAAAATATTAGCGATTACCGAAAACGAATAAATTTAAAGTCGGAAGTATTTTCTACGGATCAAATTATTAAAATAAATTTAACTATTTAAATAGAAATTCTATAATTCAAATAATATATTTCGTTAACGAAATATAAGTTCAAAACAAGGTCGTAATCACATAACGAAGATATAATAAAAAAAACGAATTAAAATATTAAGAACCAAAATACGAGAAAGAACGGGAATATATATTTTTAACCGAAGATCGAATTCATAAGAATATGATAAAATCATTGTCGTGAACGAATTTGTCTAGAATGGTTCGCAACGACAATAATTAATCACTATTGGCTTTTAATTGAAATCTTCGATAAATCCATAAAACGAATCGAAATTAAAATAAGTAATTGTTTACATCAAATTACGCTAATAAAATCATTAACCTTAATAAATCTTGATTTTAAAAATACGGGGTATTACAATAAGTCACTATGATGGGAGCCCCAAACACTTAGAAAGAGGGAACCACACTAAACGTTAGTAAATATGCATTGAGCAACAATGACGGTGATGGAGACAAAGTGACTTGTGGGATTTAGTCCAAATACATTGTAATTTAACTCTTCAAGAATTGGTTAACTTTTCTAAGGCCCAGATTCATTTTGTGTACACCTCCATTTGCTAGGCTAAGAACTTTAGTTGATGTTTAGCAACACCTATATTGGCTTTTAATTGGTTCGTATAGGGAAGATTGCTTGTGATAACTTGAAAAAAAATACATAACTAATATGTGAAAAGTAATAGTAATAGTAATATATGGTAAGAGACTTAGTAAAAAGGTTATCTATTAACAAACTAAGGAGAGGGCAGAAAGAAAGAGCGCATGAGAGAGAGGAGAAGATTAGTTATAAGAAGATAAATAGACTTGCAACAAGAAATCCACAACTAAAAGATCTATCATTAATTAAGTACCTTTTTAAAGATAGATTAATCAGTTAATTCCAAGACTTACCTTGGGGATCTAATCCTATTTAAATCATTCTTCAAGCATAAGTGGGGGAAAATAATAGTTTATACCCGGAGACACCAATAAACTCTTCCACTTTTAGTTAGGTGAAGTGAGGGAGGAAGAAGGAGGAACGAAACAAGAATGGTAGCTTTGTCAATCTTGCTTCCAAAAGTATGGAACGTTTAATAATAGGCCCATGTAATTTCATTCGCTTAAAATTTCATTAGGATTTCATCCTTAAATTTGTTGGCCAAGAGTATATCACTGGTTTAATTAAGATAATTGAATTAAGTTATGAGACTTGTTAACTAATCACTGATTGAGTATACTACAAACCCATTGAAGAAAACCATAGCGCATCAAGCTCCGCCCATTGATTTCTCATTTCTTTTTACCTCTCTTATCACTTTTCATGCTTGTGATCCCTTTCTTTTTTCCCCTATTCATATTCTAGCTTTGATATTTTTGGTAACTATAAGGTGAATGATTTTTGTACTAGTTATAAGTAAGGTACTACTATTATATGCCATGTACTATTTCATACTGTACCATAAGCTAGAAACTAGGGATCAATGAAAGACAAAAAAGAAGAAAAGGAAGGAATAGATAAACTTTATATTAAAGTTAAGTAGTGGTCATCATTAAGCCAATCTCCACTTATGGTGGCCCCATGTTATACACTTAGCAACTTGAATGTCAATTGTTGCTTTTTTCTCCCTATGACTAGTTTATCTAGGCATTTATGCCTAATCATGTATGTAATACCCTAAATTTTTGTCTAACCTAATAGCGTATAAATTATATCTTAATCCGATTCTAATCCTATAAAAAATCTTACTTTATCCTTAACCTAATTTCTTAATCTAGAAACTTTAACCGAATCCAAAACCTTAACTAAGATAAACCGTATTTTATAAAACGAAAATAAAACCTGCTAAAACTTTCGCTAACCTTCATTATTTTGGCTAATTCAAAATCACCGAACTAACCCTTAAATCATTTTCCTTTTTATTTCTCATTTTCTTTATTTCTTCTCTATCTCCACCTGCAATGTTTGAATTTCCCCTACAACTTGTTTTTCCATTTGCGCCATCTCCCATCATCTTCATTGTAGCTTGCTTCAGTCATCCATCATCCTTCTTCCTCTCTTATCCTTTGTCGCCTAACTTGCACATGAACCATCACTCCCCCTACCATTTATTTCCTTCCTTATCCTTATGCAACATATACACACAACCATCCCCATCACCTGCATTTTTCATTACAACACACAACCTTCATCTCCCTGTGACCCCTCGTGACCTGCATAATCACCCTGCACAACCGTCGTATGCCTTTTACCCTATTTTCCTTTTTCCCCATTCGCACCATGCACACACACACCATTTTAATCTTATTCTTCTTCTTCTTCTTCTTCTTCTTCTTCTTGTTCTTGTTCTTTTTCTTCTTCTCCTCCTCCTCCTCCTCCTCCCTCCGTTGTGCTCTAGTTTGCATGCCCAACCCACCATCTCCACCATCGTGCACCAATATGACCACCACTTGCCATCCTTTTACCGGTAGACTGACCACGAAGGTTACCCCAACGCTCTCCAACATAGTCTTCGACCATCACCACCGACCATTGCTCCTTTTCCTTCTTCTTCTCCTCACCCATCGCATTTTTAAGGAATACACGGCCTCAAGTACGACTGTACAAAACTAAAATTTTCCATTGCACGCCTGTGCAACTCAACACAATCTACCCGTGCACCCTCACACGCCTACGCATGACCCAAATGAATACCAGTGCACACCTGTTCGACTTGTGACTTATTTACTGGTGATCGAGCGCAATCGTGCCACTTTGCATCGCCTGGTCGTGTGTGAGCTTTTCTCTCGATTTGGGTGTGCACTGCTTGCAGCACAACCATGCAACCACCTTATTTCAACCACTATATTTTTACCCCCAAACCTTATCCAAACACTACCAAATTTTCACTATAGCTCCACCATAAATTCCACCACACTTTTAAACAACCCAAACGTGCCAATCACTCCAAAGTTTAAAGAAATTGGGTGGAGATTAACTAGGTAAATCTTGCTTATTTCTTTTTCTTGGATAAGAGGTAAACCGTACCCTTCTACTAAGATGTGAGATCATGTGGTAACATATAAAGTTTGTTTTGTGCTTAGGGTATGATTTATGACACATTTTTAGAGGAATATATGTATGCATTATAGTTTCAAAATTTTTATAATGGAAATGCAAGTGTTATGGTTAGGCGTGAACATAAACAACATAATAATGAATATTTAGCATTTTTCGATATATTATGGGATCGATAATATACGCATGTGTGCTTTATTGAATAATTAATATATGCATGCCTAGGGTTTGTTAAAGTTTGAAACCCTACAACCTTAAAATGTAATTTACCACGATAAGTGTACTATGATTATCTTCGCACTGTAACTAGGGTTGAATTAAATAGTATAAAGCATGCACACATGATTAGGGTTAGTATGCAATAAATGTTAATCGTATGTTCTAAAGTTGAGGTGTTTTCTTGCCTACACCATGATGTTAATTACCTTGTTGAATGACATGATATGCTATAGAATTATATGTATGTGTTATATGGAATGTATGTCACCCTAGAAATGTATGATTTATGCTGTAGAAATAACTTACTAAATACATGAAAGGTGGACAATATAGCCAGTCACTAAGAGTTATAGATTATTCACATGCTATAATATCATGATTAATTATCCTTCAGCATTTTTATGACAAATGGCTCGTAATAAGGTTGTTTGATACATAATTGAACAAAATGGTAAAATTAGGGTTTGTGGACATTTTGGTCTTTTTGACTTCATACACCCTTTGCGAATAATTGGATATGACCTTAGGGTTTACATTAATAATTTGAAATAAAGGAAAATAGCTAAGTATAAAAAGGAATTTTTTGTGAAATGTGTGATATCTGTGGTTATCCTATAAAATACTAATACTTAAAGTGGAAGACCTTTAGTTTGGGAAAGGTTGCTCTCTAGGGGTAACTACCATAGAGACGAGGTAGGAGCCCTTGGTTTGTTTAGTTTCATTGGTGTGATGGTCTTGCACTAGTAAGTTCCTAGTCTACTCTATAGATGACCTACGAGCCCTATAGGAGGTATCAATACTTAAAGATTATGTGACCTAGGTATGGAGGGTAGTGTATTGTCTTATGCACCAATATGATGAGAATACTGTTATGCCCTTGGGTTGGATGATTGGAGGGTATCATGTTGCCTTGTGTATCGGTATGATCGATGTATGTTTATATATCTGGATTATTATTGTATCCTCATCGAGTAACTAAAATTGGAAATAATTATTGTGTGAAGATTTTAATAGGTTGTAGTAGATTTAATGTCTTGGTAGCTGCCATTGCACGCTACATGTTTGATATGAGGTTTGTTAGTTCCCTTTGCGTCCTACCTTGGTATCTAGAATTTATATGGACTGTTGTGTCGGTAGTTACCTTAATGCCCTACCTCAATATTTGGAGTTTTTTATTATTATATTAGTTGTGTCCATTTTACGATCGTGTGTTTCCCCTAATATAGCTATGCTATGTTCTTATTTTGTGCCTCATGTGGCCTTATATGTTGGTGTTGGTGTTGGTGTTAGTGTAATAGTGTACTCAGTACCGTAATACTAACATGTTTTGTTTCTTGGTCCCCTGCCTATTCATGGACAGTGATGACCTTACAGGAGTACTTTGAGGGTTCAACTTGATGACTTCCAGTAGAGGTTTGAGAGTTAGGACTATTCGGTGTTCGCTCCATCATCTTTTGATTAGGATATTTTGGGGACTCTTATATCCCTTATTATTTATCCTTTTGTTATATTGTAACTGTTTTGCTTGATCTTTTTGTATTTATCAAGACAGCATTAATATGTAGTCTCTATTTAGTTCTAACATTATAAAAGTTTTTTAAGTAATGTTTTAGCCTTAGGACTTAATATAAGGATGGTAGTGGATGTCAGGCTTATACTGAGTGTGGCAATAACACCCATTATTTTTATAATTTACTCTTTTACAAAATAAAATTTTTAAGTAGTAAATTTGGGGGTGTTACAACGTTGGTCTCACATATCTATTTAGATATTGTTAAATGCATGACCATCATGTCAATGCTACATTAAGTATTGGTTTTGTAAGATTGGGATGCTAATTAATTGTACTTACCTTAGCTATCTAAGATGTAGATAATTATAAATTTGAGGTCCCTAATAGTGACTGAGTCCTCTAAGGACCTTGCAGCTTTCAATGTCCCCGTGTACGGGGGTAGGATAATGGAGTAGTTAGAGGTAGTAGGTGCTAGAAAATTAGGAGAGATGGGCCACATATAAATAGGATAAGCAATGACTAGTTTTTGAATTAGTCGTGTCAGCCGTTGAGGTCGGGATATGCACCCATAATGATGTTGCATGGATTGTCTAGGGTTTTAGCTTCGCCTCGTTGGCCTAACCAAAAGATTTGATTTTCACCCATACATAATATTAAAGTCATTTATTTATGATATAATTATTACTATATTATTATTATTATTATTATCATTTATTACTATTTATGAATATTAATTATTATTATGAATTAATATATCTTATTGAAATTAAATCTATAAATAAAAAAATATTATAAAAATATATCTTATTAAAATAAATAATGTCTAAAATTACCAATATATATCAACTTATTTTAGATCTAAGAAGTTGGCAAGCAACATAATTATTTCAATAATTTTCATATATAAATAATACATGGCTATCAAAAATTATTATTAGTTTAATCATAGCATTACTTTAAATATATTATTACTTTATATAATAATATTCCATCTGTAAAAAAAAAGTAAGTCATTTTATTATTAAATTTTTGTATAAAAAAAATTATTTTAGAAAAGTTAAAGCATACTTTTTTTAGAATTACATATACATTAAATGCTTTGTAATTTTAAAATAAAAGATGTGGATATAATTTTAAAATTATTTTTATTAATTTTTTAAAAAATATATAAATTAAAATAATATCTTTATTTTTTATATAAATAGAGTATATAAAGAATAAGATTATCCATCGGACTTACGTAGTAATTTGATTGGATGCGACTTATAAGCAGATAATGCTAAATTCTGTACCGCATAAAGCAACTCGACAACGTGTGAGGGTCGAAATAGATGAAATATCAATTTTGTTTATTCACAAGCCATTTCCTCGTTGAAGAATGTCCAAGCAATGAAATAATTATTCGTTCCTTCACATTCACTGCATTAAATAAGAAGATTGAGGGGGGAAGATGTGATTGGATGAAAACGAATTGGTGATGGACTTTTTGTCATCTTGAGAAAGGAAAAAAAAACGTACCTGTTATTTGGAAAACAGGTATTTACTGCACAGAAAATATTTGCGCAGTAAATATCTATTTTATCCTCTACAGCAGGCTAAAGCATCGGCAGTTTTTGCCGATGCATCAAATTTTTTTTTTCAATTTCAACCGAAATAGTAAGTTAATATTCAGGCCATCGGCAATTATTGCCGAAATCAGGCCATTCCATCGGTAATAACTACCGATGCAGCATATATATATATATATTTTAAATTTCGGTCGAAAATTTTAAGTCAGCATATTTATTGTTATTATTTCGGTCGAAATTTGGTGCATCGGCAGTTTTTGCCGATGCCTTGGCCTGCTTTCGGCAATAAGTGCCGATGGCCTGGGCCAGTTTCGGTAAAAATTGTCAAATATGATCCATTGTTTCGGCTGAAATCACCGATGCTGATCGTGGCTTTCGGCAAAAATCACCGATGTTAAGATCACTTTCGAAATTTATTTTTCGCGGAATAAAAATATGTTTTCTATATAACAATACCAAAAAAAAAGAGACAAATTGAAGGAGATAACAAGAAATGGGACGTGAACGAGCAAAGGAGAAATAGTTGTGTTTGCATCCCAACGCATTTGTATACAACTAAAAGGTGAGTATAACATTAATTTTTAATAATATAGCTGTCAGATTATTACAACTTCCGTGTAAGAGGTGTAGGGTTTGAATTCTAACATATTATAATTTTGCATGCTCTATAATATATAATTTATTAACCTTTTGGTTATAAAAGATGTATTTGTTGATGTGAAATGTGTATTTTTTTTAATAATATGTGTATCGTTGACTAAAAGATATGTATTATATAATAAATTTATAAAATATGTATTTTAACGTAAGATGTACATTCACGATTATAATGTGTATTTATTGATAAAAAGATGTGTATTCATAACAATAAAATATGTATTCTTGACTAAAATCATAAGATGTATATATGTCCAAAAAAGATGTATATTCACAACTAAAAGATGTATAATTATAACATATGTATTTGTCTGATATTATTTTATAAATAAAAAATGTGCATCTACATTTGAAAGATGTATGTTTTGTAGGTACGAATTGCATATTTTCTCTGTCTAATTTTTTGTGACACTCAAAATTTATTTGGGGTCCAACAAATACTAACTAAGTTTTATAATCCTATCCTTATCGATCTAAGATCCTAGCTAACTCAAATTAAAATGCAATGACACATATTTAGATAAGGAAAATAATAGTTTTATTGGACAATGGAAAAACTAGGATGCTTTTGTTTTTGTTAGACTTTTTTCTTGTTCTACGTTGGTGGAAAGAAATAACCTTTCTCAAAATAAATATCTTCCACATCACTTTAGTATTTGAGTTAATATATATGAATTATTTTGTAGCGACCATGGAATGGAATTAATATCCCACATAAATGCCAGTGATGTACAAAAACCGTACTTAGGTGCCGTTTTCGTCCCGAAAATGTTCCTCCAGAAACTTTTAGTGTCTAATTAATATTAAAATTATTTAATTATTTTTTTATTTAAAAAATTTATTAATGATTAAAATTAACTAATATAGGTAGTAATTTTAGGAAGTTTTTATTTTTCTCTCTTAATTTTAGTAGATTTGATCAATTTTTAAAAATATATATATATAATGCGTGTGTGTATTTAATTTTTTTTTTTACGTTTCCTGCCATCTTCGTGTCTTAAATTTTTTAAAAATAATATTTTTGCGTTTCTTCCTGTTTCCATCCCCGTGCAACGTTGATGAACGCCCCTGTCGACGGCCATCCAACCAGTCGAGTTGGGTTTATTTGCGAGGGTGAGTTAAGGTTCTAGCAAGCCTGATTTCAATATTCTTTTTATTGAAAATTTTATTTCTTGTCCTTCTTTTCTTTTACTTGGTTTTACCATTCTCATATTTTTCTCCACCGAAAACGTTTCAAATGTGTCGTACATACATCATGTGTTGTTAGTGGACCGATTTTTAAGAGATCGGTGATTGTTGTTGGGTAAGGTTTTTTCTTTATATTTTGAATTTTGTATTATCATTTTACACGGATAAATCGATCACTCTTTCATTCTCTAAACCTCCATTTTTTATGCTTACTAGGTAAAGTTTTACACTTTCATATTTTTTAATCTTGAGTGTATAAGATGAGAGGTTCGTTGTGTCAATTTTGTGAGCGAACGGACATATGAAATTTCAGCTATAGTTCACTTTATAACAATAATTTCTATTGACGACACAACAACATTTTTAGTAAATATATTTACAACTTCAATTGATTTAATATATTTACATTGTCATTTCTATCGCAGCGTATACTATTCTAACAAGTTTACGATGATCTAAATATAATAATGTCTTACCCAATTCACATAAAAAAAAAAACCAAAAATATCTTACACAACGATTTAATAAGTCCAACCTATATCTAAACCATAAAACAACTTGACGGACGAGTTAAGGGATAAAATAACTCAAGATGACTTGCGCGGACAGCGACCTCTAATCATTGAGAAGAGTAGGTGCGTTGTAGGGATACTGGTTTTGTCAATTCACACCTAAACTTTCTTCAAAACAAGGCTTGTGACGGTCCAGCATCCTTCGTTTCCCGGTCTGGTAATCCTTTGGACTCCGTTTCTCTTTGGGTTTTATTATCAAGAATCCATAGATTGTATTATCTGAATGGTGTGCGTGTTATTAATCAAGTGTAAATTTTTCTTTCTATGCAGAAAGTTAAATTGATGTTTGCTTTGCCTTGAATATCGCCTACGGCAGTGCACACCGAAGTCTGCTTGTTCGTTCTCTTGCAAGCAGCTAGCTAAGGAGACTTTGTGCATCAATTCACTTGGGCGTATGTTGCTTGAAATAGACCTATCCAGGATTTATATTTTTGGTATGGCTGACAATTTGCCTCGTAGTCGTAGAGGATTAATTCTATCCGCTGAATCAGCATTAAGTACCATCTGAGGAAATTTTCGGTTGATACTTTATGCTCCTCCAGCTAGTTTGTCACGAAAAAGAAGAAAGATAAAAGAATTTTGGATTGCGTATGTCATTTTAATCGGTGTATGTATACAGTATTACAGCCAGGAGATGGATTTTAGTTCATTAACCATAAGATTGTCTATGTTTCCATGTCTGAAGCTGATCGTCTTGCATTTGAGTTCTAATGCTCGGTGATCTGATCTCCACATTTGTGAAGGAGAATGTTCATTTTCTCCTTTGATATATATAATAATATAATGGGCTAGAGGATCTGAAGTTTGAAACGTGATCGGGAAATACATTGCCTTTTGCTGCTACGGTGTGTGAACTGATGCCGGTATTTCCACTTCGAGCAGGCAGGAGACTGTAAGGAACATGGTCAGAGACAAGCAGTGTTACTGAACAGCACGGTAGCATTTTCTGACTTCAGCCGCATATCCCAAGCCTGCTGGCTGCAGCTTCAAGGAAAGGGGAGATGAAGCTGCATTTAAATCGGAATTACACATACCAAACTAGTGATCATCGCATGTTGAATCCGTGATGGGAGATTTTACTGTAAACTGGGCACGTTCCTCCGCCGATCCAAACTGGATATAGCGATGTTGGTCGGCAATGAACATTGGCTCTTTGGGACAAGATGGACAAAGCCGACAGATGAATTCTAAAAGCAAATCGCCGATGATTCCGATCACAGGAACTTCGGTCTGTATGCATCCCCTAGATACTTGCCGGAGTCTGATACATATGCATTGTCATATAAATATTGCTATATACACCCATTGCACCACTCTGACGTAACCGACAATCAGGAATTCACCCCGATGCTTGTTTTGTTTACACGGGCATGAGCCGCATGACCATGCCTTTATTTTGGAATTGGGATGATCACGGGCATTTAGGCCTTAAATAATCTAAAGGATAAAAAAGAAAAAAAAAACGGAAGAAGAAGAAGATTTTATGCATGCAAACAGGCCCACAGCTCTATACAAAACAAAATCTTTCTCACAACCACATCGAAAACCCAATACAACTCCACCAGAAAATTGCAAGGTGCGTCGCGTGTTTGGGCCTACGAAAATCTTGATGATCTGCTCCATCTTCCTTTCAAGTATTCACCAAGGGTAAGCCTCCCGTTACCCTTGTCCATGCTAGTGCACGACATAAAATCGTCATCGTCGTCTACATCGTCGAATGCAAGGTTCAGGTGCGAGCGTGCGCCTGCGCCTGCGTCTGCATACACTTCATCATCATTCGCTTCTGGATCGCCGCAGCTGTTTTCTTCTCTGGGAATATGAGATGATCTTATCCATTTCTCTACCGGCTCGTCTCCTTTTAGGAGCTTGAGTACACTGCTCATATCTGGACGGAGTCTAGCCGATGTCGTTAGGCAAAGTGTTGCAGCAAGAACCATCCTTTGCATTTGATTCTCATCAAAGTTTCCTTCCAAACTAGAGTCTAGTATACCAATTAGGTTTTCTGTCTCAAGTATTGGCTTGGCCTGAACCCAGATAATCGGATATATATTACCTTTACTTTCAATTATTAAGATTGTAGAAATGAGGCGGGGATGTAAATTAATCAGACGAAGACCTGTGCATGCACTTACCCACATGACCAAGCTCTGCTGACCCTTGGAAGAACCAGAACCAATTGGCTTCTTTCCCGACAGCAGCTCGAGAAGAACTACCCCAAAGGAGTAGGCGTCAATCTTGTCGCTGACCTTCCCGTACATGAAGTATTCAGGGGCAAGGTACCCGAATGTTCCTACTACATCGTTGTATGTCTCGAACGATGAGGAGGAGGGCGGACCCCATATCGCAAGTCCAAAGTCAGACAACTGTATTTAATTATACATTAATTATATATCAGTACGGGCCAAGATAGAAGAAATGAGAACACCTTGAAGTTGGCCCAAATTTATGCATATGATAGATCCAATGCTTGGCGATGATGCTAATTTAAATTTAATGGATAGTTACCTGGGGTTCAAATCCATCGGAAAGAAGGATGTTGGAAGATTTGACATCTCTATGAATTACAGGCCTAGACAGTCCATTGTGCAAGTAATTTAGAGCCTCAGCAACCCCAACGGCTATCTTGAACCTTGCTTCCCATGGCAATACAGGCTTCTCTGCATCAGTACCTGCACTAATTTTACACAGATAATGAAAACCACGTCACACAAATCTTACTTAACGAAGCGAAAAGCGTAGAATACCCGTCAAATATGGGAGTGATGCATGGCTTAAGAAGAAGTAGGCATGTGTAGCAGTAACATACCGTGTAAATTTTCTTCTAAGTTCCCTCCCGACATGAACTCATAGACAGAGATGAGGTTTTTGTTCTCAATGCAGACCCCAAGCAACGACGTGATATTTTTATGTTTCAAAGACGAGACAATATTAACTTCCAACGAGAAATCCTTCCACGCTTCTTGCGACGACTTGATCACCCTCACCGCCACCTGCTTACCGTCAGGGAATATTCCCTTGTAAACTTTGCTGCATCCTCCATTTCCGATCAAGTTTTCTGTGTATCAAAATCCAAGCCCGGCCGTTAGCCTACCACTTACCGCTACTGGTATGTGTTTACACGCCGCAAGTTTTGATTTCATCGGAAAAAGATCCAAACTAACGAGTAAAGTTCTACGAGACGAAGCAGACGTTGACGAACCTGAAGAAAACTGGGAGGTTGAATTCCGCAGCACATCATAACTAAACCAAGTGAAATCCGACGATCTGGATTCAAACGAAACCCCGTGTTCACCCACGGATATCTCACTCCAAATAGAAAAACGATCAATATTACTAGTATTAACCACACCACGATCTTCTCTTCTTCCTGGAGGGCTTTCTGATTTACTGGAACAGCATGAGTCAGAAACACAACTACTACTAGTACTAGTATTGCAACAGCAACAACAATAACTACTACTACTACTGCTACTAGCCTGTGGTGTACTATCAGATCGATCCGGCAATTTCATTACCCACTGTACCACAGACATCTTTCTAGAGTCCAACGCGGTTTGAGTAGGTAAACTCGCCTTCCGAAGCAATGGCCAACCGATCGGCCCGCGTTCCGGAATAGCCTCCGCTGGTAAACTAACCGATCTCGTGTAATATTCTCGTGGTGGCCGTATCATCCTCTTACTGTTGTTGATGTTGTTGTTGTTGAGAAATAGACACTGTTTCCATTCTCGTGATTCTCCGCTGGTGCAGCTACTACTAACTCTTGGCCCTTGTTCAGGACAAGTAGGTAGATGAGACGGAGGAGTGTGTGTATCGGTAGTGGTATTGCTAGCGGTGGTAAGTTGTGATGTATCCGAACCTCCAGACTCTGATCGATTTTGACTTGAAGATTGTTTCTTTGGGATATGAAGACTTGGTTTGGGATCCTCTAGACCTAAAGTAATAAAATTCAATCCCCAAAGATGAACCCTTGTTATTTTGAAAATTAATTAATTAGTAGATAAGGGGGAAGAGGACTATTTTTCTATATCGACGACGGAACAAAAATTAGAGAAAAAAGACAACCTTTATGGAATTGATCGGTAGAGGTGCTCCTGAAAACAACTCTGCCATTGTGGACAGTAATGACCTGAGTCGTCGGAGGTAAATGCTTGGCACAATATTTAGCAGTTGAAACCCAGCCTCTGTGATGATGATGATGATAATAAAAGTGAAAGCTTCAGACATAATTTTGTGGTATTGATATCGGTTATCAAGGATAGAGGAAGAAAAGAACCCCCACCCCTGATTTTTTTTTTTTTTGAATTTAGAAGCGGGAGAAAGAAATACTGGTGTAATTATATATAATGAATTGATATGTAAGGTTTATTTATTTAATTGTGAGTACCCGCCGAGAGTAGATTGTTTGCTTGTTCCTACAAGTAGAGCAACAGCAGACTGGCTTTTAGCTTCTTTTACCAACGTTTTCTTGATCGAATTCCCGGTTAATATGAGCCCAGTAATAGCTACCTGAAAGAAATCAATTAGGCCCCAACTCCTTGAATCAGATTTTATTTTCCACTCTTAAGGAAAAGGTAGGTACTATTAATAATAAACAGAGGAAAGAGAACGAGGTAAGAATATTGCTTACCATCTTAATTTGACACAGTTCTTTGTAAATTTCTAGATAACTATCCAACAAAAGGCTCTCCTTTGATTTATCATCTGACCGAAGAAAAAAAAGGAAAGATAGTACATGCCAGTAGTCTTACACAAGAGAGTACTACTTTAAAAATAAAATTAAATATTCATCAATAATCTTGAAAAAAAAAAAAAAACTGTTGTAATATCCCTAACAACAGATAAAATAAAAAACAAAATCTAATATTGTCGTCGGATAGTTACCTGGATTTCGACAAAGACGAAGAGCAAGGATGTGATCCCCAGGATCAGAAACCTTAACAATAGCCCAACTAAGAAGGTCTTTGCTTCCATTATCGAATTTAATCCCAACCAATATATTCCTCTTCTTCAATCCCTTCTCAGCCGTCATCCTTCTTTCCCCCTCCTTAAAAATCTCTCAATTTCGAACCAAAAAACCGAGCGATCAAATACCTGATCAGCTACGTAAGGACATGCAGAGAGAGAAGGGAATCGAGGCTACAACCCGCCACGGCCAGCACCATAATAATAATAAAGCCGTTAATAAAAGAGCTGACCTGAGCTGAACATCCGCCATCCGATTAGATACCTGATAAGAAGAGGAGATTCGATTTTTATAATCATGAAAACGTGAGTCCCCATATAATTCTTGATTGATTACCCACCCCCCCTTGAATTAAGATGAATATATCCTCCCCACCCCCACCCCCAGCCCCCGGTGCGGATTTGAATAATGGTTATGTTAATACAGACAAGGAGGTTAATGACAAAGAGAAATCGACCTAAAAGCTTGAAATAATTGAACCTTTTCAGATGGGCAGAAAACTGCGAAATTCCATCATAAGTAATCGTCCGACCCCGACATTCAACGGGAGAAGGCAGGGTAGATGGGATAGGGATAAACCAACTACTACTGTACCTAAATTTGTAGACCTAGATACTAATATTAATTCATGGATGGATGAATTAGGGAGTGTTTTGATGATGGTGGATGGATGAATCTACTTAGGTAAGCAAAAAAGTACTGAATATGACCTTACAGTTTATTTATTTATTTTAAAAATTAAATCAAAATAGGAAATATTAATAATGTAGCTTTGTGGGAGTGGCCACCAATCATCCTAGAGAAATTATGCGGTAAAGTGAGCTCTTCTCTTCGGTCAGGAAAACCGTCGGTAAGAGAACAGAGAGAGAGAGAGAGAGCCGGGAAAAATGGAGGAAGTGAAGGGAATGAACGGGCATATAGTTGCGGGAAACCGCAAAATACCCGGTCACTTGACTTCTTAAGCAACCCACTACATACAGAGGAGGAGGCTTAAAATTCACTCCTTCATAACTTTATTATTATTTATTTATCAAATAATAATAATAATAATTTAAAATAATAAAATAAAATAAAATCTTCGATTTCTTTTGCAGGGAGTAAGATGTCTACGAGAAACAATCGCATGCAACAGAAACTCTTGAAAAAGTGACAAATGGCGAAAAGAAAAGGGTAGGACAAAGAAGGACAGTTGGACATGTACATCCGTAGAACGCAACGTATTTGGTCGTTTCCTTTTGTCCGTTGTTGATAATGATCCTCGAACTGTTCCTTTTTCCCTTGCGTATTGCAGAACCAGTGATCATGCGCATCTTTTCTTCCTAACTATTCTCCCTCTTTCTTTTTGTGGTTAATGATTTCCTCCCCCCCCCCCCTCTCCTTCGTACACCCAACTCCTCACGCCACCGTTCGATTCCTCCAAAAATCACCTTATGGGTCAGTTTATGCGATCTAGATGGTCGTGTAGCATAAAATTGTCATTTCAAATTACTAAATATATCTATATTGATTTGGTTGGTCAATATTTGAAGCTGCCTAATAAAAGTAATTAACATAAATATATTTTTTCAAAATTAGCTTATAAGCTAATATCAAATTAAGAATTCAATATATTTTTAAATTTAAAATAATAATAGTTTTGATTAGATGTATGCTAGCATTAGAGATGATAATTTTTCTTACGGATTTAGAGCCCCATCGGAGATTTTCTGTTCAAACTTGGGGAGACATTTCAAGGATCAAATTCAGATTCAAATTTTTTTTTGAGGACGGGATTTTGAGTCTTCATCCCCAAACCCTCCTCGAATTTATATTGAAAATGGATTAGATTTCAAATATCGGGTCGGATTTTAAGGTTAAAGAATAATCGAAAATAGTGAATAGTTTGAAATTCAGGTCGGGTATAGGGATTTGATTCTTGGAGACATTGGGTCGGAAATTCTTCAATAAGAAAAAAAAATAGGGATGGGGACGAGTTTGGGAATAATTTTAATTATCAGATTCGAAGAAAGGGACGAAGTCCCTATCGCCAATTTAGATGTTATTATAGTCAAATAAACACACTAGCATTTGAAGTACTTTATCGAGAACTATATCATAATTTAGATTTTATCGAATGAGGTTTGTTGTAGTGATAAAGATTAACTTATTCCTTCTTTTAGTATTGTATTACATTTACGATACTTTTATCTATATATTAATTTATACTTACATTTAAGAAATTTCTATAAATCTAAAAAAATTATAATTTGATTTTTTTTCTTTCACAATAAATTTAGATCACTTGTCCTTATATTCTTTATTTAGGGTATCTCAAAAAGATTTCTTGTAGCCATAGTTTAGGTATGTCCTAATCAAAACTGAACCGTCAACCGTAAATTAAATGCTACTAGCTTATACTACAAGTCAGTCACTACGATAGTAACAACACATCGATGCCAAAATATTTCACAATCGCAACGGCCGTTGGGCCTACTTTTATTTGGCATTAAATGAGCGGCTATATTCGACGATACAATGTCATTATCCAGATATCGATTACTGACGCTATAGCCTAGTTTTCGAGGTTAAAGTAATCGCCATACGAGATTTAGAATTCATTCAAGTCATGCATTTATGACTATGATGGCCCATGGGAGTACATGTTTTTAAGGACTCTCCGTTAATCAAAAAGTTATCCAAAAATCAGTTAAAAGGCCTCTGGTTGGTGTCACACCTGGTGCGACCGTAGCCGGCACGCAATTTAAACCCTCTTGTCGTCAATTGTAGCACTGGTAAATAGGGTATCGTTCTAGCCGGGGATTGAGAGGGCTCACCTCTAATTAACTAGCTTAAAAATACAACTAAACAAAAAATAAAGAAATCCTAAATAACACAAAATAAATAAATAAGAAAAATACTAATGGGGGTTTATCAAAATAATAAAATAATAAAAGGAATAAAATAAAATAAACTAATAATGAAAATAATGGAAAATAATGGGAAACTAGCAGATAGGAGAAATATGTTAGGGAAATAAAAATCCACCACTAGATTAGATCGAGATATAATATTTATTTCTAAGTCATCTTTTAATCGTGAGAAAGAGATCGACCAAGTTGCACACCAAAAGCAGGTCTATACACCTTATATTACTTCCCTTAATTAAATTAATACGACAAAGCGCCAATATTAACCCTATTAAATACTAGCAGTATAGCAGCAACAAGCGGCTCCTATATTTAACTAGATTTAATGCATTAAGTGTAAGTGGAAGGCTGTCAATCTAAGTACCCATACTAGTACAAAAAGCATGTCTAGCTGTATTTCCTATCCTTGACCCACACGTATCGAAACGTTTTACCACTTGGGTTAGAATCACAAAACGATTAGGTGAATTGCTATCTAACCTAGCTGCAATTTATACACATAAATTCTAGTATATTTAGATGGCCACCTAGCAAGCAATTAATCCTACATACTGTCACTTATGAGGTACCAGAACAAGGCATGCACCAAATAAACTATACTGGACAGAATCACACATATAAACGATAGCAATTAATATAGAGTCAAGAAACAATCTCACGAAACAAAGAAAATAAAATTATAATTCAAATCATAATCTAGGGTTTCAAATTATTCCCTAACAATAAATAATCAGCCAGCCATAAGTAAAGAATTAATTACACAGAAATATATATCTAAAATATAGATTAAAAATAAGAGAAAGAAATAACCGGAATTAATTTTGAATTAAAGATCAAGAATTTATTCAGATAAAAATTAATTTTATCTGAAATAAATTCTACCGGTATTAAACTCTTCCTCTAATTTTTCTTCCTTCTCGGCCTTTATTTCCGTGCACCAATTCTTTTCTCTTTTTTTCTTCTTCGGCTGACGGCTGACACGGGCTGTCGTGCGTCGTCCGTTGGCCTCGGTTCCCGTGCAGCTGCTTTTGTTTCCTTCGCGTGGCGTGCGGCGTGTCCCGAGCCTCTCCCGAGCCTATAAAGGCTCTGCCGCCTTTTCTCTCTGCCGTGCCACTCCCCTTCTCTCCCGTCTCGATCTGTCAGAGCCTGAGAAGGCTCTCTTTTCCTCCTTTCGTCCGCCCTGACAGAGCCTGACGGCTCTGTCTCCTCCTGCTCCCCTGCGTCTCCTGCTGCGCTCGCCCCTCTGCCTCCTTTTATCGTTGTGCGTGGGTCTTTCTTTGCCCATGCCACGTCAGCCCTGATGCGTCGTTCAGGCCTGTTTGTTTCGTTTGCTGGCCTTTGGGCCTTCGGCCTTTGGCCGTTGGTCCAAAGGTTTTTTTTTTTCTTTTTTTTATTTTCTTTTATTTAAAACAAAACCTGCAAAATAAAATTCGATAAATATTAATAAATAATATTTTATTCTAAATTTAGTTAATTTATATCATTTTAGCTCAAATAATAAAATTTATGTAATTTTTACCACTTAAGCATAAAACAATAATTATTCCCCTATATTAGTTAAATAAACTACCAAAAACTAAGATAATAAGGGTATAAAATGTGTCAAAATATGAACTCATCACACCCCCACACTTAGCTTCTTGCTTGTCCTCAAGCAAGTTATTACTCTCAACAGATAAAATTAAATTAACTAGCCACTTTCGTAGGTCTCACGATTACACTTAGCATGTGCAACAAGCCCTTTAAACCCCTAGGTCACCCATCGAGGACGAGTAAGGTCTCGTGAGGGTTTCGCAGATGATACACCCACAAAATCACACATAAATAAAATTAAAATCACACCTAAATAAAAATTAAAAAATTAAAATAAAAATAAAAATAAAACCATATACCTAACACTTAACACCCTTAACTATTTTTGTCTCAGAATCTTTTACTTTCATACGTCAAGATTAGCAATCAATCAACATTTAGTATTGGGAGATTTAAAGAATCAATTTCAACATATGGTTCACACATAAACATGACAGGTATGAACAGATCAATATTATGGATGAAAATCTACCACGCCTTAGTCACATCAAGATCCATCCTCACTATGGATACCCTCTATATTTTTTTTCTCTCTTAGATTCATGGCTACAAATGTATAGAAACACTCATGTATGTGAGCTAAGATGATAAAAATAACAAACGACTCACATATATAAACAAAGAAGGCTCATGTTCTTGTGGATAAAACCTCATCAAAGATACCAAATATTTGCCAAATGGACCGAACCATATGCTTAACTCTTGTAACTAATCTCCAACAGATCAAAGGCTGCTCATCTCAAGAATCAAATAGGACTTACTTATTGGTTATAGCGGGGTTTAAGGTAAAGAAGGGTATGGAGTATTTTAGGAGTGTGGTGTTAAAAAGATCAAGAGCTAGTGGAATCTAATAATTAGATGAAATATAAGCATATCTCCACATCAACGATCATTGATACATATCTCCAACTTAACACCAAAATAGAACATGAATAGAACATTCTCAACATCATCTCCATAACTCCCTCTCTTCCTTATATCCCAACATTTTTTTTCTTTTTTTTCTTTTCTTTTTTGACAATTTTCTTTTTTTTTTCAAATTTTTTTTTTCTCCACCAAACATAACCAATCCCTTTTCTTAGCATGCATATATTTCTTTCACACACACATTCACAACCACTTTTTATATCCATAATGATTTGATTTCCTTCCACTAGCTTTAAGCAATGGTAAAGATATTAAGGCCCGAAGGTTGTTGAATGTGGGTAATAACGAAAAAATGTATGCTCCATGTATAGGCTCAAAAGGGTTTCTATAGGATGTGCATCATGGATACACAAATTAGGTTAAGCTATTTGGTCATGTGATGGATAATTCCTAAGCTGCCTTTATCATTTTCTCAATCAGAGCATGTTTTGACTATAAGCTTCAACTAGCACAAGAGTAAGTTCTAGTAATCTCTATAGTCCATTACAAGATCTATGGAAAATAATTTGATCAAAACAAGTAAACATATATGAGGTTTACAAAAAAAAAAATTTTGAAGCCAAGAAAATAGATGATTTTGTGTAAATTCGCTCAGGAAAAAGAAGGTACATATGGTTCAAAAGCTCACTGAGGAATGTGATGAATCTCAACATGCCATGTCGGTGGTTAGAAAATCATACATATTCTTTCTCCATTCAAACTTAGGCACATAGATATGTGTTCCCTATATCGAAATTAATACAAAAAATCTCCACTTACTTTATCTTGATTTAAATTTCAAAGATATATTCCTCATTAACTAGTTAAGGGTTCCTACGACTCTACAAATACTAAACATTCTAAAATTATTAAACACTCTAAAAAAAATTAAAACAAAAATTTTTTTTTTTAATTTTTTTTTTCACACATAAAGCACACGCACCCCCACACTTAAATCACACATTGTCCTCAATGTGTAAACGACTAAGGAAATATGAAATTTAATGTATGGAGAAAACAAACTGAATAAATAAATAACTAAAGGATATAAAAACTCCCTTATCACATTGGGTTGCCTCCCAAGTAGCGCTTGTTTTTATGTCTTCAGCCTGACATGATCTCGGTTTACTCGTTCAAGGTGGATACGTCCACTTGAGAGCTGCTTCACCAAATCCTTCCTTGTGATGATCATCTTTATCCTGCAAGGAAGAAAAAGACAAAATGTTAGATTTAATGAAAGATTTGATCCAGCAAGAACGTAACTTACCTAGATTAGAGTTTAAACTGGTGTGTAAAGAGAGAATATTTTGCCCAATATCCATGTATCTTGATCTCTCTATCGAAGGAACATATTTTTCCATCTCAAAATCTTTAAACACGTCCTTCCAACATAACCTCTCCTTTGGAGCATCACGCTTCTTATTAAATGTATCCAAGGTGATTTGATTACTCTCTTCACTCTTGGATCCATCTAACCTGCTAAGAGAGGGAAAACAAGGAGTGTGGTCAGCATAAATAAAATCAAAGTGGTCCAAAGGCTTACCTTGTGCATTATGCTCATCTCCAAGCAAAAGTGGGGAATAAATGTTCAAAGATGGTATATGGTAGGTGAAAGTGATAGTCTTGTCTACCATATACTTCTCTTTGTTCACTTGATCCTCATTTTGATGAGATTCTTCTTCTACTTTTATAAGCTCTTCTTCCACTTGATCTTGCTCTTCAATGTTTTTCATGGAAACCTCCTCAACTAGCTCATCATTACCTTCGGATATGGCATCATCACCCTCATAACTCTCACTTGAATTTGGAATTGAAGTACTAGAGAGCTCTTCTTGTGCTTGTGACTGATTCATCAGGTTGACCATATAACCTATTTTCTCCTCTATCACTGACATCCTTTCATTTTGCATAATCTGACGTTGCACCAGTTGATTTAGGTTGTTTGTCAGTGCTTCAAAAATCTTATCCATTTTTTCTGAACTTGAGGGCTCTGAAATTGGAGAAGATTCTTGTTGAGGATATTGATAATGTTTTGACGCTTCATAATCACATATGTAAGGGTCTTGATATGGCACTGAATAATGATCATTCATTTGTATCAGTTGATTTTGGCTTTCTGCCAACTGGTTTTGACCATTCATCAATTCTTCAAGAATCTTATCCATTTTTTCTGAACTTGAGGGTTCTGAAACTGGAGAAGAATCTTTTTGAGGATATTGATAATATTTTGAAGCTTCATATTCGTGCATGTAAGGGTCTTGATATGGCACTTGATACTGATCATTCATCTCCCATCCAAAGTTGGGTTGATGACTCATTTCCGAATAGTATGTGCTTGTATAGGGATCATGTCCTTGAAAACCATTGAAAGATTGAGCACCAGATTGTGTCCATCCTCCTCCTCTCATAGCTTGTTCATGGCAGGCATATGGATTTCCTTGCGTATGACACACTCCACTTGTATTAATAACTATAGCTTCAGCTACCTGCAAAACAAGAGTAGTGAGTTTGTTAAGTTTATCTTCAAGACTACTCATACTTACCTCATTTACTCTTGCGTTAAGATTCGAGTAAAGTTGTCCATAACCAAAGGATCCTCTCATAGCCACCTGAAAATACTAACACTTCAAAGGAAAAGGTTACTATCAAAACACACCAAAAAAATCCTAAAATAAAACTAAAACAAAACTAAAAAAAAAATAAAATGAAAACACACTAAAAATACTAGCAAAATAAAGGTGAAGTTACCAATCCCCGGCAACGGCGCCAAAAATTGGTGCGACCGTAGCCGGCACGCAATTTAAACCCTCTTGTCGTCAATTGTAGCACTGGTAAATAGGGTATCGTTCTAGCCGGGGATTGAGAGGGCTCACCTCTAATTAACTAGCTTAAAAATACAACTAAACAAAAAATAAAGAAATCCTAAATAACACAAAATAAATAAATAAGAAAAATACTAATGGGGGTTTATCAAAATAATAAAATAATAAAAGGAATAAAATAAAATAAACTAATAATGAAAATAATGGAAAATAATGGGAAACTAGCAGATAGGAGAAATATGTTAGGGAAATAAAAATCCACCACTAGATTAGATCGAGATATAATATTTATTTCTAAGTCATCTTTTAATCGTGAGAAAGAGATCGACCAAGTTGCACACCAAAAGCAGGTCTATACACCTTATATTACTTCCCTTAATTAAATTAATACGACAAAGCGCCAATATTAACCCTATTAAATACTAGCAGTATAGCAGCAACAAGCGGCTCCTATATTTAACTAGATTTAATGCATTAAGTGTAAGTGGAAGGCTGTCAATCTAAGTACCCATACTAGTACAAAAAGCATGTCTAGCTGTATTTCCTATCCTTGACCCACACGTATCGAAACGTTTTACCACTTGGGTTAGAATCACAAAACGATTAGGTGAATTGCTATCTAACCTAGCTGCAATTTATACACATAAATTCTAGTATATTTAGATGGCCACCTAGCAAGCAATTAATCCTACATACTGTCACTTATGAGGTACCAGAACAAGGCATGCACCAAATAAACTATACTGGACAGAATCACACATATAAACGATAGCAATTAATATAGAGTCAAGAAACAATCTCACGAAACAAAGAAAATAAAATTATAATTCAAATCATAATCTAGGGTTTCAAATTATTCCCTAACAATAAATAATCAGCCAGCCATAAGTAAAGAATTAATTACACAGAAATATATATCTAAAATATAGATTAAAAATAAGAGAAAGAAATAACCGGAATTAATTTTGAATTAAAGATCAAGAATTTATTCAGATAAAAATTAATTTTATCTGAAATAAATTCTACCGGTATTAAACTCTTCCTCTAATTTTTCTTCCTTCTCGGCCTTTATTTCCGTGCACCAATTCTTTTCTCTTTTTTTCTTCTTCGGCTGACGGCTGACACGGGCTGTCGTGCGTCGTCCGTTGGCCTCGGTTCCCGTGCAGCTGCTTTTGTTTCCTTCGCGTGGCGTGCGGCGTGTCCCGAGCCTCTCCCGAGCCTATAAAGGCTCTGCCGCCTTTTCTCTCTGCCGTGCCACTCCCCTTCTCTCCCGTCTCGATCTGTCAGAGCCTGAGAAGGCTCTCTTTTCCTCCTTTCGTCCGCCCTGACAGAGCCTGACGGCTCTGTCTCCTCCTGCTCCCCTGCGTCTCCTGCTGCGCTCGCCCCTCTGCCTCCTTTTATCGTTGTGCGTGGGTCTTTCTTTGCCCATGCCACGTCAGCCCTGATGCGTCGTTCAGGCCTGTTTGTTTCGTTTGCTGGCCTTTGGGCCTTCGGCCTTTGGCCGTTGGTCCAAAGGTTTTTTTTTTCTTTTTTTTATTTTCTTTTATTTAAAACAAAACCTGCAAAATAAAATTCGATAAATATTAATAAATAATATTTTATTCTAAATTTAGTTAATTTATATCATTTTAGCTCAAATAATAAAATTTATGTAATTTTTACCACTTAAGCATAAAACAATAATTATTCCCCTATATTAGTTAAATAAACTACCAAAAACTAAGATAATAAGGGTATAAAATGTGTCAAAATATGAACTCATCAACACCACAGGCACTAAATACTATATAACGTAGAAAATGTTGAATCGATACCAGGAGGCACTAAATCGGTAAATCCTATACTTGGAGGGAGGGAGGGAGGGAGGGAGAGGAGAGATGGGGGAATCGTTTGGGTATTTTTTTTTATAATTTTTTCTGTGTCTCCCAAATAAGCCCCCCTCCCAGTTTTCATTTATGGTTGCAAGATTAAGGCCTCGTTTGGTATAAAAAAGTAATTTTTATAGTAAATTTTATTTCTAAGGAAATAAATCGCAGAAAAATACTTTCTAAAAAATAATATTATCTTCATTTTAAAAATATATATATATATATATATATATATATTGTTAAGTATTTTAAGGATAAAGTTTAACCATTATTTTTCTTAAAATATAATATATAATGCCTATATTTGTATTAACAAATATTTTTATAGCATATTTTTTGTATATTTTTTATCAATATATTAGTAGTCAAAACTTATCATTGAAATACATGACAGTAATTTTTTCAATAGGGATGAAGTATTATTATGTGTTTGATATGAGTGCCCACTTTCTTGAAAATAAAATTATTCCGTCTTTGATTTACTATTATTGTAACACCTTAAATTTTAGAACATTTTTTTTATGTAGAAGGTAGAACAAATGTACTGGTGTTACTGCCACATTTCATACAATTTCGGCTCCCTTACCTTTCTTATATGAAATGAAAGGCTAAAACATTCAAACATAAAAAAGACATAAAGTTACAAGTTACAACACAAGGTGGGAAAAATATATACATACACAAAAAAAAAGAGAATAATATATAGAAATCCAAAGAGGAGTAGAACTCTATACAAAATAGATAAATAGATTATTATCAAATCAAAGGAGAAAAATATTTGTATTCATATCCAGATAATAAAAAAACACTGACAAGGTATATCTGATACCCATATTCTAACCCCAACTCCTCATGTAAACTCTGCAAAATTAATGACTTCCTCACCGATGTCGGCCTCCACTAAAACGTTTGAAAAAAATAGAATCAGTACAACAAATGTACTAAGTAAACTAAATCTATAAAAGCAGATAACATGTATTTACGTAAGACATATAGATCACACTAAAGTGAAGCAATACAAGAAAAAAAATACTAATACATAAAATATGAGAATATTTAATGAGATCCACTGTTCATCACTATTTATTACAGTTCATTATTGTTGATCACTATTCATATTGTTCCTCACTGTTCATTGCTATTCATCACAAACCGTAAAATTACAAAAACACTTATGATATGAATTTGAACACTAAAATGATTGAATGCATACACATATGAAATCAACTAATTGTTCTACTCCATATTAGGTTATCATATAATACTAAAGTTGAAGCACTAATGGTTAATACATCAATCTAAAGCATTGTGGCTAAGGAAATATCCCAAAGCCACTGCACTTTATCCTTAATTATCCAATGCACACCCTACTTCAGAGGTCATCTCAAGGCTACTCGCCTAAATATCAAACTTAGTATTACACTTAAATTTTCAAAAAAATTTAGATATTTTTAATGATTATCACCCCAAAATAATCCCACACACTAATTTTATAAAAAAAAAGTACTATATATCAAAAACTATTCATATAAAAAAATATTCTATAAAAGTATGCCAAGAAGTTTAAAATTAAAAACTGAGAAATTTTACTATTACTGAAATTTACTATTCCCGTCAAATAACTATTCTTGTTAATTTACTATTCCTATTCTCCTAGAGTCATATCAATGGTTAAGGTCAACCATTGACTCTAAAATATCTAATTAAGTCATTTAGATATAAAATGATTAAAATGCTATTAATATAATAATTATAAATAAAATAGTAAACTAATACCTAAAATTATGAAATTAAATATTAATAACATTGAATAAATAATTAACATACTAGAACACAAAATTTTAAATAACAAAACAGGTTTGCAAGTAAAAAAAGACCAAAATACCCCTAAACCCTAAAAACACCAAAAATGGAATAACTTTTATTATATATGGATCTAACTCCTCAAACTTTGATAACTATTTATTAAACACATTATTAACATATTAGAACACAAATAACAACAAAAATCATAGAATAGATGTGAAATGACCAAAATACCCTTTATTCATGCTTAAAACTTAATTTAATCATAACTTTAATTATACTAAACCAAATGAAGACTTTAAATATATGAAACTTCATCTAAACAACCTCAATAATCTGTTGAAATAAAAAAAATAATAAAAACAACCAAAACACAAAATCATGCTTAAAGGTTGAATTTCCCAAAATATGGCAAAAATAAGAATTCTAACACATAAAAACCAGTCTACTCTTAGTATAATTTAGTTGACCAAGTCCCTAACTCCAAGATTGAGCCAAAATTAGCCCAATATCAACCTTTTCGATTACTTGAAAACCTTACACCATAAATCAACAAAAACCTCTAAAATACTTCAAAAATACAAAACAAACCAAATAAAAGCAAAAATCAAGACTAGAATGGATTGACCTTCCTTGGAATAATTTATAAAATTAAGGAAGGGATTATTAAGATTTTAATTAAATTTCTTTAATTTTTAACACTTAACAATTTAGGAAAAACAATAAAGAGCGAAAAATCAAGAATAAAGAAGTAAATCAAAACAAATGTCAAACAATGGAGGAATAGTTTGAGGTTGAAGGAGTCTATTCGTGGATCTAAAGGCACATAATTATGATGAATAAAAGAGGTTGGAAGAATTTTTAGTTAAAGTTTATATATTTAACAACTTAAAGGAGATTTATGCTTATTATAATGGAAAATAATAATAATAACAACAACAACAACAACAACAACAATAATAATAATAATAATAATAAGAAGAAGAAGAAGAAGAAGAAGAAGAAAACAAACCAAGGTTGGAACGAAATCCTCATGGTTAGAAAAATAAAGTTCAAACTTTATGTTAGATATTTTAAGAAGATAGGAATTAGGTTTAGACATTTAGGATATATTTTGTTCAGAGAAAGCTAAGTTTTGGGGGCTATTTATGTCTAAAATTGGTAGAATTTTTATATAAATTTTAAAAATATTTAGAATATATTTTTAATTCGTATTTAGCTTAAATATGCTAAAGTATAAGTATTCCTAAATATTTATAAATTTTTACAGGCTAAAATGCTTGTTTTAGGACATAAAATGTGAGTAAAGGTTAAAAAATGACGATGAATAGTATTTTTTTCTTATAAATTTTCATTTAAAATTTTAAAAGGTGTAGGAGAATCATAAAAAAAAATTTAAATATAATAAAATTAGAAGTGTTTGGAAAAATTTTTATGGCCAAAAGTAGTACAATAGTCTTATAAGACTCAAAATCATAAGACAAGTCAAACAATCGAAACAAAATATTTTAATAATATAACGAGACTTAAAGGGATGCTAAAAAAAAATTTTGGTTAAAATTATTTTTTTCATAAATATAATAATACATATTTTAGAAATTTTGGGTATGACAATTACATTATCAAGAACGTAATGTATAAATTATAACAATATGTCTTTTCAATAAATAAACTCATTTTTTTCTATTTTATTTCAAGGGTAATTTGAGGTTTGAAAAATAATTAACATTTTAGAAAGTAGCACTTACATAGATCTAACCCCATAAATTACATATTAAAAAAATGTATAGAAAATATGGTCGATGTGAAGTATTACTTCATTTACCTACTTACCCTAAAATAACCGACTCCTAAGAATTTAAAATATTAAAGTTAAATTAATATTTTTATTACTATTACAATTGTCATTAATAATATTATTTGTATCATAGCCACTGTTACTAGTTTTACATTATTTTTATTATTATAAAAAAATTTGAAGGTTTGGATTGATCTAGTATGAAAATAATCAAAGTAAAGGGTATTTAACTAAAGAAATGTACAATGTCTTCGCCACCATGCAGTACACATATCTCTATAGCCTAGAGTACTGTAACATTGTACATTTGTACTGTATTTCATTATTATATTTTCTTCAAGTGTTATCACTAATAGTTATTAAACTTTCTCAAAGTCCGCAGAAAGACTTTCGTCTTAATTTATTTGCCTTTCTTCACGCTGCACCGCATGCCCCTAATTTCAATAAAAGTTACTCCTATCCTATGGACATGCACATGCTCTCCGCAATATGCATGCTCCAATCGTATGCACCAAGAAAGGTGCAAGGCACATACGGCGATGTATTTGTAATTTTATTAACTTTCTTTTAAATTATTTTGGTGGTAGAATTCCGCATCATCATTTTTTTGTTTCACTCAATACAAGAATTATGAGGCGATCCTTCTGTTTTATAAAATTTTAATTTTAATTATCTTTAATTTAAGTCATTAGATAAACAAAAAATTACATTGAAATTAGTCAAATTTTCACTATAAATAAAAATCTATATTGACATATTCCATGCCTTAAAAAAATACACATGTATACACATCATACAATAACACATATACTCTAGAGTAATAATACACATCTTATATGATAATGAGACACATTTTTGAAGATATAAATATAAATATTATAATAAAAAAATTACATCCTACACATCTTATAGGAGAAAATTACACATCTTTAAGTACTGAAATAAATACAAATATAAACACCTATATTCCATAAAATAAATATACATATTTATAATAATACAATCAATTTTTTAATTTCTATTTTAAATTAACCAATAATTAAAATTATATGTATTCAACGACACACCATCAATCAAGTAATAGTCACTAGTAAGTAAATTACTAGTCCAGAATCTTAACAAAAGCAACATCAACATTAGAAAAAACCAAATAAAATCTTAAAGAGATGTACCATTGATACAATTGAAGAAACACAATTGAAACAATAAACATGATTAGTGTAATTTATAAGGCATGACATAGTTTATAATTGTGCATCTTATCGCATAAAATACATACATGTTATTGCATGTAAACACATATTATATTTTCTTTTGCCCAATATATTTTTTTCATGTGTTATGTACTATAAAACATATCTTATAATCATAAATGTACATATCATATTAGACAAATCACTATCATGAAAATGGTCTTTAATAATGGCTAAAGCAAAAACAACGTCAAAAGCCCAAAATTTTGGTAGCATGGTTAGTAAAAAAGTTTTGATAATGGTTTTTAAAAAATTGTTATTAAAACTCACGTCAACATCATTTTTTAAGAAAACTGTTGTTAAAAGTTAGTGTCAAGAAAAAAAAAGGCCCTAAGCTTTGTCTTTTTTTGGGATCCACTTCGATCCTTCATATAACACCCCAAAATTCACTATTTTTTTTTAAAAAAGGAAGTACTTAAATTAAAACCCGTGAATTCTGGGGATGTTACCGCCACACTTAGTACCAGACCGGTTCTCTCCGACCGTTCCAGTATCAAGTGCTAAGGCTAAGAAAAGATTAACATTAAACTTAAACCAAAATTTCATGAAAGAACAAGAAAGATCATAACACCAAAAATTAGAGTACGTGTAAAGAATTATAATTCATATCCAAAAACGAAATAAGCTTACAACCGATAAAATGTTCATTTAAAATACTCAATACAAGTAATGAATCATAAAGGGGTAAATCTAATACAAAGGAAATAACAAAAGGAGGTAAAATAACAAGAAGAGGGAATTCGACCACACTACTCTCAAACTCGGAGCCAAAAATACTCAACACACAACTCCACCTGATATCTCGCCCACCTGCACAAAGTTAGAAGGGCCAACTACTCAATATAGGATAGATTATAGGGGTATTTATAGAGTTATGGAGGGAGATAAGGTCAGAGGAGAGACGGGAGAATAGGTAAAAGTAGGTGGGCAAGCTCTAGTCGGCGACGGTAGGTCGGCGGAGGTCAGCTCGTGGTAGGGCCTGATTGGCTGGGGAAGAAAGAATTTTGTGCGAGAAGAGAGGGAGGGTTGGTTGAGTCGAACGGAAGGCGGGTCAGCAGGGGAGAGAGAGAGGAGAATTGTCTGGTCAGCCACATGGTCAGCGGCGAAAATACCAGCGAAGTATAGGGAAGAAAGTGCAGGTTGCGACGGGCTGGGGAAGAAGAAGAAGGGGGGTGGACCGGCTGTCCAGAAGAAAAAGAAAGAAAGGAAAAAGGGGAATAAACTGGCCGGGTGGAGGTAATTTTTTTTAAGTGAAATGCCACATTTCAATAGAAAAAGAAGAAAGGTGTCGCGCGACGAGGGAGAAGGAAGGGGATCAGCTGCGCGGGCTGGGTCACGCCGAAGGAAAGGAAGAAGAGGAAAGGGGGACTGGGCCGCGAGTTGGCCCAGGTCGAGGAGGAGAAAAAAGAAAAAGAAAAGAAGAAGAAAGAAAAAGAAAGAAAGAAAAGGAAAAAGAAAAAATAATGGATTATGTTAATTAAATCAATTGAGATATTTGGAATATTTAAAAATAATAATATTTAAATAAAATAATATTTAAATCCCTTTTTAGGCCAATTTAAGATTTTTAAAAAGTTTTTCATAAATTCCATTTTAATTAGCAAATCACTCTAATTTTCTTCTATTAAATTATTTATAAAACTACTATTAATTTGGAATTATTTTCTCCCTTCTTATTTTAAATAAAATAATTTATTTAATTAATTTCCAAAATAAAATCCTTAATTAGCTAAAATATCTAAATTTCTCCTAATTAAAATACTTATAAATTTCTTCTTGATTTTCCCTAATTAATTTCCTTTTATTTTAATAAAAATAATTAATTTAATTAATTTTTCTTATAAAATTTTATTTAACTATAATTTTAAAAATTAGAATTTTTGGGGCATTTCACTTCATCCTTTCCCTTATTCTTGTTTCTCTCTATGACTTTCTAAAACTCCAACTATCCGTTCTTTATTTTGTGCAATAGTTGTTCATCTCTCTTGATTTAAAGTGTGCAACTTGAATTAACACAATCCTTATTTCAATTTGGGTAATTTTGACTTCGATATGCTTTTGATCTATTTTTTTGGTTAGTGTTCTTTGAATCCTTTAGATTCGATTAATTTAAATATGACTATTTCATATCCATTATTTGTTGAATTTGACATCAATTTTACTTAGTTTGTGGTTGTTATTAGCAGGTCCATCAAGACTGGATGGTTCATTTATATTTGATTGTTTACGGGTCAAATTATTTTGACTTGGGCAATTTTGACTTCCATCTTTCTTTTTGATATATTATTTGTTGGTTTTCTTTGCATCTTCTAGATCAAATTGTTTTACATATTTTATTTGTTGATTCCGACATCGATATTACTAACTTAGTGGTTGTTATTTAAAGATCCATTAAGAACTAAACATTTTTTTGTTGGATTTGATTGTTTATAGATTAGATTGTTCTTATTCGGGGAATTTCAACTTCCATCTTGCATTCCAATCAATTTTTTATGTTTGTTTTCTTTGCATCTTTTGATTTGATTGCTACATATATGATTTTTCATTGATTCAAATGTCGATTTTGGTGTGCTTTGTTTAAATCTGACGATCCCAAGGAAGACATTATATTTTTGCTACTTTGTTCTAAGGTTATATTTTATCTCTCACAATTCTTTTTTGCTTCTAATGATTTGCACTTTACTTAGTCTTTCAGTTTTCATATATTTATTTGTGACATACTTCCAACACTTAATTAAAACTAGATGTAACATGCTATCATGTAAAGAACATATTTGCAGTTTAAGGTTAGATCCAAGGTACAGTTCCCCATCTTTGATCTGTCTCAAACTTTTACTCCATTTTCTTCCAAATCCGATGGTATATAGTTTGATCTAGTCTCTAATTTGTAGCTTCATTTTGTTCCAAATCTAATGGTATATAGTTGGATCCAGTCTCAAGATTTGGCTCCATTTGGTCCCTATCTAAACTAACATGAAGTGTATGAATATAGTTTGATCAAGAACAATGAAGTTTTAACTCCTTCACACTTCTTAACAATTCCATAGTATTTGTTGTTGGGTATTTGTTCATATGAAATAAGCTTTGCGGGTGTTTTTTATAGGGTGTTTAGTAACGGTATTTTTGTAGGGTGTTTAATAATGATATTTTTTGTAGGGTGTTTAATAACGGGTTTTTTTAAAACCATTATCAAAACAAATCTTTGATAATGATTCCTTAATAGAACTAGTATTAAAGGTATTTTTTATAACAAATGTTATACGAAACAGTTAATAAAAGTTCCTTTTTTATCATTTTTGTGTACTTTGGTTGGGGGGTTATAATGGTTTTTGAATTGTTATTAAAAAAATTGATAATGCATCAAAACTATTATTAAAACCCTTAAATAACCATTGTTAAAGCCATTTTTTGTAGTAGGGAATACACATCTTGTGTATTATCTTGAGTATATTGGTTGTGGTTCTTCGAGTAATTGTTCCTTGGTTGTGAGTTTCTGGTGACTGGGTTATTTGAGTATGATCTAAGGCACACTAGGTTCATTGAGTGAGAAAATTATTGCTTTTCCTTACCCTTTTTGAATCTGAGTTACAAGGCAACATACTAATGTTGATGATATTTGATTCAGGGATATACCAATTAGCATGTCCAAGATTTGTGCTAAGATCTTAAGTTGAAGACTTAGATGTATAAGCATGCAACCAAAATATAGTATGAAGGTGGTATTATTTTTATTCTCTAAGAGCTTAATCTAGTTTTGTGTATACTGAAAAGAATAGCTAGTGCCCTTATCTGGGCTCTATAAGTGAACTCAAAATACACAAGTAATTATATATGGTCTTGAGCATATTGGTCATGGTTATTTGAAAACATATTACATAGTTTACAATTGCACAACTTATTGCATAAAAACACACATATTATTATATGTATATACACATTATATTTTCTTTTGCCAAGTATGTTCTTTTTCATTTGTAATATATTGTAAAACATATTTTATAGCTATAAATACTTATCTCATATTAGACAAATACACATTTTAAAGATATATCTAGGAATAAAAATATGTCTTCAAGATTTACGCAATCAACTATATAAAGCCAGTGATTCATCGAACACTTGGTATGCATGGGTCACCCAAAAAAGTGACCGCATGACTGGATACTATTGGATTTGGTTCGACCAAAGCAACCTCAATTATCAAATATGCTATGTTTGTAGCCGTGGGAATCAACTTCATATACTTGTGGTTAATTTTTTCTTATTTACCTTTGGTTGAATCGTTACTATCTCGTTTTCAGCTACTATAACGGGCAGCAAAAGAAGAGCCGGAGGCGGTAAGATGTGGTGTCCAGAGAAGGACATGCAACGTCTTAGTGAAACGTGGCAGATGACAAAAGATGCAGCTACCTTATGCGATGAGTATGCCTGCATGAGGGCGTATAATGCACGTACTGCATATCCTCTATTTTACACGATAATTAACTGATTTTCAATAATAATAAAAAGGAGTATGAGACGTATGCACAACAAAGGACAACAACATATAAATAACATGTCACTAATAACGTGTTGAGGATTATCAATTTTGGCTTTTAATGCGGGTTCATGTAACCTAATGACGTACCTCGTGTGCAAAATTCTTATACATAAAGCTTCAACTGCCGTATTGAAACTTGGCTAGTCACTAATTAATCACTATCACTGAGCTACTAGTGCTACCTACTTCTTTATATATATATATATATATATATCATGATTGTATTTTCTGTTTTTGTTTTTGTTAGTATTCTATGTAAAAATACGATAAAAGTAGCTCTTTAATTATTGTGAATAAATATACTTCAGTCATGGTCTTTTGGTTGTTTAAGTTACTCCAGGTACCGTGTCTTCTTTTTACTCTTAGTGTTCATTTGGTGGGAGGATAATAGAATAAAAATATTATTTTTATATTTTATATATCTTATATAATTTATTTATAATTAAATATTTATTTTCAAACGAATGCTCATTTTATATTTTAACTTAATCTAAAATAAATATTTTATTAAAAATATATTTATTATTTTAAATATTTGATATAAAAAATATAAAATAGTAAGAATTTTTTCTGTCTCTATTTCAAACAAGTCCTTATAATTTATAGATTCGTGTATGGATATATATTTTTTATATATAGGGTTTTGATTGGCTTTCGATAACAAGCGATGGCGACCCCAGAAAGTAGCACATATTTTGGGTCTCAGATTCTGACATTGGTACTAGTAGTATATAGTATCATTCGTCGTTCTCAACATTTCCATTAGCAATACCACTAGCCAGAGTCTGAGCATTTTACATTTTAGCCTCATTCGTTGGTTGAAGGTATCATTTGGGATTAATGACCCGTGTTTTATTTAGGACTAAGACCCCATTTGGTAACGAGAGTTTTTAAGAGCGGATAATGGATTTGGCACAAAATTAGAGTTTTGTTTGATTAATCAACTAATTGTAGTGTTTGGTAAAGTTAGATGAATGAGAGAAAAACAATGGGATTTGGCAAAACGTGAAAATACTCTTTTGAGCAGCGCTTATTATTATTATTATTATTATTATTATTATTATTATTATTATTATTATTATTATTATTATTATTATTATCACTTAGGTACCTTACATTCAAAATTATTTCAACTTGAGTACCACAATAGTAAAAATATATCAATTTTTTAATTCCATTTAGATATCTAAGTAAAACCAAATTTAGAGGTGCAAGCACTTAAGTGACATTATTGAAAACATAGGGTATAAATAATATATTATATCAAATATCAATATGCCAAGTAAATATTAATATATCAAATATCAATATACCAAGTAAATATTAAAAGCATGTTTGTACCTATAAAATATTAGACCTAATGTTTGGATAACTAAATAAAATCTATCCAATTTTATATTAGTATATTTCAAATATAATGTTTAGCTATAATATCTATAAATATGAATTTAACCAATAAATAAAGGCATTTATCATCAGTTTCTCAATACTAATTGTGCAATTTTAAGATGCTTTTGACAATTATTCATATGTCACACTTAATTGTATATTACATTATATATGATGATCCTATGGGATCAAAATCCTAGCTTTGTCCTTAGTCGTCAACCCTGCCTCGGCTGCTCCCCCTCTCCTCTCGTGCACTCAAATAAATTATATTTCTGTTCATAAAAGAGAATGTTTAATGTCAATTACTATTCTATTCCGCTCCTTCTGTAAGATCAAAGTCTTAAATCGGATACTCTATTTATTATGTAACAACCTCTATGCCATCAAATTAGTATAAATAATTGCTTATGTTTTAAGCATAAGAAAAAAAGACTAATAAAAATATTACCATTGTAATAAAATAGGTAAATGTTTAAGTATTTTTCAATAAACCAATCACAAATATTATTCAAATTCTTTAATAAAAAATATCATTAATTTATACATAATTAGTAAAATATAGGTCCATATGAAATACTTCAAATTTTACTAAAAAAAGTATGACTCTATGTAATACATTTAATGCACCCAATAATTCTATTATGTGTTATTAAAAAGTGAATAAATAAATAATTATATCAATATCCTCATATGTCATGTAACACATCCAAATAGCTATCAGCTAATTTTATCAAATTGTTATAGATAAACCACTAATATTCTCAGCTAACCAAATCAGATACTAATATCCGTCGTTAGCTGATGACCGGAGTGGGTTGCCGGAGTTTTATCCCGTTAAGGAGTTAACCGTCAGACCATGGTCAAGGAAAGCAGGAAAGAACGCAGCCGGTCAAACCGTCGGACTCCTAAAAACAATAATTACGAGAGGTTGAATTGACTTTTCTTTTTCTTTTTTCTCTCATGACTTTTCTCGTCTGGTTCTGTTCGTCTTCGCATAGACGTGACTGGCTTGAATATATAATGAAACCATGATTCAGGTCACGCAGCCCAAATAGAAAAACTATAAGCGAAAAAAGTATTAATTCTATATATTGAAACTCAGAATTCATATATATATAAAAGTTCACTAACTTTATTTTTTTTATTAATAGTTAAGTAATGCAAACAAAATGCAATACAAAAAAAAAATGGTATAAAAAATACAATAAATTTATCATCATCATCAATAATATTACTATTATGATTACAAATAAATTTTCTTACTTTTTTATGTCATAATTTTATTTTATTTTATATTATTTAATAATCAGTAAGAAAACTAAACCGGTGTATTAATAAATATATTTTTAGATAAATTTAAGTTTGGTTTGGAATTGAAATTTGGATAGTTAGCATATGTTGAAACAAAGAAAGATCTTGTACCGCACAAGGGTGTTTCATATTAGTTGGTACATGATATCATGGATGTGGGCTTATTAATTATCAATTTATTATATAATATTTTAGTAATTATTTTATCACGGATGATTGTTTCAAATAAAATTAGTATAAATCTTATGTGTTATTATTTATACAAATTATAATTATAATGATAATTATTATGACTAATTTATTGTGAGCCAATATTATTATAAATTAATTGATGGCGAGTAATTGGACAGAATAATTATTTTATTACTGATTGTTCTATAATAACTTGATGGTTATTATAATTATTATTATATTATATGAAAAGAAGGGTGTTTATTGTATTCAAATTGATGACGGTTTTATTACCAAATAATGGTTAGATCGGTGATTATTCCATTAGTAAATAATAATTATAAAATAATAATTTTAAAATTATTTTTTTTATAGAACGATAATTATATATTCTGTATCGTTGATAATTATTTTATTATGTAACAATAGTTATATAATCCGTGTTGTTTTATGCCAAGCCACTCTTTAACTGTCCATAAATATATGTTATAATTTGCAGTATGGCTATTTAGCACGCTTGATACGTCATACAATTTGTGATTTCATATGTGGATAGCCTCCCATGTTTTATTTTAATTAAAGAAGAGTCTAATCTAGTAAACGTCAAGGTCGTATACCGGAGCCGTCAGAACTTTGATCCAATTAGGCTGCGGATAAGGTAGAGACGTGCCGTGATGCATATACAAAGGTAGTTATTTGTTCAGCCTGTAAACTAACTTTGGCGGTTATCTTATTATAACTTTGTAGTTCCATGATATCGACAATGATGGTGAGATATTCCACGAGTTTTACCTTCGTTTCTTGGATCAGTAGTGCACGCCATGTAACATAAATATATTTGAATATATTGAATAAAATAGTTTATTCTCAATTAAAATTATTTAAAAAATAAAAATACATATTATTATATTTTTTGAAAATTTATTTATAAATAAAAATCTTTATTAATATACTTCTTATTAAAAAAATAATGTGTAAAAATATTAGTATGTACTTCATAATATTAATTTTGTATTATGTTTCACCAATTTATTATAATATTTTATTGCCACATTTATTTTATTATTAAAAGAATTTTTACCACTATTATTATTACTTTTTTATATTTATTTTTGCTTTCGAAGGAAGGACTCAAGGTTAAAAAATCAAAGTACAAGGGTAGGATTGCATTATTGGATATTATTATTATTATTGATGTTTTATTATTATTAAAGATTATTTATTGCTATTAATGTTTCATCATTTTTTAATAAATATTTAGTCATATTTCATCAATTTCAATCATAATGTTTCATTATATTTTCTTTCATATTTTATCAATTTTAATTAAGATATTTTTTAAGAAAAATTAACTTATAATATTTTACTAAAATTTTATTTATGTTTCATCATAGTTGTCGTCATATTTTACCACTATTAGTTATGATATATTTTGACAAAACTAACATATAATGTTTCACTATAGTTACTTTTATGTTTTACCATAATTGTTATCATATTTTATTTTTATATAGTTATAACTAATAATATTTGTGTTGGTGTTTAAATATTATTATCCTTATATTTCACCACATGTTTTTTTATTAGAAGGATAATAATATATGTCTCTTTTAATATGGAAAAAATCTATAATTATTTTGGTATAGCTATTTTATATTTTTAATGCCAAATTAAATATAATTAATATCTAAATTTTTTTAACAAAATAAAAAAGTTTGACTCGGTAACATTTATACCACCTCACTCATTTTATAGCAGCATGTTATACAATATGCATGGTATAACTGTATGCATAGTATAATTTGCATCGTTTCTCCTTTTCCTTTCTCTAGCTGTTTTGTTTTAAGCTGTTTGAAAGTTGCAAATCAATAATTTTAGTGTTCAATTAGTGCTTTAAATACCATATTAAAAATCGAATCGATGTAGTGACGATACACGGTCCAATCAGTTTCACCGCTTTTTTATCAAAATTTATTTTTATTTAAAAAATTAATCGGTCTAACCAATTCACCCCTAGCCTTGAATTTCTTTTTATTTGATACATCAATGGTTTGGGGTGTACTGAATTAAACCAACCCGACTACCTTTGTTATCATAGATATGCAAATTTTAAAATTCGATAACTTTATATTGGTGGACATTTTGGCACTCAATCGGTCCAAACGAAACTTTTATTCACTGTGCTTGATTTATATGATGGCAATAAAAATGAAAAGTTTACCCTTGAATTATTTGCCTTCTAAATAATATATTTGAAAATGACAAAAATAATTTGAATAAAGTTCATTTAGGTACCCTTAAATTTGGCCTAATATTTTACAAGTATCATGTTATTCGAATAATCTCACTTAAATACCACCACTTTTGAAATTATTGTCACTTAGGTACCATTTTCATTAATAAAGTGAGATTATGTCAAGTTTAGTATAGCTAAGGTAATTTTTTATAATAAACAATAAAAACCCTGATTTTTTAAATTAAATCTTAAAAATATAAATAATTTTTTTGAAAGTCCAAATTTTTATTTCAAAAAGCATGATTTTTAAATTCTGAAATAGTTTTTTAAATATGCAAAAGAAGAATAAAAAATTTCAAAAAAAAAACTAAAAGATTGAATTTTTTTTGACAAAAAAACCTAATTTTTCAAAATATTTTTCATACATTTTCAACAATTTTGATGAATTATATCTATATAGTATTTATTATAAAGAATTACCTTAATTCTAATAAATTGAACTTAATTATAATTTTTTAACATAAAAAATACCAAATAAATTACAATTTAAAATATAGAAATAATTAAGTGAGATTATTAGGTGCCTATAAAATATTAGATTAAATGTCAGGATACTTAAATAATAATAATAATAATAATAATAATAATAATAATAATAATAATAATAATAATAATAATAATCATTTTTGTAAATAATACTATTTCATTCTAATATAGACTTATAATGAATGCTTATCCTTATAATTTTTATTTGATTTCAGATAAAGTTTATAAGGCATGTAAAATACGAAATTATTCATTTCTATTACTTTCGTACCTAACGAGCGCCGACCTAATAAGAGATGATATTCTATGGTTTGGGCCATGCACCACGGCTCCATAAGCCATTAGAAATTTTTGAGTGGATCTCATTACACCTGGAGAGAGGGAGGGAAGGGGGAGGCGAGGTACTTGGGGTGGGAATTGAATTCGAGGTCGAGGCTGGCCGTTCGTGGGCGTCGAGTGTCAATTCCTTAGTGACCATTAAGATTGAAGATGAATTGAGGAGGACACGTTCAAGTTGGTGTGGAATTCGGTTCTTTCTTTTATAGTGGAATCGGATTGATGCTTTTCTTCGAGAACTTTGATTATCATATCCATGTATGAACTCCTATAATAATGCACAGGCTGATTCCGTGATTCGTAAAGAGGTGGCCTGACTTGATCCAATAACGAATTGGACCAATTTAATTGTCTTTTATACCGATTACTATATATTTTAGGTCTATTTTCCCTTAAATAAAAATAAAAATTATTATTATTATTGATTTGAACTGAATTTAATTAAGATTTTCAATAAATCATCATCATCATGCTTTATATTTCCTTTATTGGTATTAAGTTATTATTAACATTATTATAACTAATTGTGTATTTCTTTAATTTTGTTAAAATTTTACTTATAAGATTTTATAAGTTCTAAAAACATACCTAAGAAAACACACAAACATTGCATTTTTAGATATTTAGGGCAGGGTACAAGCCGTTCTCGATTGCACCACCTAATTCCATCTTCTATATCATTGTATATATCGCTCCATCCATTCTAAATCTTAATCCAATATTTCGCTACACTTGGTCCTCCCCTCTTTAACCCCAAAAAAATATCTATTTGTCTCGAACACATGATACAGAAATAATAACAATTTGTAGCTATTTTATCTTATTTAAAAATAATAATAATAATCTATTAAAAGTAATATTTTATCTATTTGAATCTGTCCCAATATATATTTTTAATTCTATACTTATTTTGTTTATTCACTATAATATACTTAATTAATTTGCAGTGGAAATATAAATTTTCTAAAGCATTAATTATAGTAATTTTCAATGCAAGGGTAAATATGAAAAAATCATAAGATAATTCACTATATATATGTCATTAATTATTTTTGTAAATCTAAACAAATAAGTTTTTATGGGACGGATGAAGTATAAATTATGAATTTACCTTAGATTAATTCAAGACTAACTATCTGGAATTAAAAGAAGGGGGGGGGGAAGCAGGGCCGCTTCATTTATCACGCTCAGATTATTATTAATAGCGTCCATAACATATTATGTGCTGGTCTCCATGAGAATAATAACCATATGTAAATCAGCTTCTCATTACCTTTTCGAGACCAGCAGATTAAAAACGTATGAATATGACAGACAGAAAGTGAGTCAGACAGTTACATTAGGCCGCCATCAACACATGGCATACTTATGCGTCCAGTGACGAGCAGTAGATTCATACTTGGCTTTATCAGTCTTGAAAATCCGAGCAATCTCGGGAACAAGTGGGTCGTCGGGATTTGGATCGGTGAGCAGCGAGCAGATGGAGAGTAAAACCTGCAGGTATGAATAGAATCACAGTATATCACGTATAATTCAGAGTCTAATGCCACAGCAGTTTGAAAGTGAATCATCAACACAAACGGTACACAAAAGCGCTTGGGATTTCGGAGAACAGTCCAAGTTGATGATCGTTGATGATCACTTCATAAAAGAAGCAAATCTGGTGAAGCTAACATATAGCAGATTTTTCTTATTTTCTTTTCTTTCCAAATTTCTTGAAGATGGAATTTAAAAGATTTTAAAATTTGGAAAACGGAACAAGATATCCTTTTCTTATTAGGTTCAATTCAGCACATCATGTGTATTTTCGAACATTATTATACCTTGGATATGGTAAGAGCTGGACTCCATTGTTCCTTGAGTATGTCAAGGCAAATACTCCCATTACTGTTTATATTTGGATGAAAGACTTTGGTCTTGAAGGCCACCTGCAAGCAATTTTTGAGGCAGAGGAAACGTCAGGAAAAAATTGCGCGATGGTAAATTAAGGTATGGTACTGCATACCTTGGGAGGCTTGAAGGGGTAGTCGGGAGGGAAATGAATGTTGACGAGGAAGACCCCGCCAGCATAAGGACTATCATGTGGACCATAGATAGTTGCTTGCCAATGGAACATATCGTCTGCCACCGGACCTGTAAATCACCATAGGCGCAAGCTGGGATCAGGACAAAGAAACTATCACTGGCTTCGCACGATCAAAAAGATACCTCCATCTTTCATCACCTGCACTGCATGATGATGGTGGATCTCTTTCCAGTTCCTTAAGCTCCTTCAAAATTCTCTTTGATGCCATCCAGCAACTCCAGAAAGGAGAATTCAAGGCAGGACGATATACAGTTTAAAAAAAGGGACAGCTAATGAAAAATAATACAATGAACCAAAGGATTGAATGCTTATATTGGTATGTGGGGCGGGACCAGACATGGAGGAGAAGTTCCATTTGTATCTATCGGAATAATGGATGGAAGTGGGAACAGGACAAATTCCACAGAAAAGGAAGACGGAAAGAATCTAGTAGGAGTTTTAAATCTTGAAAGCGGTTCAGAATAACAAAAGTGAAAGGTGAAATGTACGTGTAAAGGCAAGACCAAAGCATGCAACAACATCCTATTCCCGCATTAAATTATTAAGCAGAGTTTGAAGGCATCCAACAATTCCTAGGCGTATCACCATTTCAAGTAATCTGCGTTACAGGGGAAAAGGAATATTTTATGCTAAACCCAGATAAATAAATAAATAAATAAACAGATGAGAGATGCTTATAGTCTGCCAAAAGAGATCAATTTCGCGGTAATGGTATGAAACCACATTTTCTAACGTTGCATATCACCACATTAGAAAATGAGAAATATTCCTGCAAACCAAAGCTCAACCATCCTTCTTTTTCTTTTTTTATTGCATCGAACCGAAAAAGGCCTTCAGGCCACAAAAGGAAGCATTCAAATGTCTTGATTATGAAGCCACTTAAAAGCATATATAAATCCTGCCAACCAAGAAGCTGTAACTTCACTCCCTGATGCAATTCGAGAATGATACTTTTTAAAGTTATCTCAAACTTAAAAGAGTTAGAGATGTCAATACAGGCTAGAACTATTTGCTGAAACAGACACTTGATATTGACATTCTGCCGAAGTACCACGAGGAAACTATATTACACACGAACAAATAATAATATGGGATTGCGGGTTCACATAACAGAAGGCACATATCAGCACTAGAAGCAATGGGTTACATAACGGAAAATAGCACATATACCCAGTCAAACCAATGCTAAAAGGGGTAACCTATGTACTTTCGTAGTGGATCCTAAGCTTACAAACATTAATGTAACCATTTACCCAATCACTGAATTTCCACGATATCCTTCTTGTAATAAACCACCAAATATAATGTGATAGCTCATGTACACGTTAAAGTATTATGAAACTACGAGAAGCTTCAATGTGGCTTCCAAGTCCAGAAGTCATAGCGTAGTATATGGTCAAACTATGCTTTCTCGGGACTAAGAGCCTAAAGTAGTCCCAAGCAGACTGAATACATAACGTTTACTCGTATCTTCTTGCCGTGGCTCTTTTCCTTTTCTTGTCTACAATATAGAACAGCCCTTTTGTTTTTTTCTCTTCATTTTTCTCTTCTGCTTTGGAGGCTGGAGAACCACTTTGATAGCGGCATCAAATACAGCCTTTATGTTCTGCATTTGAAAAATGGAAATTCCATTAAAATCATAAGATAACACTTAATATTGCCTCTATTTCAAACTAGACGGCCTTTAAATTTTTTCTATTCACACATTAAAAAGCTTTAAATTTCGTAATAAATAATATATATATATATATATAAATTGATTAAAATACCGGGTATTGAAAATACTATTGTTATTATTATGAAATGCATTAATAAGATAAAAGGGAGAAAAAGGAAGAGTAATTTGTCTAACATAGCATTAAATTCTTTAATATTTCCATAGTTAGACTCATATTATAAAATGACAATTTTGGGGGGGGGGGGGAAGAAGGCCGTAAAACAGCAGGATTAGAAGACTGTAAAAATCAACCAAATCACCTGCTGTGTCTTTGCACTGCATTCAATGTATGCAGCAGCTCCAATCAGTTTCCGCAATTCCTCTCCCTTCACAAGAAACAAAATCTCAGTGATATCTAGAAAAAACAGTACCAGGGTCCACGAACGATACAAACTAGACCATTTGAAACTCAGATAGCTGCAACAGAAGTTCAATAACCTGAGCTGTTGTAATAGGCACTGCCCCAGGGTGGTCCAAGAAAAACTGCTTGTCGTCTCGAAGATCTGCACAAAGCAAAATTGAATCCATTCAGAATAATCATAAAAAGATCTACAAAAATTATTATTATTATTATTATTATTACTCATCCCATATCAAAAAACCAGCCATTCTAATCCCAAATTTTTATATCAAAAAAAAAAAAACCATTTGAAAAAGTCAAAACCTACTTTTCATTATTCCCCTTCCCTTTTTTCTTTCAATATATATGCATAAAATGCTTTGTTACTTTTCAATAACTAGTGTAAGTGAAATTTTAATACTACATTATACGTTCCTATAAAAGTGTGCAAATTGTTAAAATGATGTAGAATATATTACTATCATAAGAAGCAGTTTAGTATCTTCATTCAACACATAACACCCTTGAGATCGTAACCAACTAATTTAGATGTCTGGGAAGATGGAATACAAGATGAATAATTTTTAATATAATTAACATATGTCCTAGTTTAACAATTGGATAAAGTCAAGACGTGGACCTTTTATATTTAGAGGTCTGTTGATGAAGTAACATGATGCATAGCAAACTCAGATAGGAGGATAATATAGGGCTTGTGTGAATCAACTTACCAAAAGTAATTACCTTGAATAATTACTTTTGGTAAGTAGTATCAAATAAAGGGATAATCTCTGCATATCACAGGTGAATTACCACCCAGTAGTAAATATAGCAGATTCAATGTGATTAATGTAAAATCTCACTGGATTCCTTGAACAATAGCTATGGTACTGTCTTTTTATTAGGCAGTCCTTGTGACTAGAACAGCAATCTCATGACATTTACCCATTTAGGTTCCTAATTAAATTATGCAATTCACTGAATCAATGAAATGAGGCAGCTTCAAGATGATAGGAAAGAAGCTTTGCTTCACACGATTCATGATTCAAAACTCAAAAGTACATGGATATATGGTTACCACCTTACTGGTCCCTGCTAAGAGAATATTATAAAACATGCAGATGGTTATCAACATTGCCCATAAGACATTTAATTACAGAGTAACTACACTCAATGGAAGCCAATAGATTATACCTAGGTACAATGAAAATCTATGTTTCAAGTTGTTTAGGACAGTACCTACTTATCCACATGCATCGACTAACAAGAGAAACAACTTGGTTCTTCAGTAGTATTAACTTGAAATTGTTATTGATATCAAATTAGTTTTTGGTTATCGATCAGTGGTGAAGAGGACACAGACAGATTCGGATCTAGCGAATGAAATCTTTTCTCGCAATCTTAATTTTTTGGAATTTAAATACATCTATGATATAATATGAGAGCAGGTTGCAGTATATTAAGAACGTATTAATTTAGGGTTGGAATAAACTATGATAAATAGTTGTTTTGATTTGGGTAACTATTCGTCACCTTTGAATCAACTTGCTGGGTTGATGAGGAAAATATTATACAATCTTTTTTTTTTCAGTAGTTAAATGTGCTTATCAAGGTACAGGGGTCGCCAATTTCTATTTCCGTAAATCAATCCGAAGTTAATTTCACACTATGTTAGTCGATATGGTTTACAGAAATAAACCCATGACAGACAAATCTAATTAATCTTGCAGTTAAGGTTCATTCACAAGACATTGTCCTTGCATCATTTATACTTTTGCACGAGCCTATTAACCATGCCATAGCCTACTCCATTGCCATTTGTATCACATAGTAACATATAAGCATAAGTTCACCCCCCTTGATCTCACTATAGATTGTGTATATGACTATAAGAATAATAATTTTAATACTTGGTGTCATAATAAGTATGGATATGATTTAATAATAATGAATATAGCTTGCTTTATATGACTAAGTGTCATGGTGAATGACTTTAGGCATGGGATACTGGAACGTGGAATATGGGCATACCGATATATATGGTTGAATTATGGTTATGCAGTTGTATCTTATTTGTTGTTTAAGCACTTGCAATTAAAATACTAATTAAGATAAGAGAACTGAGGGTAACATAATCTATGGAGTGATATCCCTAACGGTAATGAACATGCAAGCAGTAGATCATCTAGTGGCATTCCTGAGCCTACTTGCTCTTATTTTTGTTATAAATTTATGTTCCAAGTTTCTCTGTCCCTGTTCATAGTCACAACTAACTAGAGGACCTTTCCCGAGTTATATTGATGGCTATGGATTAGAGGAATGCATACTAGTGACTTTGTTATCTATATATTGGCCAACTATTATTTTTGGGATCAACTAGAAGATTTTTTCCTGGACTACATTGGATAGAGTGACTAAAGGACTTTTTTCTCAGTTCTATCCGCTTTCTCTTCCCTCCTTGCAACTCCCATTAAATAATATATATTGGATGATGGGTAAATTTAAGAGTTATGGAATTAATCAATTGTAAAATTCATATTTGTATAAGGACCTTTATGGTTGTGAAAATTGAAATTTATGTTTAACCTCTTGGTTTATTATTACACTTAACTGAAACACAATGGTAGTTGATAATTATCTTGAAATTTTTAGTTAAAGATCTGTAACTTATTTTTAGATTATATTATGGGTGTATTTAAGTTATGTATTTACTCCTCACTAATTGCAACCTACTTTTTCACATGATATTGATGAATGCTGGTGGTGGTGTGCCTGCTTGGAAATTGAGTGAGAAGTTGCCTATTCTTCACTATTTTTGTTCTTTGTTAATAAACACTTGAGATTTTTATTTGAGGTTATACTATTTCCAATCAATGATTGGATTTTATTGCATTGAAATTTATATTAAGCATTGTTTGGTTGGTTTCATTTTATTAGATTTTAGCTTTAGTATCAAACTTAGTTAATGTGTCAGTAATGCCCTCGATTTTGATTTATTAAGATTCTGTGAAATATAATTTAATGGTATTTACAGTATTTTTAATTAATAATTACATCTAATATTCTTCCTAATAACATTTTTTTCTTACTCCCTTTCCTTTCCAACATGAGATTTAGTTATCTTCTTGATTATAGAACTGTTTTGCATAAAAATAAAGCCTTAAAATACTAATTATAGTAAGGTGCAAGCCTTAAAGGCCTCTGCACCTTAACAATGCCTTGCCTTGCCTAGATCCTCGGCGCCTAGTGCCTTAAAGTGCACCTTTTCAAACACTGACTAGCACTGGATTGTTTCTGCAAGACACGCACCATACCAGTCGGATAAGGATTCAAAACTGAGATCTGTAGACTCACATTTCTTAGACGATTGTAGTCAAAATATATAAAAAATGGTTAAGATTCAATTAACTGCATACAATTTTATAGATAAGGAGATTAACCACAACATTCTAACTTCTATGCAAGAAGCTAGATACGGAAGCCATTCAAACTAGGATAGGATGACTCCTGGTAGGAATGATTAAAAAAGTACCGTGCAGTTATTTGCAAAATATATATTATTGCTAGCAAAAAGACACTCAAGATGAAGATAACAAAATAGAGAACATACCAAGCTTTGTTCCAACAAGAATAATCGGAACACCAGGTGCATAATGCCTCAATTCAGGGATCCACTGGAATATTGAAAACAGACATGAGAAGAAAGAAGTCAGGAAAGGATTGTTCAAGTCCTGAAAGATCAAAACTCATAAGAAGAGAACTCCTATCCTTACTTTCTTAGCAACATTTTCATAGCTGGCCTTGCTTATGAGAGAAAATGCAAGCAAGAACACATCAGCCCCTCTGTAACTAAGTGGCCTCAACCGGTTATAATCTTCCTGGCCTGTCAATTTCACTAATAAAATCAACATCCAAATTGCAGGGGAGAGAGAGAGAGAGAAATGAACAAATAGATCAACTAAAAAAATGATAATGTCAACATTTACAGCTTTACCAGCAGTGTCCCACAATCCTAGGTTTACTGTGCTTCCATCCACAACCACATTGGCACTAAAATTGTCAAATACAGTCGGCACATAATCCTGTCAGAGAAAAAGATTATCAATTTAAGCAGAAAATTCGCCTATATGAACACCAGCAGATTTGTTCAACTAATTACTCGCAATGCAACAATAGGATGAAACTGAACTTTGAAGTCGGATAATATAAAGGATCTACAGGGATCCATAACATTAGATTCGTTTGCAGCAACAGGAGGAGCCATTTCCGATTAAAAATGCTATATATATATATACAGGGGACGGGACATTATAGACCGAATACTCAGCCCACCGCCAAAAGAAGGTATAAACCTGATTCCATTCAAAGCTTCACTATATCAGTCACACTATAATATCTATTCAAGGAAGAGTAAGCCATAAACTGAAATGAACAAGGGTATTCAAAATCCATCCCCTGAACAAAAACAATTTATTTCCATTAACTAAGTCTCAGAGTCCATGCAAGAATATGGAACATACAAGCCAATAAATCCATGATTTATCAATTCATGCGAGAAATAACTCGATAAATTGGTATCCGAGAGTGTTTTACTTACAGTGGGGAAAGTGTTGCTCGTGTAAGAGATCAACATACAGGTTTTTCCCACAGCACCGTCCCCGACGGTAACACACTTAATAAACCTCGAGGCGCTCATTTTCACCTCCAGTGAAGGCTGCAACCAAGTTCAACAGGTCCCGCTAAATTGGCGGCGTCGGACTATTCCAGCTGGTTCTGTGCTCCTTCACTTCTCTACTCGAAATTTCACAGATATAGAATCACACTGCAGAGCTAACTCTGATGAGAATTTGAAGGAAAAAAACTCACCCCAAATTTAAGCATTGAGAGTAAGGGAAGTAGATAAAAAGGCGTTCCTTCAAGTTCGAGCTTGGAGGAGAGAAGGGGCGGAAGGTAAATGGAGGATGGTGAGGGGCCAGGACTCCAGAGGGCAGGTAAACGCCGGCGAAGAAATTAGAGGAGTTGGATCGTCAATCTCGGACCTAACCCACTCCTTAACGAAACCGCTCCACTTCCCAAAATTTTCTATTTATTTTTATACACTCCTACTGCCATTTAATTTTCATTTTTAGATGTTGAATTAAAAAAATACTAAAGATAGTCCTAACATTTATGGTTAATAAATCAATAATGAAAATATTTAGAATTTGATGACATGACACCAACCTTTATGTATATTTGTGATGCATTGTCCGATTAATACTATTTTAATAATAAAATTAAATGCTTATCTATAACTTTCAGGATTATGGTTAGTAAAATTATAAAATTAAATTATAATTTTGTGATTTATTTTTTAAATTTAAATTAACTAATTTTTCTTTTAAATATATCATAAATCAAACTAAACTATAATTTTACAACAATTCAGTTTATAATTTTATTCTCTTTAATCTTTAGTATTTATTTCTATATATATAAATTCATATCACTACAACCTAAAATTAAGTCTACAATATATTTACAAATCCCCAATCATTCTCAAGACCAAACATTATGCTTATTAAAAGATCAACATTAAATTAATTTTTTATCACTTATGTAATATTATATATAAGAAAGAAAAAAAACCCTCTCCTATTCTACATCTCATTTATAGGTTGGAATGGAGAAACCTTAACCTAGTGAAATATCCATTCTACTCCAAACAGACATCTAAAAATAATATTCCCCTAAAAATATTTCATTCCTTTCTAAATCCCTCAAAAAAGAGCAAAAAATAATGCTATCTTTTTTACTCTCTTAATACGAATTAGACACCCCCTTATATAAGTGTGTGTGTGTGTGTAACACACTAACATTTACTATCAAAATTTTTTTATTTCTGCATAAGCATTAATAATAAAATATTGGATGTTGCACCGCACCTAATATAAAAAAATTATTTTCTATAGCCAATCTATATTTTGTTTCTATATTAGGTGTAAAATTAAAAAGTAACTCCTATTTAGAGATTATGTACGGGAAACACTTAATCCCATTATTATACAATATTACAAAATAGAGAAAGAACATATATGATGGGAAATAGATGACTAAAAATCTAAAGAGAGAAATACCTAGATAACCATATGCTTGAACCAACCCATAAAATGCTCACCATAGATAAGTACAATATAAGCATTGAATCAACAGATACCTACAAATAATGTGGTATTTGATCGTGAGAATAAGCAACACCTATGAAAAAGATAATCGATACTCTAGTGAATAAGGTGACAATACACATCTACAGTAAAGGCAATCATATAACATAATAAAGTACAATCAGAAATAAATATCACATGTACCTCATTCAAGTGAATTTCCTTATTAAGTAATCATACATTTCAATTGATTAATTGCATTGAGTTTAGGAACCCTAATATTCTTGTCCAGTAAAATCTACTGATACAACTTCTAGGGTAGGACACTCATGACCATTATTCTTGTCTGATGGAACAAATTTATACAACTTTTAAGGCAAAACATACTTTACCACTATTCTTATGTGATGGAAGAGTTTGGTACAATTTGGTTTGACTCACGCATTTTTCCATTTTAAATATTAATGTCTTCCCACATGGGTTATTACTTCTCTTAGTTATATACAATACTAGTGTTACTAAATTTATTACAACAATCAATAATATTGAAAATTTTAAAATGCATCTTGATTACATCACATTAGACATTTTATGATCACACAGAGTAAGGTAAGACATAAGAATCGATATTAAGCACAAAAAGGAATGTTTCAAAAATGAAAGAACATAATGCCCTTATAGAACCCTAATTTGCAAGTACCCCATAACTCCATCTATAATCACTCAATTTAATACACATACCCAAAATGTTATTCAAAATACCATATCAAAAAACCATAATCTAACTCTAACTTTTCACACACAAAATACTAATGCTACCCCCTTTTTTTCATAAAATCATTCACAAAATACATATTTTTTTCACACATTGGTTTTGATTCATGATATGGGGAATGCTTTTATGAAAAAAAAAATGGTAGCATTAGTATTTTATATGTGAAAAGTTGGAGTTTGGTTATTCATATTTTATCAAAAAAAAAATACAAATCATAATCATCATAGTTTAGCCCATAAAATACTTGTACAACACCACAATTTCATATTTAATCTAAAAGGATCAAATTGTCATCAGTTCATCTAAACATCACTAAATTTATTATATTTATAACTTAGGTTATACTCATCCAAATCCAAACATATTATGTATTAAATTTAGAGGTTGTTTGGTTTTACTTAAGAAAAGTAGTTTTATAGATAATCAATAATAAAAAGTAATTATAAATTTTTATAAGTGTTTGGTTTTACTTTTAATAAGTAATTATAAAAAAGTAATTTGTAAAATTTTCATTCTAAAAGTAATTATCTATAAGTAATTTATACCTGCTTTTAAAATTACTTCTGCAACTTCCTCAACACGCGGCACGGTATCTGTTTTAAAAAAAATCGTTTATTTCCCCCGTCTCTTTTCTTCATTGTACTCTCTTCCTCCCTATCTGTCCAAGACATTCCTCTTCTTAGCTAGCATTTCCATGGTGCCCTTCTTCTTCCTCCCCCGAACCTTGTTTCTTTCCATCTTCATCCTCCAACCCTCTCTCTATTATGGCCAATTAGTCTTACCAATTACCAAACACGAACAGACAAATCCGTACTCGGCTCAAATTTATGTGGGCTCGCCGCTTCTAACCACCAACCTTATTGTAGATCTAAGCGACCCCTTTCTCTGGAAAGAATGTAGTCCATTTTCTTCCTCTTGATCCCTAGTTCCTTGCCTATCGATTCAGTGCCCTGCTGTTAGCGCGAGTCCTTGCAACCTCGCCGCTCCGCAGCAATCTGCACTCTTCACCAAAAATCCACAATAACAAAAGCTGAATTAAAGGGCGAGCTCGTAGAAGACGTAGTTGCCGTTCAATCTCCAGATGGGTCGATTCCTAATCCAGTTGCTTCTTCCGTCGATTAGTTTCTCTTCTCATGCGGGTCTCCAACTTTGCTCAACGGGTTAGCTGATGGATCTTTTGGCGTCAATAAACAGGTCAGATGCCGATCGCTCGCCGAACACAATTTGGCCCCTGCCTGCTCTGTGGTAATTAAAGGACCCATCGGACATTTAAGATAGTGGACTTGCTGTTGGTGTATTATAGTGGTGTCCCAAACTCTGACCGTAGAGGACAGGATGGCCTAAATCACTCAAAATCAGTCGTCTACTTTTAATACGTATCGGCCATCATGTTTTTCTATATATATGTAGAGAGAGAGAGAGAGATGTGGTTTCGATGCGGTTTTTGATGGATGTTTCCCCCAGCTACGATCAAACAGGATTATAATTGTACCATAGAGTTCTTTGCGTCTCTTTTCTTAGTCTGGCAGTGGGAAGTAAAGGATAAGGATGGGGGAACAAAGGAAACACTCCGACTTGATCTGATTGCCGAGTCTGCCAATTAGTTTAAAGGTGCCAACTAGGGCTATTCACGGTTCAAATATCCGATATTTCGGATATTTGATTGTCGGATATTTGAAATTTTGGATTGGATATCATCGGATATCAAATATAACCAATATTATCCAAATATAATTTCAAATATTAAAAAAATACCAAAGGACAAATATATTTCATATTATCCGATTTGTTGAGCAAATATCCGATTCGCTTAGCAAATATCCGACTTACTCAACAAATATCCAATGTTAAAACCAAAATAAGAAAGGAGTGGATGGAGTCTATCGGTATGCAAAGTATTTTTATTTTTATTTTTATAAATATCTAAAAAGGGATTGTATTAAAAATATAATTTCAATTAAATTAAAATTTTCCTCAAATAATAAATAAAGTAAGTAAAAATTATACACAGACACATATAAATTTATTTATATACAATTATATATAAAATAAAAAATTATAAAAAAATGTATAAATATTTTTCTTCGGATCAGATATTATTTGTATTTGTCGGATCGGATATTTGGTTTGTTTGACTTTTCGTTGACCGGATCGGATATTTGATTTGAAAAAAAAAATCGGATCGGTTATTTGCTTTTTCGGATCGGATCGCTTCGGATATCGGATCAAATAAGCAGATATCGGATAACATGAACAGCCCTAGTGCCAACGTACTGGTTTTCAGTGGACTCATGAGAAAACTTCAAAAGGATACCAAACACGAACAACGTTCACGTTGTCATCACCAGCGGCCAAGGCTTTGGGGCCACGATTAGAGCCATCAATGGAGGCGAATGCAATGGTGGGAACACTGTTGCTGTCAACGCTAGGTGATTGTGTGTGATATTTCGGCTATCTGTTGTGTTGTAAGATATTTTTAGATAAAATGGTTGTTCATAATTTTTTTTAATAAGTTTATAAACTTTATTTTATAATTTTTAGTACTTTGTAATATTTTTATATTTTTTTTATACTTTTAATGTTTTATATGCTTTTTAATATTTAATATTACATAATTTATATTATAATTATTACTAAAATATATATATAGGAAGATAAAAATTAAGGATAGAAAATGAAAAGCAAATTTATAAAAAAAAAAACCAAACACTAATAAAGTACCATAAGTAGTTTTTTAGTATTAATAGCTTATATAATAAAAGTAAAAACAAACATATATTTTACTAATCAAAGTACTTTTTCAAAAGTAGATTTCTAAAAGTAATTTTAATCTAAAATTAATTATTAAAAATAAGTAAAACCAAACAATGGCTTATTTTAAGGACTCAAGGAACACAATGACATACTACACCAAGCCTTAAACTCCCAAATTTTGACAAACTCAACATATTACACTAATTATCATACTTAACTATAATTAGTTATACTCATCCATGGACATATTAATGTGAAAAATATATACTATCATACTTGAGATTTGATGACAAATCCTAGTAAGGCATAAAATATATCAACTTTTCATAAAATCATGACTTTACAAATGTAATACATGGATGCAAATGAAAATATAGCCTATTCATGATTTCTATCACAAAACATGATAACATGAAAAATTTTATAAAAATAAGACATAAGAAAAATTACCCTAAACTAGAGACATGCATCTGTACCAAATTCTACATCGATCTCTAACTAAAAATACTCCTAATAACCTCCTTCCACAATTCCTAAAACAAAATATAAGAATTAGATAAGCAATAGATGGTAAGGATCATATAAAGTATGAAAATTAAAAGAAAGGAGAATAAACCCTCTAGGTCTCCTAAAATGGGACTTGAATAAGCTTGAAAAACCTTTACCAATCTTATGATCTTGATTATCTTTTACTTAAAAACAAGAAAAAAAGAGTTAAAGGCTGAGATTTTAAAAGTAAGAAGTGAAAGAATGAAAGGTTAAAGAAGAGGGAGGGTCTCTGATGGAAGAGGAAACATAAAGAATTAGCTTTCATAATTATGGAACCAATTATTCTTTATTTGGAAAGTGTCTCCCGCAAATTTGAAGACCAACGGATGGTTACATTGCTAGAAACGTATCAAACAAGCAACTAAGTATCTTCATGCATGTGCATGCCATGCAAGGTATGCATGGAAGGAGTGACCACATGCATAAGGAGCTTCTTTATAGAATTATTGAGTATTATTAAGTAATTTAGCTAAATTATTAATTAAGTATTAAAGTTGGATAATAAAGTTAGCATAAAGTTAGTATAAAAGTAACATAATATCTTTTAACTTGGAATCTTTTGAAGTATGCTTTTAGCTAGTAGTAGAAAGGTTAAAAAGCTGTTATGAGTGTCGCATAGACATTGAGAATTGAATTGAATTTGAAGATCAAAATTTATGTTGAATACAAGTGAATTCTATGTGAGTTCAAACTCAAGCAAATCGAATCTGTGTGAACGGTTTGGCTTGAAAGCTGTAATCTCTTCATCTATTTGAATTAGAGATTAATCCATATCTTTTCTACTCTCCTTAATCCATATTTTTCTTGCCATAATTACCATAAAAATCATACTCTAATTCGTGGTTAATCAAAGACCTAATTTGGTATACACAATTAAAGCCCTAAACCTTCCATTCGAAACCCTAACCTTCCCACACAAACCAAATGCAACCTTATTCATTCTTTTTAAACCAAACCCTAACCCTAACCCTAAACCACGACTCTAATCTTCATCTAAATCCTAACCTTCAAAGCTTAACTTCAGTATCATACCATCATCAAATGCATATGCTAAATAGTAAACAACATCCGAACCATCATCGTTATTAAATCACCATCACTGAATCATCATCATCATTCTTATACCATATTCAAACTACCCCCATCCTTATTCCATCTCATTCAAATCTTTAATTTCCTAATTCATCATCAATGAGCCTTTAGCCTAATATCTAAACTCAATTCGAGCATTAATCCCACATAGTTGAGAATTACATCCTCCCACACACATAAGTAAAGGAAGAGGTTAAAGGAGAGAGCAAAGTTGAACTGTAAGAAATTTTCTTAAGTGTAGAATGACCGACCAAAGGGCATATACCCCTTATAGTTGTCGAAAATGGATAGGATAAAGGGAGAGTAGTCAGTTAGGAGGTTTCTTATAAGCAATAGAAGTGATGGAAGTAATTCGAATAGGTGAGATAGTGTAAAAGAGTTGGTAGATGGTGATGGAAGTGATTATAGTAAGATTTTTGGTCAGATGAGCAAGAACTATATATGATTTGATCATGGGGTGTAAGAAGATCATAATTTTGATTCCCTCATTTTCAACAAAGTCAACGATGCTTAAAAATAGCTTAGGTAAGATAAAAAGTTCAATAAAGGTTTAAATAAGGAAAATAATCAAATAATTTCTAAAAATTATGAAAAATAGGAAAATGAGATGAATTAATTTAGAAACCCAATTATATAAAATATTAGGAATAAGAATTTATTTGAGGTTAAAAGAAATAATAAAATCAAGAATGGTGAAAATCACCTTCTCCGGTCAACAAGAAGAGGTAGATGGTTGACCACCTGTTGCCTTGGATGATAGGGTTTGGAAAACTTTTGGTCCAACTGTCAGTTGTCTAAATTGAAAAGTAAGATTCTAAAGGATAAGAAGGTAAAATTGAGGGTTTGAGAAGTAAGGATAGGGTGTTCAAACGAGGTTTGAAGGTTAAGGAAGGGATTAAGTGGCTAATCACTTGGGAACTAATGTTAGAAAATTTTGGGGTATTTCACACACACACACATAGAGGGAGGGAGGGAGGGAGAACAAAAAACATTTGTTGTGAATGTCTAGAGATTCATGGAGAAATAAGACAATTAAAGTTAACAAGTTGTTATATAAGGATATGTATTTTAAAAAATTGTTAATGCATACATAATTTTATAAATTGTATATAAAATAAAACAATATAGTTTGATTTATATTTTTAACCATATTATAAACATCCTACTTGTAGTTGGATTAGTCACAACTCACAAAAATAAATTTATAGGTTAGATGTATTAATTCTGTACATGCAAGAGTTAATGAAGTATTATGGATTGATTACTGCCTCATCTTCCACAACCACTCACTATGTTGTTGCCACCTCCTCATCCTCTCCCGCCACCATCTACCATAGATTGGGTCTAATATTTTAGTAGTAATCAAAATATGAAAACAGTTACGTAAAATATTGTATGATAAAGTAATTTATTTACCCGTAAAAAGCATGAAAAATATTTTGTTGAATAAATAAAAATAGAACCTAAAATAAAATTCGTCGAGGACAACTAGTCTCACTCGATCCAATTCAACCCCACGATGGTAGTTTGGGAAGAAGGTGAAGTATTGGTCGTAGATGATTTGTGCATATATAAATTCATGGTAACTCATGACACCATAATTACAATTTCTTTGGCAATTTCTTCCATGGTAGTAATTTTATTACCTTATTTATTTTCTGCATGTAAATATCTCAACAGGGGCCTTGATTATTTTTCTCAAGCTCATAGATCTATTTTAGATATCTCGTCAAAAGCAATTTTTTTAGTTATAGCTTTCTTTTTTCTTTTTTTTTTGAAAAACATAGATAAGATGCTAAATTTCAAACAAGATCGTATGCATAGTTTCCCTTCTTGACGTAACTTACATGCTTTCATTGCCAAAAATTGTCCAAGCTCGTGCGCATCTTGGAATTAGACAACGGAAAAGAAGGGACGAACAAGTCAAAAGGAAAAAGGGAAAGGATGTTGGCATCCTATGAAGGAAAGGCAGTTATCCACTTGATCGTGTCTTGTATGTGAAGGGAAGAGCTAATGAGTCAGACGTAAGTGGGGGGATTGGGCTGGCAAGGATCCTCGACTTTGAAGTTGAACTAAGCTAAAGAATACGCTATAAATACTCCACTGTAGTACTTGCAAGTAGCTATGTACTATGGACCTTTTATCACAAAGACACCCGAACTACCGTTATACTTTTTGTTGGCGGATCCATTGAATGAAACAAACGTGGTAGTTGTAGGCATCCACCAAATTACTTACATGGAGGAATATTAATGGATAAAATATAAATTGTGGATGTAACATCCACCAAACATTAGGATATTCACAACAAAAAGGATAATATTTACTAATTTACTTTCTTAACGAGTGTTAAGATGAACAAAATTAGTAAGAAAATTAATATTTAATGTTATCAATTGATCTATATATTCACAATTAATTTACTAGTTGTACTATTTTAGGAATAAAATAAAAGTCTTAATAAATATCTACAAATACTCATTAATTAAACTGTTGTTAGTTTTAGTCTTGTTAGTTTTGTCCTACCCCTTTAATTTGGTGTTAACATCATTATAAAAATATAATCTAAATAATATTATGCTAATTTTTTGTAATATAAATATGGATCCCATACACATTTAAATATTTAATAAAAATTAATCAGTCATTTATACAAATACAAAAATGTAAATAAAAAATAAGAAAAGGAAATAGTATTCACAACTATAAATTTTTGAATATTTCTTTAATTCCGACATCTTCTTGATTCAGTATACATATGCACATATAAATATATTAATTTTATAATTACTATATGCACACATAAATATTAATATAATAAAAATAGATGAGTTATACTAATTATTGTAATTACATACAGATATTAGTTATATAAATAATAGAATAAAAACTAATCATTCATTTGTACAAATATAAAAATATAGAAAGAAACAAATTTCACAATTATGTGTTGTTAAATATTTATTTTAATCCAATAAACTATATATGTGTGTATTATAATTACAATGATATTAATTTTTCAAGTCACGACATATAATATGATTTAGTTATATTTGTCTCTGTATATAAAATATAAATATAGAAATAGATATTGAAATCTTAAGAATGAAAGATTTTAAATAGCAAAGAGTATGTGTTGAAGGACATACATTGATGATGAAAGGAAACACTAAGTATATAAAATAATACCACTTTTTGTTTTTTCAAAAGGTGCAAGTTTCATTTAGATAAGAAAACCAAGTTTCAATCACAATATCCCCATCCCTATCTAGTTTGACATTTTGCCTTAGGTTCTTGATAAACTAGATCTTCACTTTTGGTCCCCAATCTAAACCTAAATTGTCCTTATCTAATTAGAATATCCTTAAATTAAATATTATATTTAATATCTCATAATTTTATATTTCATTCATTATTAGAGTTAACAATTATATTAATAATTTAAATGAACAAATTTTGAGACTAGTAGTCAAAGTGTTGGAATTAAGAATGAAATATATTAGTAGTTAAGTTTAAATTTGGTCTCAAGTGGTTTAATCTTAGATCAGTACATACCTCTAACTATGACTTGCCACTAGTTAGTCAGGATCAAAAGTTAAGTTAGAATCAATACTATAAAAAAATAGAATGAATTCGAACAAGAAACTTAATGTGTTAATAATCTTGATTTTTGGGTGGTTAGAGCGGGAGGCTTTGGTGGCACATGTTAACAATTCCAACTTAACGTACATCGTTTCCACCATTTTCTCCATGGCTAAACCTCGAGGCCGTCCACCGAAACAACCGAGACAATCACCAAATTCTCCATTGAATTATGCTTCTAACAATACCAATTTCGTGATAGATCATCCCTCTGATGTGATACAATCTCAAACCTAGATGAATGGAGTTTCACCTTCTCAATTGACTTTTGGTGATTTTCTGGCCTCTGAATTCGTTGTTCATAATCAGGTATCACCTCAACCTACCTTTATTCATTCTGTATCTGATGATCTTGAGGCTCTAGGTTTTGATCACCTTGGTGTTCCCCTAGTTTTTGTTTTCCAACCCCCTATTAATGTGGAAACCCTATTAACCCCTTTTATTCCTCAAGCTAATTCTTGGGCTTCTATGGTTAATGGATCGACTTCAGGCAAAATGGGCATTCCTTTGAATTTTGTTGATAATGTTGCTTCTAATGGGTCTATTTGCATTGAGTTAGATGATATTATTGATGAAGTTAGATATTGGGCTAATACTTTGGTTTTTAGAGTTATTGGAGGTACACCTACTTTGGATCAAGTTCTTCTTTATGTGGATGCTAAATAGAAAATGGTAACTAGATCTCAAGTATTGTATCATAGAAAAGGGTGTTTCTATTTCAGGTTCAACTCTGACGAGGATAGGGACACCATTCTTAGAGAGGGACCTTGGACAATTGGGAACAAGGCTCTCCTTCTTAAGAAATGGACCCCAAATATTGATGATGATCTTGATGCAAATTGTGTTTTCCCTATTTGGGTATTACTACTTGTCCTTGATCCTTGTTTTTGGTCCAATAAAGCCTTAAGAAAAATTGCCAATTCCAGTGGAAAACCCTTATTTGCTAATAAAATTACTTCTTCAAAATCTAGAATAGGGTTTACCAAATTACTCATTGAAGTGGATGTTTCTCATAAATTAGTTGAGGAAATTGCCCTTCGAACCCTCTTTGGTGTTGTGTTGCAAAAAGTTCAATATGAATGGGTTTCATTCTATTTCTCTAAATGCAAAAAATTAGGTCATGTTGATTCTAAGTGCAAGCTGAACAAACAATGTGTTCCTAAGCAACCTGCTAATGCTCCTATGCCTGCTACTGTTGATCAGGATCCTTCTCCTAAGGGTGGGCAGAATGAACCCGATCCATCTGAACCCATCATTATTCCTTCTCATAATGATCCTATTTTATAGACCCTACATGGTTATAAGGCCTATCCTTTTGATATTATAGAAATTGATTCATATAATAAGTTTGGTATCTTGGAAGGCATGCCTGAAGATTAGGAGAATGAGGTTACCTTTACTGAACAAGCTGGCACCCTAGTGGAAAGAGATAAAGAGGGTATTAATACACCCTCCTTTATGCCAACATGATATTCACTTCCTACAATATTAGAGGGTGTAATTACCCTCTTAAACAGCAAGAACTTAAGAAGTTCGTGTAGAACAATAAGGTGGATATAGTGGCAGTTCTGGAAACCAGAGTCAAAGCTCATAAGATGGTTAACATCATTAAAAATTTGGGTGATTTTGATTTTGCTGAGAATTATAATTACCATCATAATGGAAATATTTGGATTTTATGGAAGAGGAATAAAGTGGATGTCTCCATAGTTTACAAGTCAAGTCAACTTATTCACTATGAACTTACCACTGATTCTCACAGATTTATGGTGTCTTTTGTAATGCTTTTAATGATGGGAATAACAGGAAGGTTCTCTGGAAGGATTTGATGGACTTAGCCATAATATCCACTCCCCTTGGATATGTATGGGGGATTTTAATGTGGTAAGGGCCTCTGATGAAAGAATTAGCTATGCGGCTCCTAATTTGAATGAGATTTCAGCCTTTAATGATTGGCTTTCTCAAATAAAAATGAATGACCTTTCATATACTAGCCAACATTATACTTGGTCTAATAAATAGGTTGAAGATGATAGAATATGGTCTAAATTGGATAGGATTCTGATTAATGAACTTTGGTTGCAGAGTACAATCAATGCAACTACACGGTTCTTAGAACCTGGAGTCTCAGATCATACTCCTACCTGTCTGAAGATCATGCAACAACAACAAACAGGGGGAAAACCCTTTAAGTTTCTTAATAGATGGGTAGAAGATGCTGATTTATTGCCTATTGTTCAAAGAGTATGGAGCACTTCTATTCATGGATGTCACATGTTTAAAGTTGTTCAGAAACTTAAGCTACTCAAAAAGGAGTTAAAACTATTTCATTACTCCAAATATAATAAGATTGCAGAGAGAATTTTAGATTGCTATCAAAGACTGAAGGGAGTTCAGGAGAAATTGATTACACTGCCCATGAATTCGTCTTTACATAATCAGGAGAAAGTGTTGCTTATGGAATATCAGAAGCTAAGAAAGGTAGAATGGGAGTCTGCTTATAAGAGGGCTAAAATTACATATCTTCAAAAAATGGATGAGAATGTCCATTATTTTCACTCAAGAATCAAAGAAAGAAAAGATAGAGGCAGAATTGGCTCTTCAAAAGATATTCATGGGGTGTTACAACACTCACAAGAGGATATTACTACAGCTTTTTTGAACTATTACAAGGAGCTTCTTGGCACGTCCAAAAATAACCTAAAAAGCATTGATCCTGATATTGTGAACTCTGGTCCTACCATTTCTTTCATTGAACAACAACATATGATTCAACAAGTGACTAAGTAGGAGGTCAAACGGCCTTTATTCTCTATAGGAGATGAGAAATCTCCCGGTCCAAATGGGTACAATTCTTTCTTCTTCAAGAGCACTTGGTCTACTGTGGGTTCCTCCATCTGTGCTGCAGTCCAAGAGTTTTTTGAATCAAGGCTATTATTGAAACAAATAAATTCTACCTTTCTTGTTCTCTTACCTAAGGGGCAGCAACAATCTAGTGTTATAGATTTCAAAACTATTACCTGTTGCTCTATAATTTAGAAAGTCATAACTAAGATCCTAGTCGGTAGATTGGCTAGTGCTCTACCTTCCTTGATTGGTGTGGAGCATAATGGGTTTATCTCTGAGAGATATATTGAAGATAATATTGCACTCACTCACGAACTCTTGAAACATTACAATAGGGCTCATATCTCTCCTAGATCCACCATCAAGGTGGATATTAGGAAAGCTTATGATTCCCTAGAGCGGTCTTTTTTAGAGTCAGTGTTAATTGCAATGGGTGTGCTTCCTCAATTTGTTAATTGGGTTATGACCTGTGTTTCTACTGCCAAATACTCTATTTGTTTTAATGGGATACCAAATGGGTACTTTAATGGTGCTAAGAGGGTGAGGCAAGGTGACCCCATGTCACCTTTACTATTTACCATTGCCATGGAGTATTTCACAAGGATGTTGAAGAAAGTCTTTGATGAGAAGAAGTTCGGGTATCATCCCAAATGTTTAAGGATCAAACTCACACATATTTTATTTGCTGATGATCTTTTGATCTTCAGAAAAGGTGACTCTCAGTCTATCAATAATGTGGTACATCATTGAGAAAATTTACCTTAATATCTGGATTGGAAGTTAGCCCTCATAAATCTAAGTTTCATTTTGGTGGTGTGGTAGACATTGAAAAAATTTCAATCTTACAAAAAACTCAATTCCTTGAAGGTCATCTTCCATTCAAGTATCTAGGTTCAACTCATTTGTTCAGTACCTCTCTTATGCTGGTAAGGTTCAACTCATCAATTTTACTCTTTTTGGCATGTATTCCTATTGGTCTTCTATGTTCCTCCTTCCTCAAGATATGATACACAAGATCAATAAGATGATCAAGAAATTCTTTTGGAGTGACACTGATGATACTAGAAGATTACATATGATTGCTTGGGATAAAATTTGTAAGGAACATAGATCAGGGGGTTTAGGGATCAAGGAAGTCCTAGGATGGAATAAGGCTATGCTATGCAAATGGATATGGAAGTTAATCCACCCCTCTTATTCCCTCTGGGTGTTGTGGGTTAAAGAGTATTATCTAAGATATACTAATTTCTAGCATGTTTCTGTTAAAAGCAATGACTCATGGGCTTGGAAGAAATTGATTCATCTAAGGGATGCTCTAATTAGGAAATCTGGGTCGATTAATCAAGTAAGTAATCAATTATCTGCTTGTGCTCAACATGGTAAACTCTCTATTAACGATATGTACCTATAGTTGACTGATCAATAGAGAACATGGAGATTTTCTTATGTTATTTGGGAGTGTGTGTGTGTATGCCTAGACATACTATAATAACATGGTTGGCTAGCCATAAAGCACTTGTCGCACATGATAACTCGTAGAAAAGAGGGATTTTTTTAGCAAGTGTTTGTTCCTTGTGTAACCACTCTCAAGAATATGTTTCCCATATGTTCTTTTCCTATTATTTTTCTTCTCAACTCTAGTAAAAAGTTCTTCTATGGCTTGGGATTCGTAGACCAATTTGGTCCATCTCTCATGAACTTCACTAGTTCAAGCAGCACTGTAGGGGGAGAAACTGGAGGAATAGATGTCTTAGATTTGCCTTCCAAGCTACCATCTATATACTCTGGCAAGAACGAAATTCAAGAATCTTTGCACATAAAGTTTCTACACAGGATACTTTGTTTAGATAGATCCAGTTTTCTATAGCTACTAGAATGTTTGCACTCCAATGTACAAGTGCAGACACCATAGCTTAGTTTTTGTTGAGATGATAGTAGCTTTGTACTAACTATTATAGTCTAAACTGGACTAAACAAGACTTGTGAGGGCTCTAAGGGCTCAAGAATAGTTGTTATTTTTGGAAAATGGTTATAAGCAGCCTAATAAGATTAAATCTTTCCTAAAAAGAAAACTTGATTTTAATTATTTGACCAATATCTCATCCTCTAGTTTATCGAAAGATCTTACAGTGTAATTTTTTTTAGGTGAGTTAGGCTCATCATTAGCCTTTGTTAATACAAGTATGGAGGTCATATATAAAATGCATTTCTACACTTATTTTTTAATATTTGGTACATACATAAGCTAGATTCTAGCTTATTTGACCATGTCAGTAAGCTTCTATACAAAACTTTGTCTGTCAACAAGCTTATCACTCAAGGAAAAAAAACTACTTATTGAAAAGTTACTTGAATTAACCTATAGCTTATATGCTTTCAATTAACTTTAAAATTTTAAGCTAGTTTTATCAAACATAGCCTTTATGTGGGAAGATTCCTCATAAGTCGTACTCTCCTAAGAATTTCTTATTACAATGACATGGGATAGAAAGGTGCCTTATGGTTTTCCTAATTCAATTCCACATATTCACAGACATTATTTTATTATCAAATTATGTGGTTGGGTGTGTCCTCAACTAACATTAATTTTCAGGCAACCAATTGCAAGAACTCTTAATTTGTATTTTGTACATTTTTTTGGATTACTATGATGTTGAGAAAATTAATTGGTACTTTAGTGTTATGTTGTTGTAAGGTACCTTCAAGTTAATGACATATTGACATGGCAGGCAAGTTTTTTTCTCATGAATTAGAAGCTAACCGAGAGCATACGACTCATATATCATCCAAATGTAGTTAGAATGAGTTACATGTTTGGTTTCATGTCCCCCCATACGATTCCATTGATACAAAAAAATCTCCATTAAAAAAAAGAAAGATAACATTCAACATAAATGGCATAGGTAATGATTATGGAATAGTTTTTGTAACACCCCAAAATTTTATAACATTTATTTTCGTGATTTTAACTTTTTATTCTTAACCTAACCCTAAAATATTGGCTTCATTACTTTTTTTTAACCCTTGATTCATAATCCAAATAAATTTTTAAATAATTATCTTAAATATTTTACCATTTTTATTTTTATTAAACCTAACCTAAACTAATTCTTTTTTATTTTATGTTTCTAGCTAAATACCCTAAGTTGACCAAATGAAACCTAAAACAAAAATAAAAGTATCCTAATTCTACTCCTAGCCTGACCCCTTTACCAAGCCATATTTCCCTCCACCAAACATTTCCCTTGCCACCTCCATTTTTCACACTACACACCCACAACCTCACCCCTCACCTCTTTGTTTAACCTCACTGTCCTCAACTGACTACATATTACTCCTCTCCACTTCCATTTTTCCTTTGATATTTGTCTACCTTATCCCCATCCCTCTTTCAAGCACCATCATTCACCACCACCACCATCAACTATTTCCATTTTCATCCAGCTCTGACCACCTCTTTCCGTCTCCTAGCACCTTGCTTCTAGTTTTCTTGTGAACCAGCTAATCACCCAATCATCTCCTTTCCTTACTCTTATTTTTCTTCCTCCTATTTCCCTACTTTATTTTTTCATCCATCCATCACCCTCGCATCGTCTTCATTTACCTTCCACCTAAACAACCTTTATTCTCGATTTTATTGATCCCCAATCATACCCATTGCATGTCGCCACCACCATTCACCACAGGTTCCACCATTCACCCTTCCCATTCAAATCACCTTTGTCACCACCTCCCAAATCTAGCCCTCTCTTATCATTCAAACAATGCCCAACTCAACATTTTTCCTTACAATACCCTAGCTTTACAATGTCACCCTTTCACACAACTCCTGTCAAGTTGTGTCAAACCCTATTGTAGATCTGTCCCCTACTGCATTAAGCATCCACATTCTTCCACCACCACCCTGAGCATCAAAATTCACCACCTCAACCACCTTCTCTTCCTTTTACGTGCATAACCATTGTTCCCAACTCCTACACTTTCCTTCACCATCTAATGCTGGCCTTCTCCACTCTTTCGACCTCCACCCATCCAAACTAACACCAACCAACTCTCCCCTTTCATTTTTCTCCACGCTGCCTTCCCTTCGCCACCCCCACTAGCTCCACCATTGCCTTCCTCTTCACCTTGTTGTATTGAAACCATCCTTCTTACGTGCATGACTCACACTACTTGCCTATGCAGCGCAAGTTTGGTTTTCCTTCCTTGCCAATTGAGGGCACATTTTTTTATTTTGATAAATATTTTAGTATTATTTTATATGTTATTAGTTAGATATTAATGTATAATTTTTTGGTTTTATTTTGAGGTAAAAGAGGTTGAAAATGGAGCCTAATAATTTTAGTAGATTGCTTAATTTTATGCTTTTGTTGGACATCAGGTAATATATATACTTTACTAAAATATTAAATATCACATGATAGTATATTATGGTTTTAATGTAGGGATTATTTTAAGCATTTTTTTTACATTATAAGTATTTACCTAATAATTCTAGTATCGACTTTGGTAAAATGAAGCATATTAATTTGCATAAATAATGTGAATGAAATCATGTTAAATTATATTTAATGTTAGAAATAAATTAGTTATGTTATGTATGGCTAATAATATAGGCTAAGCATGCCTAGGCACACTTTCGGCATGATTAGGCACACACTTTTGGCATGATTACTATCCGTACGCCCTAAAGGCAAATTAGGCACACACTTTTGGCATGCCTAATTTTTATTATGGAATTATGTGATTAGATGTTTTAGAAACACACGTTAGTGTTTTATGAGTTAAATCATGTATAAGGGAAAAATGACCTTTTGTTATGTCTGGTAATCCATTTGCAAACTAAAACATTTCAATTAGGGTATTTTAGTCTTTTCATGAAAAAGTATTAAATAAAATAGAAACTAAATTTAAAATGGATAATAATGTTGTAATTGTGGTCTCAATGGTGTTTTGATTGTTTTTGACATGATGCACCCACATGTGAATAATTGAACCTAGGATGACTTCAATAGATTATTAGGTTGACCTTAGTGTCAACTTGATTATGGTTGTCTTGAATAATTAAAATTGGATAAAAATGGCTAAGTGTATAAATTAGATCTATGTGTTTATTATGTGGTATCATGGTCACCTTAATAAAATATGAATATTTAAAGTGAAATATCTTGATATTGAGAATGATAGTTCTGTAGGGATAGCTACCCTAAAGATGTGGTCCAACCCATAGTTTAGTTAGACTTTTACTAGTATGCCTTAGTGCCCCAATTAGGCCCTATATCTTAATCTATTTAGCTTTGTAGACTTTTAGAGGGTATGCATACTTATAAATTAGGTGCCATTGTTGGTAAGATATTTTGCTTCCTTCGGGTGCTAGTATGATCTAGGTACCTTAGTATTATTGGGTTGATAATCGATAAGATGTTGTGTTACCTTTGTGTGTGGCATAACCTAAGTACCTTAGTGTCTTTATATGGATATTATATCCCCTTGAGTAAGTAAAAATGAAAATAATTAGTGTAGGTTTAAATGTTTTTAGAGAGTTTTGGTAGTAGCCTTTGTACCAACCTATAGTTCGATAGTAGCCTTAACACCTATCTATGATTCACTAATAGCCTTCATGCCTACTTGTAGTTCAGTAGTAGCCATTGTGTCTACTTCTTGTTAGTAGTTACCTTCGTGCCCTAACTTTGATGTTATGGAAATGATTGGTATGGATGTTGAGTTATGTGTTATATAATGAATGTTATGATTATTGGGTTGAGAGTTTTTCTAATCATTACTTCAGAAATCATACCTTCAATGTTTGGTTTATAAGCTTTATTTAAGTTCTAAATGAACCAGCATGAGCAGTATGTGGCCCTAATAATATATCTTTTTTACCTAGTATCAGTGGCGGAGCTAGGATAAAAATTTCATGGTGTCCTCATGTAAAATAATACTCTTAACTCTTAAGTAATATCAATATATTGCGCTTAAATATAAAATTTTACATAGTTTTACAATACTATTTGTCGAGTTTTCATACTTTGAAATCGATCTACATTAACATCATTGCTAATAGAATTAAATACATATCTCTCTATAAATGTTACTAAACAATCTTGATTAACAGAATTAGATTTGTGGCAGCTATGCTTAGGCTGGATTGAAAAGTATCGTTGCATCCTAAATTAAGACATTAAACAATTTAATGAATTAACTAAGGAATTTACTAAAACTTAATTGATAATATAATTTTAGAACAAACTAATTCAAAAACTAACTAATAAATTAAACACTTCAATCTATAAATCTAAAAAATTTGATTTCTACAAACTAATTTTGATTTCTACCTAATTAATAAGTCATTTTCTATTTTCTACATTAACAAGATAAATTAGAATTTCTATAAACTAAAAAATTTGATTTATACCAACTTATTTTAATTTCTACCTAATTAATAAGCCAATTTCTATTTTCTACATTAACAAGATAAATTAGAATTTCTATAAATTAAAAAATTTGATTTCTACAAACTAATTTTGGTTTCTACCTAATTAATAAGCCAATTTCTATTTTCTACATTAACAAGATAAATTAGAATTTCTATAAACTAAAAAATTTGATTTCTACAACCTAATTTTAATTTCTACCTAATTAATAAGCCAATTTCTATTTTCTACATTAACAAGATAAATTAGAATTTCTATAAACTAAAAAAATTGATTTCTACAAACTAATTTTTATTTCTACCTAATTAATAAGCCAATTTATATTTTCTACATTAACAAGATAAATAAGAATTTATATAAACTAAAAAAATTGATTTCTACAACCTAATTTTGATTTCTACCTAACTAATAAGCCAATTTCTATTTTCTATATTAACAAGATAAGTTAGAATTTCTATAAACTAAAAAATTTGATTTCTACAAACTAATTTTTATTTCTACCTAATTAATAAGCCAATTTCTATTTTCTACATTAACAAGATAAATTATAATTTCTATAAACTAAAAAATATAATCAATTAATACAATAAATATAATCAATTAATACTGCATTCTAATTTCAGAAATTTATAAATAATTTAACAAACTAAAAATAAATTTAAAGTTTACCTAATTACATAAATAATTTAACAAAACAAAATCTTACCTTGTAGTTATCGACTGTGGTGGGTTGTGGCCTGTGGACTGGCTGTCAGTGGCTGGCTCCTGGCTGCCTGGATCAGGATCGGTTTGAACTTTGAAGAAGGCAAGGCAAGGCAGCCTTGCTTTAGGCAGGCGAGTCTACAGAAGCAGCAAAACAGAAGCAACTGCAAGATACATAATGTATTATACAATTTATACTAGATCGAGAGAAGAAACGCGAGAAACAAAGAAAAGAGGGGTCGGACTTTTGGAGACTAGGCCACACTCACAGTCACAAAGGTCAGAGGCAGCCGCTGGAACTTGGAAGAAGAAGGAATGGTTATGGCGACATTCGGAATTCGGCGGCCAAAAACGGCGAGCAAAAACGGTGAGCTCCTCCGGTCCTCCGGCAGTGTTTGTTGTCGACGTGCGAGACTCGAGAGAAGGAGCTTGAGAGGGTCGAATGTCGAAGTCGATGGCTTAAAGCTACTGCCACTGGTAGTCTGGTGCGCTGCGCAACAAGTTAATGGTTTGGGGGGAATATCAAAACAACGTCGTGAAAAAAATTCAAAACAAACGGACCACGGGAATTGAAATTGTGACGTCCGGGAAACTATACACGGGAACCACACCTACCTTACCGCTCATCCATTTTAAATATTTGTATGGTGTCCTACAAACATTCTATATATATTATACCTAAAAATCAAGCAAAAATTCTATATTCCAGCCAGGGCTCCGTGGTGTCCCGAGACACCATGCGGAAGCCCTGGCTCCGCCACTGGGTGTATGGACCTGCTTTTGGTGTATAGCTTGGTCAATCTCTTTCTCATGATTAAATAATGACTTAGAAATTAACATTATATTTTGACCTAATCTAGTGGTGGATTTCGATTTCCCTAGCATATTTATCATATCTGCGATTATCCATTATTTTTATTCTTATTTTATTCATTACTTTTACTTTTATTATTATATTGTAACACCCTGAGTCGATACGACTACGCGGGAGCTACCTTGAAGTGCTTTCGGATTGATCAGTTGGCCCCACAAATCAACACGAGTCCTTTCAGCACACTTTGTCTTCACTCACGCACTTCCCGAGAATTTTTTAGAAAATTTCCGAAACTTCACAGGAGGTCACCCATCCTAAAATTACTCCACAGCCAGCACGCTTAACTGTAGGGTTCTTAGGACGAAATCGCCAAAAGGATAGTATACCATGTTGATATAAGTAACCAAATCAATCCTTATAACACTCCCCTCAATTTGGGGTATTAAATTCACCCCCACTCAAAGAACGCAACATCCTCGTTGCGACTCAACCAATGACTATCTCAATACAGTTCATCCTAAGAATCGTCCCGCTAGGTGACTGACTAGCTCATCCAAGTTCAGCTCACGGTCGCGGTTTCACTCTGATACCATTTGTAACACCCCGAGTCGATACGACCACGCGGGAGCTACCTTGAAGTGCTTTTGGATTGATTGGCTAGCCCCACAGATAAACACGAGTCCTTTCAGCACGCTTTATCCTCACTCACGCACTTCCCGAGAAATTTTCAGAAAATTTCTGAAACTTTCCAGGAGGTCACTCATCCTAAAATTGCTCCACGGCCAGCACGCTTAACTGTGGAGTTCTTAGGACAGAATCACCAAAAGGATGGTATACCATATTGATATAAGTAGCCAAATCAATCATTTTAACACTCCCCTCAATTTGGAGTATTACATATATTATATTCTAATTTGATAAGCCCCATTAGTATTTTTCTTATTTATTTATTTTTATCTTATTTAAGGTTTTTTATTTTAAGCTAGTTAAATAGAGGTGAGTCTTCTCAATTTCCGATTTAGAACGATACCCTTATTTGCCAGTACTACAATTGATAACAAGAGGGTTTAAATTGCATGTTGGCTATGGCCACACTAGAGTGTTAGGGTTACGCAAGATAGACGTAGCGAAAGATAAGTTTCAAACTTATTTATTTACTAAAAGATAATTAATTACTAATATAAATTTAAATGGTAAAAGTCCTATTTATTATTAAATTTCATTTATTATATAAATAATTAATAATTATTTACCAAAGGATAAGGTTTACAGGTACCTAATTACTTATATAATTGAATAAACAGATAAAAGTAAGCATATCTTTGTATCCTTCATACATTATTATTATTATTATTATTATTATTATTATTATTATTATTATCATCATCATCATCATAATCTAAAATTATAAGGTATTACACTCTCTTCGAGGCATTAGCTTGTTATTTCTCCTATTTGGGAACATCTCCTTACGAATGTGTAATAACACAAGATCCCTTGGTTCAAAAAGTTGGTCCTTTTTATGCTTGTTGGCCTTATTTTTATTTATCTCATTAATTTATTCAATACGGGATTAGAATTGTTCATGGAGTTGCTTAACTGCCTTTGCCTTGTCACTTGCTTTAAAATTGATGTGTGCTTCAATTGGAAGGGGTATGAACTCCATGGGAGTGGTAAGGTTTATCCCATAAACAAATTCAAAAGGAAAGTGTCTTATGGCATAAGCAGGGGACTTATTATAAGCAAACTTGGCATGGCTTAGCTTGAGATCCTAATCTCGTAGGGACTTATAAACCAAGCTCCTCAAAATCATCATGATCTTTTGGTTGGTAACCTCAGTTTGACCATCTATTTGAGAGTGATAAACGGTACTGAATAGAATTTTAATATCAAATAACCACCAAAGAGTCTTCCAAAAGTAGATAAGAAACTTTTTATCCTTATCCAAGATAACTTTTTTAGAATACCATGTAGCATAACTATCTCCTTGAAAAATAGATTGGCTATGTAAAAAGTTTCATCTGTCTTTTGAAAATAGAAAAAATGAGCAATCTAGGTAATGTTACTATGAATTCCATGCCCTTAGTGGAAATGGCTTTTGACTTTTGGCAAATGGAACACCTTATTTCAACCCCTTATACATCTCCCACCATATTACTCTAAAAAATATGTTCCTAGAGTACAACATGTTTTGTTTATGCCAAAGTGGCTAAATAATCCTCTTCCATGAACTTCACGAACCAACAACTTATGAACCAAACTTTTGGGGATGCACAATTTGTTGTTATTGAAGAGAAAATCATCTTGTATCACATAGGGCCCACAAACCTTGTATTGGTCTTCAAGGAAATTGGCAAAATCTTCATCACCTTGGTAGAGCTCATTCGATCAACCAAACCCTATAACTCAAGATTCTAGTAAGGATAACATATAATGCCTCCTAGAGAGAGAATTAGCTACAACATTTGCTTTGTTTAAGGTTGTCGTCAGCCACTCTTATGCTTGGCTACAAAGGAAAAAGATAGCAATAACTTGACCCATCTAGCATGCTTAGGATAATAATAAACGACAAAAAGACACTAACTATTTATATTGGAATGCCATATGAGTCGGGACGAGTTGTAACATATAATTATATTAATCAATCCAGTAGTGAGAAAAGTGGCCAGGAGCGTGTTGCCCTGGGTTGTATTACATTTATCAGTCTACTGGTTATAATAGCGGCCAGAAGTATGTTACCCTAGGTTGTTTTACATTTACCATTCCACCAGTTATAATAGTGTCTAGGAGAGTGTTCCCTGGTTTGTTTTGTATTTACCGGTCCAACAATGAGAATAGTAGCCAGGAGTGTGCTTCCATGGGTTGTATTATACCGGTCCATTTATAACACCCTGAGTCAATATGACCATGCGGGGGCTACCTTTGAGCGCTATGGGATTGATCGGCTGGCCCCACAGATCAACACGAGTCCTTTCAACGCACTTTGTCCTCACTCGCGTACTTCCTAAGAAATTTTTAGAAAATTTATGAAACTTCCCTAGGTCATCCATCCTAAAATTTCTCAACAGCTAGCACGCTTAACTATGGAGTTCTTAGAATAGAATCACTAAAAGGATGGTATATCATGTTGATATAAGTAGCCATATCAATCCTTATAGTACTCCACTCAATTTGGGGCATTACATTCACCCCCACTCAAAGAATGCAACGTCCTCATTGCGCCTCAACCATTCACTATCTCAATACAATTTATCCCAAGAATCATCTCACTAGGTGGTTGACTGGCTCGTCCAAGTTCAGCACACGGTCGCGGTTTCGCTCTGATACCATTTGTAACACCCCAAGCCGATACAATCATGCGGGGGCTATCTTGGAGTGCTTTGGGATTGATCATCTAGCGCCATAGATCAACACGAGTCCTTTCATCACACTTTTTCCTCACTCACTCACTTCCCAAGAAATGTTCAAAAAATTTATGAAACTTCCCAGGAGGGTCACCAATTCTAAAATTGCTCCACAGCCAGCATGCTTAACTATGGAGTTCTTAGGACGGAATTACCAAAAGAATGGTATATCATATTGATATAAGTAGTCATATCAATCCTTATAGCACTCCGCTCAATTTGGGGTATTACACCACCGGTGAGAATAGTGAGGTCCCCAAATCCACATGGATATAATTCAAGAGATGACTAAATTCTAAACTAATGGCTTGTGTCTAGATAGTAACAAGAAAACTACCATAACATGATTATGTGTCTACATGTTTTTGGTTGTAATACCATGAATTATCATATTCCTACATGATTGTATTGTTATGTTACCTTACTCAGTACGTAGCGTACTGATCACCTCTTTCATGGGTGCTACTCATTCCCACAAGTAGTGTCCCCTCCTTAGTTTGTATAGGTGACTAATGATGTCATAGGTGACTTTGCTACATATGATGACTTGGTTGAGGCAGAGTGATGATGTGGTATCCTAGGTTTGGGGCCAAAGAGAGTGTCATCCAAACTTGTTTTCCCACTAGTTTCAATTAATGTTTCCTGTAGCTTAAAAATGTTTTGTATTTTCAGTATTTCCTTATATCAACACTTAACTCTTTTATGTTATGAAGTTTCCTTGTTGTGGTATTTTGATTGAGTTTTTATCCTATTAGTTTTATAATTGGTATGAGGCTGGTCGAGAGCCAAACTTATACTGATTATGGCGGTAACACACCCTCTTATGGTGTACGGGTTTTAGAGATGAAATGAAAATTTTTAATTGTGATTTTTAGGGGTGTTACACATTGAGACACATGACCATGCAGACTTTGCACACCCCAGCTATATCTCTTTCACAAGATGCATTCATGAAATCACACACAACCCATGTGTGCCTTTTATTCTTACTCGTGCTCACCTTTATCCCCTTGCCCATGCATGTCTTGCCCTCTCAACCCATACATGCACTACATGCTTTCCCATGCACCTTTGACCTTCCCTTTGGCACAATCGTGCCTTCCCTCCACTACCATATATTCCACCATACTCCCTCACTCCCGAGCTCCTCCACTTTTTTTTTATTATCCTCATTTCCACCCTCCTTTACCTTAAATTTTCCTTTGTTCTATTCTTAAGTTCTAATTGTGTATTATTTTTATTTTGTAGGTATTTTTTTGTGATCTCAAAGGAGGTAGGTTAGGATTACATTCTTAGAGACCGGTGCCCTTTTTGGTAAGGATATGCGTAGTAACTAGGGATTTCATGTGTAATGTGTATTTTTTTTTATGTAACATCATGTTGGTAATTTTATATGGATGACGTTCTTATGATAATGTTATTATATGATATAGCGTATCGTAAGATGAAAATGTGAGTTGTGAAAGTAAGTGTCTGTGCATATTGTTAGTTGGTATGAATCGAGATTTGTGGTATTTATATATAATTGTGGTTATGTACTTAATGATGATATATACATTTTAAAGAATGAAAATCATTAATATTAGGATTCGTAAAGGTTTGTGTAACTATGAGTGTTTGGCTATCATCAGAGAATTTTGATCATTGATGATAATATGGAAAATAATCATGGCATGATAATTTCTAAGGGTTCGATACATTATTTCATGAGTAATATAATTTGAATGATGGTTGGGTAAGACATAAGTTATCTAATATGAGATTCTAAGACATTTGGTTAGATAATGACATTTTAGTCAATATGGGTTAAATACGAAATTTTTGTAATTCAAAAGGGGGAATAGACTTGGAATATTCTAGATAATAATGAGTAGCATAAGTATAATATAAAAAAAAAATATTCCTTGAATTATGAATTGTAACCCTAGATGTAGGCTCATTGTCACTTGTGTAAGATGTTGAAGTTAGGCCTTAATTTTTTTTAGATATAATATTAATTATATCATTTTAAGTTAGTTTACTAAATTTGGTTATGGTATGATTTCTATGGGATAATTTATGATCATCCTGTGAAATTAGGTTTTCTTAGTGGAAATTATAGACTTTTTCCATGGGAAATGCCCTAATAACCTTGTGGTTGTGCTCTATGTGTATCAATTGTGTGTTATGAATATCTACATGAGTTCTACATGATGATCATAATATATAAAAAGAAACTAATGAATAAGACACTAATCTCTTAAAATGAAAAATCATGTGAGTTGGGATGAAGTATTGTGTGCCTATTCTGCCAGATAATAATAGTAGCTCAAGGGCATTCTTCTGTGAGAGGTGCATGAATCCACTCCACTGGATTAATAATAATGGGGTCCATGAACTCAACATAAATGAGAATATTACTTTGAGATAAGAAACTAATGAACGAGATATTAATCACTTAAAGTGAAAGATTACATGAGTTAGGATTGAGGTGTTACATCTGTTCCACTAAACGATAATAGTAACTTAGGTGTGTTATGCCATAAGAGGTGTTTTAGACAATTCCACCAATTTAAGAATAGTGATCAGGATCTTGTTTACATAGTATATGTTGGGTTCATTCCACCAAAAAAATAATAGTGGCTTGGGTGTGTTTTGCCTTGAGAGGTGCTTTAGTTCATTCCATCGGATTAAAATAGCGAGGTCCCTGAACTCAACTTAAATAAAAGTATGGATCTTATTTTCATCTAAAAATGAGTTATGGAATTATTTGTTACCTTAGATCACTTCATGTTAATACACATGTATGCTTAGTCTCTTATGTGAACTCATGTGCTTCTATGTAACCTTGTTTCGACTGTATAGTCATCTTACTATGTGCATAGCGTACCGATCATCCTTCTTATAGATGGTGCTCATTCCCAAAAAAAATATTTCCTATATATTTTTGTGTGGTTTGATGAGGACCCTTTGGATGAATTTGCTTTATTTGTGGAGGAGTGATTCTTATATATCGGGATTGGACATAGAGTCATATTATCCAATTATCTCTTTTGGTCCATATACCTTTTGGGACTCTTAGTTTCTAGTGTATCTCTTTTATGTACTTTTGATATTGTACCCAAGGTTAATTTCCAAAATCATATCTAATGTTTATAGAAGGTCTCTTATTTTCTATTTATCATGATTTAATTCCTAACTATTTTTCCTTTTTTCGATGTAAGGATGGTATGAAAAGTCAAACTTATATCGAATATGGCGGTAACACCTAGCTATTTCGATATTATGCTTCCACTAAAATGAAATTTTTAATAGTAAATTTTGAGGTTTTACATGAACTCCCCTTTCCTAAGACACTTGGTGATATAAGCTAATAAGGTACTAAATCTCATGATGAACAATCTATAGAAAGATAAAATTCCATAGAACGATCAAATATGGCTTCTTGAGATACAACAAATCTTAAGAAGGCAACCCTTTGTACAAATAAGTAAAACTTCTCTAAATTTCCATACAAATTGTTCTTTCTAAGAGATACAACTACAATCTTTAGGTTTCTTACATGTTCTTCACTACTACAAGAGTACACAAGAATGCTATCAAAATAAACTACAAAAAACTTTGAAATGAAAGGTCTTAGAACTTCGTCCATAAGCCTCATAAAAGTGCTTGGTGTGTTTGATAACTTGAAGTGTGTGACCATCCTCTCATACAAGAATCATTTGGTTTTGAAGGTAGTATTCCACTCATCCTCATCCTTCATTCAGATTTGGGAATAGCCACTTCGTAATTCAATCTTAGAGAAAACCTAAGCCCCATGCAAAAAAATATAACATATCATCAATCCTCAGTAAGGGGTACCTATATTTGATGGTAATGTTATTGATATCTCTACTATCCATACACATTATCATAAAACCATAAATTTTGGGTACCAATAAGTTGGGTACGACACATGGGATAAGGGATTCACATATGAAACCTTTTTGCAAGAATTCATCCACTTGACTTACACTTATAAGCAAGCTTGTTTGGAAGTGTGGCACTAAGGATTAAATCAATTTGTTTCCCTATGCTTCTTAAGTGAGGCAATTCACTTGGCAGGTCGATTGGGAAAGTTTCCCTATACTCCTCCAACAAGGGCTTGACCCGGGGGTCAAGGGTGATGCTTCTTTCATTATTTTTGAATAATAACAACACATACATTGTCATCCCCCTTGGTTATGGCCTTATCCAACCTACTATCATATAAGAAAATTTTCTTCTTATGCTTGGTAGACTCCCTAATAACTGAAGGTCAATTGCTAAGGAGAGTAAGTACAATATTTTTGTTGGCAAACTTAAGAAAATAAGTATTCTTCCTACCATAACGCTTGAAACTCCTATCATATTGCTAGGCTGACCTAATATCAAGTGGCATACATTCATAGGAACTATATCACAAATAACATTATCTTAGTAATTGTTTCCTATAGAAAAGGTGTAACCGCTTATTTAGTGATCTCCACCACATTAACATCATTAAGCCACTAAAGCTTGTAGAGTAGTGCATGTGTGGTAGTGGGTAGGTCAAGCTTCTCCACTAGGGTTTGTGCTGCTACGTTCAAACAAATTCCTCAATCCATAATAAAAGAGCACACCTTACCAATAATCATGTATTTGGTGTGAAAAATACTCTCCCTTTGTGACTCTGACATAACCTCCCTATCATGTAACACCCTCCTCAACATTCGGTTTTCCCATACATCTGATGGTGCTACTTCATGATCTTATTTCTCTTGGGCCAAGTCAAATTCTTGTAATTTTGACTCCTCCAATTCCAAAAGGGTCATAACCCTTTTGTTTAGACACTCACTTTGGTCATGTCCAACACCTTGACATTTATTACAACATATGTTTCTTTCCCTACTCAATTCCTCTTCTTCTTGTCTCTATTTATCTTTGACATCAAATGCCTTAGGTGTAGGGGTGGAATTGAAAGAAAAGGTGCTTCAATTTTAGGGTAAAATGACCTTATCTTTCTCCTTTTTATGCCTCTATACTTTGATGAATAGATGGAATAGCTCATCCAAAGTATAACACTGATGCATTTCAACCTTCCTTTCTACCTTATGTATTAGGCCTCCAATGAAATGATTCTAGGGCAAGCCTCATCTTCAAACTTTAATACTATTTAATGTAGTCCTCTACAATTAATGATCCTTGTCTTAGAGAATACATATTTTTATAGAGTTCTTGAGCATACGAGGGTGGAAAAAATCATTCCCTCATCAACCAATTCATTTTGAGCCAACTCTTTACCTTAGACTTGTGCTTCCTTTTTTGTTAATGAGTTAGTTTTTCCCATCACAAAGAGGAGTGAACCTTCAAATTGAGCACCGCCACTTTGAAAGCCTTTTCATTATCATAGGCTTGGCTTCAAACATCCTTGAACACTTTAGCTCCCAATCCAGAAAATCCTCTAGGTTTTGAGATCCATCAAACTCGAGGACTTCCATCGTGATATCATGAAAATGGTCATTTTTTGGTTTCTTCTCCTCCTTTGAAAAATAGATTATCCACTTGAGGATGAGATAAAAATGCCTTCATCCTCCTTCATATCATGTTTCTCTTCATACTCTTATGGGGGTGGGGTTCTTTGAGGGTTTTGTCGGTTGGCATTTGGGCCTAAAGTATCAAAAATACCAAGCACTCACCTCATGTAATTTTGGAGCTGTTCAATGGATCCATCCCTCCTTAGGTTGTGTGTTTCATTAATGGTCAATATCCTATATGGTTTCTCTCCTATGGTTCTTGAAGTTTATGAAAAACAAAAGGGTAGGAGGTTTGATAGAGAGTTTAGCCAATAGGGTTTAGGGTAGCTAGAAAAAAATTGTGTGTGTTTGCGTTCAAACAAGGTGAGGGTGAGGGGAGAAATATAAAATTTTGAAGCACTAACGTTGAACTTGAAGATGAGAGAACAAAACTAAGAATCCCAAAGTATCAACCTGGAGCTTCGATACCAATTTGATGGGTAAGCTAAACAATTGGTGTAAACTGACAAGGAAGAGAGGTGTGGAGGGGATTTGGTCACACCAAACCAAAAAGGAAAGAAGGAAGGATGAGAAGACATAAGAAGGTATTTGATCTACAAGTAACCCTTGGGATTAAATACTCACATTCACCACCTTAGGTAATAACACTAAGGATAAAGAGAGTAAGATTTCCTAAAGTGTAAAACAAAATCTCTCACTTGAGTTTTGAATGTGGAGAAGTATATAAACTCTCTAGTTGTCAAGAAAATTGGAAGCTGGTCTAATTTAATGAGGAAATAAAACATATATGGGGTGTGTTAGGTTCCTTTGAGTTTACAAAATGACCTTTCTATCCTCCATAGCTAACTAGGTCACTACCCCTACCACTTAGTTACATTATAATCTAACTAGCTAGCTAAAATTAAAAGTATCCTCTAGCCTAGTCTAGTTGTTTTTGAAAACAAAACAATAACATAACATATGCTCCCACACCTTAATCAGTCGTCTATGGGGGTTTACGAGTTAGATAAGACAATTATATTAACTTTAAGAGACAAATAGCCAAAAATAGAAAAAATGAACAAACTAGAAATGGTTATCAACTCCTATTATATAATCGGTACTCCAAGCCTCCTAATTACACATGGATAATGACTTGACAATGCTGCTAAATTATTCTAATCATGCTCATCAATATATCATGTTGATTTGCTTCTCATTTCGTGGCCCAAGGGTTCAAGTGATTGTTTGTGTGCATTGCTTGGTCTTCGACAAAAAATGCTAGTTGGTTCTTGAATTAGTGGCTCAATGATTGGTTGATAATGAGCCATGATGGGCTGACCTAAGCCATGATAAAGGTGGAGTATTTGCTCTGCTCATGCATGGCTAGATTTCTTTATTAGTCCATGTTAGGAGTATTTTGGTACTTTATAACTTATAGAAATTACTAAGCAAGCTTATATCAGTTATGGAAAATGCTCCTACATCAGTTATTTAGTATTGTTGTGCTAATAAGTTCTGTTTCATGGTCCCCTACTTATTAAATGGGAAATGGTGACTTTATAGGTTAGCTTGTGAGATCATCTTAGATATTAGTATTTTAGGTTGAGAGCTAGGACTATCTGTTATTCTTTTCGACATCTTTTGATCCGGATGTTTCTGGACTCTTGCAACATTCTGTATTCTTTCTTTTGGGTTATTGTAACCATTGAATGTTTTTGTATTATCTAAATAATGTTAACCCGCATTGTAATCTCTATTCTATTTTTCATAATTATATATTTAATTTAAGAAAATTAATATTTTAGCCTTAACAATTGGTATGAGAATGGTAAAAGAAATTGTACTTGTATCAAGTGTGGCGGTAACATCCTATGCTTTTACCGTTTTAGCTTCTACAATTAACTCTTTAAACGAATTTTTTAAGCCCTAAAGATAGGGATGTTGCAATTTTCATATCTAATATGTATTCCCTTCTTCATATATGTATCAATTCATATGGTAGCATAACAAAAGAACTATTTTCAAAGACTCGTGTAAAGAAAATATTCAACATAACACCCTTAGGTTTAACCACTAGAACTAGAATGATAACTCCTTGATTTAGGCCTAAATAAATTCATAATTTAGGGGATTGTAAGATATATGTAGGTTTAATTTGATGATGTCTTGTTCATGTTATGCTGACAGCTTATTCTAGGTTAAAATTGAGAAGGTTATATGTGACATACATGATACTTACAAGTAATTGCTCATTACTACACATAGGTAAGGTTAGCGTTGCAAATGAATAGAGTCAGCTTACAAGCTGGCTAGATTCTATAGAGGCTTAATTTAGTTGGTTTATTTAACTAAATGAGACAAGCTCATGTTACATTTTTGGACTCATTCATTAAACGAGTCAAGGTCAACTCGACTCATTGTTTGCGAGCCAACTTTTAAGGCGGCTCATTTAGAAGTTCATTAACTAACTTATTAAAGGTTTGAAAATAATAATGTTGTGTAAAGTTTTTTTTTAAAGAAAAACAATGAGTGATTTGGGTATTTAAATAAGTCATTTGAGCTTGTTTCATTAACAAGCCAAATCGACTCATGTGAAAAATATTTTCTAATCGAGCTAAACAAACAAGTTAAATTGAACTTAAATTTAAGCAAGTTAATTCAACTTGTTTATTTCAATTGAGTCAAGTTATTCATGAGCCTTATTCAAACTTAAAGTTAAACCAATTAATTTGGCTCATTTCTCCTAAATAAGCCAAATTAAATAGCTTGCAAGCCCATACAACCCAAGTTCAAGCTTTGTTCTTAAGACTCCATTCAAAATCAAGCTTTAGAAAAAGTAAAAAAGTAGAGTTCAAACCAAGAATAACTCAGCTTAATTATAGATTAAGCAAGGTATTCCATAATTTCTAGCATAAGTATACACTAGGTGCTTCTAGTAAGAACTAACAAATGTTAAAAAGATATCACATACTTAGGTATATTATATGGTCTTTTAAAATACAAACATAACAACTTTAGAAGTGAATATCCATGTTGATTATATGTTTGAATTTGATTAAAATAAATATTAACTAGGTTTTTTTTCCAGTTTACAAATACACTGTACAAGATACATTAAAACCAAAGTATCTTTTCTTACATTTTCATAAGGTTGAACAGGATTCATGCTTGATTAACCCCTAATCTAATACATGCTAAATAAAAGGGGGGCATGGACGATTTCCAAAATGCACTAGTATTTCCTCACACCAGTGGACTTGAATAAAATATACATTCCTCCAGACTGTATGCCTCCCAGCAGGATCTATAAACTTGCTCTCTTTCACATGAATATCTGGACAGTCGTAAAACACATGAATCACAGTTCTTCATCCGAACTGACAAAATCTAGTTCAATCATCTTCGTGCTGCTTTCCTTACTTTTCTCGGCTGAAGCTTGAACCGGGTTGGTTTTCTTTCTTTTAGCTTCTGGCATTTGCGTTGTTCTGCCAATAGATGAATTTGACTTATTTGCTGTCATTGATGGCCTTAAACAACGTAAATCTTGAGTAACGGTTTGAAGCACTTGCATTCAGGAGAGAATTCCACAAAAGATAGTGATTCATTGCTTACCTCTTCATTTTAAGGTCGTCAGGTGATATATTTCCTTTCTTCAAATCCCTTTGTTTCATGCTTCCTACAATACAAAAGAAATCAACGTGATAGAGTCATAGAGCACAAGTCTGGGATACGAACAGTAACGTCAAATAATTCTAATTAGTTTGTAAAAACCTGCAACTTCCGTGAGAAATCTTAACCCTTGTGAGTGCACATTAGTTGTCACTTGATCTCCATTGCTATTCATTGGGTACAAAAGCATTAGACATCATACTATCATAGAAATAAGTAATCAGAGCGTGTCGCAACCACCGTCCAATTGCATTATTAGTATGCTGACCTTAAGGCTTTCTTCAACCCTTCCACTGACAACAACTTCATAGGCTGTTTAGGCTTTGTTAAGTTTGTTCTGTCAGACAGAGGATCAACCAAATAAATCCCTTCTTTCTGGTAAGGATCTCTGAAAGCCGTTTTTAGGTTCCTATGCATGATGAATAAAACACATCTTACTGGTGATGGGAATTAAAAATGGTAGGCATATATTCAAAGGCGTAACTTTCATAAACTTACCCCCCTTTCAACTCAGAACGTGTAACAGTATATTTCTTTGAGGCATTCTGCATAAGGAGTACAGTTTAAGGTATGCCAAAGTGACAGCAAGCAAAATGAACTAGGTAAATAATTGATTTACCAATCTTACCGATCTATGAAAGCTGCAGTATATGCCACTACGTCGCCTGAAATTGCATAGATTAAACGCATATATCAGCAAGTTAATGAAGCCACCACTGATACTAATGCTGCAGCGAAAACAGCAAGACAGCTAAAAGTGTACAACTGAGACCTGGAAGTAACGAAACAGCTTAAAATAACGAGATGGCCGGGCAAGAATAGCAAAAGCTTAAGACCGTGCAAGATAAACTACGTTAGGCACAAAGAGTCAACAACATACTTATCTATTGCTACGGTACAAGCCATGCCATCTTTCCTCTTTCCTCTGCAAACTGCATAATCAGCAGAGGTACCAATCTTCAGAACCTGGCTAGCCTTGAAGACACTAATAGAGAAACCAGGTCCCTACAGATAGACAATGGCAGAAAAAATGTGTTGGCAATATAATCTTCGGCTAATAAAACACGAATCCCATGAAGAGAAGCCTTCATTACCGATGGATCCTTGCGGACATTAGCATCGAAGAATGCTACAACTGTTGAGGGTGGTTCTTTGTAATGCTGTTGATAAGCATCACCAAAGAGGAAAACTGAAATAGTATGCTCATCTAAGCACCCAATCTTCCATATACAGTAATTCTTTCCAGCTGAACTCATCCTGGGAACTCCTTTTTCAGTTAGAACTCCAACAGTTGCCCAAGATCCGCTTATAGTGTCTCCTCTGATCAAATTTCTACAAATACCCAAGTTTGCAATTCACAAATAAGCTGAAAGGAAACGCATTATAGACAGTAAAAGAAAGGATGAAAATAATGTAAATAAATTTCAGCCATATGGCTGTGAACTATGCAAGTTGATTACATTATGGCTGATAATCGGACAAATCGAATGTCAGCAAAGTGATTGCTTAGCTCTGCCGGGGAGACCTGTTGGTTCCTGGACAATACGAATTACTATTAACAATAGAGAAATCGATAGTTTGATTCTTCGAAAGAAAAATTAAGTAGCTAAATTATCCCAAGGTAGACCCAATTTGAGCTAAACAGGGCATGCGCAGACTGAATTTGAATAAGAGATTACCGAATTCGCAAACCCGAATACTTTTCAACCTCAGGATCATTCGAAATCTTCAACCTCGTCTTTGATTTGAGAGAGTTCTTGGCAGCCTCAGCGTCGTAATCGATACAGTCCTGAACAGCGTCCTTGAAGACAGACATGTCAGCATACCCAATTTGCGTTCGTGGTTTGTCATCGTCATCATACACTGCCAAATCACGCAGGAAGAAAGCTTACCAGATTGAATGCTGGGGTAAATATTTAATGTCAAAATCGAGAACCCATATTTCTGTTTTTCTTAAATCTAAAATGCATCTAAAATTGACAGTGAAAATGAGGCCATTGAAAGAAATTGCAATAGAAGAAGAAGAAGAAGAAGCAACCGGAAATTAATAGTGTACACTAGCGAGAATCAACTGAGAGAAAATGCAACACAAGAAGAACCAAATAAAGAACCGAATGCAAAATGTGGGTGAGTGCGGATGAGGATTGAAGAGTAACGGAAAATTGCAGAAGCTAAAGACGGACCTGGAGAGCGGGGATGAGCGGACGAAGGCGAAGAAGGTGGAGTTTCCAAAACTCGATCTTGAAGAGAGAGAAGAAGGTCGAGATCGTCTTGCTGGTGGCTCGATTGCGACATGGCTGTTGTGTCTTAGATCAGCCTAATGGAATTTCGCACGGTGGTATTAGGGTTTTTCAGGAATCTCGAAGTGTAGAGGGAAATTTTTGAATTACAGCGGGAAATCCATATACCTCAAAAAGCTACTTCATTTTTGTCGGGGTATATAATAGTTAAATTTTTAATCAAATCCGACCAGACTATAATTTTATAGTTTAGTTTTATTGATGATTAAAATAATAGTTTAGAGAATCTCAAGTTTTAGGTTTGGCATAACCTTCAATTACGTCGTCAATATTTGAGAGTCTCAAGTTGTCCATTCCTTTATTATTTCTACTTGAAACCTACATTTGGAGTGTCATTTTAGATATCGTATGGTAGGACGATGCATGTTGTAGATGTATTCTGATATAAATGCACAATTATTTATTTAATTGGTTTGTTTTCTTACCATTATATATGTTGGCTGTAAAAGTTTTGTAGATCCAATACGTAGGGCATTTTTATGGTCTTTTGAATATTTTTGTTAATTATTAAATGTACCAAATTAATTTGTAAAATTACGGTTTGGTTAAGTTAATTTTAAAATATTATTTAGTTTGGTTAGATTAAAAAAATTAATTGTAAAATATAGTTTGGTTACCTTAATGGAAATAATTGACATTAATCAAAATGTATACACCCCTATATTTTTCTGTAACAAAAGGTTAAAGGACGTATTTATTAAACAAAGCTTTTAGGAGTTTTTAGCATTTTAGAGGTAGATTTAATGTTTGATTGAATTAAATTTCTAATTTGGATGACTGTTAAATAATTTTTGAACTAGTGGGTTGGAAACAAGGGACGAAAAAATTATTTTAGAAAGAAAAAAAAATCTCAACATAAAAAATATTTTTGGATTAGCTTATGTTGAAGTATAATTTTTGAAGTGGTTTCAATATAACTATTACTATTTCTTGATATCAATAAATAACTATTTACAAACATCTAATATTCTAATATAATCCAACAGTATCAGGGAAGCCATAAGCCAATTGTAAGAGTTGTGGTACTAAGTAAAAAAAAATTCTCAAATTTGAATTTTCTTCCATGAGTATTGTGTATATGTAACACCAAGACCCTATAATAGGGGTAGTTGATTAACTAGAACGCTTTGGGAATTAATAATTAATTTTATAAATTAATACGAGTTATTTTTAATGTATTTTGTCTTTAATCACATATTTTTAAGGAGGTTGTCTGTCATCGGACTACTCCAAGAAAGACATAGGTCAACGTAGAGTTCTTCAGTAATAAACTTTCTAAAAATAATGCATACATTATTGATATAGATAGCATTATCAATTCTTTTAAGTTCCAGCCATATAGATAACCAAAATTAGCTAATGTAGTTATTTATTTGCTATCAATTAATTTTCAAATAGAGTCGGAGTTTATGTTTGGCAATATTATAAGTCAGAGCAATGTGTACAAAGCTACATGTATCCACTCTATTTACCTACTTATGAATTATGGCGAACAAAAACTCTTTGATCCATCCATATATAACAAACAATATAAAAATAACTGCATATAGCTGTCATGACTTCCCACAGCCATGAGTGTGTCCCGAATAATATTTCTCAACTTTAACGAGCTTAATAAGTTAGCGTTTTTGTTTTTACCTATTGATATGATTAAGACATCCTTTTAAATAACTTATTCTACAATCAACTTTTTACCTATTTATATATTGACTTTTGAAAATTTACAAATAATCACATGTTGTGAAGATTGTTTCTCACAAGAAACTCACTTTTAATGCTCTAATAATAAGTTTTAGCCTATTTTTTCTATAAATAAATGCATAGTTTGATATCATTTAATACTTCAAACATTTTAAGAAACTAATTTTGCCAAATATTCCTATAAACAAAATCAACTAGCCTATTAGCCAGACTACACGTTCATATAAATAGATATTCATATTGATATAATTTTGGCAAAAATAAAATATAGTATTTTTTTTGTTGTTGATAAAGTATAATGTAATAGTGATGAAACATGATGACTACATGGGTGTTTATGGATGAAGCGCATAATAATGAAACATATGGCATATCTTGGTGGATTATAAAAAATATTATTGTAAAACACCAAGCATAAGATGATATCGTAAATTGTTAGTAGTGTAAAACGTGGCATGCAATGATATAATAACTATTATGGTGAGACATCAAGCACAATATGGTGAACATATATAATGGTGAAACACCAAGCACATGATGGCATGGCGATTACTGTGGTTAGACATAAAGTACAACAAGGTGAAAACATGGAGCATATAATGATAAAACCATTGAGCATATTGTGATGAAATATAAAAAATATAGGGATAAAGCACCATATATACGATGGTATCATAGACTGTTAATGGTGAAATACATAGTATAACATGGTAAACACATGGAGTATATTATGGTAAAACATCAATCATGTGATGACATAAGGAGTGTTTTGGATATTATTTATGTGGGTGGGTAACTTGAGACTAAGGTAGCTAGCTAAAATAAAAGGAGAAATGCTCCAAACAATTATGATTTTAGATAAAATATAAAAAAAAAATCTTAAATTTTTTAAATTTCGATAGGCAACCTTGAGTTTATGACTTTGTAAATCAAATGATCACCCATACACTTCAAGGATTGCCCCATATAACCTTGCATATTTAGATGGATGGTCATTTGATATGTAAGTTTCAAAAATCAAGGTTGTTTTGTGAATTACTTTTTAAGGTTCCTCAATAAGAGGACCGATACCATGATAAAAAATGGTATATGCAAAGGGAGTCCAACAAAGTGGCATCGCTAGGGAGCGACAACCAAAGTGGCATCGGTAAGGGGAAACAACTAGTCTAGGGTGACGACCAAAGATCAATTACTAGAATGGTAACTTAATATCTAAGATTAAGGGATAATACACAAATAAATAGGGGATGTCATAGAGTAGTTAGGAAATCCCTTACTATAATAAATTTGATACTCATCGACATGAAAACCTATAAGTTGACAGTGGTCAACTCATAGAGTTAATCATTAAGTTATAACTTGTACATTTTTCTAATTATAATTAATGTTAGGAAAAATGATATACTAGTTAGACAACCAATGATGGTTGAGTATTATGGCAAGCTCTCAAATTGTCTCCCATTATTCATGCTCAATAAAAGTCTCATATTCTTCATTCCACAATTCTTCATTCATGTGCTTGAAAAATTATTTATTTTACATTTCCTCATAATTACGCACCTAATCAAATAGGGTTATTATTCACCATATTGAGGGGGTTAATTTGCACAAAATTTGGTAGTTGAGTGACATTGGCAATCACGGAAGCTAGTAAATGAGTAATGAAAATGTTAAATAGTTTAAATTATAATAGTTGGAAGAGCAAGGTGGAAGAGATGATCTACATGAAATAGTTGGCTGATCCAATTGAGAACACACGAGTCATGTCTGAGAGTATGAAAGGGAAATAAGAGGATTGTAAGAAAATAAATTAAATAACTTTTGGTTATATCCGTTAATGGGTAGATGACAATATCATCCATTGTGTTAATGGAGAAACTACTTCATATAGAGTGTGGTTTAAGTTGGATTTACTTATGCAAACAAGACGGCTAGAAATAGGTGTAACTCATGAGGAAGTTATATAAATTGATGTATGATGGTGGAGAGCCCATTGTTTCATACCTTAATGAGTTCCATAATATATTCATCCCATTAAAGAACATGGAGATAATGCTTGGGGATGAAGTTCATGCTTTGTTGGCTATAAGTTCTCTACTAGATAAATTAGAGACTTTTTGCGTGTCTCTCAACAATTCCACCCCAGGTGAAATGCTCATTATGACATTGGTGACAATGTCCCTTATGCAAGAAGTGATACGAACCATATCTAGTGGTTAGATATCGTCACACCCAATAGACCCTACCTAGAACCCCAAGGTTTAATCACTCGGGATTAGCTAATATAGACTATAATGATGTAATTACCTCAAAGGCCTTAGACGTAAATGCCTAAAAAGAGCCCTAACTCTACCCAAAAGGTAGATTAAGCGTGGAGGGTTAACCCTCCATATAAATTTTCTAGATATCCCCTAAGTTTTGATGTGGGATTATATCATTCCCACTCCTTTTAGACTGCATGCTCTTGTGATGCCTCCATCACCGATCAACATGAGTACATAGGGAGGTTTTAACTAAGGTTATGTCATAATACTATATGATATGGACCCTATCTAGCAATTACATATCATCATGCCAAAATGGCCCCAATTGGAACCCAAGATTTAATTACCTGGGGTTTAGCTAATATAAACCCCAAAGATGTAATCACCTAGGAGATCCCAACTATATTTGCCTAATAAGAACTCTAATTCCACACAAAATTTAACTAAAGAGTGGAGGGTTAACTCTCCCTTATAAATTGTCCATAAATTCCCCAAATTTTTTATGTGGGATCACATCAAGAAGAGGGGTTGTGTCACCTCATCGTCAAATTCCAATACACTTGTGGTGGGTAAATGAAGAGCCAAGGGTGAAAAGTAGAGGAGGGGTGTAAAGCCCTAACATACCGACCATGGATAGAAACTTGGAAATCTTTCGGGATTGATGACTAGCCCCACAGATCAAAATAATTCTTTTGAATGTGCTTTTTCTTCACTCACATACTTCTCAAAAACTTTCTAAGAGGTCATCCATCATTAAATTACTATAAGTCAAGGACATTTAACCGTGGAGTTCTTAAATGATAGGTTTTCCAAAAATAAGGTATATCTTGTTGATAAAGGTAGTCTTATCAATCCTTTGAAGCCTCCATGATCAACCACTAGTATTACAGGTAGTATAAGATTAGGCTAATGAACTCAAAGAAGGATAGATCTTGATTCCATTTTAGGATGCTAGGTCAATGGAAGAAGAATTACAAGGAGATGAAGAAGGGTGTGAACAGGAAAGGTAATATAGAAGAGGAGCCAACATTTGTCACTAACGATGAACTAATGATTGTTTCAGAGTTAGGGATACAAATGGGTCAAGGACCCAACCCAAACTTGGTAGACCTAACCCATTATTACTAGATATAGGTCAGAGATTTGTAAACTCAGTGGGTCTAGATCTGACTAAATGGATATGGGTTGAGATCCATTCATTTATATCAGACCCATTTAATATATATATATATATATATATATATAATTTCCTAAACTGCCATCACTCTACAAACACAATCCCTTTTCCCTCACCTTGTGTCCTCAACACATATAGTCGAACCTCCCTCCTACCTTGATCTTAACTCCTTGAGCAGTTAAGTCTCAAGGACCTTGAATTTCTACTCTCATTTATTTCACATCTTCACCACGCAAGTAGCTAGTGTCCACGGGCCAACCACTCCTTCCTTGACCTCGAATCTTCGATCCATTGAACCTCAATTGTTGACTCTCAATTTAAAACTTCACCGTGTGAGTAAGAGTAGCCAACATCCACATTCTTCACTTCTTAGTCCCTCACTCCTCAACATGCAAAGCGAGGCGAGGGCTGCGAGGTAGAGGTGGTGACGCTCAGGGTAGTGCCAACAACCATCATCTAATGCCAACCACTGTCATTGCCTGCTCCATCTATAGTCACCTAGTCGGTACCTACCCTCACTCCTCCTTATCTGTCTCTACACTCTATAGTATGCATAATTCACTAACCTCCATTCCATCAATTTGATTGATTAATTTAACTTATTTTGGATGGTTTTTGTTCATATCTTGTTTTACTTCTTTTTTTCATATCCTTAAACCAAATTCTACACTTTGTGGTTTGCACAGGAAGGGAAAAGGAATTAAGGCCCTACTAAAGTTATATGAATGTGAATGTGATATATTGATATTTTAAAAATCTAGTGACTTAAGGGACATATTCTTATTTCATAGTTATATGAATATGATATAATAATATGTTTTTATTTATCTCAGACCTCTTGGTACCAAATGGAATTGTGTTGTTATGGAAACTAGAAATGAAAAATGTTTCATAAATAGAAAATGTAGGTTTAATACTTCAATGGGATTTTTGTGTCACCACTTTGGTGGTTTTGGTGTGTCTCGCTTTTAAGTGATGCGTACAAGGTTAAAGGCCATCATTTTCTTCTATTTTAGGCTATTCAATTAAGGTTTCTAATGAATCTTACATTTTTTAGTATAAAAATGTTGGTGGTAGTTTGGTAGACTTCTGTAGTCAATTTAAGGTAGCATTGTTTTTGCTTATCGATGGTTGGTTTCATTTGAATTAATTATTGAGTATTAACGTTATCTTGATTATTATTGTGAGTAATCTTCATGTTGCTCCTACTTCATTTGAACAAAACATTACTGGTAATCATCAAAATGTAACTAGTAATGAGTAGGCTTCAGAATTCAGAATTCAAAATTTAGCATACTTTTATCTTTAATTTTAGGTAGGTTATCATTACTAGTCATTTCTTAGGTTAAATTTGATTATATTTTATTCTTGAAGTTGCTTCAAATTGCATTATTATTTTTATTCTAGTAATTCATAGGACATGAACAAGAATATAATTGTGCTTCTTCAAAGTTCTCATGGTCTAAGGGCACTCGTATTGGTTCATTTTATCATATCACTTCACGTATGGATGATTTGGATGTAAACATGGAGGAGATTCAAAATTAGAATAATAAAGTCCACCTAAGTGATAAATAAGAAACTTCAACAATGTGGGATTTCTTTTATAGAATTGAAATTAAGGGTGTAGCCAAGACAAAATGTTGTCATTGTAAGGCTATTTGAACTTGTGCAACTAGTGGTGGAACCTCAAATCTTAAAAAGCATGTAGAGAAGACTTGCCCTAGAAGACATTCGAGTCTTGGGTAAAAAGGGGTAAAGCAACAAAAATTAAGTATAAAGACTCAATCCAACGACTCAACAAGTTTGGATATAAAACAAAATAAAGGTACGTCATTTGATCAAGAGATTTCAAGGAGATAATTTATGAACATGGGAGTGATACATGAGTATCTGTTGTCAATTGTTTACCATATTAGATTCGGGAGATTTGTACAAAGCCTCAATGTTTCCTTTGAGATAATTTTAAGGAATACTTTGAAGAATGATATGATGAAGTTGTTTCAAAATGAGAGACATAATCTAAAAGGATTGTTTGGATCATAATTAGAGTTGAGTTGCAATCACCACTGACATGTGGACTGCATTGAACTAAAAAAAAGGGGTATATGGCTGTGACATCACACTTTAGTGATGAATATTAGAATTTTTGAAGTAAAACTTTGAGGTAACTAGTTAATTATTATAATTATATTATATTTTATTTTTTTCTTGATTAAGTGTAATTTTGTGATGACTGTTTCATTGTTATCTTTTAAGGTTTTTGTATGTCCTATGTCCACATATGAAAGGCATTATCTCCAAGGTTTTGTTGGATTTTGTGTCTGAATTTGGCGTTGAAAGGAAAAATTATTCTATAGTAGTTGACAATCGTAGTAATAATGATGCAATGATGGGAATTTTGTTGAGAAAATTTGAGAAAACATCTCTTATACTTGGTTGAGCAATCTTATATATGAGGTTCAACACTCATATTTTTAACCTAATATTTAATGATGGATTCAATGTGGTCAAGATAGGGATTGAAAATATTCAGGATTTTGTCTCATTTTAGTCGTTAAATCCTAAAAGGATTGAAAATTTTTAGGATTCATGTCGATTTTTGAAGGTCAATACTTCTAATATGTTAGTTCTTGACTATAAAACTAGATGGAATTCTACTTATTTGATACTTCAGAGTGCTTTCCCCTATAAATATTTCTTTAGAAGGTTGAAAAATTTGTATGTTAGACTTAAGTTTGTAGGTCTTAGTGATGACTATTGGCAGTTGGCTCATGTTGTATGCAAAAAGTTGTAACTTTTTTACAAGAATATTGTGGTTTCTTCTAGAAGAAATTAACCTACCGTAAATTTATTTTTTCAAAAAGTATGCATGATTAGAATTGCTCTGAGAAGTTGGCTACAGAGTGTTTTTGATGTCATTAGTGTTATGGCATCAAAGATGATTGAAAAGTTTGATAAATATTGGCGTGAAATTGACGGAAGTTTGGTTATTGCTGGTATCTTGGATCTTAGAAACAAAATGGAATGTGTTGAATAATATTTCAGGATATTATATGATGATGGGGGTCATAATAAATTAGATAGGGTTAGAAACATGTTTAATACTCCCTTAGTTGAATATCATAAGAAAGTTGTTGATAATTATAGTGAGCTTGGTGGTTCTTCTAAAGTTCCATTGTGTAATTCTTTAAAGCATGCATCACCTCAAACTTTTGTTGATGATGAGGATGATAAATTTGGTTTAGTTAAGAAAACTAAAGTAAGAAAATTAAGTGTGAGGTGTGAGTTAGATCATTACTTGGAAAGTGATACATTACCCGAAAGTGATCATTTTAATATCCTTAATATTTGGAAGAATGACCTCAAGTATCCAACTCTACAAAAGATTGTTAGAGATATTATTGTTATTTCCATTTATATTATGGGTTCAAAAACTACTTTTAGCATGGTAAGACAGGTTGTAAGTCCCCATCATTTGAAAGTTCATGCAAAAACTGTGGTGGCATTAATGTATTTACAAAGTTGGATGGTTGAAGACATTAAAGGTAATTTTAATCTCTCTTCAATCATAACTTATTAAATTTTTTGTTTTATATGAGATACTTTATTATTTATTTGTTTAATATTTTTTAAAGGTACATTGGAGAGTCCATATGCATATGCTAAAATGATAGAAGATTCGGACACTAAGGATGGATTAGAAGTAATTGACATTTGTGGTATGGTACATAATTATTTAATTTTGCTTTAATATTATTATTGTATAAATTTTTACCGAGTAAAACTATTTTTTATAATCTTATATTTTTTTAGGATATTGACAATGGCGATTGATGACAATGAATCAATGGCTAAGGATATGCCTTGATATTGTATTGATTGAGGAATTAATTTTTACTTGATTTTTATTTTATTGTTGTTTGTATAATTATATTTTGTTGTTGTATTGTTTATATTTGTAAGTAGTGACTTACCGTCACTGACTTGTTTATGGTTGTTTAAATTAGCTCGAGATTAAATTGTATGGATGTTGTAGCATAACATGTGGTTATGTTTACTTTTAGCTTTTGATTTTGTGGTTGTAGTAGATGGTTATGTTTAAATATATTATTTTTTTTATTTAAATATGAGATTTTAGCAGGTGTACAGTAGATATACTATTTACAACATGAATCAATAGGTTTTTCGAATATAAAATGATTGGACCCATTAAGGATCTGCTAAGAACCTGATTACCCAAAAGACTCAATGGGTCTCAGTCTAAAATTTCGAGACCCGACCGGCAAGTTTGGAATGGGTTTGTATCTCCAAAAATAAACGGGTCTAACTATGGGTCTTGTTAGACCCGACCTAGACTCAACCTATTGCCATCCCTAATCAGAGTATTTTAATGCTTGTATAAGCACCCAATATCCATATGCCAACAAGGTATTAAACATTGATGCACCTTACCATGTTACCCTGTCATCTATACTTCCAAAAACTTTGATGAGGTGCAGATAAGAAATGATGATGAATCAACTTTGGTCTAGAGATGAGCTTGGGTTATACATTACAACTCAAGGAAATGAGAGTTGTTACAGACTTAAAGATGAACCTCATATTAGCTGAGAAGCTTGATGAGGAGGACCATGTAAGTCAATTTGGAAAATTTATGTGAAAGTTGATAAAAGGGTCATTGGAGGTTGTTAGGGGACCAGGTGTTTCTGATTGTATTGGACTCAAGAAAAGTTGTGTTTGTTACCTAAGGTAAACTCTGTGGAAGAATCTTATGATGTATAGCATTATAAACCTGGCCATATGAGCTAGAAAAGGTAAACCTTCTCAATAGTTGAGGTGCTTTGCTAGAGTATCAAGGGGATAAGGTTGGTCAATGCACTCAATATATTATGGATAGGAAAAACTGATCCCACTTTGTCAAAGGTGTTAACATATGTTAAGCATAAAACCTTGATCAGGTGTGCTCAAATGTATGTAATCCGATGAAGGTGAAGTCATTGGATGAATCATCATACTTTGTGACATTCATCAATAACTTTTATAGAAATCTCTAGGCAGTGATGGAGCTATACTTCCAAATCCATGGTGTCCCCATATAATAATAATAATAATTTTATATTTTTCATTAACCATAATTAATACGCTTAAAAAATTATTTATCATTCATTTTGCCTCAATAATATTTTCATTTTGAGTTACGTGTTCCATAATTAAACATTTCAAGTTAAATTTATCTAATTATCCCACCAAAACATTATTCATATATTTTAGTATGTATATTCATGAGCTAAAATTTAATAAGTATGTAAAGCAAATTAGTTGAACAGAAAATTACAAAAACCTCATAGCACATGTGATTTATGTAGCATTCAGGGAGTTAAGTTAGAGGTTTTGAGATTGATACCCAAAGAACTCTATTTTTTAGTATATATGTAGCAATAATTTGGAAAAATAAACCACATAAGGAGAGTCTTCTTGCTATGACAAGGAAATCTAAGGAGAGTCGTTCCTACAAATATACATTAAACCTGATTTTTATGATGTCCCTAGACACCAAAACATCTTGAGCTCCTCTTTTGACTCTAGGTATATCCTATAAAGATCAATGATCAATGTTTTTGCCAAATTCAAGGTCTTTCATGCTAAAGTTGAGCATGAGATTGAGAAGAAGCTAAAGTATATTCAGATGGACAATGAATACAAGTACCTTGGTTAGCTTAACGATTATTGTAAGGCTCATGTAATTTGACATAAACCAACGTCCTTAAAACCCCTTAACATAATGGGGTAGTGAAATAGATGAACCACACATTAATAGAGGGGGTAGGGTATTTACTCTCCTATGTTAAGGCTCCAAGATCATTGTGGGATGGATCTTTACAAGTGTTATGCCACATTATCAACTTATCCCTATAAAAACCTTTTAATGGTGACGTGGCCAACAAAGTCTATCTTGGTATGAAAGTAAGAAATAATAACTTAAAGGTGTCTGGTTGTTAGAAATTTGTCCACATACTAAGGGACAAGTGGATAAAGCTGGACAAGAATCTTTATCAGTGTTTGTTCATTGGATATGATGAAGAAAAGTAAGGCTACAAGTTATACGATATAGTAGCCAAATAGGTCATCTAAAGTAGGGATGTGTTCTTTGAAGACCAAATAATCTAAGAATTTTTAGAATATGGAATCATAGAGACCGACATTAATGGTTTGGTGGAGTCCAATGATACATCTAATTTTGGTGGACCAATGAAGGCTGGTCAAAAAGAGTGGTCGAGTCATATTTTGACTTAGATGAAGAGTTGTTGAGACACCAAGCTATGTTAGTAGAGTGTGAAGATTGAGAGACTGATCCATTACAAACTTAAGCGTCTAAAATATATGAATCTTCTCAGAAAATAAGAAGATCTACTAAAGGGCCGAGACCAATAAGCAAATACTCTATAACAGACTACGTGTTACTCTCAAAGGGTGGAAAGCCTCTATGTTATGATGATCCCCTCGATGATGTCTACAAGTGGGTTTTATTTAGTAGTAAATATGCCGTCCATTCATGTAATATTACGACTAGCTATCACTTTATACTTAGAGGTGTAGCAGATGGACGTGAAAACAACCTTCCTTCATGGAGACCTTAAGGAGGATGTATACATGGAGCAACTAGAAGGGCTTCAGGTCAAGGGTAGGGAGGGTATGATGTGCAAGCTAGTAAAAAGCTTTTATGGGTTGAAGTAGGCGTGGAGGCAATGATATGTGAATTTCAAGTATTTCATGGCTCAATAAGGGTACAAAAAGAAGTCAATATACCATAATGTGTTCATGTAAAGGTTCATGCCTAGCAGTTTCATCATTCTACATGTATATGTGTACAAAATGCTAATAATGGCCCATGATTTACAATAGATATCAAAGATGAAAAAGGATATGACTAAGTTTGTCAAAATGAATGAATTAGGTAATGTCAAGAAGATCCTAGGCATATGCATCACTCGTGATTGAAGTCTAGGCAAACCATGTTTATATTAAGAGGAGTACATAAAGAAGGCAACCCAGATGTTCAATATGGGCCAAACAAAGCCAATTGGTTGTTCCCCTTTTCCCTAGTTTAGGTTGAGCAAGGTATCATGCCCAACAAATAAAGATGGAAGGAAGAATATGAGTCAGATTTCATATACATCGGTCACTTGAAGTTTGATGTATGCAATCATATGTACAAAGCCTTGCATTGCATTTGCAATTAACATGGTTAGTGGATTCATATCCAACATTAGCAAAGATCATTAGGAGGTAGTGAAGTGGATATTAAAGTATATATGAGGGCCATCGTGGATAAGGTTTTGTTTCATTAGGGTTAAGCCAGCTGTGGTGGGCTACACAGACTCAGAGATAGTAAAAGATGTGAATATAAGGCAATTAATATCATGATTTCTGTTTAACTTCTGTGGGGGAGGTATATCGTGCTAGTCCCCACTGCAAAAGTGTAAGGGTGGCGACAGGGCGGGTCAAAGATAGGGACCACATTCCCATACCCAAACCCAATAAGTAAAATCATTCCCGAACCCATCTAGATCCCCATTTTTTTCTTATTAGGAAATCCCCTATCCAATCCCCAAATTATTCCCCACATCGATCATTCTTCGACCTTAAAACCCAACCCGATATCTGATCTTATTTTTTATAACATATTTAATTTATATTCTATATATAAAAAATTATATATATATATATATAGGGTTCAGGGGTGGGGACCTCAAACCCATTCCTGATAAGAATCCTCAAATTCGAACCCAATCCCCAAAATCTCTTCCCAAACCTGAACCCGAACAAGGAATTTCTAATATAGCCCCATGCCTGTAGGAAAAATTACCATCTCTACATAAGTGTGTTGCTCAGTTTATGATAGAGGCGTACTACATAACCATTATCGATGATGTGTTGAGATATTGTGGATGATGATTGTAGTACCTCCATTTTTAGCACTTAACATTTTTATTTTAAAAAGTTAATTGTGGAAGTTAAAACATAAAATGTAGGGGTACTATACCACATCCAACACAAAAGTGGAAAAAGTAACCTCGTACCTAGGAATCATGTGTGGAAAGCAGTTGATTCCACCATGCTTCAGGGGATGGAATAGTGAAAAGGAATGTATATAATAAAAACATAGGACCAAGAATCTACAGAGAGATAGAGATATCTAAATTACCATAACCTATAAATATTCTATTACATAATCATTGAAGACAAGCAAATTAAGAATAGTAATCAACAATCACTTGCAAAATAAGGTGATATATGCTTTTGGGAATAAAAAGCACCTGTGAGAAGGATGATCAATACGCTACATACTGAGTAAGGTATCAATACCGTCGTTGTAGGGTTAAAAATAATGTAGAAAGTAACATAGAACATTTTTCTTGCATATAGGTTAAACATGATACGATGGAAGATGAATAATAAATCAAAATCCCATTATTTGGCATATCTATAATCCATTTTTTATTTATGTTGAGTTCAAGACCCTACTATTTTTAATCTAGTGGGATGGACTAAAATATCTCCCCAAGTAAAACAAATCTGACCACTATTATTAAGCGGTGTAATGGACTCAACATTTACCAAGCCAAAATACCTCTGGACACTATTTTTAAATCAGTGCAACAGTCTAAAGCATATCCTAAGGCAAAATGTACTTGACCACTATTATTAAGCCGATGGAATGGACTCAACACTTTAGTTCCAACTCATGAGATCTTTCATTTTAAGCGATTAATATCTTATTCATTGTTATTTTTCTAAAGATCATCATGCAAGCACACATATAGATATTCAAGGTACATAATCCAAATGAACACAATCACTTGAAACAAATGAAATACACCACATGAATATTGGGACATCTCCCGAGAAAAAAATCCATATTTCCCCAACGAAACCCTAATTTCACAAGATAAGCATAGCTTCTCCCATAGTACTCATTTTATCACCAAATTTAGTACCTACCCCTAAAATATTATAATTGAAAAGATATATAAAAAATCAAGGTTTAACTCCAATATCTTACACATGCGATAGCAGCCTACTTTTAGGGTTACTATTTAAAATCCCTACAAAACCTTAATTCCAAAATTTAGACATACATTTTTCCATAAAACTAATAAAGCATCTGTAACACCCCAATTTTCGCTTCTGAAAAATTTTGTTTAAAAATGATAAAGTGTGGAAGTAAAAATAAGAAATGGGGAGTACTATCACCACACCCACCATAATACAGATAACCACAATCTATCTTTATAGGTGCAAGGCTAAAAAACCTAATTAATAAATCCTGAAATAGAAACCAAATAAAAAATCACTATTGATAAAGTCAGTAGAAAACCTTGTAAAATTATTGTAGATAAATTGGTGGAAAGGTTGCATTACAAAATTTAAATTAAATAACAAAACTATAAATGGCCATTTACAACACCAAATAAAAAATTTCAACACAAATTGACTTCCAAAATATTTATAAATAATTACAAGATTCCTCGAGCAAAAAAACTTTAAGCACCTATAATTTTCAACTCAAGTCCAAATCACATCTAAATTAAACTAGAGTACTTGCATACAAACATCTAAATAATCATAGTATTTGTACAATGATGAATTGAGTAAACTACCCAACTCATAACAATAACATACACACGTAGATTCGCGTACATATATAATATTAATATGAAACATACTCTCATAAAAGATCATGAAAACTTAAAAACACTATATACAAATTAACAAGAGTAGTAAGAGAATATGACACAATATTAATGCATATCTCATAGAAAACATGCAATCTTAACTAAACATGAATTCACAAAAGAACATACTGTTGCAGTAGAATTATGTGATAAACAGAATAACATGAAAGATAATGAAATTCATAAATTGCAGTTGGATTTGCGTTACATGCTCACACAAAGTATCATGGCATAGTCACTTCCACATCATTATTCACTCTATTAAATTCCATCTACATCGTTCATTTATTTTCGTATAATCATTTCACTTTAGTTCATATACATCACACATGTCAATGCACATTATTACCCATTTCCTTGTATATGATATCATAGTTCACTTGTTTCACTTATGCTACTTATTTTAATTATCCATTTTCAATACATAGTATTTCTCACATCAAAAACATAATATTATCCATATTCAAAATATAATTCACATCTTGGGTAAGGCGGCCTAGGAACCCACAACAACATGTCACTTATAGCTCTACGACTATGACAAATACTATGACTTTAGCTTTGAGGGTATGGAAAAGACAACCATTTAGGACACCCTAACCTTAAGTATCAATACCCCTTATAGGTCCCATTGGTCACCTATAGAGTAGAGAGAAGAGCCTCATTATAGCACTACTAATGCAACGCATACGAAATTATAGAAAATACGTCCACTACAAAACCCTACCTCGGAGGCCATCTTGAGACTACTCAAGGTGGACTATATATAACCACTAACTATGAACATTAATCTAACCTATAGCTCAAATCTCATAATTCATTCACCTCACTTATCACTTAAATTATTCATACTATATATCCATGATTACATATTCCACCATATATATCACAATCATAAATGGTCATGGCAACCATCACATAAAATTACGAATAAAGAACTCAACCTCTTACATTTATGTTAATAAACAAATATGTCATGGTACATTTATATACCTTACATAGTATAACAACTTATGCAATACAAATACAAAGAATCATGATTCATAGGTGAAGAACTGCATTATACATCTATACCACACCACAAGATAGCCATATGGCATAGAAACACAAACTATATGCCTTATTAAAAAACCCTAGTACATTCTTAGCATAACCAAAATATGGAATAATACATAACAACACATAGAACTCTATTAACTAGGAGTTTAGGAGGTTTACCTAGATCTAAGTTATTCTAGCATACGAAGAAGGAAACCCTAGCTTTGGAATCCACTAATAAGTCTTCCTATATCACCTTTTAAAATCATAAAACTAAGTTAGAGAAAACTAATTCAAACATAGAATTATAGAAAATAAGTAAATTTTATTAAAAACCACTTATATAATTAGGATTTACTACCCTAAAACGTCAAATCAATTAATTTTAAAGAGTTGATCCAAACAATGAGTTAGAAGCACAATTTAATTAGTTTTAAATCAAAACTAATTAATTAATATGCAAAAGAATTAAACACAACCAAACTCCATAAAATTAATCCCATAAATTAGGGTTTTAAAACCCAAAATACATATTTAGACAATTCAAATCAATTGATTCAAATTGAAGATATTAAAATGCAATTAATAACATTTCAAACAATTCTATAAAATTAATGTTATAAGAAAAAACTATATAAATGACAAATTCTATAATTTCATTTCAAAGTTAGGGTTTTAGGCCTAAAAATGCAATTCGGCCAACTTTTGTTAATTTTGTTATATTGAATGTTTAGAAATGAAGTTATACCAACTTTATAACATATTGTATACTTAATTGATTAAAAATAATAAAAGAAAGATCTAGTTTAACAAAATGAGGGTTTTGAGTCTAGACTATACATTTAGTCAAATCTTGCTAAAATATTTAAATTGACAAATTAGAATTAAAATTAGATATATTCTAATACAAATTGTATAATCAATTTAATAAAATTACTCATAGATTGATGTAATTTAAATCTAAATAAAATTTGATTTAAAATTCAATTTTGATTAATTTCACACAAATTTTCCTAATTGACACTTCCATCATGAAATTAAATATATTTTAAAGCACATTGCATAATTAATTTATAGAAAATAACTTAATTAGACAAATTTGAAAAATCTGGGCATAAATGAGTAAACAATTTATTTTTCATATATCAAGCGTATACTACACAATTAACCCATCTAAATTAATCATACAAATCAAATCAATAATCAATTTGAATTAATCAAAGCTAATTCATTCAAAATTAATAGGATTTGGGGTAACTATACTAAATGAATTACTGAAAAATTGAAGGGGATAAGGGTTGTTGAAGCTTTGCTGGTGGTGAGCTCGGCTTATGGTACCGAATGGTGGAGTTTGTGTTAGAGCAGAATTGAGCGACCCGCTTTGCTCCCCTACTCACATTGGCTTGCTATTAGTTTATTGTATTACTGCTAGTTGGCGTTGACTAGGAGGATAGGGGTGAGTGGTGGTGTGGTGGTGGTATTAGAGATTGCAAGAAGCAGAGTAAAGAGAGCAAGGCAGGTCGGGCATTGTGAGAATGAAAAATGAAAGGGAAAGAAAGATAGATGAGAGAAAGAAAGAAAAGAGGGAGGAGGAACCAGTTAATGATTTTTATTTATTTATTTAAAAAATATCTTAAATATATTAAAGATAATTTTATCTAATATCCATCTATTAAAACCTATTAAATAAAGTTCTAAAAAATTTATTTTAATAAAAGTTTAAACAACTAAAAATAATTTAACACATTTTTTAAAATTTCATTCGCAAACCAAAATGAGAAAAATAAAAAAAAATTCAAAAAATAAAATCATAAATGAATTACGGGAACCTTTTTAATTTAAAAATTTTCAAAGATCTTATCAACCTCATAAAATAATAAATTCAATGATGCAAATATTTTATATAGATAAAATTATTAAAATGGTTTTACTCTTTAAATAAATTTTAAAATTTAAAATAATTTATTTTTGTTAATAAAATATAACCCTAAAATAAAATCGTAATTACACAATAAGGCTATACTAAAAAAAATTAAAATATTACAAATTAAAACACATGACATAAAATGAAAATATATTTTATACATAAATTGAATTACGTGAATTTAATAAAATTACAGTTGTGAATGAATTTATCTAGAATGGTTAACAATAATAAACAATTAAATAAATTTCAACATAAATTTAAAATCATCAATAAAACCATGAAACAAATTAAAACCTCAAAAAAACATTTATGAAAACATGATATATATAAAGTGACCCAATTAAAATAAAATTAAATGTTAAAACTCATAAATTAACATTTATATTTATATTAAAAAAATAGGTTTTCTCATGTTATAACTCAAGAGAACAACCAAGAAAATCTAAGGTAAAGGAGGATGGAAAATGGAGCAAAAATAAAGCAAATCAAGTTACTCAAGGCTCAAGATAGTTGCAAAAGAAGTTGGCACAACAAGAGGGATACAATGTGAGTGACTTGCACAACTAGGAGTATGCATGAGCTCCTCACATTGAGGGGTGCAAATTTCTAGGGTGGAGTGGCAGGAGGTGGTGGTGTGTTTGGGGTAGTCGTAACGTGAGGTTGTGGTGAAATTAGGGGTAGTTTGTGTGACGTTTTCATGCAACTAGGGAGTATTAAGCAAAAGTTTGTCACACTATAAGGCTTAAGAATTATGATGCCATGCACTTAGAGAGTCGGAGGTTTTGACCCTAGCATCCTGGTGAGGCCAACATCAAACACACAATCTTGATAAGCACCATGCTAAATATGTGCAACATCCCACAATAATAGCACTTAGAGATGTATAGAAGGAATACTGAGTTGTACTTGAGACATAATATCAACATTAAAAATCATCAGACAATAAAGGATTACCCATATTTAAATAGCTCATTTACAATATGCTTGGGGCAAGTCACGGGTCGTGACATTCTCTCCCACCTAAAGTCACAAACGCCTTCATTTTCACCTCAGAGGTGTCCCAATATTACTTCCTTGCATCTCAGTTGTTGTTCCCTTGATAGTCCTTCAACGCTTACCCAACGTTAAGAAAATGCCAAAAAAAATGCCATACGCTATCCCATGAGGATCAAATTCCAACTAACATCCCGCATTGAACACAACTTGTTACGACATTTCCACCCCCTTATAGTGAATTGTACAAGCACACCCAAGATCATCTCATCACGTGACCCCCACAACTCATTTCAATGGCCTGGATCCCACACCAAAATGCATCCACCAACACTCCATGTTAATGGACCCATGCAACACATATAACCACTCGACTTCACTCCTTTAAAGCTAGTTGTCCAAAGTGTGCCTCAAATAACACGGAGAAATGCTTGTTAATTGGTACAAGCAATAAGCTGCTTTGATACCACTTATCACGCACCCATAGGTTTCGGCCCCAACATCCTTAGAGAGACCAACATCAGACACACAATCCTATTGAGCACCATGTCGAATATGTGCAACATCCCACATTAATAGCACTTAGAAATTTTAGAAGGAACACTAAGTCATACTTGAGATAGAATGCCAACATGAGTAACCATAAGGCAACAAGTGAGCACCCATATTTGCATGGCTCATTTGCAAGATACCTGGGGTAATTCATGGACCGTGATTGTAACACCCCCAAATTTACTACTGAAAAATTTCGTTTAATTTAAAAGAGTTTAGCGGAAACGAGCAGATAAAAATGTAAATTCGGGGGCATTACTGCCACACTTAGTACTAGATCAGTTCATTCCTACCGACCCGATACTAAGTGCTAAGGCTAAATAAGAATAACATCAAATACGAGTCACTTAATAAGGTACGAATCATATAAAATTAGAGTGTGAAAGTCGAAAGTTACAATCCAAAGTACAGTTTTAAAATACCAAATGTCAGAGGATATAATACAGCGAAACAAAACACAATACGATAATGCAGAGAACATAACGGAGGATGAACTCTGGCCACGTCACTCTTGACCCCCAAGCTAGATCCAGGCTCAACTCTCAACCCTACCCGATGCCTCGTAAGCATCGTAGGCATCGAAGACATCGCCCCCTACCTGCACAAACTCAGACAGGTCTTCTGCTCGTGGGAATGAGCAACACCTATGAAACGGATGATCAGTACGCTACGTACTGAGTAAGGTAACATACGCACTAAGGCCCACATACACAGAGATACATGACATAGCAGACATGGCATAATTAAGTAAAAAGCATGCAATAACACAGATAAACAAGACCGGTTATGAACCAGATAACTTTCTTATTAGATCTCTGATAATTATAATCGATTCACATCATAGTCTTTATTAATCCATGTGAGTGCGGTAACCCCACTATTATAGCCGGTGGAATAGTCACGAGGGCCATGACCTGCCACAATTATAGCCGGTGGACCGGTCACGAGGGTAACATACCCTGCCACTATTATTTGCCGGTGGACCGTTCTGGCCCCGACTCACAAGGTGTTCCACTGTAAATATTCGTATCTTTCCCATGTCTTATCACTTTTACATTTGGTTTGTTGAGCACGGAATCCCCCACTATTATAGCTGGTGGAACGATCACGAGGGCACATGCCCTGCCACTATTATTGCCGGTGGAACAGTCGCGAGGGTAAAATACCCTGCCACTATTATTCACCGGTGGATCGGTCTGGGTCCGACTCAACATATTCCTCTTTAAGTGAGTAGTGTCTTAACGTATATTATTCAAGGGTATTTCACCTTTGAAATGCATGGCTAAAGGGCCTCAACACATCACATCATTACTTATGACATATTCGTACTATCACATACTAATGAGGACACATGCACACGTCTCGATTCCAAGCCACGCCACACATGAAACAGTCAAGCTAATGACATTTAAAACATGACACATAAATTATATAGAACATCCAAGGCACGTAGGATACATGTCACACATTCGCCCTTAGCTATACCCTTACTCGGTTTAGGTTACCGAGCTATCTTCCGCAGCCACTAAACACCCTTTATAATTATCATACTTAACACATTTCTCACATCGGAAACCCAACCTCTAGGTGTGTGGGTCATGGCCCACCACCTTATACCCTGAGGTCTACTCACCACTTTACCCTAGGGTTTGTACCAAAAACCCTAATCTGGGCCTATGTGGCCCTTCCTTCTCTGTCTCCCACAACCCATACTATTTTGACGCCCCACGTATCATGACCCTCAGACTCAACTTTCCCTCATTCCTCACTCCTCATTTATTCTTATTATTTTCTTTTTCTTTTTCCACCTTCTCAAATTAGGGTTTCCTCCCCAAACCCTAGTCAGTCCCTAGGTGCCCTTATATTATCCTACGTACTATTTTTCACCTCGAGCCTCCAGACTCCCAAACAGACCTTCCATTACCTTCCCCACATCCCAAAGTAACTTTCCATGGGTAAGGTTCGCCCCCATGCGGACCTTAACCTCCCCATGCAAGCCCCTTGATCTCTACCATGCCAAACCCTAAGATTTTCATGCAAACCCTAGTTCTCCCATATAACCTTAGTTCCCCCACTCTTCCATTTTATTTAATTCCCCTTTTTCTCGGCATTTCACGGATCACCGATTACATAGGTCATCCTTACCTACGTTAGCCAACTTACTTTCCTCTGGTTATCTTAATTTCTTATTTTTCTCTTTCAAGCCCCCATTCCACAACACCTCATCAAATAACCTAGCATGCATGTCCTAAGGGTTACATCACATCACATCATATTTGCAGCATATCCATATTAGCACATACAGACAAGAGCACGAGAACATACCTCGGTTCCACGCTGCACTACACAATAAAACAGATAACATACACAGAATACAACATATAAACCGTACGAGGCATCCAAGACAAGTAAAACATGTAATACACACAGGCAGCCTTAGTTACGTCCTTACCTAAATCGGCGCCGGACTTGGAGCACGCTCCTACGCCTCCTGGGGCCTTTGACCCGGTTCACCTATAAGAGGGAAATACTAAGGGTCAATCTCCCTCTACCAGAATTACCATAATTTTCCTATCTTACCCCTATCATGGCCTAATACTATGGCTAATATTAATAATAGTAGTTTATAATTAAAAGGTAGGGTTATTATTATTCTCAAGGTAGTTAAACAAATGACCACTAATCAAAGTAAGTCTTAGAAAAATCCATAGCATTAAAGTAAGGGTTTTAATATTACTAATAACAATATTATTAATAATACTAATAGTAATAATAATAAGAATGCTAATAATAATAATAATGGTTATAATGATAATAATGATGGTAATAGTAATTGAAATCATGATAATAATAATAATAATAACAACAACAACAACCATAATCATGATAATAATAATAATAATAATGACAATAGTAACAATAATAACAATGATAATGATAATAATAATAATAATAATAATACTAATACTAATAATAATAATAATAGAGATAATAACAATGATAATAATAGTTAGAATAATAAACATAATAATACTAATACTAATAATAATAATAATGGTGATGATAGTGATAACAATAGTAACAATAATAATAATAACAATAATGATGATGATGATGATGATAATAATAATAATAATAATAATAATAATAATAATAGTGGCAATACTAATCATAATAAGAATACTAAAACTAATAATATTAAATAATATTGATAATAACGATAATAACGACGGTAGTAATAGTTAAAGTAATAAATATAGTAAATATAATGATAATAATAATAATAATAATAATAATAATAATAATAATAATAATAAGAACAACAACAACAACAACAACAACAACAGTGATAATGATAATAATAATAATAATAATAATAGTAATAATGCCGATAATAATAATAAGGGTACTAAAAGTAATAGTATTAAATAATAATGATAATAAGGATGGTAATAATAGTTAAAGTAATAAATGTGGTAAATATAACGATAGTAGTAGTAATAATAATAATAACAATAATAAGTATGATAATAATAATAATGATAATAACAATGTTGATAACAATAATAATAATAATACTAAGGGTAAGAACAATAATAATAATAATAATGACAACAATAACCACCATGACTATATTAATAATAATAACGATAATAATAGTAATAATACTAATAATAGTAAGACTACTAAAATAACAATAACAATAGAGATAATAATGATGCTAGTCATAGTTAAAGTAACAAACATGATAATAATAATAATAATAATAATGATAATAGTAATAATAATAATAATAATAATAATAATAATAATAATAACAACAACAACAATAGTAATAATAGTAGTATTAGTAATAACTTAACAAGGTATTAGAATTAATTAATACCATTAATTAGAAGTTCTTAGGGGTAATGTTAGGACCTAATAATCATGATAATAGAGGTAGTAATAATAGTAATAATAATATTAGTAATCATAATAATAATGTTAATACTAATCATAATAACATTACTAATAGTAGTTAATAGTATTAAAATCATTAATCACTTTTATTATTCAGGATCTAGGGTTCATGGAGTTGGGCAACCTGGCTGGGGTGGTGGTACCGGTGGCGGCGCAGCGGCGGCGGTGGAGGAAGGGAGAAATGGGGGAGGTGGATGTGGAGGCTAGGGGAGAGGAAAGTAGGGGAAAAAGGAAGCGTAGGGTGGTAGGGAAGGATCCCCTGGTTGTTTTGGGGGGTAGTGGCGATGCTGCAGGCGGCGACGGTGGTGCGAAGGTGGCATAAGGGGGTCAAAAGGGCTGTTTGGGAAGGCAACTTCGCACGGCCAGGGCAGCACGTGCGGGGAAAGGTAGGGAGATCTAGGGGCTTGGTTGTGTAGAGGGCAGTGCAGGGAGGATTTTGGTGGAAAGGGAAGGCGGCAGAGGTGACCGAAGACGGAGGAAAGGGCAGCTAAAGGTGGGGCGACACGCGATGGGGTTTTTCTAGGTTCTAGATTTTCGAACCCAATCCAGGTGGCCTTCGAGGCTATTTATAAGCCAATTGGGACAGGAAAAGGACAAAGGTACGAGGGGGAGTAGGGGGTTGGGGTTATGGGGGTTGTCCGACGAGAATGGCCGGCGCAGGGTCTGCAGTTGCAGACTATGATCTGTTGAGGAGGAAGAGGGGTTGCGTGCGAGAGAGAGGCTGAATTGTTTGGTCAAATCCACAGGGGAGACAACGAGGAGGAGGAGGTAATGACCGGTGCAGGCATGGAGTTGCAGACTTGCTTTTTTCCGGGGAAATTTTCGGTGGCAGAGGCGGAAGGTAGAAGACAAAGTGCAGGTGGGGTGGACCGGTGGTCCAGGGGAAAAGAAAAGAAAGGAAAAGGGGAGGCCGAACCAACCGGGAGAAAGGAAAGGTGCGCGGGGGGGGAGCTGGGCCACGAGGGAGTGCTGGGTTAGCAGGCCGACCCAAGTCGGGGGGAATAGAAAAAGAAGAGAAGGAAAGGAAAGAAAAGGAAAAAGAGGGGGGAAAAGGAGAAAAGGAAAAAGGAGGGAAATTAGTGGTTGGATTAGTTAGTATGATTTGGGTAATTTGGGATGTTTAATAAAATATAAATATTAAAATAATAATTAAATTATCTTTTTAGGTTAATTTAGGGATTTTTGAAAGAATTATCTTAAATTCCATTTTAAATTAACAAAACACTCTAATTTTCTCCAATTAAATTATTTATAAAGTTTATATTAATTTGAAACTATTTTATTCTTCTTAATTTAAAGAAAGTAATTTATTTAATTAATTTCTAAAATAAAATCCTTAATTAGCTTAAAATACCACAATTCCTCCTATTTAAAACACTTTTAAATTTCTTCTTGATTTGTCCTAATTAACTTCCTTTTATTTTATTAAAATTAAATTATTTGATTAACCTTCAAAATAAAATCTTATTTAATAATAAATAATAGAAATTAGGGTTTTGGGGGCATTTCAGTGATAGTAAGGATAAAAAGATTGTAGAAGTTTAAGGGACAATAATGGTGGAAAAATAATGAATGAAATGCATAAGAGTTAGGGGAAGAAAAATGAAGTCTGAAGGGTTTGTGTGGTTTTTAAAAATTGAAGTAAAAAGGGAGAGGAGGGGAATTTATAGGATATGAGGGGTTAAGATGTGAAAAGTATGGAGGAATAAGTGAGGTGTAGTAGTTTAGGGAAGTTAGTGTTTGGTGCTGGTTTTCTTTTGACATGAGTCTAGGGAAGGATGGTGACTGACTTGGCTAGTGGTGTAGGGCAGGTGAGGCAGAGTAGGAAGGTGTAGTGAAGGGCTAAGAAAGGAAATAAGAAGTCTTGAGGGGGAGGGGGTTGCACGGCTAGATGGGAAAGAAGGAGAAAGGCGATTGAGATAGGGAATAAGAAAAATAAAATAAAATAAAATAAGAAAAAGGAGAAAAAAAGCAAAAAGAAAAAGAATTTAGGGTTAGGATTATAATTATGTTTAATTTTTAGGTTAGGAAATTAGGGAAAAAATAATTATCAATCATCCAGGATTGGGTTAGGTTAAAGTATTAATGATCCAAAATTAGTATTGGGATTAGGTTTAGATTTAATATTAAGAAATTAGGGTAAGATATAAATCTCAATGATCCGAGAATAATATAAGGTTAAAATATTAATTACTCATGATTAGGTGTAATAACCCCATTTTTACTACTTAAACATTTTATTTTGAGGAAGCATTAATTACCAAATTACTGGGTCTTACTGCCACACTTAGCATAAGTCTAGTTCATTCACCTTTTTCATGCCAAGTGCTAAGGCTAAAAAAATTCATAACCAAAGTAAAACAACAAAAATATGAGACATTACATATATAAAAGTTATGGATAATGTACATTGTATAACAATTGGAATTAAAAACATCAAGGGACGTAAGTGTCCGAAAAAAACCGGTTACATCAAAATAGGTACTTGAAGGTACAATACCGGTTTGTATTAACTCTTAGACACAAAATCCCACTATGAAAATAGGGTATCTTCCTAAGGACTCTCTTCCTTGTCACTATAATATGCCTGGAGCCACTTCATACCCTTCACGTAATCATCTGCAAAAGTAGTATCGATACAACTTCCTCATGCTGAATAAATCACAATACCTCACAAGAGGTAGCAAAACCATATTGCACATAGATACACAAAAATTCAAAAATCATACTGGAGTACAAAGCATGTACCACAACCACATGCAATAATTATAGAATAATATATATAACATCAATTTTCAAGCTTAATAGTAAAACATACTAGTTCACTTCACATCATCTCAAGGTACAATAGACATATCCGATTAGTCAAGTAGATTCCAAATACCAAGGTAGGGCACGGAGATAACTATTAAATCAAAACATACAAATAAATTCCAAATACCAAGGCAGATCACTGAGGCAACTACTAAACCAAAAAATTCAAATCAACCCTTTTTATTTTCTTTTACAATAGTTACTTTCATTTTTAATTACTTAAGGAGGATACAATCAATATAGGGATAGTGAAGTACACTCAATCATATTGGCACATGAAGGCTACATAATACCCTTATTCTTGAACGTAGGGATACAATGTTATGCCCGGTCATACCGATGTATAAAGGCAATACAATATCCTTCAACCTTTATCATTCAATTCTTAAGTATCAATACCCCGTATAGGGCTAGTAAGTTACCTATAGAGTAGACTAGGGCCTTATTTGGGCCCAATGACACACCAATGAACCAAATCAAATGAGGGCTAACACCTCGTATCTAAGGTAGCTAATCCTAGAGAGCAACTATTTCCAACTCGAGGTCTTTCACTTTAAGCATTAATATTTTGAGAGATGATCGCATATGTCACATGCATCACAATAATTTTTATTTCCATACTTAATCATTTTTCCTTTTATTTCTAATTATTAAGGTAAACCCTACGGTCATTCATCTATTCCAAGATAATTCAACACTAAGGTCGACCTATCAAAGTCTAAGGCTATCCTAATATCCAATTATTCACAAAAGATACATTAGATTAAAATTGCCAAAATTCTCTTTAAACCCTATTTTTTTATTCCTTTTTGTATAAACCATTGTTATTAAGAGAAAGTTTTCATTAAAAGGATAATATATAATTATTCGCATTATTTTAGAATGTAGGTAATCTTTGCGATCTAGCGATGGACTGTATTTTTCATTTTTCATGCATTCAGTAAATTGCTCCCACAAAACCTTAATCGGGAAACTCTCACGTATCAAATATTTCATGCACCATGTATGCACATATTTAAAGCATAAAACTAATTTAAATAGAAAAAATTATCATCATGGTACATGTTGGAAACTATCTCTAACCCCAGGTCATGTGAATAGAAATCATCATAAGCTAACCTTAATCATGTGCATATGCTTCCATGACAATCACAGTAATCCCAACTACCATGTGTTGGTAATCCTGATATATTTATCATGGAATTAAAATAATAACTTAAATAGAATGAAATCCCTAACAAAACCCTATATATGCATACGTAAATCATATAACATATTACTCATGCATATAACTCAACTTACAATAGTTTTACGTACCATTTAAAGAGCATGTTATCATTTTATCATGCATGTCATGATACTTGAAAAATATAAAACCCTAGCATGATACTAGGTCTAAACAATCCTATCATGCTCGCACTTAATTTCTATCATCTTATGAGTGATTAGATTTACCTAATCCAAGCTTATACAAAATGTACAAAACTATCTTCTCCAATATCCTCGATAATTACCTAGGAATTTAAAACCCAATAACGCATGTATTAGCATTTAATATAACACAATAATAACCTAAAATTAACTAAAGCAATTCAAGAATAACTAATCAAATTGAGAAATGTATCAAGAAATTTAACAAAATTCGCGAAGTAAAGAAAGGAAGAATGGAGGATGTTGTCGAGAAGGAGGAGTTAGCAACGACAACCTTCGTCAATGCTAAGGTGAAGGAAATAAAAGAAAGGCCGGTGTATGGAGGAGATATTTGATGGATAAAGGGGCAACAAGGAGGGGAGGATTGACATAAATGACCGAAGCTAAGTGGAAAGGGTGTGGTGCTTTTGGACCAAAAGATAGGTAGAGGTTTTGGTGAGTTTGGTCGTAGGGTGGGGGTGTCTTCGGTGGATTTATGTGAAGCTTAGAAAATCACTTTGATGGTGGAGGATGTAGCAATAATTAGAGGTTTAGTGCAATTGGCCAAAGCCAAGGGTGGGGTCTGGTGCTTTTGGCTAAAGGTAGTGGTGAGGGATCAGTGAGTTTGGGTAAGGGAGTTAGGGTGTTTTTGGTGAGGTTGTGAATTGGTTGTGTAGTGGTTTTGGTAGGAGTTGCCGAAGGAGAGAGTGAGGGACCATTGGAAGTGAACATTGATAAGGGAAGGTGGTGAAAAATGTAATGAAATGACATAAAGAGCAATAGAGAGCTAGGGAGTTTTTTTGCTTCGGTATATTAGGGGAAAGAGAGGAGAACGTATACTTCATTTGGGGATGAAATTATGACACAAAGGGAGAAGGAGAATGAGAGGATGAAGGGTTTAAGAAGATAATGGCGTACAAGGTGCTATCAAGCAAAACAAGGGGAGGTAAACATGGAAGAGAGGGAGGTAAGGATGCTGGGGAAGGAATGGGGGAAAAGACTAAAGAAGATCTAGCATGCTAGGGCCATAGGTTATGGTAATTATATAGGTGAAGAACCGAGGTAGAATATCCAGTTAATGGAATTAGGATTACCCAATATAATGGATATTAGTTAATGTCTAACTTGGAATTTAAATTTAATATCCTACTATCTAACAAATATTAACCTAATGAAATTTTATATCTAATATATCATACCAATAATACACATTAATAATATTTTTAATACCAAATTCCCTACCATAATTATTACAACTAAAAACACGTAAGTTATGATTTATAATTAGGTTTTTCAAAAATGAGGTATAACGTTAGGTTTAGATAAAATTAGAGATATTAAAAGGATAATGTTTAAAGAGATCAACTTAAAGTAAGATAAGTTTGTGGTATTAATTGATTCATAGAGTGTCATCCACATTAGCAAAAATTCCAACTTCCACTCAAGATTAGAGCATATCCAAGTAAGGTATCATTGTGTAAGAGGTATACTTGAGGAAATTTAAACCAGTTTATAGAAATTTAACCATAAAAATGAGTCGGATATGTTCACAAAGTCCTTGCCCAAAATAAAGCTTAATTTATGTTGTAAAAAACCTAGTTTAAACAAGGTGTATAGTTTCTCTCGGTATAAAAGAAATGAAATCTTCATATATCTCAAAAGAGGGAGGACTGTTAGGGTTCCTAAACAAGAGGACGGATGCCAAGACCAAAATGACTTAAGAAAAGGGCATCGAACAAAGTAGCATAAGCTAGGGACAACATCTAAATGACGTCATTAGAGGCAAAACTAAGTGGCATCAACTAAGGGCAATAAACATTCAAGGGTGATGACTAAAGACTAACTGATAAAAACAATTAACTCAGTCAACCTAATAGTTGAGATCAAGGGAGAAAACATAAGGGAATAAGGGATGTCATGAAGTGGTTAGAAAATCGTTTAATATAATAGATTTGGTACTCATCATCATGACAACCTATAACTTGATAGATGTCAACTTATAGAGTCAATCATTAAGTTGTAACTTGTAAGTTTGCCTAACTATGATGATATTAGGTTGAAAGATGTACATGTAACACCCCAAAATTTACTACTTAAAAAGTTTATTTATTGGAAGCATAATAACAATATAATTGGATGTTAATGCCTTACTCAACATAATTTTGGCTTACCATAGTATTCTTACATTGAATACAAGGTAAAATATTTAGAACTTAAAATATGATAAATAGAGAATGAGAGAAATTTTCATAAACTTATATAAGAGTTGGAGTTTGACTCTGAGTACAATAAAAAAATATCCAATGGAACTAAGATTCTAAAAAGGTACACATATAAAACTATATACCGGATAACATTAACTCTACGTCCAAACCTAAGATATAAAAATAATCACTTATCCACAAGTGGATCGTTACAAGTAGATAAATCATATAAGTGGATCAGTGGTCCTTGCCAACCTACACAATAAGAGTTGGATAATTTTCTCATGGAAATGATCAATACTCATAAAAAAGATGATTATTATACTACACACTGAGTAAGGTAACAATACATCCATAACAAGGGTATACAAATACGTAAGGTCACATGGGAGAATAATAATGCATATTCATGATACAGTGAAAGAGAAAAATTGAACTAGAGTTTCATTATTAGGTATAATCCAATCCATTTTTTTAATTACATTGAGTTTAGGACCCTACTATTCTTAATTTAGTGGAACAGACTGAAACACCTCTCAGGACAGACACGGTTGGCTACTATTATTAAGCAAATGGAATGGACTCAACATCTCCTACAACAACACACTCCTTACCACTATTATTAAATCAATGTAGTAGCCTAAATCACCTTATAGGGAAAAATGAATTTGACCACTATTATCATACGGTGAAATATACTTAATAACTCGGTCCCGACTCACGTGATATTTTAAAGTAGTAGTGTCTTATTAAACTTTTGTTTATCTCTATGTCATCATATAGAAATTAATATAAATATGAAAGATATAAAATATAGACTTAACATAAATATGAAGAGCACATAAAACACAACCATGTGATGATTAAAACATTCCCTAAGGAAAAATGCCACAATTTTTCTACAAAACCAGGATTTTATAATATAAGCATAACTTATTCCATAAGGCTCATCTAGAAACCAATTTTAGTATACAATCCTAAAATAATATTATTAATAATATATCTAAAAAGTAATAACTCAAACACTTTACACATACGATAAGTCGATAACGAGCTTGCTCTAGGATTACTATTCACCATTCGATCCATGTTCTTAATTTATTAGACATATGCTACTCATAATCACCTCTAGCATTCTACATAACATAATTGGCACATTTTAAACCAATATCACATTATAAATATCAAATATTCTATATTTAACCCATATTGACCAAAATACTCCTATCTTTCCTAAATGCCTCAAAGTCACATTTTAGATAACTTATATCCTACTCAACCACCATTTGATCATATTAATTAGTAAATAAATTATAAATCATAAATAATTTATCATTCCACAACCATTTTCCATGTTATCATGAAATGTCTAAAATACCCTAAAGATAGCAATAATATCGAAATTTCCACAAAACCCTACAAGTTCAACAATATTATTTTCTGACCTTCAACTTAGTACCTCACCATACAAGTTGATCACATTCATTACCCACTTTCCCTACTTTATCAACATCATAGATCATACTACCATAGTTAGGGTTGCAAAACAAAACTTATTATAAGCTAATGTTTTCACGTAATACTTACTTTCCATAATACAACACCAAATTATCATGCAATGTCATTATCAACATGAATTATGAAATATAAATTCCAAATATGAAATTATACAAAAATTTATACATAACATTAAAAAACCCAAACCATGACATGTATCATTACCTAACTAACACTGGTCTCTATGCACAACTAAATCCTAGTATTCCTTCTCTAAGACCACTAAAAATCACCTAAAAATAAATAATAACACATGGTTAATATTTAAGAAAACAACTAAGGAAAAGCTAGTGCAAAGGAGGATAAAAAAGAAGAAGAAAATTGAAGTAAACGAAAAGGACAAGAGTTATGGGAAAATGTAGCATGAATGGAAGATAGTTGTGTGGGATGATGGCACAACAATGGGGGTATTGCATGAAACACTCATGTAGGAGGGGTTAGGTGGTGTAGAGAACTTTTGTAGGAAGTTTAGGGTGGCTTGATGTGTGGACGCAACTCAAGGGTGGGTTGCGTGAGCTGTTGACACAACTAAGGGTGTGTCGCGTGAGATTCTCATATAGGTAGGGTTGAGTAGCATGGGGTTTTAATGCAACAAAGGTGGTGTGGCATGAGCTTGGATGAGCTACACAGAAATTTGTTGTGTAAAAATGGCATAAAATGACATAGAAAACCATAAAGAAGTTGGGCAAAGAGATAGGGAGTCATGGGAGAAGTTTGGTGATGTAATAAATAAAGTAAGGAGAGACAATAGAGGGGTATTGATAGTTCACTATAGGAATATGGGTCAATACCAATGATTTATATTATCGGTATTAAGAACATATTCATTGGTAATAAATATTACCGACGATCATTTGTCAGTACACATGGGTTGGTAATAAGCTTATTTATGACGATAATTTTATCATCGGTATTAAGGCATAATACCAACAATTTATTCATCGAAGTTAGGTATAATACCGACAATTAAGTATTACTGGAAAAAAAATACCGTCTTTATTACCGACGATATATTGTTAGTGTTAAACTTAAATATTGATGATATAAAATTTAAATTTGAAAAAAATATAATTAGAAAACCCTTAATACTAAAAATTTTTTCTTAACACCGACGATCTTTTCTTCCTTAATAAAGATGCTAATAAATGATTTTCCTCCCTTATTATCGATGATATATCATTGGTATTAAGACTTAATAATGATGGTAATAAATGATTTATTTGAGCTCTATTACTATTAAAATACTCATTATTGACAATTTATCATTAATATTTCCCTTTTGAAAATATGATAGAAAATACAAAACCTAAAAATATTTAACTTGTCAATAATATTTATTAAATAATATATTTTAAACACAAATATTATTATATAAACATAATTTACAAAAAAAATATTGTTATTATATTTGACGTGTCAATAGTAACATAAAACCTAACAATCATCTTCATCTTGATCTTGATATGATGGGAGAGGTGGATGACCTTGAGACCATGCAGCCATAAAAGCCCTCATTTATCATAAATTTTCTTCTTATTGCTCAAATGCTACTTGTTGGTGGGCTATAAATGACTCATTTCTTTTTTGATTTTATTCTATTTGAGATTTATATTGTTGTTCTTGAACAAAATCAGCATGCATCCAACTCATACGAGAAGCAGCATGACCTGAACCCTCCCTTTCAAGCCTTCACCTTACACCTTCTCTATGCTGCGGATGACTGCCTAAGACATCATCTACTATCGGTTCTTCATCAATTTTAGGAGGTGTAGGATCATCAATGCTATAAGAAGCCATTTGGGTCAGGTTCTCCTCTTGTCTTCATAGCACATTATTCTGCACATATAAGTAGAAGTTAGACATATTATAAAAAAATGTTAGTAGTATATATTATAATTAATTACATATAACAAATTTACAAAATTCTCTTCAGCTTGGGGAGTAACCCATTTGTTGTTTTTGAAACGCATTTCTCTGTAGGTTTCCATGGCAGGCAACAATGTGTTTGTCTCTAGATTAGATTATACATAAAAGAAAAGTGAATACATTACACAATATTACATGATAAATAAATAAGAATAAATAAGAATAAAAAATATAAAAATACCTTCTTGTAGCAATATTTTGACTATGACTATGTACCATGACAATAAGGAGTGGTTTTTTTTGTCCTATTAGCATCATTTTTTTTCTTACCAAAGCCTTCATGAACAAAATAATAATTTTTTTCATGTTCTTTATATATATTTTTCATTTTATTCAATTTGTATACCAAATTTTAATATTACTTTACCACACGTCTATTTCAAAAAAAGAAGGCCTATAATTGTTGTCTTATTGTCAATCCTTCTTATGATCACATTTTCAATATTTATATCGATCAACCATCATTCGATTAAGACCTAATTTAATTATAGGTCGTGAAGGATTTTTCCTCCAAGGAGCTAAATCAAAAGAATTCTACATATATAGACAACCATAAGTTAGAAATTATATAATTTTCATATTATAATTTAATTAAAAAAGATAAAAAATAAACTTTACTTCATCTTATGGGAGAATCTTCGCCTAATCCTATGGAGAAATATATTACCACCTCTTATAAAACGGTGGTATCTTGGTCCTAATCTTATTCCCAATATATCTAATAAACCATTTACTATGTGGATCTATCACATTTAACGTGTTTGCTTGAAAATCAAAGCCCACCTCAAATTTTTTATGACCTCTTCTCTCAAACTCTTCCAACATCATCCTGTCCCTATTTTTTTTCTTTGGCCCTCCTTCTATGACCTGAAACATGCATATATAATTTTATCATTGAAATAATAAAATTCTTAAAGTAAGAGTGATGAATCAAAATGTAATAGACCAAATTTTATACCTTATGAGTTCCAACACTTAGAGAATCATTTGCAAGGACGCGATGGATCACGTCCATTGCCATCGCCATCATAACCTCTGACGACAACATCAGCCATATAGAAACAATAGAAAATATCAAATATTTTTATATATAGAAAATATACATCATGATGATACACATAAATAAACAAAATGCATAACATTGAACAAAATCATAAATGTTAGTACAAAAACTCAACTTATTAAACAATTACTAATTGGAATTGTAAATGTTATCACTATCATTAAATTCTCCTTCACTATCTCCATCCAAAAAATCTTGTTCCACATTGCCATCTTAAAAAATAAAGTCTCTCATGTCTTCTTCATCATCAATGTCGATCGAAAAACTATTACAATATTTAATTTATCAAGGTCTCTGATATCAACATTGAATTCAAATCCACTCGATTCAACATCATCTACCATATATATGTTGTCAAAAGCATCATCATCTAAGTCCTAAATGTTGCGATGATTGACTTCTCATACAACTTTCTAATTTGGGTCATTGTACAAATCATCCATGTACCAAACTTGCTTTGCACGAATTCCAAGAATATATTGGCCATCTTTGTACCACTCATCCATATCATACACACATATAAGATGATCCGTACGCACAATCCTCTTCTTTTTCAGATCCATATCAAACCACTTGCATTTAAATAAAACTACAAAACACTTGGAAAAGTAAGATAATTTTGTTATCTTAATTAATTATCCATATAACTTGTCACCGCCCTCGCTTAATACACATACGCCACTATTTTGTGTTTTTCTCTTTAGACCCGTATCATGTGTTGAGAATTTAACTCCCTTAATTATGCAAATTGAATAAGAAAGTACCTATCAAATGCTCCTAATGATAATGAAAATAACTTATCAGTGCATTCAAGTGATCTCATTTCACGTAACTCGTACATCCGTAATTGTTATGTGTTTTAAATAATTAATGATTTAATAAACCTAATAAAGAATTATCATAAGTTTCCAATTGTTATGGCTAAAAATAATTACCTTTGAATAGAACCAAGATGGAAATTCTTTCCTTTGTACTTCTTTCAAATTGGCACCACCCCCACGTAGTTGAATATCATCCATGTGTTCACTATAAAAATAATATATTTACACTATGTACTTATATATAATACTATGATAAATATCTACAATATTATAATACACTCACTCTAAAAATTTCTATATTTTTGGATAATTGATCAAAACATACCATTGAGTGCCTTTATTAACTTTATTTGCTATACTCACATGCATCTTCTTACCAATAGAGCGAGCCTGAGAGTGGAACACCAATATATAACGCTTCTCCACAATCACATCTACATTTCTATCTGGCCTGTTGAACTTAGTCTCAACAACTTTTAAGTACATAGGAAAAAAACTTAATGCTTCCTCTACTATGAAACCTTCAACAATAGAAACTTTTGGCGAGCACGATTTCGTATACACTCCTTCAAGTCCTTTAACTTACTCTCAATGGGATGCATCCATATCCCATGAACCGATCCATCGAGTCTTTCTTCTTCAGGTAAGCGGATTAATAAGTGAACCATGTCACTGAAAAAAGATGGAGGAAATATGCATTCCATCTTACATAAGATAATAACGATATGCTCTTCTACTTTCTCCACATCTGCCATGTGAAGCTTCATTACACATATCTGAATGAAGAAGTTACTTAGCCCGATAATGGCGTCACTTATTTGCTTGTTTAAAAAAGAATGCACACCTAACACTAATAGATGTTGCATTATGATATGATGGTCATGTGAGTTCAAATCGCTCAATCTAGTATCAAGAACATTCTTCCTCAAATTACCAACAAAAACATTAGGAAACTTCACATCCCTAAAAAGGTTAAGGAATGTTACTTTATCATGTGATGAAAGTATATATTCCGCAGCAGGTTTCATTAACTTATTCCCATTATAATAAAAATGTAGCTCATGCCTAATGTTCATATCTGCTAATCGCGTATCACATTATTGATTTCCTTTGAATCAGGAGTATCAAATAAAGTCTCAATCAAATTAGAAGAAACACTCTTCTCAATATGCATGACATCTAAATTATATTTTAGCATAAGCATAGACCAATATGATATCTCATAGAAGATGATTTTCTTCTTCCAATTTAATTCATCAACATTTCTCTTTCTATTGCCACAATATTTTCCAAATGGACGATCTTGCACGTGACTTAACTATATTAAGATATCAAGAAGAGACAACTTTTGAGGAGGACTTTTTTCAACTTTACCATTAAATAATTTTCTTTTCCGCATTAGATGATCGTTTGTAAGAAATCATCTATGTCCAATATATCCTATCTTACCTCTCAATATAACATATAGAGTATCTTTATTGTAACTAGGGTACACAAGATATCCTTGTCCATTCCATCCTGAGATATATGATCAAGTAGGAAAATCATTAATAATCCATAGCAATACTGCATGCATTTTAAACACTTGATTATTAAGAACATCTCATGTATCTACTCCTACCACCCACAAATATTTCAATTAATCACTCAACAGTCTAAGAAATACATCAATATCCATCGAAGGTCCATGACGATCAAGGATTAATAAAGTCAACATAAAGAACAGTCTTTCATGCATAGCCATGGGGTAAGTTATATGTAATTATAATTACTGGCTACATGCTATAATGGCTTCCTATGCTAAATTGATTAAACCCATCAGATGCTAACCCTAAACAAACATTCCAAGGATTAGCAGCAAAATCTGAATACTTTAAATCAAAATCTTTCCATGCTTGTCCATCAACGGGATGTCATAGCACCCCTGGCTCCCTAGAACACCTAGTCAAATGCCATCTCATGTTTTTAGTAGTGTGTCTGTAAGCATACAACATCTTCAATCTTGGTGTCAGTGGAAACTATCGTAATACTTTATGAGGTATTTTTTCCTTTGTACCTTCGTCAACTTATTGAGAGATCCCACATACTGGATAACTATTTCTTTTAGTACTTTCTTTCCAAAAAATTACACAATCAAACCCGCACACGTGAATCAATTCACACCCTAAACCTAACTTACTCATCATCTTATAAGTACCGTAATACGATCCGTGCAACTTATTTTCCTCTGGAAGAGCTTCTTTCACCAACTTTAATAATCCATTAAATGACTTATTACTCCATTTGTTTAACCCCTTATGATGCATCAACTTTACTAAAAAGTTGAGAGAAGATAAATTCTTGCATCCGAGATATAATTCTGTCTACATATTCTAAAATAATTCTCCATAATATTGATCCCTATCATTTCCCACATCACCACCTAAAGTCCTATTAGTATCTCTATTAATTATATTTTCACCACCTAGGGGTTCATTGTCATTGATGTCATCTACATGAGGCTCATCAATGCCACCTAACGAATCACCCAAAATATGTGTCATCTCACATCCTCTCTCCTCCTCAACAGACATTGACTCCATTTCACTATAGTATACCTATTTATCATACGTTAGCATAAACCGAAAACGTAGTGTGTGACTTTTAATTATAATTCTTACACCCATCCAAATTTAGATTTTTTTCCATTTCTTACATGGACAACAAATATAGCCCTCCAAATTTAAACAATTTTTGCCATTTCAATAAATTCTTGAAGCCCATTCCAAAACTCGTCAAACCTGCGATTCCGTAGCATCGTCCAACTCTTATCGATAGTCATCTTATCTGTTAATTTTTTTCTTCAAATAAATAACTTTCACTTATCCTATCAATAATTAAATTTAGCACATATAAAAATGGTGTGAAATCAAAACAAATCTTACACCCTTATTTTAAGTTAACATTACATTTATTTCATTTATTGTGATTTCACAAGAGTTCAACTATATAAAATTTAAAAAAATTATAAAAGATTTTAGTTTTTTTGATCATTAATTAATTTACTAGCATCTAATGTCAATAATTTTTTTCGTTTCAAATTATTAGAGATTATAAATTATTAATTATTAATTATCGTCTAAGGTCAAGAACATTTTTTTATTTTCATATTTTTTTGAAGTATTTACCTCTAAAGTTTTTTTTATTAATTTTTTTAATAGCTAGGATGAAGCTTACCATTAATTATTATTATTATTATACAATAAAAAAATAAAAAATGAACTTTTCTAACTATTTATACTAATCTTATTTTTGGCAACAAATATTAATTAAATCTAACAAGATCACAAAAAAAAAATACATATCACCAATTTAAAAAATCTACTGACATGTTGCTCCTAAAAACATATACACATACGAAGATATTAAAGTATTTATTAATTACCAGCCATCAACTAAAATATACTAATATTTTTTCTAATATAACGTGCATAATAACATCAAATGACAATATATAATATCATTATACACATAATCTAACTATAATAATCTAATACCCCAATTATAAAATCTATTAAATCAACTCTATAAAACCAAAACACAATAATCTAAATAAATCAATCAAACCCTAACTACAATAATATGATTTAAAAATTATTTTAATTTAGTTAATATACCAAATATTACCATAAATTAAAATAAATAATTGATAAATATACCAAATTAATGTTGAAGGGTTGCTTGGGCCACAAAGGGTGGTGACTCCCCATGGTGCTCCGACATTGGGCTGCAAAACACATACAACAAACCATTATTGGTCATTTTTAAACTAACTAATAATTAAGGACAATATATCACAAGCATACAAACCTTCAAACGTAAAAAAACATAGAAAATTGATGGATATTGACATAAATAATGGCGGAAAGTCATGGTTTTATAGAGAGAAGAAGCTGACAAATGAAGAATTATGGCTTACGTATGGTACATATCTGACTCTTAATATTGGCGATTTTAATCGTCAGTATTAAGTTACAATTAAACAGGATAACATCGTTTCTGTCACCCAAAAATAATTGATCCTCTTAATACCGACAATTTATCATCATTATTAGGAAATAAAAATTTAAATGACGTAGTTGCCTTAGAAAGGGGGATTTGTTTTTCCTTATTACCAACGATTTATTGTCGGTATTAAGAGTTTATCATAGGTAATAAATATTTCATCATTCCTTGGCGGTATATTTTTCTCCTATATCAACTGGCTAATTTTTCTTGACGTTATATCGTCAGCATTAAGGACCATATTGTCAGTAATACAATTTTTACTTTAATAAAAATTTGGGTGGGGGGAGGGATTTTCCTCCATGGAAATTCAATAAAACATATTTCTTGTTATTGACAATAAGTATCATCAGTATTAAGAAATAAATTGTTAGTTTTATTTTCTGACATTTTACTAAATTTTTTTGGGTAAAAATTTGGCACCACTAAACATCGACGATACATATCGTTGATATTAAGAATTTTTCAACCTTTTTTTTAAGTGTTTTTTTATCGCCTATTCTAATACTGACAATTTATTGTCAATGTTATAGCTTAATACCAACTATTAGTTTTCGTCCATTTTAGACCTTTTTCTGGTAGGGGTTGACGTGGTGGTGTGCAAAGCTATGAGCGATAGAGAGTGAGGCATAGGGGTTCATGGGCAGAGGTAGATCGGAGGGATACGGATGGAATTTTTGTGCGGTATATCCCAAGAGTTGAGAGAGGTGAGGGTGATGATTGGAGGTACAACCGAAGGAAATAGGTTGGGGAAAGAAAAATTCACGCAAGGAAGAAGAGGAAGAAGATTGGAGAAAGAGAGGGAAAAAAGGAAAAAAAGAAAAGATGAAATAACAGGGAAAAAGGTAAAGGAAAATAACTTTAGAATTAGGATTAAAATTTGGTTTACATTTAGAGTAAAGATTTAGGGTAAGATTAAAACATTAAACACCCAAAATTTGATTTTATTGAAAATATTAATTATCAGTATTATGATTAAATGAAATTTAAGATATTACATTATAAGTCGGACAATTAATAACCGTTGAGTGTTATTGTTAAAGATGACGGTTGGTATAAAAAGTCATCTTCTAACCATTTGTAATCGCCTGCAAGCTCCTGAATTTTTTCTAATTATTCATACTCAATGAAAGACTTATATTTTTCTTCCAACAGTTCTTCACTCTTATGCTTGAAATTTTTTTCTTTGCACAAAAGCTAAGAGGGTTATTATTCTCCAGGCTAAGGGGGTTATTTTGAGCAACATTACTAAAAATTTAGTGTTGTTTGTTGTATTATCGCAAAATAAAATAGACCACACAAAATTTGAAAAGGGAAAAACGGGAGAAAAAGAATTTGAGCCTGGACATGCCAATTTTAACCGCAAAATTAGAATTCGATAGAAGCCGCGTTATAATCGGTTAGTTACATAGGGGGAGCTACGTAGTCCACTGAAAGAACGCAATCCCACATAATAATAATGCATCCTTCCCCACAAAACTGAAGAAAAAAGTCGAGCATGCCCACTAGTTTGGTCTTCAAAACCTTCCCAAGAAATGAAGATGTGGCAAATTAAAAGGCAAAAATGAAGGAGAGGAAGGACATTGTTCATTCCAAAGATAGTAAATGTTCACTCTGTAAGAACCAATATTAAACCACAATCTCCCCCTCAAAGACAACTTGAATTCCCTGGCACCTAATGGTCTTTTATAATCTTCAGAATTTTCATTATATCAATGTGCTTCTCTTCTAATTTCCAAGTGCCACTCTTGGGATTATACCCTTCCCGATTCCTGCTACGGAAGAGGTAAAATCTTACCGCAAAACCCATCCACCACATTTTCTTTTGGATCCTTAATTATTACCAAGAACCTTAAATCAAGTTTTTATTTTTAGTCTGCTTCAATCTTGGTTGAAGGGAATTCTATTTTAGGTTTTTCTCCTTAACTTATATATAGACATACATATATTACTGTTTAAATTGATTTGAAGCGAGGAAAAGATCAAGTGGTATCTATGGTGTCACATAAACATTTAGCATTCCTAATCCTCCTCCTCTTCCTTGTATCGACCTTGTCAGAGGTCGTACAAGGAGGGAAAAAGGCAGCTAAGGATGAAAGAATTGACAATAATGATGATGATGATGATGATGATAGCGACGATGATGACGATAAAGATGATATCAAGGTGACATCAGCAGAAGGAGGTGTTACTTATGATGGAAGATCATTGATAATCAATGGCAGAAGGAAGCTTCTCTACTCAGGCTCTATCCATTATCCACGTCTGCCCGCTGAGGTACCAAAAATAGCAACTCCGTCAAATCAATACTGCATCTGCATGGGGTAATATTTGTTAGATGAAAAAGGACTGTCTTTTGTGGTTTCATCTTTAATGGATTCATTCATTTTAGATGTGGGACGACGTCCTTCGGAAAGCCAAGAATGGAGGTCTGAATACAATCCAGACTTATGTTTTTTGGAACGCGCACGAGGCAGTGAAAGGCAAGGTAAACGTCGGATCATCATATAACAAATCCATCCATCCATCCATGACATAGCAAACTAGCTAGAAATTAAAACCCAAGTCAAGCATCGTTCTTCTTCTTCTTCTTTTATTATTAATTTTTTTTATTTATTTTACAGTTCTACTTTGAAGGAAACCGTGATTTGGTGAAGTTCATCAAGAAGATTCAAGAGCACGGCATGTATGCTACCCTTAGGATAGGCCCTTTCATCCAGGCTGAATGGAATCATGGGTATGCAATTAACATAAATCAAAATCCAAGTTTTAGTTACTGATAGTAAACACTTATATGTATCCACTCATTAATCAAAATCATTCATTCGTGTCTTTTATCTCTGGACGGTCGAGCAGAGGACTCCCTTATTGGCTGAAGGATGAGAAGGGAATGATATTCAGAACCGAGAACGAACCATGGCAGAGAGAAATGTCAAGATGGACCACCAAGATTATAGATATGATGAAAGAAAACAAATTGTTTGCAGGTCAAGGAGGTCCTATCATTCTCGGCCAGATTGAGAATGAGTACGACCACGTTATGGCAGCATTTGATGAGGGAGGGATTAAATACATCAAGTGGGCAGGAGAGCTGGTTCTTAAACAGAACACTGGTATTCCATGGATGATGTGCGAGCAAAAGAATGGTATACCTGGCGCTATAGTAAGTGAAAAACATAACAATACTATTCAGTATTGGATCGGTTTTTGTTGCTCGCTACCTCTTTCTGTTTCTGTTTGTCTTTGTCCTGCAATTGAAAATAGGCAGGGGAAATATATATATAGACTTACATGCATACATATGGTTAACTCTTTGAATATATAATTTCCACAGATTGACGCATGCAATGGTAGGCACTGTGGTGATACATTTGATGGTCCAAATGCACCAAATAAGCCAAAATTGTGGCCAGAGAACTGGGTCGCTCAGTACAGGGTGTTTGGAGATCCTCCTTCACAGAGACCAGCTGAAGATATTGCAAATTCGGTGGCACGTTGGTTCGCAAGGAATGGAACCCATGTCAACTATTATATGGTAACCGCCGACAAAAACAACAGCATAAAAAAATTCTGGACTAGCTTATAAGATCCATCATCTAAATTTATATATATATGCCTACATACATTCATACGTAACAGAAGATCAGTCTTTCATTATATGTTTGTTTGTACTGACAGTACTATGGTGGTACAAACTATGGAAGATCAGGTGGTCCATTTGTGTTAACCAGATACTATGATGAAGCTCCACTGGATGAATTTGGTAAGCAATGCATTTAAAAGCAGCATTAATTCAAATATACATATGTCGCTCTCTGTGTCTACACTATATGACATTCTAGGAGCGAGGCAATTAGCATACGCCATTATGTTTAGTATACTTGAGCGTAATCAGCATATATGTCCAATCAATATAATAAATATCTAGTAAATATCATATCAGCTTGTGTTTGGGTGAGAGTCTCTCCCAGTACGTAGTATTTCAGCTACAGTTATTTCAAGAATATATTACTTATAATAAATTTATATGCTAAATATAGTAAAACAACAAATCTTACCAGCAAATAACTAACAGAAACAGTTTTCCCAGACAAAAGCTTAGCCAACTCTAATGGATGTTTCCATCGGCTTTTTCAATTAGTAGCAGATTATGTCATAAAAGTATTGAACACCGTTGCTATTGTAAGCTCCTAACCTATCAAACATCACACCTAAAATTTGCAAATGATGTCCTTCTAGTTGTCGAATTTGCTAATGCATTTCTATACGCAATATGATATCTGGTAATTTCCAAACAAATCGGTCGATTTACAGGTATGCCAAGAGATCCAAAGTACGGCCATCTAAGGGACCTTCACTTTGCATTGAAGCTAACAAGGAAAGCACTCCTATGGGGATCAGTTTACCGAGTCCAAGAGCGTCCTGATGGTGATGCTAGGTGGTATGAGAAGCCTGGCACTAACATTTGTGCTGCTTTCTTGTCCAATAACAACACTCACCTCAACAAGACGGTTCAGTTTAAAGGCCATAGTCACTTCTTACCACCCAAATCTGTCAGTATCCTCCCCGACTGCAAGACTGTCGTCTTCAATTCTAAGATGGTAAGTTAATCGATGTTCACTAATACACACACATATATAGAAATGTATGCTCACACATCAACCTTTTTGTGCTTGTAATCACAAACAAATTAATAAAAAAAAGGTGGTCGCACAACACAGCGCCAGAAGCTTTGTACCGTCACAGAGAGCAAACAAGAAGTTGAAGTGGGAGTTCATTAGCGAAGCTATACCGGATAAGGGACCCATCTTTAGCAGCCAAACTATAGAGCAATTTGCTTTGACCAAGGACACCACTGACTATGTTTGGTACATAACCAGCGTTGATTTGGATGCTCTTGACTTGCCTTTCAGAAGATCTATCCAACCTGTCATGCAGCTTTTGAGTCTTGGTCATTCTGTGCTCGTCTTCATCAATGGAAAATTTATAGGTATGTATCTACTTTCTCAATTCACCTATAAAAATGGGGCAGAGGAAAAAAACCTCTTTTTCTGTTAATTAATTGCTATAATAGATATGAAAGAGTTGACGATCCTGTGTTTTTTTATTGGCATTACGAAAAATCCAGGAACACAGCATGGGATCAAGAAGGCCTATCAATTCCATTACGACGTGCCCATAAAATTGCGCGAAGGAGTTAACACCTTTGCATTTTTAAGCTCGACAGTGGGTATGCCAGACAGTGGTGCCTACATGGAACATAGGTACGCTGGTATCAAATCCCTGATGATTCAAGGTTTGGCTACCGGCAACCTTGATCTAGACTTCAATGGGTGGCAACATATTGTTGGCCTGGAGGGAGAGCACAATCAATACTTTACAGAAAAAGGAGCAAAGAAAGCTAAATGGACTCCGCTACAAAAGGGTGCCAAAGTTCAACCACTGGTTTGGTACAAGACCTACTTCGATGCTCCGGAAGGAAATGATCCAGTAGCCATCAATATGGTCAATATGACCAAAGGAATGGTATGGGTTAATGGTCAGAGCATTGGTCGTCAATGGAGTTCAAACCTGTCTCCACTAAATGCTCCTTCTCAAGATGAGTACCACATTCCAAGGTCATTCCTTAAGGACAAAGACAACTTGCTGGTCATCTTTGATGAATCCATGGGGTTAATAGAAACAGTCCAGATACAGACCGTAAACAGGGACGTAATCTGTAGCTGGATAGGAGAGAATTATCCACCCCATGTCAGGTCGTGGAAGAGGCACAAGAAGGATATTCTGTCAACAAAGGAGGAGATTAAGACCACAGCTGAACTTCAGTGCCCTGAAAACAAGGTAATCACTGCCATTGAGTTTGCTAGCTTCGGTGATCCTTGGGGATGCTGTGGTCTGTTCAAGCACCAGACATGCTCAGTGCCTGGTGCTGAAAAAGTGGTTGAGCAATTCTGCTTAGGTAAGGATAGTTGCACGGTTCCATTGGACAGAGGCTTATTCATGAAGGGCAACAGTGACCCGTGCCCACATCTTGATATCAAGAACTTGGCAATTCAAGCAAGATGTGGTCTGAAGCAGTAGCGCAAGTGAGATGAAAAGAGATTTGGAATAGAAGAGATAGAACAATAAAGAGAGGAAACACGAGCACCGGGTGCTTCAGAAGTGGTGACAGGTTTTGAGAAAAGCATTTAATAAAACCCAAGAGTGGCAGCAAACGACGATTTAAGAGAAAGTACATTTTTAGCTTTTCATAGTAATATTGTACTCGAATTATGTTCGTGATACATTTATCTTTCGTAATCTGCTTTACATAGTAATATTGTACTTGACGTATATTGTTGTATATGTTTTTCATAATCTTCTCCACGGGAATACGGTTTCAATAATTTGATAATTTGACGCTAAGAGAACAAGAACATTCGTTTTGGCAAATATACATACCAACAGACAAACTCTTGGTTGGGAAAGGAGGTGCGAAACCTAATTTGATAGTGTCACTGTTTCAACTTCCATACGAGTCCATCCATCCAAAATTTCTGAGTTGGCTCCCCCCCCCCCCTTTATCTGGCAGACTGGCACGAAATGGCCAAATGTTGACACAACGTTCTGACTCATCCAGTGACCTCTCTGATCATGATGCCTCATCTGCTATCATAGGTTTTTTCTTTCTTTTCCTCTCTATAGCTGAATGTTTACTTTTTCCAAAAAAACACTCGCACTAGCCGAACACCTCAAGGATAGTCAACAGGCTCAACATAGTCATGAAAACATAAAGCTATCAAACTTGCAGGACACAAGAAGTTTGATGCCATCTAAAGCGAAGACAGTCATTCGGTGATATAAAGTACAGCAATGAGACACTATAAGTAGTGTAGTTCGTTCCAGAAAATATGAGGGCCGAAGATGTATCTGCCAAAATTTCAACCAGAAACAAAGCATACTGAAAATTCTGAGAAATGTAAGACAAAAACCAACAATATTATTGCATATAGTTCTCAAAATACATGCCTTGCAACAGAATTAGCCCCACCGCCTTCTATCCTCCTCTTCATCAATTGAAGTATACCACGAAGGCCTCCGCTTTGCATTGCTCAACCTGTAGTTGAGGAGAATCTCTTCATTGCAGAGAGCCCTAGAAGCCACGAGAACTAGGGTCTTCAAAACTGGAGAATCTGAACCATCACGGACAGAACTCCAAGATTTAAACCAGAAACGGCCAAACCTCTTCATATTTGCTCCCTCTTCATTTCCAAATGCTATATTTGGAATGTAGGTTCTCATGTCCTTTTCAGACAAGGGGAAATCATATGGGGAAATCATCACATTTGGAACCATATCTTTTGCAGGGTGGTTGGCAAAGTGAGCAAAGGCTAATGGATTCCGTCGCTCCAAAACGTCAGCCCCACTGACCCCTCGAGGGCTCTCCAGAGGCTTGTTAAGCATTTTCCATATTCGGTCAGAGCTGGTCTCAGACGTAGTCATCTTGACTTGAGTATTGGCATTTCCATCCCAAAACTCACGGTTATCACCACCCATGCCCCAAGGTTGGGCATTTATAATAGTGCCATCATACCGAGTAACCAAATATGGATTGTTACCGTCAATTCTAGGGTATCCAGGAATATAGCGGTAGTGAGCTGGAGAGTATATCACACCAGGGTATATAGCTATAATTGAACCAACATCAGCTTCACCTTCTAAAAATAACCCAAGACCAGCATCTTTGTGAGGAATTAGGGAATCTTGAACCTTTAGGGAGTAGCCAAGATGTTCCTTCAAACTCAGGCCCACCTGGTTCAGTTTCAACGGTTTTGTATCAGGTACAGCTGCACTAGAAATGCTCCTGCTTTTTAGTTAACAAGTATAAGGTTATTCTCAAAGGCTTGTCATAATAATTTAAGACAGGTCAATTCCAACAAATGTTGGTGAAAAAAAATCTGAGAGAATCATATGTACGCCATCCCTCAATCCCTAAATTTGCAAAGAATGAGAAAACAGATATTGACAGTAAGAAGACAGAGAAGAAAATATCCATTCTCAATGAACAGAAGAATGCGAGACAGTTACTTCTTCAAAAATTGACTCGATATTTTCAATTCTGCATGACCATGAAGAAAAATTAGAAGATAACAGGATAGGTACTCACCAGGACGATTATTAAGTGAGCCACCAGTACCACCAACAGCAAAACTGAGCCCACTTCTCTTAGGGATTTCTGATGCTGATTCAAAAGCCTCATTTCTACCCCTAATTTCAGGACCAAGAATTTCATCCATAAACGTGCAGAAGTTTCTTAATTGTGAATGAATATTTTCTTGGACTTGCTTCTGTTGATCAGCCAGGGAAGCTTTACTAGCCATATCAATGATCTCTTCTGCATCTGCCTCATCAGCATCTTTTCCCAACCGGTTATAACTATGAATAAAAGGCATAAAGAAGACATCAATTGAAGCCTTAGTATTGGAGTATGGGTCATACAGTTAAATACCAGTCCCAATACGCAATATCGGCCAATATTTATTAGATTTTGGTTCAGTCAATATGCAAAATTGGCAATACGTGGCGGTTTTTGAACTTCACATATTAATCAGCAATATATCGGTTATGAGCCGATATTTTATCAATATTTTACGAAGATATTTGCTTATATTTGTTGTAAAAAAAAATCACATCACAATAACCATGACATCTAAAATATCATTTGTGACACCCCAATACTGATACACCGTGACAACAGTTTTATTGCTTGTTAAGGGATGGAAACAAGAAACAATCAAGTGAATAAACAATATCCATAAACTTCAATGAAAAAGAAGATAAATAATAAATCATTGTTGAGAGCAGAGGTAAAACATAAAAAATTAAAAAAAAAGGGTAATAAGTTTATCACCATGCCTACCTGGTTTAATCATTGCAAAGGTACCAAGTCATATAAATATTTGAAGCATTGATTGCATCAACAAGCAACTGGCATGAAGACTGTTTGAGCATGATGACAAGTGGCTAGGGTTGTTTATGTTATCTGATATCTAATGAACCAATTCGATATTCAAATTGATCTTATCAGAAAAATCAAATAACCTGTGATATTTTTTTTAAATCAAATAACCTATCTAATCAATAAAAATTTAAATAAATAGGATATCTGATATAACAAATACAAATAATATTGATAAGTTATAAACATATATATACTCTAAAAAATATTTATTTTTCACAACAAGTTATTGTATATAATCATACATATGAGTGTTTATTATGAGTAAATTTTATACTTTTTAATTATTATTTTTATTAAATATTTAAATATTATCTAAAATTTGAAATTACTAACTGGATATAATGTAATTTAATACTCAAATCAAATTATTAGATTATTTCAATTCAAATTGAACAAGTTTATTATCTTTTAAACAAGAATTTTTTACCAGATATCTGATCCATGAACATCCATGGTGGTAATATAGGATATATGATTTCCCATGCCAAAAACACTTATAATTGAAGGAATTAATCAAAGAAGGCTGAAGTGGAACTCTTCACTTGGGAGAGTATCCGTCCAAATAACAAATCATCAACTATTTCCTTGTTGACTCTTTAGCTCCCTCCCACGGTCTTCCGAACAAAATGTCAAAAGCCATCTTGATCAAAGAATATATACTAATGTGAATATAAACCTTTGAGTTGTCCAGTGTTGGATACATAGCACACGAGAAAACAACTACATAGAAAAGCGAGCCAGGGCACAGTAATAGCCAAAATACCTTTCAGTTATGTTTCAGGAAAACAATATGCCAGGTGCACATAAAGAAGGAGAAAGAAAACAGCAAAATCATTTATCGAGCAGAGAAAAAGCATATGAAGGAGTAAATAAAAAAGAAGCCTGAACTAGTTATATTGAACTGCAAAATATAGTCTCAACACAAACACAAATACCTCTCAAGGAAATAATACAACCATAAACATTCAAAACTCGTTTGGTCCTGTAAAAAGCACAATGATTGGAGACAGGGAAGTACAGGAGAAGTGGCACAGAACCCATCATCTTTAGTCAACAGTATAATATAATGCAAACCTTGTATAAAGGAATAAACGATTTATGTCTGCTTCAAGCTGGAGACTTCTTGGATCCTTGGCAAATGTGGAACTTTTTGCAAGGGTTTTTACAGCCTGGAATATCATGAGACAGAAGAAAGCATCAGAAGGGGGGGGGGGACAATAAAGTGATATGGATTGTTACAATCAATCCAAGTTTATTTCAAAGTATGAGCTCAGATATCATTTATCAATGTCAAGTTGATTGGTTACTGTAACTCCCATTGCAAAACAGCATTGTTCATTAGGTAACAAGAACATAAAAGCACAACTTTGAAACTCCGGATCTGTCATAAATGAATGACGGAACAGATGATTGGAGATGTAATCCTTGTGTAGCAACTTGAATGAAGCATCACTTCCCAATAATACTTTAATTGGAATGGGTGCAGTGAATAACATCACAGAAACAAATAAAAGTACACTAAACAAGAAAAAAAGGGTCTCATCCGAAGTAGAACCAGCAAAAAGACAATCTTAACAGCCCCTTTTAACATTTCCTGCACGATAGAAAATTGCAGCCAAAACAGCCTGCTTGAGTGCTGCTTTAAAATATACATCCACCCTTCCCCTCAAAGAAAATCATTCACCTTAATAAAGTACAGTTAGGGACTTCCCACAATTGAATAACAAACCTATAAAAGGGGATATGTAGAATACATAGAATCTGTATTATCATTACAAAAAGCAACAACTAAGTTCCTTAGTCATTCCTTTCACTCCATTACACAATGCTGTTAACATAAAGCCATAAGACCTATAGTAAATTCTTATCCTAACAAGTTACATATAAAAGAGCGCATGCCAAGGATAACTCTACCGTAAATCAAAATCAGAAGATAAACACAGAACACATGAAAAATCTCAATTACAATAACAACCAACAAACTACTCAATGCCTCAATATTTCACAGTATTACAAGCATCTACTAGTACTCTTTTGATTGTACAATACATCACAATGGACTAATGGAGTAGCATTCCATCATTACGTTACTCTAGAGAAACAAGTATATTTCATGTTAGCTGCAACCACTTTAAATTCCTCAAAATTTCCTTACAAATGAACCATAAACGTGCACCAAGGAATCAAGATTTATAGATTCGTATACCAGAAGCAAGGCAACTAAAATTCGGATCTTTTAACACGGGGATTAAAGTTTCTGACTGACAGTGACACACCCATGGATAAGCAAAACTACTGTAATCCTATTTATCGAGATGGCTTGAGATAATTTTCCCGTTAGTTTATCAACTATAAAAAGCAATGTAACAATGCAAGCAGATTGAATTTGAAAAAAAAAAAAAAAAGGATGTGTGGCGGTTCACCAATTTCTCGAGCGAATCAACTCACCCAACCAATGCTCTAAAAGATATATTGGAGCAAAATTAAGGAATTACCTCTTGAAATTTCTGGAAGAGAAACGCCATTTTGACTTGGTAAAAGAAGTATCGCTTCGTCTTTCAATCTAGAATTCGGCAAACGCTCCACCTACAGCTTCAGTTGCGAGAAATAGAGTCAGCGAGAGAAATTGCAGAAGTTTACACATGATGAGGGACGACAGCTTAGCGGCGCTGCCAAACTCAGGGTTCAAGGCATTAAGCAGTACTGAACTGAGGAAATTTTATAACCGAACCGGCCGGTCCAATCAATTGATTACCATATAAATTGGAGAGACTTTATCTTACACTCTACTAATTTTATGTATCGGGTATTTAAATAAATATAAATAAAAATTAGATATTTAAATAAATATAAATAAATAGATATTAATACAAATATAAAGAAAGAGACAAAATATATCAGATGTACATGGATAAAAATTTATCAAAGCCGATATAAAATTATATTTTTATTCATTATTTATATAATTTTTATTATACTTTTTAATGTCAAAAGTTAAAATATAATTAAATTTTTATGATCTAAGTATATATAATTTTAATATTAAATAAATTTTATTTTAAATTTGATAAGGTTTATGTAAAATTTAATAGATATGTAAAAAAATAGAAAAAATATCCATCAAATTAAATACAAATATAGATATAAATTTTATTATGAAATTTGAATAAGGGATAGAAGATATCCAATTTATATTTGTTGGGACGCTGTTGTTATTCCAATCAATTACGATGTTGGGGAGGAAATATTTTCTATATAAATCTAATAATTTTTTATTGATCCTCAAAATATAGAAAAATTAGAGATTTCGTAGAACTTTTGTGATATATTTAAACTCAGCTGTTTAGAGAGAGAAATCAAGTGCAGTACCGAGTGCGTAGAGCTTCTGCATTTCCTTCATCTAAATCAAAGAGGACAAAGGCCGATAAATTTCCATGATAAATTTGATTATATAAAGAGCATAACATAATGGAAAGGCTACAAGTTATTGATGGTAGAAGTATTACTATTATTAGTACCTTTATTTTTACTATGTCCACATTTATTTCGGTAACTTTTTATTTTTAAAATTATTGGTATATCATTATTTTAGATTATTTATATTATATATTATTTTTATAATTTCATTATCAATATTATCTTTTATATATTATTACTTCGTGGGTATATCTTACTATACTTTATTAAATGTTTAAATTATTTATATTTATATCTTTATTAATTATATGCACCTACCATATCCCTATAATTATTAATATTAATTATAATTATTAATATTAATTAATAGTATTATTAAGGATAATTATTATTTATTTATTTATATTAATTATGAATATGAATTGTGATTTATTAATAATTATTCAAAATTAATATAAAGTATCAATATTTAATATTTATTAATATTAATCATTTATAATTAATATTAATTATTCATAATTATTAACTAATTATAGTTAATATTATTAATGATTAATAATTGCACAATGAATATTATTAATTAAAATATAGTATTCATAATTGGTAATTAGCAATAGTCATAATTAATAATTGGTAGCAATTAATATTAATATTATTAATCATTGATATTAATTATTATTCATAATCAACAAGTATATAACTAATATGAATGAATAATGAATACTAATATTCATTATCCATTATAAAATTAATAATTATTAATGATTCATATTGATTATGGAAAATTTTCAATTATTCATTATTTATAGTCACTATGAATTAATAATAATAATTATTAATAATAAATATTAATAATAATAATAAATGCATATTATTAAAATTAAAATTATGCACAAATAAAAATTATTTTAATAATATATTTTATTAAAATAAAAAATGTCTAAAATTATTAATATATTTCAATTTATTTTATATCATATAAGTTATGAAACACCATTATTATTTTAATAATTTTCATATATAAATAATATATGTTTATCAAACATCATTATTACTTCACTTATATTATTAATTTATATAAATTATTAATTCAGATGAATTATTATTTTAGATAATATCAGATAAAAAAATAATTTTTGACCAGATAATTAATATTTTAACTATAATTATTTATATACCTACTTTTACGTTTACATATAGATATTTTATTTCATTTTATTTGTTTGTTCGTGTTTATGTACGGATATTGAAACTGTTTTGTGTAAGACTAGATACACCTATACTATACCTCCTTAGAAGTAGCCTGCCGGTCACGAAAATCATACTAAATTATTGCTGTTATATTTGTGTTATTTATCCATCGATCTTTCAGTATAAAAATTGAATACAGTTATCCATCCTCCCTCTTTGTAGTCTCATAAATGTAATAACAAAATATATTGGTACAAACTCTAAACTCTACGGTGCTACCATTTTCATATACAGTATGAAACTCAAAAATGAATCGCACAAAGAACACGTATAATTAGAGTTGTAAATGAATTAAAGTTAGTTCGTTATTCGACTTAATTTAACTTATTAAAAGTTTAGTTCGATTTATTTATTTAGTTAAATAAGTCGAACGCGAACTTTACTTTCTGACTCATTTAATAAACGAACCGAGTTTAAATTTGAAAAAGTAAAATTTAATTTATTTTTTAGTTTTAGCTTATAAACTCAACTCGTTAAAAATTTAATTCAATTCATTTATTTATCTAAATAAATCGAATCCGAATATAAAAATATTCGACTTGACTTAATTTATTTATAACTCTAGCTGCTTTAAGATTTATACTAGGCAAGGCTCATGAATGAGTTGTATACTTGCATATGCTCAACTCAGGTCCGACGATCAAGATTTATATTTCGCTGTTCCCATTTTTTAGTGTATGCTACGGATTGCCATTGGATCTAAGCTTCAAACATGTTGTACAAAGCTTACACATCATGCTCAGGCACAAAGGGCACGAAACTCGAGGATCAAGTTTGATATTTGTTTATTTGATAAATTAGATAATATTAAATATATTTGTAATTATATTTAAAGTTTTATTCGAATAATATCGGTTATATTTAATATTCGATCTAAAAATTCGTATATCCGATCATTTGGATATCTAAAGTTTCAAATCAAATATTAAATATTATTTTTAGATATTCAAATATCAAATATTTAAAACGTAAACAACCTTAGATATGGATATATTATCCGTCCGTTATCCAAATTCGATAATTTTTTAAAAATATTTATGTCTAAATGAATATTTATTATTCTTTTCATATTCTTATTCATTAGATATTCTATATTCATCGAACAATCCACCGCTTAATGGATAAAACTATTTACCTAACAGATTTTTTAATTATCCAATTCTCTAAAATTCACCTGTAGATCTTTATTTTGACATTAAAATGCTTATAAACATAAAAAAGAAGTTAAATTCAAGTTTCAGAGCATGTCAAAAAAGCCTAGCCACTATCTATCACTCAACTTACCGCACAACATTCTCAAATAACAGTTATGATTTATAAGGAAACATTAAAGCATAGGCCACTGACTCACCAAACAAAATCAAGAGAACAAAAGATAAATCAAACTTACTGAGTCACCAAATGAGTTATAGCCTTTGTTGCTTATATCGATTGTGGAGGAGAAAAACAAAGGAGGGTGAAGGATGGAAAAGTGGTCGCGGCAAGGAATACGGGAAGCGACAACAATGACGATGATGCTACCCTACAATGCAAGTAGGAATGGTGAGTGAGAAAGGGATTGAGATTTTAGATCTTGAAAGTGAAAGAGAAAGAGAAACGACGAATAAGAGTGTCACTGTCAGAAAGTCTTAAAAAGATGAAATTCTCAAAAATTAGATCTTCACAAACTACATGCCAATGTTGTTGCTGATCTCTGACCGTCTAACTTAGATTTTAGAATTTCGTTTAATTTTCTCTTTTAACCTTGTATAGTTTATTGGTAAGTAGTTGTGATGAAGGGTAGAAAGATAATGACTGCCATCCCTGCCCCCACTGGTCTGCCTCTCTCCTTCATCAATTTTTTTTTAAATAATAATAAATAGAGGACATGAAACTCGTGAGTTTCGTAAGGTCAGTATGTGAGCAGATCAAATCCGACAACCAAAATTTATAGTTCACTGTTCATATTGAAAGTACATGTTTTCATTCGATATCGCTTCTACAAGTAATTTACAGTTCAAAATATTCAAGCACAATTCCTAAAATGAAACGTATAAAGGCGACTCGATATCTAACTTATCAAGGCGACCGGGTGACTAATGATAATCAGTGTCGTGAAAGTGAGAATGTGGAGAATAGTACGTGATATTGTATAACTAGCTAGCTATGAGGAGTGCAGTTTCTTGTTGGTGACAAGTGTACATCTGGACGTGTGGTGTGGCAACTACTGGAGATTGATGAGCTAGCTAGGCCTATGGGAAGCCGCGGGGAAGAGGTACATACGATTGACAAGAAAACCAACGCTTCGAGAAATTAATTTCTACTACAAGGCTATATGTAACAATCAATTCATGATCACCAGGCCTCGTGCCTCTTGGCTCCAAAATCCCCCGCCCGTAATTTGCATCAATGAGACAGTCAAATGGTATCTAGGATGATATTGATCAACTTATGTAAAATCGAAGGGCGTCATTCCAAGAGACACCAAAACAAAGAACCTTCTACAAGCTGAGGCTCGCATGGCTGCATCACATGTTAACCCACATATGAATGCAGAAATGAGGATTTATTATTCATTCTGATTCTTTGTTTGCTGATACAAGTTATCTGTTGCAAGGGAAAAGAAAAGGAGGAAGATCGAAAATGAAGACTACACATGCACATGCTCCCACGATCAACTGATGAAAATAGTGAGTCACCGCTCCCCATCTCATATTGCCCGCAGCTCCAATATCTCATACCCTCTTTCCATTGATCAACTGCAATTGAGTAGCCAGTATTACCAGCTAAAAATGTAAATAAAAAGAATCTTGCGCACTGGCCGGTTGAATCCCAGATGTATATACACGAGACAAATGAAAGAATATTATTTCTTGGGCCCGGTACCTAGCAAACCAACATGTAGTATATAAATAATGTTAATCAGGCAATGATAGATAAAAATTCAATAAATGCTATCAACCATTGTATTTGAGAAGGATTGCAGCTACGTAAACTCCACTATCAGAGTCAACCCACCTAATGAATTTGAACTCAAAATTGTTGTGACTAAGAACTCTGAGCTTAGCAGATACGAGTTCTCATGACAAGTCGAATGATCCTTGCCCTTCGTTGATATAGGGATGGCAAAAGGGCGGGTCGGGGACGGGGACCCCATCCCCATCCCCGAACCCGATAAGGAAAATTATTCCCGAACCCGACCCGATCCCCGTTATTTTTTTATCGGGGATTTCCCGACCCGATCCCCGCGGGGATCAAATCCCCATACCCGACCCGATCTCCGATCTATTTTCCATCTCCGATTTATTTCCCGTTCTTAAAACCCGACCCGATCCCCGAAACCCGGCTTTATACTCGATCCCCGATCTCATCCCTCATCCTCAAACTATTTTTTTATATTATATTTTTAATTTATATTCTATAAAAAAATTATATATATATTATATATATATAATTATATAAAAATATATAAAAAAAAATTCGGGGCGGGTTCGGGGATGGGTACCCCAAACCCGTCCCCGAAAAAATTTCGGTTAAGAATCCCCGAACCCGAACCCGATCCCCGAATTCTCTCCCCGAACCCGAACCCGAACGAGGAATCCCCGACGGGGCCCCGAACCCGCGGGGAAAATTGTCATCCCTACGTTGATACCATAGAGCAACTTCTTGCACATAATTTCCTATTAATGGTAAGATCTCAATAGATTCGGCATCTTATGGAACTGCCGGAGGGTAACACACAGTACAAACGGGTTTCATCGTGTACCATACCTTGATGGAGTATGGTGGAAGCTTCAAGTGATTAGCACAGGTCATGACACTAGGCAAATCATCATCGACATACTCTGAAATTTCCGTAGCATTAGATATTATATTGCCTGCAGTTGAAGAATGCTGCAGAAACAATGTCATGTGGGATTACCATATCAGGATACAATTTACATCACTTGCGATGTGATATCATTAAACCATGACATACCAGCAAATTAACAAAAAAAAAACCCCACCCTCCAACCCCAGAAGAAAAGAAGAAAATTGTCTTCATCAATTTCATAAACTTCCTACAGAACCAGGAAACAAACAAATAAACAAATTTCTAAATCCTCATAAAAATAGGATCCTAATATCAATTGAGACTGAGAAGCAGACGCAGAGCAGTCACTAGCAACTCAAAATCATGTTTCTTTCTTCTATTTTTTATTGGGCCCATGAAGGAGGTGTTATACGACTTCAAGAAGTGCCTACAACCGTGCATCATCTGCCAAGGATTCAGATAACCACAACAACCTTTTCATCACAAATTTGCCAGAACTGAAAGGACCCAGGTAATATATGACAATACCCACAAGGATCAACACCAAGATAATCAACTAAATAATAGAACCCAAATCTACCACAAATAATTCACCAAAGTAAATCACCAATTATGGGCAGCAAGCACAGATGAATATATTAGAAAACTGAACCAATCAACACACGATTTATACGTGGAAAACCCCTTCGATGTGAAGAGTAAAAACCACGAGACGTTTGAGGAGTCCACCCTATTTCCTTCTCTTATTATGATAAATTGAGGGGAAAATGAACCATCCAAATCAGTTCACAACAATTCACAACCCACCAACAAGAACATACATAAGAGCTTAAGCAAGAAGAGATCAAAGGTGAAGAATATCACCACAAATCAGAGGTTCGGTCCCGCTGCAATAACAGACAAACAAGATCTCAAAACGACGATCCAACCGTTCAAAATGAGACCTTATGTGTCCCCAACAAGCTTCCCAAATTTCAGCAAAATCCAACGGTGGAAACTCCAGCGATTGACAACTTTCTGAACATTGTTCTTGAACAATCGCAAATCACTCTTCTCTCCAACCCTTTGTCTTCATCTCTTCTTTGCTTCTAATTGTGTGTGTGACTTTTTGAATTCACACCTCTCCTCTTTTGCCCTAATTTGTAAAGCAAGTATTTATACCAAAGGCTTAATTAAGAAGCCCAAATAATAAGCCCAAGTTGGACTTAATCCAAGATTAGTAAAATGCTATCAAATGCCCATTTATTAGGACAACGCAAAATACACATTTTACTAATACATGTGGGCTGGACCCACAACAAGAACATGTAAGCTGTGGCTAAAAAATTACTAATCACGTTTTATTATAAACGTATCAGAGCTTAGGAATAGGAAAAATTCACAATCAAAACTCTTTGTAATTTCACATCATTCGTGTAAGGAGAACAACACTCAAGCATACTTCACATACCACCTAAATCTAGCTGCCAGAAATTCACTACCTAAAAGTAAGATATGTGAACTTCTCTGAACTTTTAGGCTCTAGCTAAATATGATAATATGCCAATACTGCATTACCTTCCTCACAATGGTCAGCTTGGGGTTTAGCACAACCAAGGCACCAGATGGGAGAAGAGGGGCACCAGTAACAAATTGGCAGAAAGTTCGCTGCTGATCTGGAGTAAATTCAGCCATGATCTCAAGCAGCTGAGGAACAGAACCAACAAAAATAGAGAATAAAGTTGAATCCAATCTTGTAAAAAAATGTGTTTGGAGAGATATCATAATTATCATAATAGGGAAGAAGTATGTACATTGACAATTGCAAGGCTCTTTGCAGTGTACCCGTGGTCAAAATTTATGTGGTTAACAAGTGTTTCCGCCTGCAGATGCTATAAGATTAGTATAACACAGATGCTAAACTCCACTATCAAAGTGGTGATCTTGGTGGTCAATCCACCGGCTAATGGGCAGCGAGTGGCGACCGAGGTGGTGCACGGTGGTGGATTGGTGGTGCGTAGGCTATAAATGGAGAAAGAAGGAGGAAGAAGAAGGAGAAAGGAGAAGAAAAAGGGAGCTCGGGTAATAGCCATTTGACACAAAGATAGACAAAATGAGGTAAAACTAAAGAGAAATGAGACTATGAAATATATATATATATATATATATATACATGTGTGCGTGTGTGCGTGTGAATCGGGAAAGAAGAAAAGAACAAGGGGATGTGCGATGGTGATGATGGTGATGGTACATCTATAAGGTGATGATGGTTGCAGAGGCTGGTTAGGGGTAGGGTGAGGGTGGTGAGTTATGTGTAAGTGTTGTGTAAGAAGTAAAATGGCAAGGGAAATGGAGTGTGCAAAGTGTGCAATCGAGTAAGGATAAGGGAGCAAAAGGAGAAGAAGAAAAAGAAGAAAGAAAGTAAGGTGATAGATGATGGATGTAGAACGGTGATGATATAAGTGGGTGGTGCAAGTTGCAGGTGCAAGTTACAACAAATTCAAATGTTGCAGCTTAAAGTTGACAGAAGGAGGAGAAGAAATAAGAAAAGAAAAGGATAAAGAAAAGAAAAAAGAGAAGGGTTAGAGGATTAGTTTAGGATAATTTTGGATTAGCCAAAAGTAATTAGGATTAGTGGAGATTTTAGCGAGTTTTAATTTTAGTTTACGAATTACGGTTTATCCAAGTCAAAGTTTTGGATTCGGTTAAAGTTTTGGGATTAAGGAGTTAGGTTAAGGCTAACATAATTTTAATTAATATTAGAATCAAATTAGGTCATTAATGACGTGAGATTAACCTAATTAAATTTTCGGGGTATTACAACCCGTGAGTGTAACTTGATGACTAGTATTTTTGGGTTTAAGAGTTAGAACTATAGAATTATCTAATGTCCACTCCTGCATATTTTGATGCGGATATCCGTAGACTACTGTATCCCTTTTATATTTCTTTTCTCTTGTGGTTTGTTTTTCTGTTAATCAAATACCCTTTGTATATTAGAACAAATGTTAATATGTAATGTAATGTCTATTATGTTCCAGTGATTGTCGTGATTAATTTAAGCATATTAATGTTTTAACCTTAGCACATTATATACGAATGGTAGAAGAAACTGAAATTATACTAAGTGTGGTGGTGATATTGTAACACTTCAAATTTTACTACTGAAAATTTGTATTCTGCAAAAGCGTAATATTAAGATAATTAGGTGCTACCATCATACTCTATATGAGTTTAGCTTACTATATCATTCTCAAATCAAATACAAGGCAAAACATTTACAACATAAAATAGATAAGTAGAGAATTAGAGAAATAGTTCATAAATCTTATACAAGCATTTGGAGATTAACTTTGAGTACAACATAAGAAAAATACAACAAAAGAAGACCAAATGGAACTAAAAGTATAAAAGGCATCCAAGCAAAAACTAGCTACCGGATAACATTAACCATTCATCTAAACCCCAAGAAAGGGAGGATTTTCTTAGGTTATGAGGAAAATTTGAAATTGCATTAATACTTTGCTAATCAAACCACCAACGCCATTTGCACTAGTTATGACACATTTATTATTAGTATGTGTTATGTTTCCTTGATATAGAGACAACCTTAGGTATGGCCTTCAATTCAGCCACGCATCTATTTATTATTCAATTCACGCACATGAGAGCTTGGAAAGGGAGGTCGATATGAGGAAACTTGTTATTAAAGTTAATTCCAATTGTGTTTTTATGTAATTATGCAAATAAAGACCCCGATCACTTGCCAATCCAATATCTATGTAATACTCTAAATTGAGTGGAGTGTTATAAGAATTGATCTGGCTACTTATATCAACTTGATATACCGTCATTTTGGTGATTCTATCATAAGAACTTCGCGATTAAGTCAGTTGGTCATGAAGTAATTTTAACATAGGTGACCCTCCTGTGAAGTTTCAATTTTTTTTAATTTATCGAGAAGTGTGTGAGTGATGATCAAGCATGCTAAAAGGAATCGTGTTGATTTGTAAGGCCAACCAATTAATCTGAAAGCGCTTAAATGTAGCCCACGTGTGGTCGTATCGACTTGGGGTGTTACAATCCTTTTATGCATATTATTTGGAGGTTGATTTTGAGCAAAACAAGGCGAAGACATGTGCCCCGATTTTAGCATACAAAGTTGAAATAGGTGGCACAAACAATAAGAAGACCTAAGAAAAAGAATATCACTTTGAAGACCCTTCTTACTACTTTTGTTTATCGTGTTTAGCATGAGAGAAATAATAAATTTTTCAAGAAAGAAAAGTCACAGCTTGAGAGAATATTAAGTTATGTTGTCCATGAGTTCTTCTATAGAATTGCTAACCTACATGCTAGTTCGAAATTCTCAACTTAGTTATGAGGATTGATTTATTTCATTCGTGTATAGCTACATTGAGCCATTTATTAGTTTTCTTTGAACTTTTGCATGTAATTCACACGCTCTTGGTAGTAAAAAAAATATACATTACCTACCAAAAAAAGGAGTTAAACTCCAAAACAACCCACAATAATGATATAGAGAAATTAAAGTACATAAACATAATGAAAATATCCATATCCGAATAATAAAATGTACATCAACATGGTGTATAAAATACCTTACTCTAATCCTAGACATATCAAAAGTGATATTTGGTTGACTATTTTACAATAGAGTGTTATTTGCTCATTTGAAAAGATTATTAAACAATAGCATCATTACAATGATGCACTGAGTAAATTTAGCCTACTAAAAGCAATATTATTCACACGCCAAAAACATATAAGTTATTGTTAGAAGTAGAAGAACCTACTGTGTAACAACCCCACTTTTACTCCTAAAAAATTATTTTAAAAATGATATAATGCGGAATCAAAACAATAAATGGGGAGTGCTACCGTCACACCCACCATAAGACAGATGTCCATTGTCTATGTCCTAATAGGTGTAAGGTTAAAAACCTACTTAACAAATCCTAAAATAGCAATTAATCAAAATTCCTCACTGATAAAATCAGCGAAAAACAATGTAAAATTATTGCTAATTAATCAATGGAAAACCTATGAGATAAATCTGGGTTTTCAAAACAAAACCAAGCATCAAAATATAAATGGTCATTTACAACACCAAATTAAATTTACAGCATAATAATTTAACTTCCATAGTATTTACAAACAATTACATGAGTCCTCGAGGGACAAAACTCTAGATAGATTTAACTCTCGACCTAATTCCAAGTCACATTTGAATTAAACTAAAGCACCTACATACAAACATCTAACACAGGCGTAGCATCAGTATGATGGCGTATCGAGTAAACAATCAAACTTATAATAATAACATACACATGTAGATTCACATACATATACAATCTTAATATGAAACATACTATCATAAAAGATCATGAAACAAAAACACCATATGCAAAATAACAAGAGTAGTAGAAGAATATTACCTAAGGTCAATGCATATCTCATAGAACTACATGTAATCTTGACTAAGAATAAATTCACAAAAGAACATATTGTTGCAGTAGAATAACGTGATCAATTTCACCAAAAGATATTATACCACACATGCTAATTCACATTATTACCCATTTCATTATATATGATATAATAGCTCACTTGTTTCACTTATTTTAATTATCCATTTCTAATACATAGTGTTCATCACATCCAAAACATAATATAATCCATATCTAAAATATAATATTATTTACATCCAGGATGCGATGTCCGAGGAACCCACAATAACATGTTACCTAGGGATGTAAACGGGGCGGGTTTTACCCGTTACCCGACGGATTTTATCCGACGGATACTTAAACGGATACGGGTACGGATATGGAGGATGGATTAAAATACCCGTCGGGTTCGGGTACGGATACGGGTATGTGATATCCCTACCCGTACCCGTATCCATATCCGTATCCGTTCACCCGATATATAATTACTTTTTTACCCTTAATTTTAAGATAAATATAGTATAAATTAAGGTTAAAATTGTCATTTGGCTTAACTATAAATGGGTTTATCCATCGGGTAATGAATTTATTCGTTGGATAATATCCATTAACGGGTAAACGGATAATCCGTCGAGTAATGGATATCCAACGGATACGGATATGGATGTATTAGCGGATACCCGTTCGGGTACGGGTACAGATTTTCTTATCGGGTACGGATATGGGTATAGTATACCCGCCCCGAACCCGCCCCGTTTACATCCCTAATGTTACCTATAACTCTGCGTCTATGGCAAACGTTGTGACCTATAGCTTTGTGGCGATGGCCTACACAACCATTCGAGAAACCCTAACCTTTAAGTATCGATACTCCTTATATGGTTCATAGGTCACTTACAGAGTAGGGAGAGGAGTATCACTGTCACACTACCAACGCCACACATGCGAAATGTAATCTCCCGAAATTTATAAACCTATAATTTAATAAATTGTAACACCTCAAGTCGATACGACCGCATGGGGGCTACCTTGGAGTACTTTCGGATTGATCAATTGGACTCACGAATTAATACGAGTTCTTTCAGCGCGCTTTTTCCTCACTCACGCACTTCCCGAGAAAGGTTCAGAAAATTCTAAAACTTTCCAGAAGGGTTACCCATCCTAAAATTACTCCACAGTCAGCACGTTTAACTGTGGAGTTCTTAAGATGGAATCACCAAAAGGATGGTATACCATGTTGATATATGTAGCCAGATCAATCCTTATAGAACTCTACTCAAATTGGAGTATTACATTCACCCTCACTCAAAGAACGCAACGTTCTCGTTGCGCCTCAACAACTAACTGTCTCAATACAATTTTATCCCAAGAATCGTCCCGCTAGGTGGTTGACTAGCTCATCTAAGTTTAGCACACGGTCGCGGTTTTGCTCTGATACCACTTGTAACACCCCGAGTCGATATGACCACATAGGGGATACCTTGGAGCACTTTTGGATTGATCGGCTGGCCCCACAAATCAACATGAGTTCTTTCAACACGTTTTGTCCTCACTCACGCACTTCCCGATAAAGGTTCAGAAAATTTTAAAATTTCCAGGAGGGTCACCCATCCTAAAATTACTCCACAGACAACACACTTAACTGTGGAGTTCTTAAGACAGAACCACCAAAAGGATGGTATACTATGTTGATATATATAGCCAGATCAATCCTTATAGAATTCTACTCAAATTGGGGTATTACATAAATAGCTTTTATTTGGGATAAATTAGCTTTTAAAATTATTTAATTTATTTTTGTTATAGATTTTGAGTATATAAATTTGGATAGGAATATTTAATAAATTAAAATAAATATTTTTTTATTTTATCATACTCTTTTTATTTGAATAATTTGCCAAATCAATATTTTACTAAAATTATCCTTTTTTAAACCTATATATTTAATTATATTAAATTAAATTATTAAATAAATTTATTACCCAAAAATATTACATCCTATTATTTTATAAATTAAATTATTTTAATTTACCCTACTTTTCCTTTTCCTTTTTCCCCCTTTTCCATTTTCCTTCTCCTTTTTCTCCTTTCTTCTTTTTCCTTCTTCTCTCCTTCAGGTCGCTAGACACGGCCTGCTTCTCCCTCTTTGTGTGCTAGGCCACTGGTCTGTTTCCTCCCCTCCCCTCCTTCTCCTCCCACGCGACCGACCCAACTTCTCCTTCCTCTCCTTCCCCCGCTTGTGTCACCCGACCCAACCCCCTTTTTCTTTTCTTTCCTTCTCCCCCTATCCGAGTCGGCCTAATTCTTCTTTCCATCCCCATGCCTGGCCTGCCTTCTTTTCTTCCTCTTCTTCTTTCCTTCTTCGTTACCCATGCCTGACACCTCGAGCACGCCCGGCCATCGCCCTGCAACCTCTCCCTGCCACCATTGTAACCCTCCCTCTCTCCCTCTCTCTCTCCTCCATCCTTTTCTTCCTATTTTCGGACCAAACCAGCCCATGTAAATCCTCCTCGCATGCCCTATTTTCCCCCTTTTCTTCTTCTCTTCCTGCCACTCCGACACCTCCCAGCCACCCTACAACCAGCCACCGACCTGCCACCTACTACCCTCTTCTTCCTCTCCTTTTTCTTCTTCTCACCAGCCTCTTTCCTGCCCCATTTTTTGAGCCCCCTTTCCCCCCGATATCCTTCTCTTCCTTTCTTCTCCTTTCATCCCAAACCTCCCTTGTAATCCTCCAAAATTTTAAAAGCCTATAATTTAATAAATAATTTTTATTTGGGATAAATTAGCCTTTAAATCTATTTAATTTAATTATTTTATGAATGTTTGAGTATATAAAACTGGATATAAATATTTTTTTATTTTATCATACTCTTTTTATTTAAATAATTTCCAAACCATTATTTTACTAAAATTATCCTTTTTAAACCCTTATATTTAATTATATTAAATTAAATTCTTAAATAAATTTATTACCCAAAAATATTATATTTTATTATTTTATAAATTGAATTATTTTGTTGTATCCCATTTTCCCTTTTCTTTTTCCTTTTTTTCCTTTTCATTCTCCTTTTTCTCCTTTCTTTCTTTTTCCCTTTTTCCTTCCCTTGGGTCGTCGGCCTTGACCTGCCTCCCTTCCCCCTACGCGATTGGGTTGTTGGCCCATATCTCCCTTCTCCCCTCCTTTCCTTTCTTACCCCTCGCCCCACTCCCCTCTCTTTTCTTCCTTCCTCCCCCGCGCGAGCCCGGCCTGCCTCCCTCCTTTATTTTCTTTCCTTCTCCCCGACCGGCCCAACCCAATGCGTCTTCCCCTGTGCCGGCCTACATGCACACACCAGCCTCCCCCTTCTTTCTTTCTTCTTCTTCCATTTTCTCCGCCGCCAAAACCTAACCATCTCCGCCATCTCTGCCACTCCACCTGCAACCCTCTCCCCTACTACTTCTTCCCCCTATATATATCTCTCTCATCATTTTTTTTCCTTATCCCGGCCCCACCACCTCTCCCTCTCCTTTCCTATACCCCTCTCTTCTCCTCCCTCTCCCTGCAACTCCCATTCCCCTTCCACCCTGCCGCCGCCCTACCAAGCCACCCTATCTCCTCCGTTCTCTTCCTCTTCTTTTTCTTCTTCCCTCCCTACCTCATCCTACCATTTTCTTGAGCCTCACATGCCTCCCCAACCCTATTTTTCTTACTTTCTTCTCCTTCCATCTCTCACCCTGTTTTTGCTTCATCGCCCCACTCCGCCGCTACCACTGCTGCACTAGCCACCTGCACCACCCCTGCCACCCTCTATCTCACCCCTAAACCATCACAACACCCCTCGAGCCACCCAACAGCCTCCTTCTTCCTCCCCTCTTCTTTTTCTCTTCCTTTTCTCCCTTCTCAGTAACCACCCTGCACAACCCCTTTTCGCCATCGTTTTGCCTCCTCTTCCGCCACCTAAGCCACCAAACTAATCCCTGCAACCCTCTCTACCACTCCCCAAACCTCTTTTGGCCAAAACCACCACCCGCAAGCCTTCATTTTCTCCCTCCCTTTTTCCTCCTTCTAACCCCTCCATCTCGACTCACCTTGGCAGCCCCCCTTTGCAGTCTCGCTACCGCCGCCGCCGCCGCCCTTAGCAGCTATCAACCCATCCCCGACCACCACCTACACCCCCTCTCCACCTCTGCACCCTTCCTTTGCCTTAAATCCTCCCCCACGTGCTCTCTTTCCTAGCCCCAAATCCCTAACCCGAAAATAGCCCATTTCTCCCTTCCTTTTATCCAACTTCAAGCCTCTCTCCTTTTTTTTGCATGCAGCTCATGCTACATGAGCAGGATGAGTTGTTGCATGCCTTGGTCATTTTTGTTTAATAAATTTTAAGGTATAATAACATTATAATTTAAGTATTTGATTAATTAAGTATTATAAAGTCTTATACTTTGATTTTTCTTATTTCTAATATAATAAATCTTGATATTATTTTTAGGTATTGGTTTTGCTAATAAAAGCTTAAACCTTTAACCAGAATACCGGTAAGGTTCGTTTTGCGGGAATTAAGGTAACCGCTATATCCCACTTAAACGCATGGATAATGTATGTTAACACATTAGGCTTTTTAATATGTTATTGTGTTGATATATGTTGTTTAATATAATATATGTAGTTTCTTGTGTTGATTGATAAAAAGGGAGCATGTTAGATTGTATGATATTTATGGAAATATTGTTTAAGGTAAGAGTTTGGTTATTAATAAAAATGTTAAGTATTTATCCATGTTGTATTATGCTATTATGATCTTTAATGCATGGTTAATATTGTTGTGAGCCCTAGGGGTATTTTAGTAATATATCTTGTGCAAGAATATGGCCTAATATATGTGGGTGCTAATAAGTATTATATTAAATATAATAGTTATGGATGAGGTATTAATATTAATATCTTATGTAGTGATGATAATTTGATATCAGTGGTGTAAAAAGGGGTAAAATGGTAATTTATAAGTGAAAAGGGTAAAATGGTAATTTTGTAAGTAAAATGATAAAATGGTAATTTTGTAAGTAAAGGGTAAAATGGTAATTTTGTATATAAAGGGATAAAATGGTAATTTTTGGAAGTTAAGGGGTAAAATGGTAATTTTGGAAGTAAGGGGTAAATTGGTAATTTTGGAAGTGAAGGGGCAAAATGGTAATTTTGTAATTAAAGGGTAAAAGGGAAATTTTGGAATTAAAGGATAAAATGGTAATTTTATAATTAAAGGGTTATTTTGCAATTAAAAGGTAAAATGGTAATTTTGTAACTAAAGGGGAAAATATTAATTTTGTAATTAAAGGGCAACATGGTAATTTGCATGTAAAAGGAAAAAATGGTAATTTATAAGTGAAAAGGGAAAATGATGACTTATAAGTAAAAAAGGGTAATTTGGTAATTATGATAATAGAGAAAGGCAATTTGATAATTTAACAGATAAAAGGGTAATTCGGTAATTTTGATGATGGAAAGGGGTAAATTGGCAACTATGATAATAGAGAAGGGAAATTTGGTAATTTAACCAACTAAAATGTGATTTGATAATTTTGATAATGTAGAAGGGTAATATGGTAATTTGTCGAACTAAAGGGGCAATTTAGCAATTATATCAAAGGAGAAGGGCAATTCGGTAACCTAACCAACCGAATGGGAAATATGATAAATATAACAATTATGAAGGGTGATTAGTAGCCTAATAAATGTGAGAGATAACTTGATAACCCAAACCAAGTAGAGATGTGGCTAAGAACAACTATGTGTGGATTACGTGCCTTGTGTGCCATGTGTTATGCCATATCGTGTACTTTATGCTTAATGATTAGTTATTTATAGTGCAACTTGGAGTGAATATGTACTTATGTGACTTCCTTATGGTATGTGGATGATAATTATATATGTTGTGTGTACGATGTTATGTGATGTGACCCTCTAGGACATGTATGCTAGGATATTTAATGTGGTAATGTGGGATGGAAGGATGAAAAAGGAAAAATGGGAAAGTGAGATAACCAGGGGGAAATAAGTTAGCTAACATAGGTATGAATGACCTAAATAATCCATGATCCATGAGTGGATGAATAAAATGGGGGCTTAAATAAAATAAATGAGTGGTGCAACTCTTGCATGGGAGATTTCTAGGGTTTGCATAGGATGATTCTTACGAAAGAATGGGTAGGGTTTGAGCGGTCAACTAGGGTTTTACTGTTACATGTATAATTGGGGTTTGGGTTGAATCTAAATGAGATGAGGTGTGGGATGATAAAAGAAAGGTGGGACCATATAGGTCCGATTAGGGTTTCAAAGGAAAAACCCTAGGGAGTGGTAGTGAGAGAATTTGAATGTCATAAGGTGATGGGTCTCAACCCACACCCTTAGGAGTTGGGTCTTTATTATGGGTAGATATAAGGAGGAATGGGTGTCAGGGTGTGATAAGAGGTGAAAATGTCTCAAGATATGGGATAGGCCCTCTTGGGAGGATAAAAGTAGAGGTCGGTGACATGCATGTCAATAGTGAAATACTTTTGAATAAGATATGAATAACACACTAATCACTTAAAGAGGAAGATTGTTGAGTCAGACCTAGACCGGCCCACCGGCAAATAATAGTGGCCAGGAGCCGGGGTGCCTTACATGACCGATCCACTGGCGAATGATGGTGGCTAGGAGCATTTTGCCCTACATGACCTATCCACCGGGCTATAATAGTGAGAGATTCCATGCTCAACAAACTAAACATAATGAAGCTAAGACATGGGAAATACAGTGATTACTTACAGTGGAATGCCATGTGAGTCGAGGTCAGACCGGTCCACCGGCGAATAATAGTGGCCAAGAGTGTTTTGCCCTGCATGACCGGTCCACCGGCGAGTAATAGTGGGGTTCCCGCACTCACATGGATCTTTATAATCCGAGATGATTGATTAATGATGGACTAATGGCCTTAAGGCCCTAAAAGTATCAATTGTTAATTATGGCCTATTAATATTTGGTTGGTTTGTTAAGTACGTGAATGCACGAAGGTGAATATTACTTATGCACCATTAATATCCGATTGACTTGTCAAATATGTGAATATATGGATCTGAATATTATGTTTACACCTGTCGTTATGTATGGGTATAGTGGTATATCATGTGTTACATTGCGTGCCTATCTTTAAGTATGTTTTAAATGATTACTCAGTACTGTAGTACAGAAGGGTTCCATTCGTGGGGCCCCTGCCTATTCAATGGGAAGTGTCCCTTGCAGGTCCTTGTTCAGGAGCTATTCAGGTGAGCAACAGGAAAAAGCGTAAGGATTATTCTGGCTTTTAGGATTTCATCCTTCCTCTTCTAATGTCTAGTGCAAATGTAACCTGTAGTCTTGTAACCACCATTGGTGGATTATATTCTTATAAAATGTTTACTTGCGCTACTCTAATTTAAATATATTTGAATTTCTCGTAAATTATATTTTACTCTTTTAGCCTTAGAACTTGGTAATGGAACGGTATAAGTGAACCGGTCTGGTACTAAGTGTGGTGGTAATATCCCCAGAATTTACGGTTTTATTATTTTGCTTCCGCTAACTCTTTTTAATAAAACGAAATTTTTCAGTAGTGAATTTTGGGGGTGTTACATCCCTGTTTTTGCACTGCTGCCCCATTCTGCTGCTTCCTCCGCCTCACTATCCACCTGCACCACCTTCTACATCCTTCTACTCCCACCCTGCATCACCACAACACCCCCGAGCGACCATGCAACCCCCTTCTTTTTCTTCCTTCTCATCAACTACCCTGTACCCCCTCCTTCTGCCGCTGTCCCGCCACCTCTACCGCCACCTGAGCCACCAAACCACTCTCTGCAACCTCCCCTACCACCCCTACACCTCCATTGGCCAAAACCGACACTTACAGCCCCTTATTTTTCCCTCCCTTTTCCTTCATTCTCAGCCCCCTCCACCTCGGCAACTACCTTCGCAGCCTCGCGGCGGCCGCGACCGCCCTTAGCCGCCAACAACCTATGTTTGACCACCACCCACACCCCCTCTCCACCCCTACACCTTTCATTTGTCCTAAATCCTCCCCTACCTGCCCTCTTTCCTAGCCCCAAAACCCTAACCCAAAAACACCACTTCCTCCTTTTCTTTCACCCACCTTCGACCCCTTCCACCCTTGTTTTGCATGCAGCTCATGCTGCATAAGCAGTATAAGTTGCTACATTTCTTGGCTTAATTTGGTTAATAAATTTTAAGGTATACTAATATTTAAGTTAAGTATTTCATTAATTAAGTTTTATAAAGTCTTATGCTTTGGTTTTCTCATTTCTAATATGATAAGTATTGATATTAGTTTTAGGTAATGGTTTTGCTAATCAAATCTTGAATCTTTAACTGGGATACCAGTAAGGTTCGATTTTTACGGGAATTAAGGTAATCGTTAAACCCCACTCAAACGCATAGATAAACGTATGTTAGCACATTAGGGTTTTAATATGTTGTTATGCATGATATATGTTGTTTAATATAATATATATATATATATATATATATATATATATTTTCTTGTATTGATTGACAAAAAAGGAAAGCATGCTAGTTTATGTGTCATGTGTAGGAATAATGCTTAAGGAAGGAGTTTTGTTATTAATAAAAATGGTAAGTACTTATCCATGATATGTTATGTTATTGTGACCATTGATACATGAATAATATTATTGTGAGACCTAGATGCATTTTGGTAATATGCCTTGTGCAAGAGTGTGGCCTAATATATGATGGTGTGAATGAGTATTATGTTGAATAATAATAGTTAGTGGGGTTGGATGATGAAAATGGAGTATTGATATTAATATTTTATGTAGTGATGGTAATTTAATAAAAGTGGTGTAATAAAATGGCAAAATGGTAATTTTGAAAGAAAATGATAAAATGGTAATTTTAGAAGCAAAGGGTAAAATGGTAATTTTGGAAGTAAAGGATAAAATGGTAATTTATAAGTGAAAGGGGTATTATGGTAATTTTGGATGCAAAGGGCGTAATGGTGATTTTGTAAGTAAAATGATATTATGGTAACTTGGGAGTAAAGGGCAAAATGGTGATTTTGTAAGTAAAAGGATATTATGGTAACTTTAAAAGTAAAGGACGAAACGATATTTTTGGAAGTAGGGTAAAATGGTAATTTTAGAAGTAAAGGGCAAGATGATAATTTTATAAGTAAAAGCATAAAATGGTAGTTCTGGAGGCAAATGGCAAAATGGTAATTTTGTAAGTAAAAGAATATTATGGTAATTTTGGAGGCAAAGGGAAAAATGGTAATTTTGTAAGTAAAAGGATATTATGGTAACTTTAAAAGTAAATGACGAAATGGTAATTTTGAAAGTAAAAGGCAAAATGGCAATTTTGTAAGTAAAATGATAAAATGGTAATTTTGTAAGTAAAAGGGGTAAAATGGTAATTATAGTAATGGAGAAGGGTAAAATGGTAATTATGATAATGGAGAAGGGTAATTTGGTAATTATGATAATGGAGAAGGGCAATTTGGTAATTTAACCAAATAAATGGTAAGTTGGTAATTATGATAATGGAGAAGGGTGATTTGTTAACTTGACCAACAAAATGGCAATTTAGTAATTATAACAAAGGAGAAGGGCAATTGGTAATCTAACCAGCCAAATGAAAATATGATAAATATAACAATTATGAAGGATGATTGGTGACCTAATAAGTATGGGAGATAACTTGGCAACCCAAGGCGAGCAAGAGGTAGTTTGTTAATTATGCAACATGAAGGGTAATATGGTAAATTGATAAGTAAGGAATGGATGGCTTAATAATTATACTAGTAAGGGGTAAATTAGTAATTCGTATCTAATACGTTGATGGGATAATGGAGTTTAGTAATAAGACTCAAGTAACACTAAATAGTAAGATAATGGTGTTTGACAATAAGTAAGTATCACAAGCACAAATCCTAAATCAGAATTAGATGAGATTATAATGGCCTTAATGATTCCTCTGTGTTATCTTGGATAACCATATAAATAAGGAATACCTAATGATATAAGAACGAGTGAAATTGAATAAGTATCTAATTGTTGTATTTTTCGTGATCACCTTAATTAATACACTAATACTTTAAGTGAAAGACCTTGAGATCAACAACGGTGACTCTTTAGGGGTTGCTACCCTAAAAACGCAGTTTAGCCCACGATTATTCTGGTATTTGTTGGTGTGCCTTTGTGTACCAGTCAGACCCTGTATCTTACTCTATCTACCTCTACATACCTATTTAGGGGGTGTGCATACTTATGGATTTGGTGTCTTTATTGGTAGGGTAATGAGTAGCTGTACGCACTAGTACGACTAGGGTACCTTTGTGTCCCTAGGTTGATAGTTGAAGGGTACTGAGTAGCTTATATGCACTAGTGCGACTGGTATACCTTTGTGTCTCGAGATCTTGATCTCCCTATCGAGGAAAATAAATGGAATTGTTGTGCTGACTAAAAAGGGAAAACACTAATCACGAAAGAGAAAGATTAATGAGCCGGACCGAGTTGAATTATGATTATAAGTACCAGTCCACCGAATATAATGGTGGCTTAGGAGCGTTTTGCCCTAGATGATATTTATGAGTACTGGTCCACCGGATATAATATTGACCCACGAGCATGTTGCCCTAAATGATGTATATATGTATTCCGGTCCACCAGCTATAATAGTGAGGGTCCCGAGCTCAATAAATTCGTTTTTTTTGTGAATAAATCATGAAAAATATTAATAACTTATAGTGGAACACCATGTGAGTCGGGTCATACCTGTCTACCAGCGAATAATAGTGGCCAAGAGCTTTTGCTCTAAAAACCGATCCTCCGGCGAAGAATAGTGGTCAAGAGCGTTCTGCTCTGTATGTATTCCGATCCACTGGCTATAATATTGGGGGTTCCCGCACACACATGGATATATAAAATCCGAGAGATGATTGAAAAATGATGGACTAATGGCTTAAGGATCAGAAGTATTGATTGTACATTATGACCTATTAATATTTGATGGACTTGTTAAGTATATGAATGTTGTATATGCATCTCTTGTCATATATGTATATAGTTTTGTATCATGTGTTGCATTGCGGGCCTACTTTTAAGTGTATTTTAAAAGGTTATTCAGTACTATAGTATTGAAAGGTTCAATTCATGGGGCCCTACCTATTCAATGGATAGTGTCCCTTGCAGGTTCATTTCAGGTGATATTCAAGTGGGTAATGGGAAAGAGCGTAAGGAATTATCGGGACATTTAGGGTTTCCTTCAGTCTCTTTTGAATTCCTAGTTTAAATGTAATCCTTATTCTTGTCACCACCATTGGTGGATTCTATTATTGTAAACTGTTATTTACGCTACTATGATTTAAATATGCTTTGAGTTTCTCGTAAATTGTATTTTACTCTTTCAGCCTTAGCACTTGATATTGGAACTTTAGGACTTAGGAGTGAACCTGTCTGGTACTAAGTGTGGTGGTAATATCCCCAGGATTCACAGTTTTGTCATTTCGCTTCCGCTAATTCTTTTAATAAAATGAAAATTTTTAGTAGTGAACTTTGATGGTGTTACACGAAATCACAAGGAAGGTGTTTACTGTATGATTTTACTTCGGAGGCCATCCTAAGTCTACTCAAGGTGGACTATAGGCATCTACCAGTTATGATCACTAATGTACACAATTTCCATATGTGGACTAAAACCACCGGCTGTGACCACTGACGTGTATGTCACAATTCTCATAATTCATTCATTTCACCCGTCACTTGGATTATTTATACTATAACCCATGATCACATATTCCACCGGATATATCATAGTCATAGTTTTTCTTAACAACCATCGCATATGATTACCAATAAAGATTTCAACCTTTTGCATTTGCGTTAACAAACATGATATCAAAAGAATGTCATGGCACGTCTATACAGCTTACATGGCATAACAACTTATAATTTACAATTACGAAGAGTCATGATTCATATGTGAAGAGCTACACGATACTACATTACAAGATAACCATATGGCATAGACACACAAACTACATGTTTTATTAACAAACCCTAGAAAGTTTTTAGCGTAACCAAGATATGGAATAATACACATCAACACATAGAATTCTATTAACAAGGAGTTTAAGAGGTTTACCTAACTTTTAAGCTATTCTAGCACATAACCAAGGAAAAACCTAGCTTTGGGATCCACTAACATGCCTTCCTAGATCATAATTAAAAATCATAAGTATAAGTTAGAGAAAACCAATCAAATTCATAAAATTCATCCAAATGATAGATTAAAACTCAATTTATTTGGTTTTTAAATCAAAATTAATAAAAGAATCAAATACAACTCAATTTCCGAAACTATACCCAAAAATTAAGATTTTAAAGCCCAAAATACAAATTCAGACAATTAAAATTACAGGTAATAGAATACAATTAAGGTCATTTCAAATAATTTTATAGAATCAATTTCATAAGAAATAACTATACGAATGACAAATCTTATAATTTCATTTGAAAGTTAGGGTTTTAAGCCCAAAAATGCAAATCGGTGAAATTTAATCATTTATTTAAATTGAATATTTAGAGATACGATTAGATCTATTTTATAACATATTATATGCTTAACTGATTAAAAATAATACATCAAATATTCAATTTAACATAATTAGGTTTTTAACCCATATTGTAAATCCAATAAAATCTTATTCAAATATTTAAATTGATGGTTTAAAATTGAAATTAGACATATTATCAAACATATCATATAATTAATTTAATAAAATAACTCAATTACACAATCTAATTTAAATCCGCAATAATTTTGACATGAAAATCCAATTCTAATGGATTTCACACAATTTTCCCAAATTGATACTTCCAACACAAAATTAAATACATTTTAAAATATAATGTATAATCAATTTATACAAAACAACTAGGTCAAAATCCCAATTTTCACAAATCAAGTATATACCATACAATTCACTCATCCAAATTAATCATTCAACTCATACATACATAATACAGTAATCAATTTAACTTAATTAAAGCTAATTCATTCAAAATTTATCAAATTAAAAGTTAGGGTTTGGGTAATTATGCCAACCAAATTGCTGCAAAATTAAAGGAGATAAGAGGTGATGGAGCTTTGTTAGTGATCAAGGACCGATTTCTTGTGGTTGGGTGCACCGGAGGTGGCCAGATGGCAGTGCCACTATTGTGCTACATGTTGACGTTGCTTGTTGCTAGTGCTACTATCGTTGATGACGACGAATGGAGGGAGTAGTGGTGTGGTGTGATTGAGAGTGAGATAGGGGAAGCAGGTCAAGGGGTACATGAGAGAAAAGAAAAATAAGGAAGAGAAGAGGAAAAAAAAGAGAGGAAGGGGTGGTTTATTATTATTATTAAAAACCTATTTGAAATATGATAAAGGTAATTTTATATAAAAATTTATGTAATAAAAACCTTAGATAACGATTTGGAAAATAAAATTTCTTTTAATAAAAGTTTAAGCGACTAAAAATAATTTAACACATTTACGAAAATGTCCTGCATAAACAAAAATGAGCAAAATGGAAGAAAATTAGTTACAAAAATAAAATCATAAATAAATTACAAATATTTCAAAGATCTTATCGACCTTATAAAAATAAATAGTTTCAAAGAAAATTAAAATTATTAAAATAATTTTATACTTTAAATAAATTATATAATTTAAAGTTATTTATTTTTATTAATAAAATATAACCCCAAAATAAAGTCGTAATCACACGACAAGGTTATACTCAAAAACAAATTTAAAATATTAAAATCAAATACATGATAAAAGTGAAAATATATCTTAAAAGAAAATTGAATTACGATAATTTAATAAAATCGTAGCCGTGAACTAATTTATCTAGAACATAAATTCAAAACCGTAAAAAAAAACCATAAAACAAATAAAATAATTTAACAAACATTTACAATGAACACGATTTAAATAACCTGATTAAAATTAAATTATATACTAGAGCTATAAACCAACACTGATATTTCTATAAAAAATTGGTTTTTGAGGAAGGAAATACTATACATGCACAACATTCACCAAACTCACTCAGTCATAAAATCTCACTTAAATATTACCGATAACATTAATAAAGCGAGTCATGTTGTTACTACTCAAGTAACTTTGAAATAAACCACTTATGACATCATAATGTTGAAACAAATCACAACACCAAGGAATAACCACTAAATTGAAACATAACACTAATATCTTATGTAATACCATGCTAATTAATATTACTTCATGCTATTTTAGAATATTAGGTGAATTTAGTTATTTTATAATTTCCACATGGTTTCATCACTGCTGTTACTCGTATTTTATCTTGAATAGAGTTAACTAGTGATATGAAACTTATTTAAATTTAGAACTTTGTAATTATATACCTAAAGTCTCGTATATTTGAATGTGTGTTCATGAGTGTGTATATATAAAAAAAGGAAAGAAAAAAGAGAGAATGATGCTCATCTATACAACAACATCAGTGTCAGGCTATTACTTTACTGTTCAATTTTGTAGTAGAAGGTTGCATCCGCTTATGACGGTTTAAATAATACAAAGTTTTGGGTCAGGACGTAGTTATTAGGAAACATTATCAACTAGAGAAAATCTGTCGTTGGGATGCGACTTTGGAAGGAAACAAAGTTATAAATGAACTACCAAAATTTGGGGGTTGGAGTTCCAAGTACTCCACTTTTTTTTTATCAAAAGGTTGGCATTTTTGACCGAGTAAACTAATTATTTTACAATAGTTTGTTACTATTAGTCGGTGATAGGAAGATAGAGTGACACTGGGTTGAGTCATGAGCGGACTGAGTAATGGGAAAATTGTACGTGAGTTCTGTTGTGGGTCCAGCCCACATGTGTTAGTAAAATGTGTATTTTATTTTGTCCTAATGAATGGGCATTTGATAGCATTTTACTAATCTTGGATTAAGTCCAACTTGGGCTTATTATTTGGGCTTCTTAATTAAGCCTTTGGTATAAATACTTGCTTTACAAATTAGGGCAAGACATGAGAGGTGTGAATTCAGAAAGTCACACACAATTAGAAGCAAAAGAAGAGAGGAAGACAAAGGGTTGGAGAATCGTGATTTGCGATTGTTCAAGAACAGCATTCAGAAAGTTATCGATCGCCGGAGTTTCCACCGTTGGATTTTGCTGAAATTTGGACAGCTTGTTGGGGACACATAGGGCCTCATTTTGAACGGTTGGATCGTCGTTTTGAGATCTGGTTCGTCTGTTATTGCAGTGGGATCGAAACTCTGATTTGTGGTGATATTCTTCACCTTTGATCTCTTATTGCTTAAGCTCTTATGTATGTTCTTGTTGGTGGGTTGTGAATTGTTGTGAACTGATTTGGATGGTTCATTTTTCCCTCAATTTATCATAATAAGAGAAGGAGATAGGGTGGACTCCTCAAACGTCCCGTGGTTTTTACTCTTCACATCGAAGAGGTTTTCCACGTATAAATCGTGTGTTGATTGGTTTATTTTTCTGATATATTTGCTTAATCTTGCTGCCCATAATTGGTGGATTACTTTGGTGAATTATTTGTGGTAGATTTGGGTTCTATTATTTGGTTGATTGTCTTGGTGTTGATCCTTGTGGGTATTGTCATATATTACCCGGGTCCTTTCAACTGGTATCAGAGCTGTGGTTTAATTTGACTGTTATTATGGAGTCTAGTAGTAGCAGTTCAATGGTTAAATTGACATCAACCAATTATTCCATCTGGAGACCGATGATGGAGGATTTGTTATACTGTAAAGACTTGTTTGACCCAATTGATTCAATCACAAATGAAGATGGCACCATTAGTAAACCTGCAAAACCTGAAAAGATGGAAGATAGAGATTGGGAAAAGATGAAAAGAAAAGCTTTGGGGACTATTAGACAATGGGTTGATATTAGTATTTTTAACCATGTGTCTCAAGAGTCCGACCCATATGATCTGTGGAAAAAATTGGAGGGTCTTTATGAAAGAAAGACCGCTCATAACAAAGCTTCATTAATCAAGAGACTTGTTAATTTGAAACTGAAGAGTGGAAAGTCAGTGTCAGAACATCTTAGTGACTTCCAGGACATCATTAACAAGTTGACTACCATGAAAATTGTTCTTGATGATGAATTGCAGGCTTTATTCTTGTTGAGTTCTTTGCCAGATAGTTGGGAAACGTTGGTTGTGACTATTAGTAACTCTGCTCCGGATGGTGTGCTATCATTGGATGTGATCAAAGAAAGCATGTTCAATGAAGAGATAAGAAGAAAGGAGATGGGAGTTGATAATTCACAAGCTCTTGTTGTTGAGAACAGAGGAAGAGGCAAGAGTCGAGGTCCCAAAGGGCGTGGCAACTCAAAAGAAAGGTCCAAGTCTAGAGACAAGGAGACTAGGACATGTCATTATTGTAAGAAACCTGGCCACTTGAAAAAGTTTTGCTGCAAGTGGAAGAGAGAGCAAGGCAAGATGCAAAATTCACAAAAGGAGGGAGATGATAAAAATACTGCAGCAACCGCTTCTAAAAGGGATGATGAGATCGCTTTGATTTGTGCAACTAATGATTGTAATCATGTTGAGAGTTCAGATTCAGAGTGGCTAGTAGATACAGGAGCTTCATACCATTGTGTTCCACATGGTTTCATCACTGCTGTTACTCGTATTTTATCTTGAATAGAGTTAACTAGTGATATGAAACTTATTTAAATTTAGAACTTTGTAATTATATACCTAAAGTCTCGTATATTTGAATGTGTGTTCATGAGTGTGTATATATAAAAAAAGGAAAGAAAAAAGAGAGAATGATGCTCATCTATACAACAACATCAGTGTCAGGCTATTACTTTACTGTTCAATTTTGTAGTAGAAGGTTGCATCCGCTTATGACGGTTTAAATAATACAAAGTTTTGGGTCAGGACGTAGTTATTAGGAAACATTATCAACTAGAGAAAATCTGTCGTTGGGATGCGACTTTGGAAGGAAACAAAGTTATAAATGAACTACCAAAATTTGGGGGTTGGAGTTCCAAGTACTCCACTTTTTTTTTATCAAAAGGTTGGCATTTTTGACCGAGTAAACTAATTATTTTACAATAGTTTGTTACTATTAGTCGGTGATAGGAAGATAGAGTGACACTGGGTTGAGTCATGAGCGGACTGAGTAATGGGAAAATTGTATGTGAGTTCTTGCGGCTAAAAGCTCTAAAAATAGGAGTATCATACCATACAGTGACCATCAACCGTAAATTTTCCTTCCCCTCTCATCATTTCAACTTGGCCCTATATACACATAAAACACATCAAATATTACTTATTACTTCAGTCGTAGTATTGGGAAAATATAGCAGTGGTAATACGCAGGCAATACGATTGTACAAGAGTCAGAACAATTAGAAACTTAGGTATTGGTTGGTTAGTTCAATTGTTCATTTCATGTTTTATATATTTTTTAGGTAGGTATTCAAGTCTAATCCTTTTAAAATTTTAGTTTTAATTGTGTAATAAATATATTGGTTTTGGTTAGTTCAATTGCTCATTTCGTGTTTTATATATTTTTGAGGTAGGTATCCAAGTCTACCCCTTTTAAAATTTTAGTCTTAATCGTGTAATAAATATCATTGGTATAATTATTGTTGGTCCGCAATTTAAGTGTTATATTTTATTAGATGCATTAATAGTTCATGTGTTGAGATTTACTTTATTTTTATAGAACCTTGTTATTTCATGCGTTAAATATTGTTTGTTGATTTTTGATGAAAATTAGCATACTAATTATTTAAATAATGTAATTTAAAGTTGTGCGACTTTATTTAATTTATTTTAAGTGGATTTTGGTGGAACATATTGTGGTCATTATTTTGAATTTTGCTCGTGATATTCAAGTAGGTGAACCATGGAAATAAAGTTTTCTATTACCCCCTGACTAGTGGTGTAGGATGTAGTATTTTCTAGATGCATCGAAAATAGCCAGTGTAGTTATATGTAACCATGATGCATTATTGCATCTTTTGAGATTTATAGTATGATTGGTATCGAAAAATTATGTGTAGTCCATTGAGGAAATATATGGTGAAGTGATCAAAATGTGTTGTGATAAATATTCAGATCTTAGTTTATAAAGTTTATCAAATCGTTCTTTGTGACTTTTTTTTATGTAATTCACAAATAAAGGTTAAATCATATAATTTATTTTCATAAAGAAAAGTTCAAACAAAATAATTTTTGCATAGTTAGAGCGGCTATCTACCTAGGCTCGCTTTTGTTTCTCTGTTTTCCACACGTAGTAAATTAGTAATGATACGTGATTTGGGATGAGTTTTCATAGGAAACATCTTTTGTTGATTTAGTTGCTAACAAGCATCTTTTATTTTCTAAGATATATTATATTTGGACCTAAACATTTTAATTTCATGCATTGTTGTTATTATTATATTGATTCGTTTCTTTTAATGAAATTTCTTGTTGAAAGTTTAGCCTAGTGTTCGTTTTCGGGAACATGGCCTAGCGACCTAGTGCTTTTATTGGATATTTAAAATAGTGTATATTATTGATTCGTTTTATAATTTTGGTATGTTACATCTTATTACGTAATCACTTAATTTACTCGCTCCTTATTACGATAATGCTACCAAAATACTCCCCCTACTGTACTTATATAACTACACTAGTACACTTTCTACTATCCATTCATGGTATACACACATAACTAATAACACATGACATGCATGCCACTTAAAAGAAAATACATGCTCAAGTGGGATAATAAATTACACACGCTGACAGAATAAAACCATGGAAACTATTGTAAGAAAACATGAAAGAACGTGTTTGATACAAGAAAATAAGGAAGATCGTGCTACATATACATACATGATACATGCATACATATATATATATATAGGGTGAGGTTCACATACAAACTTTTATTAATATACAAACATAAGAACCAATCTCAACCATTAGATCAAAATTAAATCAACATTCAAGATTTTATTAATACCAAACCAAAAAACTAACCCAAACCAAATATCCAAACCTCTAAACCCTAAACCCTCTAAACCTAAACCCTAACCCTAAACCCTAACCCTAAACCTCAAACCCTAAACCCTAAACCCTAAACTCTAAACCCTGAACCCTAAACCCTGAACCCTCAACCCTCTAAACCCTCTAAACCCTAAACCCTAAACCCTAAACACTAAACCATAAACCCTTAACCCTAAACCCTAAATCCTCTAAACCCTAAACCCTAACCCCTCTAAACCCTAAACCCCTAACCCTAAACTCTAAACCCTAAACCATAAACCCTAAACCCTCTAAACCATAAACCATAAACCCTAAACCCTAAACCCTCTAAACACTAAACCCTAAACCCTAAACCCTCTAAACCCTACACCATAACCCTAAACCCTAACCCTAAACCCTACCCCCTAACCCTAAACCCTAAACCTAAACTATCTAAACCCTAAACACCCTAAACCTTAAACCCTAAACCATAAACCCTAAACATTATAAACCCTAAACCCTCTAAACCCCAAATCCTAAACCCCAAACCCTAAACCCTAAACCCTAAACCCTCTAAACCTCAAATCCTAAACCCTAAACCCTAACCCCTAAACCCTATAAACCCTAAACCCTAAACCCTCTAAACACTAACCCCTAACCCTAAACCATAAACCCTAAACCCTCTAAACCCTAAACACTCTAAACCCTAAACCATAAACCCTAAACACTATAAACCCTAAACCCTAAACCCTAAACCCTCTAAACCCTAACCCTAAACCCTAAACCCTAAACCCTAAAAACCCTAAACCCTAAACCCTAAACCCTAACCCTAAACCTAAATAAACCTAAACTAAACCCTAAACCCTAAACCCTAAACCCCCCTAACCCTAAACCCTAAACCCTATAAACCCTAAACCCTAAACCCTAACCCTAAACCCTAAACCCTATAAACCCTAAACCATAAACCCTAAACCCTAAACCCCCTCTAAACCCTAAACCCTAAACCCTAAACCCTATAAACACATAAACCATAAACCCTAAACCCTAAACACTAAACCCTAAACCCTAAACCCTAACCCTAAACCCTAACCCCTCTAAACCCTACACCATAAACCCTAAACCCTAACCCCCTAACCATAAACCCTAAACCCTAAACCTAAACCATCTAAACCCTCAACCCTAAACCCTAAACCCTAAACATTATAAACACTAAACCCTCTAAACCCTAAACCAAACCCTAAACCCTCTAAACCCCAAATCCTAAACCCCAAACCCTAAACCCTAAACCCTCTAAACCTCAAATCCTAAACCATAAACCATAAACCCTAACCCCTAAACCCTAAACCATAACCCCTAAACCCTCTAAACCCTAAACCCTAAACCATCTAAACCCTAAACCCCTAACCCTAAACCCTCTAAACCCTAAACCCTCCAAACCCTAAACCCTAAACACTATAAACCCTAAATCCTAAACCCTAAACCCTAACCCTAAACCCTAACCCTAAACCCCTAACCCTAAACCCTAAACCCTAAACCTAAACCCTCTAAACCCTAAACACTCTAAACCCTAAACCCTCTAAACCATAAACCCTAAACACTATAAACACTAAACCCTCTAAACCCCAAACCCTAAACCCTCTAAACCTCAAATCCTAAACCCTAAACCCTAAACCCTAACCCCTAACCCCTCTAAACCCTAAACCCTAAACCCTCTAAACCCTAAACCCTAAACCCTAAACCCTACACCATCTAAACCCTAAACCCTAAACATCAAACCCTAAACCCTAAACCATAAACCCTAAATCCCAAATTACATTATTACAATTTATAGCTTATAAATCGTATTTAAACTCTCAAACCGTAACTAAATCATTTTAATAAATATCAAACCTAACTATAATTTTTTAAATTATAAATAAAATCAAATCATAAATTACAATTTAATTTGTGGTTTGGACTATATTATAAACACCCCTAGATATTACCATACAAAAGATACGAAATACGGAAAATAGTTTTTCGATCTTGATCACCTCACTATTTAAGAAAATTTAAGAAGAGTATTTGAGCATATAGCTGTAAGTATGTCACATAAAGAACCATTTTAAGCAAGATATGTTAAAAGGGATAAATGTACGAAAAAAGCCAATGCTGTCCCTTGGTATGCTTGAAAACTTGAGCAGGTATATCACACTGTCGAAAAGAAGGGAAGAGGTGATCCCATGAGTCATACACCACAGATTAAGCTACATGGACAACTTAATCCATGTAGATGTATCAGCTGTAATATTATGTGACTACTATACTAAACAACTCTTATCCATTCACATACGACAATCAGTTGAAAATTTATTACAGCACAACAAACTTTGAATAATTTTATTTGATTACCGAAACCAATACAGAGAAAGTATTTAAGAGTTCGGGAAGCAATTACCACCGTTCCTCCTACTAACTAATTTGGCTTAACAAAAGCCAAATCACGCAAACAAATTTACGAATTAGAGGAGAGATTTCGGAATTATACCGACGGAAACTGAGTAACAACAACCTTGCTTCAGCCTGAGGCAGGGAGGAGGATCGGTCGTTAGCCGGTGCGTCTGGCAGTGTTTTTGATGATTGCGACCTTGTGGAGTGGAGGTCGCGGTCGTGGAGGTTGTGCGCCGGACTGATGCGTTGGTTGTTCTAGCTGCAGCAACGATGGAGCTCTTGCTCAGGTCGCGCTGCCGCTGTGTGATGCTTGTTCGCGTCCCCTGTGTCGCAGTGGTAGAAGTCAATAGGAGGTAGAGGAAGGTTGAAGAATCGATCAGGTGAGGTTTGGTCGAAGTGAAAAGCAAGTGAGCTCGAGCTAGCAGATCTTGCTGCAGTCTGCTGGTCTACAAAGTTGTCAGAGTGGAGGAGGAGTGGAAATTGAGGGAGGTCGGGTCATGACGATGGAGAGATCCAGAGGCGGAAATGGCGATGGAGAGATGGAGAGACATGTGCAATGGAGAGGAAGAGACCAGAACGAAGGGGGTCGGGGGCGAAGGCAGAGAGGGAGGGGTCGAGACAGAAGGGGGCGAGATTAGAGAGGCAGAGATAGAGATAAGGGTTGAGGCTTCGTTTTATTTCTAGAGCTAATTTGTGACCGTAAGATCTAATATAGATCCAACGGTCACTGATAGTTCTTATGTTTGTATATAAGATACAGTTCGCATATGATACAGCTCCTATATATATATATATATATATATATATATATATAGAGAGAGAGAGAGAGAGAGAGAGAGAGAGAGAGAGAGAGAGAGAGAATTCATATTTTCACAAGAAAATGTAGAATAATCATGCTAAATCAAATCATAGAACCCATTATCACATTATTCACTTATTTCACAAACTTGTGTGCTCAGCTATTTAGTCTTTATTTTATTGGTTGTGATGCACGTATACTTATTATCATATAATTACTCCACTTATTACATAAATACTTCATTTTTTCGGAGGAAAAATACTTATCATATAAATTTCTTAGCTCAACTATTTAGTCTTTATTTTATTGGTTGTGATGCACATATACTTATTATCATATAATTACTTCACTTATTACATAAATCATTTTTTTAGAGGAAAAATACTTATCATATAAATTTCTTAGCATCATTTATTGAACAACATATTGTGATCCTTACTCCACGAGCTAAGAATCCCGCTACTACTTAGAACACTCTAACATTAGATATTAATACATCTTAAAGAATCTATAAGTCACTTATAAAGTAGCTACAATATTTTACTAGTGTTCTTTATAATAGTTAAACAATGATATGCATTAGAGGCTATCAGAGGGTTAAACTCAATAGCCTATATACGGAATATACATGTGTGACTGTGATCATTGGGACATAGGCAAACCATCATTCTAAGTCTCAAAGTTAATAGATCACTTTAAACTAACAACTTTATTAGATATATTAATAATAAACAACACATCATAAACCCACATACCACTTTCAAGAATTTATCTATTCAATGCAAAATATTATTCATAAGATGGAAGATGTTGAATTATATACAAAATATTATTCATAAGATGGAAATTGTTGAATTATATTATGAATCTTATGTTAAAAAATACAATTATTTATTATTAGAATATAATATTCATGTAAAATTACTTTTCACGATAAGTTAAATCAGCGGTCAATGATCAGACTTGTCAAAATATATCAAATATTCAAAATAACTCCAAAATATCTCTTAGATATATAAAAAAACTCTATAGTATTTTATAAAATTCCAATCTTACCCTTTTACTATCAAAACTTAATAAATACTTAAAGAAACTCCATACATCATGTAAGTTTAATACAAACTCATTAATATAATCAAACTCATAATTCAACCCAATAAAATAGAAACATGTAAAATGACTAAAACGTTATTCATTATCCATAAACTTAGAAAATACAAATAAAAATAACAAACCCTTATAGAATGCCACAAAAATTTAGCACAATAATTCTAACACGATCCAACAAGGATTTCATCTCTGAAAAATTGCTACTTGTGGATGATGACTAATTTGTTCCTAAAACACGTATATTTGAATTAAATTATAAAAATTTAGACACTTATCAATTTTAGTATGCTAAACAACAAGAACTCATAAAAGCACTCAGAGATCTCGACACACATGTACTTTTACCAAAAATACCTTTAATCATGTTTAATACTTACAAAAATCGTAATTAACCCTAAACATAGATAAAATCAAACATATTATGATTATACTGTTCACCCACTGTCGCCGTTGCGTTTAGACGAGCCTATCTAGCGCCTTCGCTTGCCTCAAGCAAAAAGGGAGCGTTACCGACAGACCGTCACTTGAATTTGGCGGTGTCCGAAGATGTTAAAAAAATAATTAGTCACTAATATCGGTACACTGTATCACATTCACCTCCAATATTCAATTCCCTTCTCGCTTCAAATTCAGCGAAAAGGACAGTTGAGTCATTCTCTGACATTTACGCCTATCCTTAAACCGTTTTTATTGAGATAAGCCGATTCGATGCGCCTTGTTCCGAGTTGTGTAAAGTCTGGGTTTAGAGAGAAAATAATCGCGTTTCTCTTCATCAGGTAGTTGGGAAAAGGGAAAGAAAAGGAAAGCGGGAAGAGTTTTTCCCAATTTTAGTTTGAGATTTCTCGGGGAGTGGGGGGAAATGGGTTTCTTCAGTACGATATTTGGATTTTGTGGATTTGGATTAGGCATTTCGATTGGTTTAACTGTTGGATATTTCCTCTTTATCTATGTCCAACCCAGCGATGTTAAGGTAATTTGTTCTATCTCAAATTTAATTTCGGAATTTGGTTTTGATATCATCCTCGTATGTTCCTTTTATGGTTATTTTTATGTGGGTTCGAATTCGAAATTGACGTAATTTCCTGAAATCCATTGCTATTCAATTGTAGGTGATTATGTATGAATCAGGGTGTTTGTGTGCTAATTGTGTTGGTGATGCCGCAATGTAATTCAATGGAGAATTGAATTAAAATAGGCTCAGGGATTAAATCCGAGTAGCCAGAATTACAAGTCAGGATCGGTAAAAAATAGAGAAGACCGATCGAGATAAACAGAGGAAGGCCAGATTATGATAATGATTGTCGATATTCCCTGCCACCCCTCCTCTACAATTATTTATAATTACTAACTAATAGAATTTAACAACCAGAGAATTAAAAGGAGATAAAACCAAAAGTTACAGCTACTGCTAACAGAATTGAGATATTCCTGCATCAGTTGGTTGCCGGTTTGGTATCCGAGTCTGTTATGTTGTCTTGATTAAATGAATTTTCGTGAAGTTGAAGGATAACTGGATCACGGAGTGCACCTAGCTCATTTTACTTGAGTTTACTCCAAAGAGTTATAGATATTTAGGTTTGTTTCGGCAGTTGAACGAGCGACTGCTTGATACGGGGCGGGTGCCATTGGTTTATATTGTGGCTGGCCAATTATTATTATTGCAGTCTGTTGTCTTCGGAAATAGCTTAGCGGTGAACTGCTATTTTTTGGCCATCCTTGTAGCAGACTCTTTGGGTTCTGGTCTGATTGAATGAGAATTGCATGATTGTTCGTTATGGTCAAGTGATCGTCAGGTCTTTGCAGACTGTATGTTGAGGGAGGGGCTATTTATGGTCCCCAAAAAAATCCAACTTTTGGGCTTGATGTTAGGTTTGGAGAACGCTTGTTGTTTCTTCCTAGTACAATTTATTTTCATTTCATTGCTCGGTTCACTTTAATGAGGGTATAGATTGTTGTTGTTAAGTCATCAAAACTTCAATGGGAGTGTTCCCTTAATTTGATAGATGGGTTGACCGTAATGTTCCTGATGGATGATTTGAGCACAGATCATGTTCCAAGCTTTTACAACGTGAATACAAATATGCCTATCACTTGTTTATTTGGTCGGTCATTAATGTGAGGAAATTACTAACATTCACCACTGAGATTGATTGACAGGCTTATTGTGAATGTTGTGCGCTGTTAAAAATTATTTCAAAATCTCTCTCTCTCTCCTTTTTATGCCCTTGCATCGATTTTTATACCCGAGTAGAATGTTATCACTATGTATTTGTGCATTCCATGGATGCTTATCTGAAAGACTCATCTTTAGTGTTCATTTCCATTAAGTAGAATGTTAAGCACTATGCAATGGTTGACATCGACTGTCTCTGCATCATAGGATCCAGACGTGCGTCCGTTGTCTGAGCAAGACTCAGAAGTACTGCAGCGGCTGCTTCCTGAAATACCCTTGTGGGTGAAAAATCCGGACTATGATCGTGTATGAGTCTTGTATTTCTGAAATATATGTAACTTTTGATGCCTGGTTGTTGATCTCCTTGCATGCTGACATCTTCATTTTCTTTCTTTTTGTTTTTTGGTTGTTATTGAAAGCTTGATTGGCTGAACAGGTTTATTGATATTATGTGGCCTTATCTGGACAAGGTATTTCACATGCTTTAGAAACTATATCTTTTGTTGTCCATATTTTCTTAGCCATAACCTTTGATTGTTTTTTTTTTTATTATTACTCCAATTATGTAATCAGGCAATATGCAAAACTGTCAAGAATATTGCAACACCCATTATTGCTGAGCAGATTCCAAAGTATAAAATTGATTCGGTGGAGTTTGAGGTTCTTAGTTTAGGGTCTTTACCACCGACATTCCAAGGTTTGTATCTTCTAGCTGTTCTTTTTTCTAATGCTGAAAGCTTGTTTTATGTTTTGATCTTGCTGTCTGGATAGACAGGAGATGAAGTGAAGTGCTATCACATGCAACTCTATGTTTCTATCTTATAACTAGAATTGGGGCGCCACAACATTTTTGTCACAGGTGGAAAAGTGCTTGTTGAAGGATATGGTTTGCTAACAAATGCTTCATGGGCATGCTTTCTTATGATTTTCAGTTCTCTGTTATCTGAATAAGTTGATCAGCATTTGAAGTCCATGTTACAATTTTGATAATCTCCTTTTTTTTTTTTTTTTGGCTTGGAGCCTAATTTTTCTTAACAGCGGAAGGAAGAAGTGCTGTGTGTGGCACTCAGTTCCATGCCATGTTTAATGATGTCATTTGCTTCTGTTATTTAGGCCTAGCAGCTATTCACTTCTTGGATGCTTGTTTTCTATTAAGGGTTACAAAGTCTATGCACAAAGTTAGGCTTTGTGTTCATTTTGAAAAATTCTGAAGCATCACAATTTCAGCCTGCTACCAATCAGTTTCTGATAGTTATATCAGCTGAGGTTTATTATTATTGGCCTGCCTATTATGGTCACTCTTCATCTAGGTTTAGCCTCTAGGGCTGTCTGGCTTCATTTTGAAGAATTCTGAAGCATCACTCTCATGGAAGTAATTTTAACAATTTCAACTGCTTCTTATATCATACGTGCATCAGCTGAGGCCTATCTATTATTGACCTGCTTATTTGGGTTACTCTTTGTCTAGCCTTTAGGGTTGTCTGAGTATCTATGCACTAGATTTGTCTGATGTTCTTCGTGTCTGCCTGTTTGCTGGTGTATGCAGTTTGTGTGATGGTTGTGACTATGAGCACATAATTCTAGCAGTTGCATGTTTTTCATCTATATTTTGGTCAGAAAAGCGGACTATAAAATCACGGTCTCGGTCTTGGTAGTAGCTCCGCAAGTTTGAAGCGTTGTGAATGATAAATAATATGTTGAGGCAGTCATGGTGTCACTTTATTTTAAATATACATCTGTATCAGATGCATGTCACTAATTATCGTTTAATATTAGTGCGAATTGACCATTTTGTATTTCTGCATCTCCTATCAGCGTGCTTAAAATCTGACACGTATTGCCAATATATTTCCATGCTGAAAGGTGTATTTTTATATTTATTTTACTAGTTTGAAGAGCCAATTGAACAGATATTTACTGAATAAGGAAATTTAATAGAGATGATCATGGATGAAATTGCAATTGTTTAACGAGTATACTGTCAAGATAGTACACTGAATCTGTATTAAGGGTAGATGGGTCAGTTTAAAATTATGAATAGTGTGCATGCGGACAAGGGAGGATGATTCCAAGAGCATGTGGATGATAATAGAAAGAGCAGGAGTGCATCATTTTGTATGCTGATTTTTCCTTAGAGGTACAATGAATGTACCTTGGATAAGTTATTACACCCTCTTGCTCATGAGCATTTAGGAAAAAAGGCATACGTCATCTTATGTTATTCCATCTAATATTTAGGCCATAATCAAATCGAGTTTTGTAAAGTTGATGCTTAGTAATGCTTTTCCATTTAATAAATCTGGACATGTGGTTCTTGCCTGATTGCTAGGGCTGTAAATGAGCTGAGTTGAGTCAAATACCCTTGGACACGGGCTTGACTGAAACAAGGGAGCTGAATCGAGCTTTTAATGAGTTGAACTCACGAGTCTAAGCTATAATTGAGTCGAATTGAGCTCATGAGCCATGAGATTGGAAGTGAGGCTTAAGCTCGACTCTTTAACTAAACGAGCCAAGCCAAGTTGAGCTGAGCCAAACAATTTGTGAGTCGGCTGGGCTTATTTATAGCCCTACTTACTACTATGTGTTCTAACAGTGGCATCAATGTTTGAGTTTTGTGAGAATTGTTTTCTAAATGAGAACATGTGAACCATGCATATTAGTTAATTACTAGAGTTTCATGCACTATTACTAGAGTATCATGACATGCCACTATTGTTAATGCAGTTGTTCCATGACACTATTCTTATAGTTTTGTAGTTTCATGACACTATTAACGTAGTATCATGATGTTATTAACGTAGTGTTGACACTATTCTTGTAGCTTCATGAAACTGTTATGATTGTTAATCTTGATTTGATGGCTGAGAGGCTTAGTTTTCAACTCTAAACATAATTATTAGTTCTCATTAGATATTCTCCCCAACATATATAGGGTTGGCTTAAATTAGAACTGAGAACCAATGATAATCTTTAGATTAATACAAATCAAGTTCAAGTAGAATACCTTGAACCCCAAGCCCAAACCCTATTTCCTAACCTTGAATCTTAATCTTAAACCATAAACCATAACCCTTAACTTCAAAAGCCAAAACTCTACCCTAAACACCAAACCCTAAGCCTAAGCTCTGAGCATAAATCCTAAACCCTTAACCCTAACGCTAAACCTTAAACCTTTAATAAAACAAATCTAAATACCTAAAATAAATGACACAAACCCTAGCCCTTAAATCCTAACCTTAATATAAAACAAATATATAAAAAAAAACCCTAAAATAAATGGAGGAAATAATAAGTCCTAAATTCTAAACCCCTAACAAATAAATAAAAAAATATAAAATTAAATAAATCTAAAAAACCCTTATATAAATGGATTTTTTTTTAAAATCCTAGGCCTTAATCCTGAGACCCTAATAAATACAAAACATTAAATCCTACACCTTAATAAACCATAAACCCCAAACTTAGATAAATATAAAAACCATACAGAATACATGTTACGCCTAGATGAATTTAAAAATAAGTCTTTAAAAAAAATAATTTACAAATCCTAAACTCAAAAAAGTTTAAAGAACTAAATTCTAATAATAAAATATGGAAATACTATAATATACATAACAAGGGGAAAAATGTCATGGGCGGTATTCAACCCCTCGTCACCCGTGACAGTGAAGATGGAGCTAACTGCTAGGATACGCCGCTCGATGTGTTATAATTATGTCGTGAATTGTAAAAATAGTAAAATGCTGAACTAGAATAAAGAGCTAGCACGAGGGTGGCGTGGATCTTTTTCCTATAACTTATTTATAACACACTGATTTATTACCATAAGGCCACCGTTCTCCATGTTATGTGCACCTAATCTTAGCTGTTAATCTTCTTAATCCAATGATTTTTATGAGTTCTTAGTTCTCATTTTAACCTAAATATGTATGTGTGTGTGTGTGTGTATATATATATATTTGTTCATGAACTAGGTGAATAGAAAAGAGGAACTGGGCAAAGTTGTTAGTATAAGGCTGTTATCTTTATCCAAAGGTTATATATAGGTTTAAATCATGGATACATCCTGCCAATTAGACTACATCTGTCCACAATGCTTGTGCCTTTAGGGCATTACACCTCTGTGCTAATCAAAGATGAGAAAATGGCTGATGATGATAGGTAACAAGTTTTACCATATGTTTAAGAACTTGGCTGAGGATTACCACAGACTTTATGATATGAGGTATGTGACAAGGGATTCATTCCGCCGAGAATTGTTTGTTCAATTTTGTATTACATATACCAATTTTTTTGTTGTGTTGATCTTGTAGTTTTTAATTACTTCTACTAATTTAGAAACTCAGGCATACTGTAGCTTGTGTGGTTGCTTTGCTTCTTCGGTTGCTCCTCTGTTTGGTGATCAGTGATTAAACTGACAATATAACTAGAACAAGATAATCATATTGATGTGCTTTTAGAGATAAATTATCTGTTCGAGTACCTTCAAATCAATAGAGCAAGTAATGTAGGTTGATCGGGTGCTATCTTCCAGACACATATTTGCATGCATAATGTACTTTTGAATTTTCTCCGTCCCCAAAGAAATGCGGATTCAAAGAAAAATTAGGTCGGAGATAGATAACGACATTGGTACAATGCTTTATCCATGTTTCTTTCAGTCCCCCACCCCTTACTGGCATAAGTTGATTTCATTACTTTCAAATAGAATGGATGTTACGACCTAATTCTCACTGCATCGTCTAGTATATACAACCAAGATGTGTATCAGGACCTAGTTACATGAGCACATTGACTCACAATGCTCATTACTGTCTCTTCCTATATCCTTTTGTGATAACAGTTTACATTTAGAATAGCCTATTGTTCCTCTAATACCAGTTATGTGCAATTAATCCACACCAATAGGATGAAGCATCTCCTCCTTTTCTTTTGGGTGCCCTGTCCTTCTAATTAGCACCTGCAATTCTTGTAACCAAGGCTTGACAGCATCTCATTAATCGGCAGTTAATCTGATACTGCCCCAAATTTCCTTCTGTGTAACTGCATTCCAGAAACAGACGGGGAACACTTTTGCAATCACATGAACACAAAATATACTGGGAATATACATTCATGCCCAGCTGAGACATCCTTTCCTTAGTAAGGAGTCTGTTTTGAAGAGCTGGCCAAGCTAGGAATTGATGTTTAGTGATGGCAAGAGTGCACCGAGCTAGCTTAAACCACACATAGCAGGACCTGTCTCAAGAGCTCGTAAACCCCCATGATGTGATAGTTGCCATCAGGTTTGCTACATTCTAAGATTAGCATCAGTCAAGATTGGATTTTAGGTCTGCCTCAATGCAAGGATATGCTGGAGTGGCCATGAGCAAGTTGATTTAGGAATGTTGTCCCAGTTGAGGTTGCCAGTGCTGCTTTATTTCCTTGCTGAGCATATGTTTTGCCTTTCTTCATTGTCTTCTGCTAGGCATGAAAGTTTATGTTACTGATGAGAAGGAGTTGATAATGGAGCCATCATTGAAGTGGGCTGGTAATCCTAATGTCCTGGTTGCTGTTAGAGCATTTGGCTTGAAAGTGACTGTTCAGGTTTGTGTTCATGCTATTATAAAAAAAAATTCATTGGAGTTTGGTTGAAGATATTTACTTATCGACATTAATGTAAATACTTGGTGTGGCTAAACTATTCAGGTGGTCGATCTTCAAGTTTTTGCTGCTCCACGCATCACTCTGAAGCCACTGGTTCCAAGCTTCCCGTGTTTTGCCAAAATATTTGTTTCTCTCATGGAGAAGGTCTGTGATGATGTTTGCTATTTGCCTTGCCTGATTATCCTATCACTCTTTACATTTTCATGATTCGGAGTAAAGGAATTGGTTACATTTGCTTCAGCTCTTTAATTAGTCTGGTTACTCTGGTATTGGTATTTAGCTCCAATGAATTTGTTCAAGGTTGGAATCATTTCCATCTTATCAGATTCCGGAGAAATATTTTTCAACTTGCCAAAAATGAATTGCATGGGCTTTATGATTCTGCAGTTTGCAATTCATTTGTTGTCTTTGATATGGAATATTTAGAAGAACTTACGCAAACATACCTTTGCAGCCTCATGTTGATTTTGGACTGAAGCTTGTTGGTGCTGATCTTATGTCCATTCCTGGCCTGTATAGGTTTGCTCAGGTAAAGCAGATACCATCACTCGTGTTGTGTTTGAATTTCATTAATTTATTTACTTGATTTTGCTTGTTTCAATTTGAAGAGTGGGAGCTGGACATAAGGATTGAACGTATACCTCTATATCTTCTCGGTTATATTATGGATTTTGTTATTGAAAAATAAGAAAAAATGAATCCTCAAGTGTAAAGCATCAAACTAGTTAATAACTACCTGCAAACCGGGAAATTATTTAAACCACCCCTCAAGTTCATTCCATTAGCAATTTAGCATGCACCAGCTCATATTTTGTTATGGAATGAAATGACAAAAGTCGATCTGGAAATGTGAGGATGTTAAGTGTATGCGGAAGCAATTAGGATTGAAGATGAAGAAGAAAGCAAGAAGAATAAATAAAACACACAATTTATGTGGTTCACTGAATGTGAACTATGTCCATGAGCGACGACGAATAGTGATTCACTATGTTGGATAAAGAATACAAATTGAATCCTCAATAGAAAAAATTATGCAAAGAGGATGAAGAGCACTCTTTACAAGGAGAACAATAACTATATATATGCCTAAAAGAGAGACCAGGAAAATTGGACACGTGTGTTGCCAGTGTTGGCACTCAAGGATAATCGTGAACATGTGAATTGACATGGCTGTGCCGGATGACATGGGCTGGAAGTGTTCAATTTTTTGATGATTTTTTTTTGTCCAATTTTGTTGATTTCAAGTACAGTTGTGTTATAGGATACTCGCAGGGTGTGTTAGCTGCTAGAACATCAACCTTCAACCCATGAACTCAGGATTTGAGGCACTATATGCTACTAACTATCCGTAAAGTCGTGAAATTTTGTGGATAAATTCTTAATATAAGCAATTATAATTAAAAACAAAAATTTGATGCATTGTCGTATGCACAACAAATTTAATAAATAAATCCTAATTCCAAATGCGTAGTAGATGGTAAGAAGGAGTCAAACCCACAAGGAATGGTTTATAATCGAGAATTCTGTAATCAATGTTGAAACTCCGATTATTCAATAACATTAATTTTTATCACTAAGTTCTATACTATGGATAAATAATAAAACACAATACTCACTACTTAAGGAATAAGGATAAGAAGACATCGATTATGGAACTAGGATATCAAATAATCATTTAGAAAATAATAATTCTAAATGCTCTAACGTTGACCTATAGAAACTCATGATAATTCATCTCTTTGCTTTCTCTTAATTTTAATAAGCTGTCAATTTATCATCTAGTTAATTAATAACCTAGGTTAAGAACGCTAGATTTAATTAATAGCAGCATTACGAATGGAAAGCAGTCAACTACGACCATAATCACATAAGTTCGGGTCATGCAATCGTACGAATTAATAGACAAGATTAATAATTAACTTTTTGCTACTTTGGAAACATTAATTAACAATTACATATTAATTTCGTTATCCTAGGTTTGATTAAAATCTAAACTAAATATGTGATCAATCTAATTAGTTTAAATTCTTAACCTATGATGCGAGATCATTCAATTCCGTCCATTAATCCAATTAAATTACATTTAGAATCATAAATTAAAATTACGTTGTCATATTTGAAACCGTAATTCTGTCATCATATCCTCCTACCCTATACTATCTACGCTACTATCTTCATAATTGCAATAACACACAATTAAATGCAGTAATTGATAATTAACATCAATGATTAATAATAAATTAACAATGAAACAGTAAAAGTAAGAGAAATAATAATACAATAAAGAGAATTTACTTGCATTCAAACAAAAATCAGAACTTGCAGTTAAGAGATGAATGGAGAAGAACTTATCGACTTGAATTGCAGAGTGTTAATCGTTCAATTGAATACAACGGAGAGAAAGAGAATTGGAATTGTAAAGTACATGTGGTTTATAGAGAATATAGAGGAAAAAGAGAGAGTAACTCTCAAACTGAAAAGAACTGAATGTCTAATGTTCACAAACGTAAAAAATATATCAGGGAAAAGTCCGTGCGAGCAGTTACAGAATTTAAGAAAAACATGGTCCGTGTTTTGGGAAACACGGGGGTACCGTGTTTTTCCCTGAACCTGCTGCCAACTGCTAAATTTGAAAACAGAGATTTTGTATTTTGACGGCAAAACACGACTCGTGTTTAGGAAACACGGGGGTACCGTGTTTCTTGTTCCTTAGTTCTCTCTTTATGAAATTTCAACACAAGCTTCCCTTTGATATATATTCTTCATTTCTAGTCTTTCTTCCATTGATTCCATGTCTCTCGATATATTCTCGATGTGTTCTTTGCATTCAAACAAAAATTAAAACTTGCAATTAAGAGATGAATGGAGAAGAACTTATCGACTTGAATTGCAGAGTGTTAATCGTTCAATTGAATACAACGGAGAGAAAGAGAATTGGAATTGTAAAGTACATGTGGTTTATAGAGAATATAGAGGAAAAAGAGAGAGTAACTCTCAAACTGAAAAGAACTGAATGTCTAATGTTCACAAACGTCAAAAATATATCAGGGAAAAGTCCGTGCGAGCAGTTACAGAATTTAAGAAAAACATGGTCCGTGTTTTGGGAAACACGGGGGTACCGTGTTTTTCCCTGAACCTGCTGCCAACTGCTAAATTTGAAAACAGAGATTTTGTATTTTGACGGCAAAACACGACTCGTGTTTAGGAAACACGGGGGTACCGTGTTTCTTGTTCCTTAGTTCTCTCTTTATGAAATTTCAACACAAGCTTCCCTTTGATATATATTCTTCATTTCTAGTCTTTCTTCCATTGATTCCATGTCTCTCGATATATTCTCGATGTGTTCTTTGCATTCAAACAAAAATTAAAACTTGCAATTAAGAGATGAATGGAGAAGAACTTATCGACTTGAATTGCAGAGTGTTAATCGTTCAATTGAATACAACGGAGAGAAAGAGAATTGGAATTGTAAAGTACATGTGGTTTATAGAGAATATAGAGGAAAAAGAGAGAGTAACTCTCAAACTGAAAAGAACTGAATGTCTAATGTTCACAAACGTCAAAAATATATCAGGGAAAAGTCCGTGCGAGCAGTTACAGAATTTAAGAAAAACATGGTCCGTGTTTTGGGAAACACGGGGGTACCGTGTTTTTCCCTGAACCTGCTGCCAACTGCTAAATTTGAAAACAGAGATTTTGTATTTTGACGGCAAAACACGACTCGTGTTTAGGAAACACGGGGGTACCGTGTTTCTTGTTCCTTAGTTCTCTCTTTATGAAATGTCAACACAAGCTTCCCTTTGATATATATTCTTCATTTCTAGTCTTTCTTCCATTGATTCCATGTCTCTCGATATATTCTCGATGTGTTCTTTGCATTCAAACAAAAATTAAAACTTGCAATTAAGAGATGAATGGAGAAGAACTTATCGACTTGAATTGCAGAGTGTTAATCGTTCAATTGAATACAATGGAGAGAAAGAGAATTGGAATTGTAAAGTACATGTGGTTTATAGAGAATATAGAGGAAAAAGAGAGAGTAACTCTCAAACTGAAAAGAACTGAATGTCTAATGTTCACAAACGTCAAAAATATATCAGGGAAAAGTCCGTGCGAGCAGTTACAGAATTTAAGAAAAACATGGTCCGTGTTTTGGGAAACACGGGGGTACCGTGTTTTTCCCTGAACCTGCTGCCAACTGCTAAATTTGAAAACAGAGATTTTGTATTTTGACGGCAAAACACGACTCGTGTTTAGGAAACACGGGGGTACCGTGTTTCTTGTTCCTTAGTTCTCTCTTTATGAAATTTCAACACAAGCTTCCCTTTGATATATATTCTTCATTTCTAGTCTTTCTTCCATTGATTCCATGTCTCTCGATATATTCTCGATGTGTTCTTTGCATTCAAACAAAAATTAAAACTTGCAATTAAGAGATGAATGGAGAAGAACTTATCGACTTGAATTGCAGAGTGTTAATCGTTCAATTGAATACAACGGAGAGAAAGAGAATTGGAATTGTAAAGTACATGTGGTTTATAGAGAATATAGAGGAAAAAGAGAGAGTAACTCTCAAACTGAAAAGAACTGAATGTCTAATGTTCACAAACGTCAAAAATATATCAGGGAAAAGTCCGTGCGAGCAGTTATAGAATTTAAGAAAAACATGGTCCGTGTTTTGGGAAACACGGGGGTACCGTGTTTTTCCCTGAACCTGCTGCCAACTGCTAAATTTGAAAACTGAGATTTTGTATTTTGACGGCAAAACACGACTCGTGTTTTGGAAACACGGGGGTACCGTGTTTCTTGTTCCTTAGTTCTCTCTTTATGAAATTTCAACACAAGCTTCCCTTTGATATATATTCTTCATTTCTAGTCTTTCTTCCATTGATTCCATGTCTCTCGATATATTCTCGATGTGTTCTTTGCATTCAAACAAAAATTAAAACTTGCAATTAAGAGATGAATGGAGAAGAACTTATCGACTTGAATTGCAGAGTGTTAATCGTTCAATTGAATACAACGGAGAGAAAGAGAATTGGAATTGTAAAGTACATGTGGTTTATAGAGAATATAGAGGAAAAAGAGAGAGTAACTCTCAAACTGAAAAGAACTGAATGTCTAATGTTCACAAACGTCAAAAATATATCAGGGAAAAGTCCGTGCGAGTAGTTATAGAATTTAAGAAAAACATGGTCCGTGTTTTGGGAAACACGGGGTACCGTGTTTTTCCCTGAACCTGCTGCCAACTGCTAAATTTGAAAACTGAGATTTTGTATTTTGACGGCAAAACACGACTCGTGTTTTGGAAACACGGGGGTACCGTGTTTCTTGTTCCTTAGTTCTCTCTTTATGAAATTTCAACACAAGCTTCCTTTGATATATATTCTTCATTTCTAGTCTTTCTTCCATTGATTCCATGTCTCTCGATATATTCTCGATGTGTTCTTGCATTCAAACAAAAATTAAAACTTGCAATTAAGAGATGAATGGAGAAGAACTTATCGACTTGAATTGCAGAGTGTTAATCGTTCAATTGAATACAACGGAGAGAAAGAGAATTGGAATTGTAAAGTACATGTGGTTTATAGAGAATATAGAGGAAAAAGAGAGAGTAACTCTCAAACTGAAAAGAACTGAATGTCTAATGTTCACAAACGTCAAAAATATATCAGGGAAAAGTCCGTGCGAGCAGTTACAGAATTTAAGAAAAACATGGTCCGTGTTTTGGGAAACACGGGGTACCGTGTTTTTCCCTGAACCTGCTGCCAACTGCTAAATTTGAAAACAAAGATTTTGTATTTTGACGGCAAAACACGACTCGTGTTTAGGAAACACGGGGGTACCGTGTTTCTTGTTCCTTAGTTCTCTCTTTATGAAATGTCAACACAAGCTTCCCTTTGATATATATTCTTCATTTCTAGTCTTTCTTCCATTGATTCCATGTCTCTCGATATATTCTCGATGTGTTCTTTGCATTCAAACAAAAATTAAAACTTGCAATTAAGAGATGAATGGAGAAGAACTTATCGACTTGAATTGCAGAGTGTTAATCGTTCAATTGAATACAATGGAGAGAAAGAGAATTGGAATTGTAAAGTACATGTGGTTTATAGAGAATATAGAGGAAAAAGAGAGAGTAACTCTCAAACTGAAAAGAACTGAATGTCTAATGTTCACAAACGTCAAAAATATATCAGGGAAAAGTCCGTGCGAGCAGTTACAGAATTTAAGAAAAACATGGTCCGTGTTTTGGGAAACACGGGGTACCGTGTTTTTCCCTGAACCTGCTGCCAACTGCTAAATTTGAAAACAGAGATTTTGTATTTTGACGGCAAAACACGACTCGTGTTTAGGAAACACGGGGGTACCGTGTTTCTTGTTCCTTAGTTCTCTCTTTATGAAATTTCAACACAAGCTTCCCTTTGATATATATTCTTCATTTCTAGTCTTTCTTCCATTGATTCCATGTCTCTCGATATATTCTCGATGTGTTCTTTGCATTCAAACAAAAATTAAAACTTGCAATTAAGAGATGAATGGAGAAGAACTTATCGACTTGAATTGCAGAGTGTTAATCGTTCAATTGAATACAATGGAGAGAAAGAGAATTGGAATTGTAAAGTACATGTGGTTTATAGAGAATATAGAGAAAAAAGAGAGAGTAACTCTCAAACTGAAAAGAATCAAATGTGGAATGTTCACAAACGTCAAAAATATATCAGGGAAAAGTCCGCGCGAGCAGATACAGAATTTAAAAAAAACACGGTCTGTGTTTTGGGAAACACGGGGCTATCGTGTTTTTCCCTGAACCTACTGCCAACTGCTAAATTTGAAAACTGAGATTTTGTATTTTGACGGCAAAACACGACTCGTGTTTAGGAAACACTGGGGTACCATGTTTCTTGTTCCTTAGTTCTCTCTTTATGAAATTTCAACATAAGCTTCCCTTTGATATATATTCTTCATTTATGGTCTTTCTTCCATTGATTCCATGTCTCTCGATGTGTTCTTTGCTTCATTTCCTTCGATTTCTCCATTGGATTTCTTCATTTTTATCTTTACTTGCAAAATCTATTTAAAAGAGAAAAACTCGAGAAAAGAATAAATCTTATAAAAACAATGAGGAATAAATGACATTTTTACATAGGATAATAACATATAAATCTCATATATCAAATACCCCCATGCTTAAATCGTTGCTTGTCCTCAAGCAACAACAACATTTCATGCACAAAAGAAACATCAAGGATTACAAGTGAGACAAGTTCTGAACAACAAGAATTGCAAGATTAGATTTAGTCATTCATGGAGGTTAACAATGCTCTGGGACTTAAAACATTTATAAATCACAAGATAGAAACTTTGAAAATGTTTTGGATCACATATCTAACATACCCAATAAACAGTTTTATCAAATGTTCAAGTGGTTAGGGAACGATAATTAGTACAGTAAGTATCTCACCATGCAAAGCTAGATTAAGATTCTTACTTTTGGTATGTGTAAACGCTCACTCTCATGTGTCTAAGGTGAAATGCGTTTACCCTCAAGTTTTCTCTAAATGATTATGATCGCCCATACGTTTGCTATTACTCTCAGTTCGCCACCGCTTGAGATAACTAAAGTATATAAGAATCAAAAGGTCTTAAATTTGGTTGTAATGGGGTTAGGGTTCTAAGGTGGGATATAATTTTGAGATTGTAGGTAGACTCTACCAACTAGAGAAGCAATTTCTTTCTTTCAATTAAATCACAATTCTTCCTCTTCTCCCTTACTTCACTTCCCCCTTTTGATAAACAATTAAAATTTTGGCACCGTTGCCGGGGAATGACAATTATAATCTTTATTTATGTTTTTGATGTTATTTCTTATTTTTGCTTTTAATAGTTTCTTCAATTGTACTTATCTATTATTTAATTGTGTATAATCCTCAGCCTCAGGCACTTGCATTTGAAGTTATTCAAAACAAATCTAAGGTTTTTTCAATAAGTATTTTACAATCCTGTCTCATGGAATTGAACATCATCCCTTTTATTTTATTATATCTATTTATCATCTATCTAACCTCAAGAGGTGTTAGATTAAGATTAAAAGAATTTAGGTGTCTAAAAGTTATGAGTTCAAATCCTCATGCAATATTCTCTACGGTTCTTTTGGAAATAATCCGCCATGGTTTACAATCATGTAGCGTTGCTGGTGCATAGTGCTATCTTTGACATAATAATATCATATTGGGGTTTTTTTTTTTTTGGAATGTACCCCAGGGGGAGGGGAGCCCCGGAAAATAAGGGAAGGAGGAGCGCAAAGCACGGGGTGGGGATTAAACGTAGGACCTTTGACATAACACAACCGGGGCTCAACCACTTGGTCCACGGGAGGTCCCTAGATTCATATTAGGTCTTACCAATGTAATTTATGTGCCATCTTATCATAAGGCTTGTAGTTGTAGTTTTAGATTGTTGATGGACTATTGAAAAGGGCAGGGCCTCGGAACAAGTGAATATGCCTCTTTCCAAAGGCCCTAGGTATATAGAACTAGAATTATTAGTTGTTATAAATATTTTTACTATTTAGTTCCCAATCATCTACTTTTTTCTTGTAAAAATTTCTAGCTTATTTTTTTGTATTTATTGTCATTAATATTATTATTTGAGAGATGATTGATTTTTTCTTTGGCTTGTTTTTGTAATTATTAATATTGATGTTAATATTATTATTTATGATCTTATTTTTCTTGTTGATCGGCTGAAAATAAGGTGATGAGAAGAAATCTAACTGGGTTCAGTACATTTCCGTTTTGGAACAATTATCTTTCCAAGATATCTGTTGATATCTTTAAAAAAATGATTTTATTTTGTTAGAATTCATGTAGCCCTTTCTCTATGCATATTAAATGGGCTTAGGCATTTGTTATCAGTTTTGTTATGTTTTGATTTATAAAGTGAGATTTTTTGATTAACCTCCCTTTTTTTTACACACACACACACACACACACTTACTTTAAGGCTAGAACTTAGGTTTGCATGGGTTTGGTATCAAAGCTCACACTCGTTCCATTGCTCAAATAATTTATGAACTTGGGCTAGATTTGCGTGAGATGACACCATAGGTTAGAGGGTTTGGTGCTCTAATTTAGAGAATGATAAAACTAACTTTTAAGCTATTTGACCCCAATATCGAGACTAGTACACTGTACACCATCCAAAGTTTGCTCACAAGTTCTGGTCTAAGAAGATGGACTAGTTTTGGTAAGAGGTACCCTGACGGGGATGTCGTCGATCCAGGAAGATGAGTGCTATGCTATGTTTGGCACCCCCAATCTCAGTGTTTTCATTGAGAGTGTTTATATTCATTGGATTTACGATCAAAGAGCCTCTCCTACACCTCGAGGTACAAGGAAAATGATTTAATCTACCTGCCTGCCTCATCGTAAGGTTCATAGTTGGAGTCCTAGTATGTTGCTGGACTACTGGAAGGGGGATCCAGGTTCATATGGATATGCCTCATCTCCTATTGTAAATGCATCATCTCAGCCGTCTGCACCCATGAGCTTATTTTTTATGACCGGGCCCAACATAAGGTAATGGGTTGGAAACGACCAGCATCCCAGTAGTTCACATACAGCCGAAATTTACATGTAGATTTGGCCTAAGGAATACACTAGATTATAGGCCAATGTACGTGTATGCATTCTGGCTGAATATTTCAATGGACTAAAATATGATGCAACAATAAGGCCAGACACATTTCTCACAGTGGCTATTTCAAACTTGAATCAGTTGTGCGATAGTCTTTCTGGCAGTATTGCCGGTTTACTGAAGAGCCATTATTATCTGGTATCCGTGAACTGTTTTTTTTTTTTTTTTTTTTCTGATGAAAAGCAGTGCACGAGATTAGTTACTCATGGTGTGAATTTCTGAAGTAACTAGAAAAAGGTGAAATCAAGATTCTGCTACCATTACAATGACATACAGATCTGAGGGCTGAATGAAGTCTAAGTCTGCACATGCTGGAGATAAAGGAAGTTAATGCAACTGTAATCCTGTAGCAAGCTTTGATTTAGGAGGAATAATCAATGTGAATAGGCATTTTGACTGATTTCTGCCACAAAGAGTTACCAGGGTGCTCTTCACTGCTTTGTATTCTAGTCTGACGATGTCTTATCCTCACATATGCGTACTCCATATTTATTGTTAAATCATTATTTTCTATGAAGTTAATGAGAATTTTCATGAATTGAAATTCCATGATGGTAAAATGGAATTCTTGAGGGCAGATTTATCTTCTGAAAACATATTTCTTTGCTTTGAATTTCTGGGCCTTTTTCCAATTTTCTTTTTGCATGTGTCTTTCTCTGGTAGGTGCTTGATCTATATAGTTATGGATTCCTTGAATTTCATATGCAGGAGACGATTAAGACTCAAGTTGCTAATATGTATCTTTGGCCACGTACACTTGAAGTACCAATTTTGGATCCGGCAAAGTATGTTCAATATTATTGTGGAATTTGATAGACATGATAGATATGGTACTGATCTGATGTATGCTTGTCATTTGTGTATCTTTGATAACATGTACTGGCTTCATATTTTCAGAGCTATGAGGAGGCCTGTTGGTATTTTTCATGTTAAGGTTGTGAGAGCAATGAATCTGAAGAAGAAAGATCTTCTCGGTGCTTCAGATCCATATGTGAAATTGAAACTCACCGAGGATAAAGCTCCATCAAAGAAAACCAGTGTGAAGCACAAGAACTTGAATCCTGAATGGAATGAAGAGTTCAATATGACTGTCAAGGATCCAGAAACCCAAATATTACAACTAAATGTTTATGATTGGGAGCAGGTACACAACTAACCTATGTTGGTTCTTCTGATGAGATGCTTCTTTCCTAAAGTTGCCTGTTCTCTTCATAATAGGTTGGCAAACATGATAAAATGGGAACAAACCAGATTGTTTTGAAAGATCTTACACCTGATGAGCCAAAATTTATGACCCTAGACCTCCTTAAGAACATGGACCCGGAGGATACTCAAAATGAGAAGTCTCGTGGACAAATTGAGTTGGAGGTCACATACAAACCATTCAAGGAAGACGACATGTCCAAAGAATTTGGACACTCCACTTCACTTGCAAAAGCTCCTGAGGGAACGCCTTCTGGTGGAGGCGTGCTTCTTGTGATAGTTCATGAAGGTCAAGATCTGGATGGGAAGCACCATAACAATCCCTCTGTCAGGATAATTTTCAAAGGAGAGGAAAAACGAACCAAGGTATGTGCTTGTATGATGTTATTTATTAAAAAATAGTTTAATCCGACTACATTTTTGCCTTTTCTAGTGCTCTTCAAATATAAAAGTCGGCATACACTTCTTGCTCCTGAATCGACCAGAGAGGACTCTGCTGCAATAGTGAAATAAACTATTCTTGATGCTGATCGATAGCTTCTATGCTTCGTAAAACTGTGGCTGTATAGCATCATCCAATTTGTATCAGGGCTCCCCCCCCCCCCCAAAAAAAAACAACCCACACACCCCAAACAAAGGATACTTGTCTCTGCCTGGGTAAGTGGCCATGCAGGAGCTCATGGATTCTGTATGCAGTTATTGATGTGACAATTTAGGATTCATGTTAGTGAATATATACTCAGCCTTGGTTTCTTCACAAATGCTAAACTGAAGCCTATTGTGATGCGTAAGAAAACAGTCCTTTTCTGATTGTAGGATAAATGGAATTTAATATGGGCCTGGTTCAGTGAAACTGTTCCCTCAATTCCTTCTCTTTTTTCATTAGTTTGAGCCGCGTTTGCACCATCCTAAATAATCTGTTTCTGTTTTTAAATGTCAGTGGAAACTACTTGATCTGTATTCATAATGTAGGAGCTATGGTATTATATTCAAGTTCTTGTGGACTATAGAATAGCAACTTAGCTGCTAACTTCTATGCTGTAGACTATAAAGAAGAACAGAGATCCAAGATGGGAGGAGGAGTTCCAGTTTGTGCTAGAGGAACCTCCTAGTAATGAGAGGATGCATGTGGAAGTTTACAGTACTTCATCAAGGCACTTGCTTCATCCGAAGGTAACCATGTTTTCACATTTGTTCTTGCCTATGGAGAGCTAGCTCATCATTGTATCATGTTTAGAAAACACTGAAGAAGTTGAATATAAATGAAGGTATTATTGCCATATCTAGTGCAAGAAGATACTATTGTTCCGCTTATACTAGATGCTAAGGCTAAAACTTAAAATTAAAACAAAAATAAAATTTCATATATAATAGGACACCGTAATAAAGTCAAATAATAACGTCAAAAGTAGTTAATGACGTATCAGTAGATTAAATAACTGTACTTTATTTAAAACCCATTGAAATCAAAACACCATCAAAAGATAGGACTTCGGAAGCTAAATTACTCTCTTTACTCGTTCCACAAGCATGCATCCATCATCAAGTAACCCACTATTTAGAAGGAAATATCATAATTTATAGAATCACTATAATGTATCAAATACAACGCATATGAGACAAATGATAAGGCAAATATTAGTTCACCATTGATAAATGCCTCATAAATTAGTAACCACATAAAGACACTATCTAATTTTATTTATTGAGTGGGCAAAATCTAACTAGGAGGGTCACTTGGCAAATAAGTCCGAAGACATCTAATAACAATCAAAACCTACTACAAGAGATCCGCTTCCTAGACAATCCCAGTGGTCATAGCATCAAAGGGAAAAATCCAACATCGGTTATCTAGTCCTTAAGTGTGCATACTTTATTGGTAAGGTAAATAAACCAAGTGACTACACATTACTACAATCATAAGAAAGGATATTGTCGATCTCCAACTCTAGAAGGACAACTGTAGAATACCCTATCCCACTCTTATCTTCCACTTTAAATTTTAGTGTCTTATTCAGAGTGACTTTATAACACATCTAAATCACAAAACCATATTCATTCCTTAATTATCCACCTTTCTAAATCTGGGTACCTTCCATATTTAGTACTTTTTTAAAATGTTAAATTTCATAAATAACATTTTCCATAATTAACACGTCCCATACATAATACTTTTATAAATAACATTTTTATTAAATAAGGCTTTCTACAATACCACTTTCCAATTTGAACAATTTCCATAAAGAATTAACCACTTGGGTTAGAATCAATCAACCATCATTGTGATTCAATGCCAATTAGGAAAACAAAGATCATATATTTATAATAATATCATATAACTACATGTACCATAAATTTCACACGATCACTAACAATATATAAAATTACATAAGCACCCTACATACATTTTGAATAAATTAGCAAAATAAATTTATAAAAACATGTATGAATGAGTTTATATTTATAAAACTCATATTGTTAGATAAAATTATGAACTAGGTTGACAGAACACAAATTTTAGTAAAATAAGGGTTACCTAATATATAAAATGTAAAGCATCTTAGATAATATATTACAAACATAATATCACATATATCAAAATATAGTTAGTAATTTATCTACGAGTGACTAGAAAAGTAATATGCGATCTGATCATCGAAGGTTTACTAGTCAACTAATCCTAAAGTTAACGTTAATATATTATTAATGCTAGGTGAAATATATTTAAAAAATATATTATAATTATCTTAGGCTCACCTTATGAAAATCCTTAAATTTAATAATCTTTGCGTCTATCACTTAATATTTATATATAAGCCATTAATTCTAGAATAATTAAGGGGGCGTGGAATATCTCCAATAAATAAAGTGCTAAGTAATCATTTACCTAATTATTTACCTCCGAATAAAACTTATGAATTTAAACTCAGTAAAAAAAAATCTAAATATTTGTTACTTAGTCATAACTATTGTTCGGAAACTAAAATCAGTATGATAACATTATTGGAGGCTATTATTACGGAAATCAATCAAATTGAAATTCTCAAAACTAAATCCATTACTCTATTTTTAATATATAAATTTATCTATTTGTCTTTATATAGGATTTCTACTATTTGCTACTCTAACTATTGGCGTACATCATAGTTGGATGAGTAGAAATTATGGCTTGTTAGCTTAAGACTATGAATTAAAAAATACAAATACTGCATAAGAACTACAAAAAGGAGAGGTGCGGTGCATAAGACCATATGATTTCCCCCATCTTTTTTTTAATTACTGTAATTATTATAAAGCTATTGTTAATTGTATCTACGAAATGTGTTTGGCTGACTATAAACCTAGTTTATTTATAAGGGATAACATTATATGCTTCTATACAGTAATTCTATATTAAAATAATAAAAAAAGGTAGCATGATATAAGCAGATATGTTTTAAAGTATCGATTAAATATCTATGAATAGCGTGTGGTATTATAGTTCTTACATTGTAAACCTTTTTCCCTAATCCAAGTACGGTTATGAAGATTTATTAGGCTATTTATAATAGCAAAGGGCGGTAGGATACGGTAAAACAGGTTTAGTAAATGATATTTTCTAAAACTTACTTATTTATCGGAAACTAATTGGTTACTAAACATAATTTGATATGGTCAAGGCTCTATTCATCGTTAAATTCCATTAACAATGTAAATTATTTGATAACTATTTATTTCATCCATATTTTTCTCTATCACTTTCATAATTTGTAAAGTGTGAGAATTCTTTTGTAATCACATGCAACTAATTACTTGTATAATTAAATAAATAGACGTGTGTAGATCTTTATCCTCATATTATTATTATTATTGTTTACGGGTATTAATTATTATAAACATAAAATGAAAATTGTAAATATTATAGTTATAATATATAATAATATAATAACAATAGGAAAATTTATATTTATATTTCTACTAATAATAATGATTATTATATTTCTAAAGATGATAATAAGAATGACGACGATATAATAATAACAACAACAACAATTAGTATTGTAATTAACATAATAATTATAATTATTATAATGATCATTATTATATAATAATATTTATAATTGTATTTATAACAATAATTATTATTATTATCACATATTTTATGATAAGAATTTGTTATATCATATTTATATTATGATAAAAATTACTATGATAATCATAACAATAATAATAAATCACAAAATTTAATTTATTATTCATAGTAAATTGATAAGAATCAATGTCAATACAAATTATAAATTGAATTAACTTAGTCCTACCCAGAGTTTATAATTAAGTTTATAGACCTGCATCTATCCAACTCGAACTCGATTCGCTTCGGAGTTTGTACACCCGAATCGAACCTGAACCCGAAGAAACCTGATGGGTTAACGTGAATTTGACTTGATATTTTCCTAGTCCGAAATGATCCAATCCAATACAGACCCGGTCCGAATTATAGTTATCTGAATTAGACTCGAACACGAAATACACCCGAACCCAAACCCTAACCCAACCCGATTACATAGTAACCTTATTTTAACTCAACACAAACCTGATTCATATGATCCGTTTGCCGCCTCTAATCCTGTTGCTAGTATTTTGAGTGGAAAGTTGGCATAGGTGTTGACTCCTGCCCGTAAAGCAATTCCAATTTGAAAATTACTCCCATCTATTCACACCAACTTTCTAAGCCCATGATTATGTGGATAATTGATCTGGTCAAACCTGCTATCTTATGATAAAGATTAGTTAAATAATGCTTACAAAGTCCCGTGTCTTGTATAGCTTTTGGATCTGGCGTCATCCTTTAGCTTATGTGATGGTTCCAATCCATAGTGGTGTTATTATAGCGTAGTGGCACTATTTAAACAGTTTTTGGTTTAGCTGCGACCTAAAATTATTGATATGCCATACTTTTAAAATTTAAATTTATTGGTCAATAAATCGACGATTTATTAAAAAAATTTAAATCTACTAGAAAAAAGCATGTATGATTATTTTTTATTTATTTATTTACTATATATATATTGGGCTAAGTTACTATCAAATTTTGTTAAAGTATTTTAATTTATTTCATTTATATGTACTACTAAATAATATGTATTTTTTTATATTTTAAGGCAAATTTAGGGTTGTAAGAATAATTTAGCACATAATAATAATTCATTTAAATATTTCTAATATAATATAAAATATTATTTATTGAATATTTATATTTAAATGATTAATAAATAATAATTAGAGTATATGATAAATTAAAAATAAAAATTTATGTCGTGACTCCCTCAATGCATAATTTGTCGTTCGTGATGCTTTGATGCCTTTCTTTAGAAGTACATTTATATGTGGATATCTAAAGTTGGCATTCAGATGATGAATGAATGAAGTTACATATTTTAGTTTAAGAGGCTTATTGTAAGAAAGTGAAAAAGAGTTCATCAATTTGATACACATAATAATCTAGACGCAAGATGAAATCACGTGGCCTTATCAACCCTTCTGAAATATTTCTTTTGCATCCACCCGGGATATCTAACTCAGTGTAATCTCTCATTGCTTCAGGAATCCTTGGGGTATATTGACATCACTCTTGGTGATGTTGTTAACAATAAGAGAACTAACGAAAAATATCATCTCATAGACTCCAGGAATGGAAGGCTTCAGATCGAGTTGCAGTGGAGGGCGGCCTCCTGATGCACCATCATTTTCTTTTTATCTTGTTTCCCCCATCGTTTCAATGGTGTTTGAAGAAAAAAATAATTTCTTTGGTGATACTGTATCTGTATGTCGATCCTTAAAATTAAATGCAAAAGTTGTCTTCCCTTTTTGTCTGATTGTATTACTGTATACATGATAGTTCTGGTAGTAAATATATACTGGATATAGAAAAAAGTGACTTTGACATCTTCAGCTCACATCACATGTGAGTTACTTTTCAGATTTATTCATCTTCACTTTTGCTAGGACCGTAAATAATTCAAGCTGATTTAATTCATTAAAAGTTTATTTTGATTCTAAAATAACTAAAGTTCAAACATTATTTGTAAGTTCGTTGATTAAATAAGTCAAGTTTAAGTTTATAATAATTTAGCTTAAATTATTTATAACTTAGGTTTGTATGTTTGATTTGTCTTTGAAGGAGTCTTATTTTAGGTTCGGTACTAAACAAGTAAAGTCTGAATCTTAGATAGGTTGGTTCGATTCATTCAGAATCTTATCTTTTGTCATGTTTGTTGTAGTTTGACATCAATTGAATCATTAGTCTGTCAGCATTGGATTTTCTCAATATCATACCATAGCATCGTTGAATGTGGCTTTGGCTTTCAAAATAATTAAAATCTAACTTCTTTGATTAATAGCTCATTTGAAATTATTTATCAAAAATATTTTATGCTAATTATTTATTTAAAAAAATTTTGAGGCTAGAAAGTTTTTAAAATAAATAAATATCGTAGATAATTAATTTTGATACGCAGCTCTAAATATGAGCTAATAAACTTTTTTTTATCTATATTACTTGTAAAAAGTGATTATTTTAGATACTTATTTATTTGAAACAAAAATTATCCTAAACACTTGCTAAAAAATAATTATGTATGGTAATCATTTTTTATAAGTGATGACAAACATGCTAAAATTTAATTTGATGCATGGCATTTGTATTTCTATTTTCTACCTCCTAATATAGTCAAATATTCATGTTTTGAAATTTGAGTGTATGGACATTTATGTGTGTGCTTGTGAGAATATTCTAGGTATAAATAACTATATTTTTCCCTTAGTCTTTCAAAATTTATATTATTTTTAGTAAATTTGCTTATTAAATAAGATAAAATAGTTGATAATAAATAACTACTAACAATTACTATTTCCTTAAGCATACACTTATGTAGCCCTTGATTACAATTCTAATCGGTTGGGGATATTAAAACCTTAATAAAACTATATTAGATCACTTGAGACATAGTGTGTTTAGTAATAGTATTGTTGACTAGCTAAATCGAGTCAAACTCCTTTCAACTTGAACTTAGTTCATTTAAATTGTTTGAATGCTTGAGCTCGCCTTAAGTTCGAAATGAGCCTAATAACATTAGCTCGGGCTTGACTTGAAAAGGCTCGTGGTTTATTTGACTTGACTCATTTATCATAAGTAAACCAAATAAGCTTATTTATTATGATTCTATTCGTTAAACTATTTGGTTGGTTTGAAAGTTAAACTAAATCAGCTTATTTAGACATTTAGCTTTATTAATAACTCAAATAACTCATTTAAGTATTTGACTATATTAATCAATAATCCTATTTGGTAAGGACAAAAATAGCGTATAAGCTATAACTCATAGCTTGTCAAAAGTTAACAATTATGTTTGATAAATACTTTTTTCACTAGCTTATGAACTAATTTTTAAAAAGCTACTTAAAGTAGTTTATATAGTTTATAAGTCTAAGACAACTTTTAAACTAGTTTTGCTAAACAAACCTTTAGGGCCTATTCTTCTTGGTTTACTTTTAGAGTCGGTCCTATCAACCAAATTTTAATAATAATAAAATAAATATATAATTAAAGACACCTACTATAAAAATAATAGTACAATTAACAATACAATAAGAAAAATATTAGGTATGCCATTAATAGTAGTAAACTCCTTGAAAATTTTATTTAGCTCATATCATATCAGATCGACAAAAATAAATGGTAAATACATGCTTACTTGATGCTTTATTTCTTAGTTAAGATAAAATTGCGATTCATTTACTTTAGCTATTTTTAAAGATTTACACTTATGTGACATGCTTAGCATTAAATTTAAAGACTATTTTTTCACCATGCGTGAATTTGGTGGTAAGTGCCGAGTGTGATAGTGGTCGGTGGTAATGGAATGGTGAGATGGTGTTGGTGAAAAGTATGGGAGTTGGTGGAGAGTAGTGATGGTCGTGGTGAGTGATGTTAGTGGTGGTTGTGGTTGTGAGTAGGATTGGTGGTGGCGTATGGAGGCTTAGAACCTGGAGGAGGTGCAGTGATGGTGGCATGATGTTTTGAGTTTTCTTAGACCCTATCTGATAATTAAGAGGTAGCTCTATTGTAAAAGTAGTTAGTTCATAACAATTGCCATTAGTTCCTTTAATCAGCAATTAACATTAGTTATTTGTATTATTAATAAATAATTATAGTTTTGGGAGAATTGAATTGGAAAAAAATGAATTCAAAATGTTAGTCTTCATAAAATAAAACAAAACACTTAGTATTTTAATTGTTTTTAAGATTTTTTGTTGCCTTAATTGTTAATCCAACACATTCTTTACTAAATACTAACTTCTTATTGCACCCATTGCATTCTTGAATCATGATATATATAGTCATTAGATTAGTTAAAGGTTAGAGTAGTTAAGAAAGGGAAAGACCTTAACTATTTATGTATGTTAGAGAATAATATAGGGGGAAAAACTACTTGGGTGCATACAACAATTAATGGTGATAGATAGAACTTTACTATTACTTTAGCTACAATAATAATAAGAAAATTATGTGAGTGAATATGCTTTTGACTTAAAAACTAATTTGTATATTTTTTTACCGTCATTGTACATATCATTTTTACCAATCATTTAATGAACTACCATGTTGATCTTTCACTCTAGTTGTACTAATTTTCATCCTAATTCTATTAATTTTTACTATCATTATGTTGATCTTTAGTCCAATGCTACCAATCTTTCATTCCAATTCTACTAGTCTTTCACTATTATATCAACTTGATCTTTCATCCTAGTTTTACTAATCTTCCACCTCAATTCTACTAATCTCTTGTGGAAATTTTATTCATTTTTCACCATTGTCATAATGATCTTTGACCTTACTAAATTTGAACTCGCAATCTTTTTGTAATACTTTATATATATTTCATCATTATCATACTTATATATCATCATTATTATACATATATTTCATCAACATTTATTACTAAATTTCCACAATCCTTTATCATTGAAAAATTTTCTAGCCTTAATCTTTAGGAGAACAGCTTCTTAATTCTTTCTTAAACCTTTTACATTAACTAATCATCTCATCCTTACCAAAAACCTACTTGTTTTACTCTTATAAACCCTAGTTTTCTTCTCCCTCAATTGGTGGTCGACTTACTTGTATATGAAAACAACCATCTTTGTTTTTGAATCGGTGATTTGTCTATCCTAGTTTGTTGTTAATTGATCACCGTGCGAATTGTCCAATTTTGCTTTTAAAACTCTTTGATTATTAATCAATTCATATGTATAATATTTTTATATATTTGGATTCCTAAAATTATTTCTACACATTTCCCTAATTTTGCTTAATTTTTGAAAAATATTTGATCTTTTTCTAATTATTACTTATTTATTGGAATTTCTTCCTTTCTTATATTATTTTAATTAGTGTTTAGTGTTGGGCATTTTATGGTTAGGTTTGACCACAAAATTTACCCTCTATACCCCCTAATATTGTATGTGATAGGGTATTGTTATATGGACACCTTTTTTTTTATGAGTTCACACCCCTCAAAAGGGGTTATTTTTTTATGTGATGAATTTGATCTTTTCACTTGTTCACCACCTCTTCTTAACCCTCTTTTGTTTCTCTATTTTATTTCTCTTCTCATCAATTAATCTCTCGGCAATTTTTTTTCAACTTTGAATATGGTAATTATGGAAGAATATAATGAATGTAACGGATTTTTTTAGCAAAGTTGAATTTGACAAAAGATTGGTGAGATGTTTTTATTAAAAAAAAATTGGGCATCACAGGTAATTGATTCATCAAAACTTTTAAATGATGGACAAATCATCCATTGTAAAGTAGAGCTCACGGTTGACTCACCTGTCAGAAAGAATGTGTGACAGGCTAATTACCCGTTGTAAGTTGGATCTATTGGCCACCTCACTCGTCATTCCCCAATATTGATGGGCGATTTATGTGGAAGAGAGTAAAATATTTTAGAGCATTGCTGCTGATTTTAAATGCTAGCGAGTGAATTACCTAAAACCCTCCTTCCATACTTTTACTTTTATTTTTATATTTATGTATTGCTTATAATTTCATATTTTAAACATTAATTACAAAATCAATATCTAGTTAATACTGATTGGAGTGAATTATTTGTTATAGATGTAAATTTTAATGACTGTGAGTTATTAATTTGGTGGGTTAAAAAAATTAAAAGGCTACATAATATGGTTTTAGGTATTGAGAGTTCAAAAAAAGGTAGTGTTTGGATACAATGTGAGAGAGATGGTACTTATAGAAGATAAATTTTGGTGAATCTTGAAAGTGTTCGATCTATCGGGACCAAAAAGTGTGCTTATGAATTTAGGATTTGTAGAAGGGAAGATGCTTGCAGTGGTTGGAGTTTATTGATAGAATATAGAATGCATAATCATAGATTAGGTGAGTTTTTGCAAGGGCATTTGTTTTCTTGTCAATTATCTTTAGAAGAACGCAAGTTGGTCTACGAGCTAACCTAAATAAATGTCAAATCAATGGAGATTATCGACAGGTTGAAATAGGGTGATGAGGTGACGAGTTTATATTTTGACACATTTTATACCCTTATAATCTTAGTTTTTGGTAGTTTATTTAACTAATATAGGGGAATAATTATTGTTTTATGCTTAAGTGGTAAAAATTGCATAAATTTTATTATTTGAGCTAAAATGATATAAATTAAGTAAATTTAGAGTATAATATTATTTATTAATATTTAGTTAATTTTATTTTGTAGGTTTTATTTTAAAAAGAAATAAAAAAAAGAAACTTGACCTTTGGACCAACGACCCAAAAGCCGAAGGCCCAAAGGCCTGGAGCAAACAAAACGTAGACCAAACGAAGCCTAACGGCTCAGCTGACTTGGAAAGAAAATGGAAGAGGTCGGGCGAAAAAGGTAGAGCCTTCCGAGGATCTGTGGAACGAGAGGGCGCACGGAATCAAAGAAAAGTCAGCAGGGCTGACGTGGCGTGGGGCGACGAGAAATCAGCGCATGATCGAAGCAGAACGAAGGGCTTACGTGGAAAGGGGAAGGCAGCGCACAGTATAAAAGAAGCGGCAGAGCCGTAGAGAAAAAAAAGAGAAGTGGGCGGCAGAGCCTTTATAGGCTCGGGAAAGAGCCAGAGAGGAGCGTAGAAGGCAGAGCCTTCTGAGGCTTTGTGGAACGAGAGGGTGCGGCAGAGCCTTCAGCGCAGGACGACGCACGCCAGGTTTCGACGCACGGAGTTCGAGGCCAAAGGAGGAGCAGAGCAACGACGTAAGGAAGGAGAGGTCTGTCAGCCGAGAAAAGAAAAAGAAAAATAAAAAGAAATAATTGCACGGAAATTCAAGCAACGACAAGAAAAAAATAGGAAAAAAATTTACCGGAAAGAATTTATTTCAAATAAAACTAATTTTTATCTTAATAAATTCTTGATCTTTAATCCAAAATTAATTCCGGTTATTTCTTTCTCTTATTTTTAATTTATATTTTTGATATATATTTATGTGTAATTAATTCTTTAATTATGGCTGGCTAATTATTTATTGTTAGGGAATGAATAGAAACCCTCGATTATGATTTGAATTATAATTTTATTTTCTTTATTTCATGAGATTGTTTCTTGACTCTATATTAATTGCTATCGTTTATATGTATAATTCTGCCTAGTATAGTTTATTTGGTGTATGCCTTGTTCTGGTTTCCTCATAAGTGACAGTATGTAGGATTATTTGCCTGCTAGGTGGCCATCTAAATATACTAGAATTTATATGTATAAATTGCAGCTAGGTTAGATAGCAATTCACCTAATCATTTTGTGATTCTAACCGAAGTGGTAAAACGTTTCGATACGTGTGGGTCAAGGAAATGAAATACAACTAGACATACTTTTTGTACTAGTATGGGTACTTAGATTGACAGCCTTCCACTTACACTTAATGCATTAAATCTAGTTAAATATAGGAGCCGCTTGTTGCTGCTATACTGCTAGTATTTAATAGGGTTAATATTGGCGCTTTGTCGTATTAATTAATTAAGGGAAGTAATATAAGGTGTATAGACCTGCTTTTGGAGTGCAACTTGGTCGATCTCTTTCTCACGATTAAAGGATGACTTAGAAATAAATATTATATTACGACTTAATCTAGTGGTGGATTTTTATTTCCCTAACATATTTCTCATATCTGCGGGTTTTCCATTATTTTCCATTATTTTTATTATTAGTCTATTTTATTTTATTTACTCCTTTTATTATTATTTTGATAAACCCCCATTAGTATTTTTCTTATTCATTTATTTTGTATTATTCAGGATTTTTATTTTTAGTTTTAGTTTTATTTTTAAGCTAGTTAGATAGAGGTGAGTCATCTCAATCCCCGGCCTAGAACGATACCCTATTTACCAGTGCTACAATTGACAACAAGAGGGTTTAAATTGCGTGCTGGCTACGGTCACACCAATTTTTGGCGCCGTTGCCAGGGATTGGTAACTTCACCTTTATTTTGCTAGTATTTTTAGTGTGTTTTCATTTTTAGTGTTTTTGTATTTTTTTTCTTTTAGTTTTCTTTTAGGTTTTTCTTAGGATTTTTTTTGGTGTGTTTTGCTCTTAACCTTTTCCTTTGAAGTATAAGTGTTTTCAGGTGGCTATGAGAGGATCCTTTGGTTATGGACAACTTTGCTCGAATCTTAACGCAAGAGTAAATGAGGTAAGTATGAGTAGTCTTGAAGATAAACTTAACAAACTCACTGCTCTTGTTTTGCAGATAGCTGAAGCTAGAGTTGTTAATACATGTGGAGTGTGTCATACGCAAGGAAATCCATATGCTTACCATGAACAAGCTATGAGAGGAGGAGGATGGACTCAACCTAATGCTCAGTCTTTCAATGGTTTTCAAGGACATGATCCCTATACAAGCACATACTATTCGGGAATGAGGCATCAACCCAACTTTAGATGGGAGATGAATGATCAGTATCAAGTGCCATATCAAAACCCTTACACGCGCAAATATGAAGCTTCAAAATATTATCAATATCCTTAACAAGAATTTTCTCCAGTTTCGGAACCCTCAAGTTCAGCAAAAAATGGATAAGCTTCTTGAAGAACTAATAAATGATCAAAAACAGTTGGCAAACAGCCTAAATCAACTGATGCAAAGTCAGATTAGACAAAATGAAAGGGTGTCAATGCTAGAGGAGAAAATGGGTTATATTGTCAACTTAATGAATCAATCACAAGCACAAGAAGAGCTCTCTAGTACTTCAATTCCAAATTCAAGTGAGAGTTATGAGGGTGATGATGCCATATCCGAATGTAAGGATGAGCTAGTTAAGGAGGTTTCCATGGAAAATATTGAAAAGCAAGATCAAGCAGAAGAAGAGCTTGTAAAAGTAGAAGAAGAATCTCATCAAAATGAGGATCAAGTGAACAAAGAGAAGTATATGGATGACAAGACTATCACTTTCACCTACCATATACCATCTTTGAACATTTATTCCCCACTTTTGCTTGGAGATGACCATAAGACACAAGGTAAGCCTTTGAACCACGTTGATTTTATTTATGCTAATCACACTCCTTGTTTTTCCTCTTGTAGCAGGTTATATGGATCCAAGAGTGAAGAGAGTAATCAAATCACCTTGGATACATTTAATAAGAAGCGTGATGCTCCAAAGGAGAGGTTATGTTGGAAGGATGTGTTTAAAGATTTTAAGATAGGAAAATATGTTCCTTCGATAGAGAGATTACCGTACATGGACATTGGGCAAAACATTATCTCTTTACACACGAGCTTAAACTCCATGCTAGATAAAGATGATCATCACGATGAAGGATTTGATGAAGCAGCTCTCAAGTGGACGTATCCACCTTGAACGAGAAAAATCGAGACCATGTCAGGCTGAAGACATAAAAACAAGCGCTGCTTGGGAGGCAACCCAATGTCATAAGGGAGTTTTCTATCCTTTAGTTATTTATTTATTTATTTTGTTTTCTCCATACATTAAATTTCATGTTTCCTTAGTTGTTTACACATTGAGGACAATGTGTGATTTAAGTGTGGGGGTGCGTGTGTTTTTTGTATATGAATTAAAAAATTTGATTTTTTTTTAGATTTTGATTAGAGTGTTTAGTGTTTTTAGAGTCGTAGGAACCCTTAATTAGTCAATGAGGAATATACCTTTGAAATCTAACGAACAGAGGATCATGAAATTGAGATAAAGTAAGTGGAGATTTTTTGTGTTAATTTCGATATAGGGAACACATATCTATGTGTCTAAATGTGAATGGAGAAAGAATATGTATGATTGTCTAATCACTGACATGGCATGTTGAGATTCGTCACATTCCTTAGTGAGCTTTTGAACCATATGTACCTTCTTTTTCTGAGTGAATTTACACAAAATCATCTACTATTTCTTGGCTTCAAAAATTTCTTTGTAAACATCATATATATTTAATTACTTTGATCAAATTATTGGCCATAGATCTTGTAATGGACTATAGAGACTACTAGAACTTACTCTTGTGCTATTCGAAGCTTATAGTCAAAACATGCTCTGATTGAGAAAATGATAAAGGCAGCTTAGAAAATTTTCCATCACATGACCAAATAGCTTAACCTGATTTGTGTATACATGGTGTACACCCCATAGAAACCCTTTTGAGCCTATACATGTAACATACATTTTTTTTCATTACCCACATTAAATAACCTTCGGGCCTTAATGTCCTTACCTTTGCTTAAAGCTAGTGGAAGGAAATCAAATCGTTATGGATATAAAGAGTTATTGTGTATGTGTGTGTGTGAAAGAAATATATGTGTTTATGCTAAGAAAGGGGATTGGTTATGTTTGGTGGAGAAAAAAATTGAAAAAAAAAGAAAAAAAATAATATATGAAAAAAAAATTTGAAGAAAAAAGAAAAGAAAAAAATGTTAGGAAATAAGGAAGAGAGGGAGTTTTGGAGATGATGTTGAGAAAGTTCTATTCATGTTATATTTTATTGTGAAGGTGGAGAGGTGTATCATTAATATTTGATGTGGAGTTATGCTTATATTTCATCTAATTATTAGATTCCACTAGCTCTTGACCTTTTTAGCACCACACTCCTAAAATACTCCATACCCTTCTTTACCTTAAACCCCGCTACAACCAATAAGTAAGTCCTATTTGATTCTTAAGATGAGCAGCCTTTGATCTGTTGGAGATTAGTCACTAGAGTTAAGCATATGGTTCGGTCCATTTGACGAATATTTGATATCTTTCATGAGTCCTATGAACTAAATATGGTAATCACTAATAGGGAACTAGGACTAACAAAAATATTACTGAAATTCTTTCTTAATGTAAAACCCTTCTTGTGTAGATGATACATTAGTAAGAATGTTCTCTTTCATGCTATAAAAAATCCGGAAAGTATAGTAGTGAGAGAACGTTTCTTAGGATGTTGTAGGAAGATTGTACAAGCTCCTACAATTAAAACATATCAGAATAAGCTTCTACTTATGGGAAACAAATGGGGTATATTTCTACATCTTTTACAATATGTGTACAAGAACTGGTTGAGTTCATATAATGAAAGGTTTTTTTAGTGTGGGTTGATAAAAATTTTCACTTTGGCACTCATATGACTAATAGATATAATTTTTTTGTTGTAAATATTCAATGCCATTTAACTTATTACAAAATAACAATTAACCATTACATATATTTTGAAATTTTAATTGTAGGATGGACAGTGAATATGGCAAGATGAAGAAATATATATATCATCATCATCATATATGAGCTTTGACACATTATGTCAAAATATTGACACATCGATAAGACTCTAAATTCATGAGGTGAAAAAAATATTTGGAGCAATTATGGGTTAGTATTTCACATTACTCTACAAATGACATATTGTTCAAGAAGCTCATGTCTGTTGTATATCACAGAGCATTGGACTTGATTGAAGAGGAGAGTAAGATGTCCAATACGGTTAGTCTGGAATCCTTGGGATGTGGGTGTTACTTGAGGTTGACACACGGTCTATTATGTGTACACAAGATATTTTATTACAAACAAGATCATTAGCCTATTCTCGTATCAACACTACATAAACTCTAGAAGACTTTCACTTTTGTTAGACTGCAAGAAGAAATGTTTGTTGTTGATAATTCAACATTTTATCTATCCGTACGTTCATTTGCTTCTAATATTATGTCTAAATTTCAAATGATTCTTGACCATTTGTCATCATGTCTATGATACTATTCTAATCTTATTGATGAGATTCTTAAACTTGCACAGATAAGTATGGTTGAATTGAATGTTCAATAAACTAAAGGGTGCCCTGGTAATAGCACACAGAGGGAACCATCATAGAGGGAATACACAGAGCGTTCTTATAATACCCCCAAAATTTACTATGGATAAATTTTATTTTTAGAATTTAAAAGTGGAAGCTAAGACAATAAATTTTTTTCTTCCGTCTCGATACCAAGTGTTAAGGCTAAAATGTTACTTTATATTAATTCCAAAAATACAATTATAAAACAGAGTAGCACAATAGTTAGGAAGGTTAAATCACCTTCCAAAGAAAATCCACTAATTGTGGTTACAAAAAGAATGTTAGTGGAAAAGAAATACAAAAGATTAAAAGGAAAAAATATAGAAATCTCCCGATTTTAAACACTGACCAGCATCTCGAATAACCCTACGCTCTCAATCCAGATGAATAATCCTGAAATGAGCTTGTGAGGTAACCTGCAAAGGTCACTGCTCATTAAATAATTAGGGGCCCAAGTAATGAACCCTTTAGTACAATGGTATCAAGTAACTTATTATATAAGACTAATATGTAAGACCCACATGAAACACATCAATCACATGAATATGGAATCATGCATATATTAACTGATATGCAATAAACATTCCTATAGCTACATGCATCAAGATCATGTGCTACAAATAATCATTCACTTAGAAATAATAGAACTTACTATTGGAACATTCAAGTGATGCTTTTTGTAGTATAATTAGAAAACCACATCATCCTTAGCAGGAGGTACAACTCACTTAATCAACCCACAAATGTCTCAACAACATCACAACAAGAATGTCATACACATCAGTAGATTATATCGGTTCATTTATTATTATTTAGACTCATGATATTAGTGCAGTAATTAGTCAACTCATGAATTTCATATCCATGTGGGTTCGGGATCCCACTATTTTCACTAGAGGATCGATAAATAAGGTACAACCATAGGACAATACACTCCTAGCCACTATCCTCACCAGTGGATCGGTAAATAATGTACAACTCCAAGGCAGAATGCTCTTGGTCATTATTCTCACCGATGGGTTAATAAATAAGGTATAACCGGCCCCGACCCACGTGTTTTTCTACTATAAGTAATTAGTGTCTTCCCATATATTATTATTGTCCAAGAATTTTATTACTTGAGTTTGGGACTCCCACTATTCTCACCGATAGATCGATAAATAAGGTACAACTATAGGGCAACACTCACCTAGCCATTATTCTCATCGATGGATCGATCAACAAGGTATAACCAGCCTTGACTCAAGTAATATTCCACTTTAAGTGATTAGTGTCTTCCTAGAGTTATTACATTCAATGGTTTTAATTACTTGAGTGTAGGACACCACTATTCTCACCACTGGATCATTAAATAAGGTATAACCCTAGGATAATACACTCCTGGCCACTATTCTCACCGGTGGATCGGTAACAAGGTACAACTGGTCCTAACTCAAGTGATCTTCCACTTTAAGTAATTAGTGTCTTATTTTTTCCAGATACCACACACAACCATGTACAACTCAAGTAGGACTCATGCCCTACTACAACCCTGGGACAACCCCGTTACCTTATAAACCTTAATTTCATAATTCTGGGTACATCCTTACCCCTTAATGATCCTTTGATTCATCAATTTATCCAAAAAACCCAAACCTGCCATTAGAAATCCCTCTATTCATGAGTCATACCCTATTTTTCCCTAGTTAGTCTAATCCCTTCTCTACTACTTACTTAGCCCTAATTTTTCACAATCAAGCATATATTACTAATATTATCCATACCCTAAATTTTTGTAGATTAACTCCCCCATTTTTCACATACGATACTAACCTTCCAAATTAGGCTCCTCTCAAAACCCTAATTCTACCCTTTTAGTAATCTCTCATCCCTTTGCACTTCATGGACTCCCCAAATGTGTAAAGCTACTCAACCATATCATCATTAACCCCCACATCCACTCTTAGCAACCAACCCCTACTCTTCTCACCCATGGTCATAGATTCCTTCGTGTTTGACTTACCCCATGCATGTTTATTAGAATAATCACCCTAGTATATGTAAAATTACCAACATGCCCCTACGTCATGTGACATTACTAACTATGTTGATATAGATGATACTAAGACAATAAACCCCTATTCTTATAACCAATTAATACTTATCATTCATGTTTATTATACTACTCACCATAGTACATGTAAAATTACCAAAATACCCCTAGATCATGATAATTTCAACATTTATACCCAAATATGTGTTACTAACACCACAAACTCATATTCTCATACTGAGCACCAATGATTACCTATTATGTACTTTTATTAGGATAACCACTATTGCACCTTTAAAATTACCAAAATATCCCTAAGCCATATAATATCAATATTCATGCCCAAATATGTGTTACTTAATATCATAAACTACTATTTTCATATTTGGCACCAATTATTACCTATCATGCATATTTATTATGATAACCACCATTGCACCTTCAAAAATATAGAAATTCCCCAAGCCATATAATACAAATATTCATGCCCCAACATATGTTGCTTAATACGATAAATCCATATTTTTATACGTAGCCCCGCATAACACTTAACCTAAAAATTTATTGGAGTGAATCACCATCATACATTAAAAATATTCAAAATACCTATAGACCCTAAGATATTGATATTCATGCTAAATAATGTATTTATGATGCACCAAAATCCTATCTTCATTCCAAACAATATTTATAACACAATTAGTACCCCGGTCAGGGTTAAACATCATGATGTGGCTAAATGACTAAATTGCCCCTAGGGCTTATAGTAGTAATATTTTTACTACCAGTGTCCATACATACCTAACATAACATACATCATTACTACACAACATCATACCCCTTCTCAATCAACCCTATCACACACACAACATCTTACACAAGATATCATGCATTCTTTTTTTCATTTTCCAAGATATCATTAATAAACATAGAATTATTTGTAACATATCATATCCACACAAATCATATGTCAAAAACCCTAATGTGCTAATATAAAGTATCCAAATATATTAGTGGGGTTATAAATGTTACTTGATTTCTAGCAAAAATCAAACTTTACCGGTATTTGGTTAAAATGCTTAGGCTCCATTTAATAACAGTTTGTACCTAAAAATAATATCACATAACATTTAATAACCGATCGCCTAACTTATTTAAATAAGCTACTAATCATTGATAACGGAACACGGTTGTTAGACTTGTCTACAAAAAACGTATACGATAGAAATTACCACATATATAACGGGGTATAAGACTTATGATCGTCAACTTGGTTAGCTGTAAGCTTATACAAATATCATCCAATGTGATCGTGCTTCCATTCGCAAAATTTGGCTTGAACAACAACTCGGTTCAACCTACATATTGATTAGAAGCTCCACCACATCGCCATTAGTAGGAAAATGCTCGCTAATAAACTCATACACATGACAATTAAGATCCATAATGTAAATAACATCATATAGAGTAATAGTCATCTCATCGAATGGAAGGTGGAAGTTGTTAGTATATGGGTGCCAACTCTCAAAAAAATAGGAGATGAGCAGAGCATTATGATGGTGGAAGTATGTCAAACGTAGATGCTTCAGGCTCGTGGTCTCTATGTAGTTGTAGGAAATACCCATGCTAGCATCATCGACTGGTAGTCTCCTCAAATTTTTTTGTCGTTGACTGAAACCTCAACACAAAACGTGGTTTCTAAAAAAAAATATTATAATAATGAATTATAGGATAAACATATAGAAACCAATATGTATAATAATATAAATTACCTCAACATCACTCCATATGGCGTATGCTACACGACTCTTAAGACTGGTGAGAAGATCTGGAATGAGTGGACCCCCACCATTAGGTCTAGTGAATCTCCAGTTGTCATTTGATGTTGATGAGGAAACAAATCTCGTTTTGTGGATAGATGTGCCACTTCTAGCTAAGGCTCCCTCGGTGGGATCATCATACTCCTCCTCACATGACATGTGTTGTATGTCTCTAGTACGGAGAACTTTGCTATGATTTATCGCAACTTGCATTTATGCATTGGGAGTGACTATCTTCTTCGCCACCCTAGTGTTAGTGAGAGTAACCTACCTCATCTCCTTTTCTCTACCTCTTCTACTAGCCATATTCCAATTATAATAATAAAAAAATCATTAATAAATATTATGTGTTAGCTCATCAATGGTTTATTGTTTAGGGTTAGGTTTTAAGCTGTAAGGTGTGGGCTTTATGGTTAAAGTTTCAGGGTTTAGGGTGCATGGTTTATGGTTAGTTTTCAGGGTTAAAGTGTTTTGAGGGTTGAGGGCATTCAATGGGTGTGTCACCTGTATGGGGCAAAGTATGACATGTGAATTAACCAGTAGAAATGGAGGCATCAGGTGAACTGTCTGTCAGAGGTCTGTGACAAGTGAGTTACTCGTATAGAGATTATTTTGACGGGTGAGCTACCCATTTGAGGGAAGGCTTGATGGGTGAACTATTCGTTGGTAGTTATGACTACCAGGTGAGCCACTCATCGACACCACCATTTCACCTTTAATATCCATTGATATCATTCGAACCTTAGATTTTAACTTAAAATTATGATAAATTTAATAATCTAAGTTTGATTTATGTATACAAGAACTAATTTTAGTAAAGTAGCAACTAAAATGCAAAATATGTAATAATAAAATATTATATTTGTAGCTACTTCAAAAATCATAAAAATGAACAAAAAAATTGATGCAATCTTGCATAGATTTAGAATTAGAATGTATTGGATGTTGATTAAAATCTGATTTCTTGAATTGATAGAAGATTTGAAAAGAATTGAGTGATTGTGTAAGGAGTTGAGATTAGAGAGACGAGAGAAAAGAGAGAAAATATGTTAGAGTGATAGAAGTGGTGGAGAAATAAGAAGGGTAGAATTGGAAAGGATAATAAATTTGGGGGGCATATAGGTTTGTGTTTAGTAAAATGGGTGCGTAAGGAGAGGTAAAGTATGCAATATTATCCTTTATCATTTAGCCATAATTCTGATCATACTCCCATCACCTTACATAACTCGACCACTCTCTTAGAAATTTACAACACACTACATTTTTTTCTCAGACTCCACTCTTCTTGGTCAACCCACATAGTGCGATTAAGGCCTTTAGCCTTCACTCAACAATAATTGAAAATTATAACCTAAATATATCTTCATATGAGATTTACCTACTCCCTTTAGGTTTTTCTTCTTCTTCTCGCATGCTCTCTATGCCAATTCTTGTCCAGAATGTTTGATTGAATTCTCCACAAATAAATGTTTGAGGCTTTGTTTCGTTAGGTTCTCCCTATCTTGGTGTGAAATTTATTTCTTCTCACATATTCTCTATGGCTCCTAGGATAAGAACATAAAATATGTCGATATAATCTAATACACTACATGATGAAGGAAAAAGGTTGGAAGTTAGTGATGAGTTCATATTTTGACACATTTTATACCCTTATAATCTTAGTTTTTGGTAGTTTATTTAGCTAATATAGGGGAATAATTATTGTGTTATGCTTAAGTGGTAAAAATTGCATAAATTTTATTATTTGAGCTAAAATGATATAATTTAATTAAATTTAGAATTAAATATTATTTATTAATATTTATTGAATTTTATTTACAGGTTTTGTTTTTAAATAAAAAAAAAGAAAAAAAAAGATTGGACCTTTGGACCAACGACCGAAGGCCGAAGGCCCAAAGGCCCGAAGAAAACAAAACTAGCCACAATACGAAGCCGCACGACGGGTGTGTGAGGGCTGACGTGGCGTGGGAAACAAAAATTATAAAAAGGCAGAGAACGGTGAGACGAGATAGCAGTGTGGGGCGGTGGAGCCGAGAGAAGGCAGAGCCTTCTCAGGCTCGGACGTGAGACACAGGAGACAGGACGCAGAAGGAGAGCCTTCCGAGGCTCTGTGGAACGAGAGGCTCGACAGAGCCTTCAGCCGCAGAAAGTAGGAGGACGGCGCACGGAAAAGGACGGCACGGACTTTGAGAGCCGCGCGTCACGAGCACAGTCAGCCATCAGTCAGCTAACCGAGAAAAGAAAAAGGAAAAGAAGTAAGGCACGGAAACCGAGGCCAACGGACGACGCACGACAGCGCCCTCGTCAGCCCGTGTCAGCCGTGTCAGCCAGCGACGAAAAGAAAAAAAGAAAAGAATTACCGCACGGAAATAAAGGCCGAGAAAGGAAGAAAAATCAGAGGAGGAAATTTATATCGGTAGAATTTAATTCAGATAAAATTTATTTTTATCTGAATAAATTTTTGACCTTTAATTCAAAATTAATTCCGGTTATTTCTTTCTCTTATTTTTAATTTATATTTTAGATATATATTTCTGTGTAATTAATTCTTTAATTATGGTTGGCTGATTATTTATTGTTAGGGAATAATTTGAAACCCTAGATTATGATTTGAATTATAATTTTATTTTCTTTGTTTCGTGAGATTGTTTCTTGACTCTATATTAATTGCTATCGTTTATATGTGTGATTCTGTCCAGTATAGTTTATTTGGTGCATGCCTTGTTCTGGTACCTCATAAGTGACAGTATGCAGGATTAATTGCTTGCTAGGTGGCCATCTAAATATACTAGAATTTATATGTATAAATTGCAGCTAGGTTAGATAGCAATTCACCTAATCGTTTTGTGATTCTAACCGAAGTGGTAAAACGTTTCGATACGTGTGGGTCAAGAAAAGGAAATACAGCTAGACATGCTTTTTGTACTAGTCTGGGTACTTAGATTGACAGCCTTCCACTTACACTTAATGCATTAAATCTAGTTAAATATAGGAGCCGCTTGTTGCTGCTATACTGCTAGTATTTAATAGGGTTAATATTGGCGCTTTGTCGTATTAATTTAATTAAGGGAAGTAATATAAGGTGTATAGACCTGCTTTTGGTGTGCAACTTGGTCGATCTCTTTCTCACGATTAAAAGATGACTTAGAAATAAATATTATATCTCGATCTAATCTAGTGGTGGATTTTTATTTCCCTAACATATTTCTCCTATCTGCTAGTTTCCCATTATTTCCTATTATTTCCATTATTTTTATTATTAGTTTATTTTATTTTATTTAATCCTTTTATTATTTTATTATTATTTTGATAAACCCCCATTTATATTTTTCTTATTTATTTATTTTAGGTTATTCAGTGTTTTTATTTTATTTATAGTTTAAGCTAGTTAGATAGAGGTGAGCCCTCTCAATCCCCGGCTAGAACGATACCCTATTTACCAGTGCTACAATTGACGACAAGAGGGTTTAAATTGCGTGCCGGCTACGGTCGCACCAGTTAGTACCCCACATGACCAACTCACAGAACTCCTACATTCTTTTGATTTAGGACTGCCTAAGACCAAATTAGAGTGTGAAGAAGGCTATTGGGACATGTAAGAGGTTGGCTTAGACCAAAGGTAGTAGGAAAGAAGTGGTAAAGCTAAGGAGGATGGTAAAAGCCAAACCGAAGGTGACATAGAGGAGAAAAAGGCAAGATTGTTGAAGCTAGTAAAGTTCGTTCTTTTATTTCTAATGTACAAGTAGGGTTGAATATTGAAGCGCCCCACTGGAGAAAATAATGTCTTATCATTTGTTGGAACTAAAGGAGTTTGGATGGTCCCTGTACAATTCTACATCTCTAGAACTTTTTCTAGACAAACCAACCTACTATCCTTTTCTTAATGAAAACAAAGCTTTTTAGTTGTGAATTTAATAAAAATATTTTTTTAATTTTGTTTGTTATGATTGTCTTTCCTTTGATAGGGTCGGCATACGCTGCGGTTTAGCTATGATTTTGGAAAAGGGACATTATCTTCACCTCCTCTCAATGTCTATTCATCATATGGATGCAAAAGTGGAGAATCTAAATAGTGGTGGCCAATTGCATTTTACTAGGTTATATGAACAACCCAAAACTCATAAGAGGTGCCTCTTGTAGGAGCTTCTATGACACCTCGATGAATAATATTCCCTATCGTGGCTTTTTGGAGGTGACTTCAATGAAATTCTCTACAACTTTGAGAAATGTGGGGGCCTTAACTAGGAAGATATACAAATGGCCATGTTCAAGGAGATTATAAATGATTGTGTATTTTTAGACTTGGGTTACCTATGCTATGATTTTACATTAAACAACTGTAGAGGTGGGGAGGCCAATGTTTGATGTCGGTTGGATTGCATGGTATCTAATGCTGTCTAGGTTGGTGAATATACTAGCTAAGAGGTTCATCATTTGGCTAGGAGCTGGCCCCACATCAAGCTAACTAAGGGACACAAAAACTTTTTCACTTCGAACAAATGTGGATGTAACATCCAGGTGTGAGGACATTGTTCTAGATTGTTGGAAAGGAATTGAGACTCTTGAAGCTTTCATGCTGGCAAAGCTTGCAAATTGTGATCTTAGATTCAGAGTGCGAGACAAAAACTTTTAGGCATGTAAAGTATAGAATCTGAGAAATAAAAGACCTGTTGAAGCATATGGAAGGATGAATTTAATTAATATTATTCTTGATGAGAAGATAATTTTGTCAGGGGAAATTTGGAAAATCTTTAAGTGAGATCACACTACAACAAATCGTCACATAGGTCACTATAATATTTGTGGCTAATAAGTAAAAAATACATGGCTAAGATGTTTAAGGGCCACCTTTTATGACCTATAAGCTTGTGATGAAAATGTTAGCTATAGAAAAACTAATTTGGTGCCCATAATTTATATAATTAGCCATAAGTAATTGGTGACTTGTATCTTGATAGTTCCGAGTAGTCTCGTGGTACACTCGTTGATAGCCATGAATAAGCCAGTGATGCATGTTATAATAGTTAAGAGTAGTCTCATGACCCATGTGTCGATAGACACGATTAATCTCGTAGTGCATGTATTGATAGCCACGAAGAATCCCATGATGTCTATATCGATAGTCACCAATAGTCTCATGACACATATCTTGATAGCCACAAGTAGTCCCATGATGTTCAATTAGATAGTCACATGTAGTCTTGTGATACACATCTTGATAGCCACAAGTGCTCTCACGACTTACATTTTGGTAGCTATAATTGGCCTCATGGCAATAGATCTTGCTTAAAGTAGTTACTCAAGCGATGCCCACCTACACAATGAGTGTGCTTAAGCTCTTGATATCCATATGTGATGAGATTCAATAGATAGTGCTAAAGCTTTGGTGGAGAAAAAGACATGAAAATTGAGGTATATGTAGGCTAAGTTGGAATAAACTTTGTGAACCTAAGAGTGGAGGTGTAACACCCCCAAAATTCACAACTGAAAATTTTCGTTTTATTTAAAAGAGTTAGCGGAACTAAATTAAAAAACTGTGAATTCTAGGGATATTACTGCCACACTTAGTACCAGACCGGTTCACTCCTACCGTTCCAGTACCAAGTGCTAAGGCTAAAAGTGTAAAACACAATTTACAACCCATATTTAAATCAGAGTAGCGTAACAAACGATTTATAAGAATAAAATCCACCAGTGGTGGTTACAATAATAACAATAACATTAAAACCAAGAATTTAAAAGGGAAAGAGAAAATCCTAATAGTTCCGGATAGTTCCTTACTCTCTTTCCCATTGCCCACTTAAGTAGCACCTGAAAAAGACCTGCAAGGGACACTGCCCATTGAATAGGTAGGGGCCCTATGAATGGAACCCTTCAGTACTATGGTACTGAGTAACCCTTTAAAAACACACTTAAAAGTAAGCCCGCAATGCAACACATGAAACAAATTTATATACTTATATAACAAGAAATACATGCACCACAATCACATACTTAACAAGTCCATCAATTATTAATAAGTCATAATGTACAATTAATGCTTCTGGGCCTTAAGCCATGTCATATTGCAAAATCAATACTTTCGGGCCTTAAGCCATCAGTCCATCATTATTCAATCATCTCTCAGATTTTATATTCATGTGAGTGCGAGAACCCTACTATTATAGCCGGTGGACCGGTCATGCAGGATAAAACGCTCTTGGCCACTATTATTCGTTGGTGGACCAATCATGCAGGGCAAAACGCTCCTAGCCACTATTATTCGTTGGTGGACTAGTTTAGCCCCGACTCACATGGTGTTCCATTATAAGTGATTAGTATTTTTCCATAACTTTATTCACATCCATGACCGGTTTTATTGAACTCTGGACCCCCACTGTTATTGTCGGTGGATCGGAATATATATCAACATCATCTAAGGCAACACGCTTCTGGGCCACTATTATATCCGGTGGATTGGTACTCATAATAATCTGCGAGGGCATCACGCTCCTGGGCCACTATTATATCCAGTGGGTCGGTACTCATAATCATATGCCAGGGCAACACGCTCCTAGGCCACTATTATAACCGGTGGATCGGTACTCAATATCATAATTCAACTGGGCCCGGTTCGTTAATCTTTCACTTTCATGATTAGTGTTTTTTCTTTTTTAATTAGCATAATAATTTGATTTATTTGCCTCGGATGGGAGATCAAGAACTCGGGACACAAATGTACACTGGTCGTACTGATGCATATAAGTTACTTAGTACCCTTCAACCATCAACCCACAGACGCAAATGTACCTTGGTCGTATTGGTGCATAAAGCTACTTAGTACCCTACTGACAATGACACCTAATCCATAAGTATGCATACCCTCTAAATAGGTCCGTAGAGCTAGATAGAGTAAGATATAGGGCCTAGCTGGGGCACAAAGGCACACCGGCAAATACCAGAATAATTGTGGGCTAAACCACGTCTTTAGGGTAGCGACCCCTAAAGAGCCACCATTCACGATATTGAGGTCTTTCACTTTAAGTATTAGTGTCTTAATTATGGTGATTACAAAAAGCACAACAATTAGATGCTTATTCACTTTCGATCATTCTGATATCATTAGGCATTTCTTATTCGTATGGTTATCTAAGATAACATAGAGGAATCATTAAGGCCATCATAATCTCATCCAATTCTGATTCAGGATTTGTTCTCGTGATACTTACTAATCGTCAAATACTCTTACCTTACTATTTAGTGTTACTTGAGTCTTATTACGAACCTCTAATGTCCCATCAACATGTTAGATATGAATTACTGATTTACTTCTTACTTGTATAGTTATTAAGCCATCTCTTCCTTACTTGCCAATTTTTCATATCACCCTTCAGGTTGCATAATTACCAAATTACCCTACGCTTTTTAGATCACCATTCACCCTTTATAATTGTTATACTTATCATATTTCCTATTTGGTTGGTTAGATTATCGCATTGCCTTTCTCCTTTGTTATAATTACTAAATTGCCCTTAAGTTGGATAAATTATCAAATTACCCTTCTTCATTATCATGATTACCAATTTGCCCCTTTAGTTGGTTAAATAATTACCAATTTATCCTTTAGTCGGTTAAACTACCAAATTACCCTTATCCATTATCATAATTACCATTTTACCCTTCTCAATTATTATAATTACCGTTTTACCCTTCTCCATTATTATAAATATTAAATTACCATTCTCCATAATTATAATTCCCAATTTACCCTTCTCCATTATTATAAATACCAACTTACCCTTCTTCATTATTATAATTGCCAATTTACCCTTCTCCATAATTATAATTAGTAATTTACCCTTCTCCATATTTATAATTATTAATTTACCCTTCTCCATATTTATAATTATTAATTTACCCTTCTCCATAATTATAATTACCAATTAACACTTCTCTATAATTATAATTACCAATTTACCCTTTTACTTACAAATTACCATTTTACCCCTTTACTACCAAAATTACCATAATATCCTCTTATTTATAAAAATTACCATTTTACTCTTTTCTTACAAAATTACCATTTTACCCTTCTCTTCAAAATTACCATTTTACCCCTTACTTCCAAAATTACCACTTTACCCTTTACTCCCAAAATTAACATACTACCCCTTTACTTATAAAATTACCATTATGCCCTTTACTTATAAAATTACCATTTTCCATTTACTTATAAAATTACCATATTGCCATTTACCTCCAAAATTACCCTAATACCCCTTTTTCTTACAAATTACAATTTTATCCTTTTACTTATAAAATTATCATTTCACTCTTTTCTTCCAAAATTACCATCTTACCCCCTTATTACACCACTTTTATAAAACTAATATCACTACATGGAATAATAATATTAATACTCCATTCACAATATTCAACTCCACCAACTATTATATTTTAATGTAATACTTATTAGCACCCACACATATTAGGCCACATTCTTGCACAAGAAATATTACTAAAATGCCCCTAGGGCTCACAATAATATTATTCATACATAAATGGTCATAAAACATAAAATATCATGGATAAGTAATTAACACTTTCATTAATAGCCAAACTCTTTCCTTAAGCAATATTCCCACACATAGCACATAAACTAGCACGCTTTTCTTTTTATTAATCAATATATATATATATATATATATATATATTAACAAACATATAACAAGCATAATAACGTATTAAAAATCCTAATGTGCTAACATACGTTTATCCATGCGTTTAAGTGGGGTTTAACGATTACCATAATTCCTGCAAAATTGAACCTTATCGGTATCCCGGTTAAAGATTCAAGCTTTGATTAGCAAAACCAATACCTAAAAATAATATCAATAATTATTATATTAGAAGTAGGAAATTAAAAGGATAAAACTTTATAAAAACTTAATTAATAACACACTTTACTTAACCATTAATATACCTCAATAATTAAACAAAACGACTCTCAAAATAATGTGGAACTCATGCTGCATGAGCAGCATGAGCCACATGTAGGTTATATGGGGAAAAGGGTCAAAGGTAGGGAGGTAGAAGGAAGGGATGGTCATTTTCGGGTTGAAGGTTCAGAGCTAGAAAAGAGGGCAGGTGGGGGAAGATTGGAGGCAAGGGAAGGGTGCAGGAGTGAAGACGGGGTGTAGGTGGTGGTCGAGATGGGTTGTTGGCAGCCAAGGGCAGCGGAGGCGACGGCGGCGAGGCTGCGAAGTGGGCTGTAGGAGTGGACGGGGCTGAGAAGGAAGGATAAGAGAGGAGGAAAATGAAGGGGTGCGAGGGCTGGTTTTGGTAAAAGGAGGTGTGGAGGTGGAAGAAGAGGTTGTAGGGAGTGGGTTGGTGGTTTGTGTGGCGGTAGAGGCGGCTAGACGGCAGCGAACGAAGGGGTTGTAGGTAGGTTGCCGAGAAAGGAGAAAAAGAAGAGAAAAATAAGTGGGGAGGAAGAAGGGGCTGCGGGGCGGCTTGGGTGGTCTTGTGGTGGTGTAGGGCTGAGGTATAGGGTGGCAGTGGGTGGTGCAAGGGCTTGGTGCGGTGGAGGGCGGTGACATAGCCAAAGCAGGGTGGAAAAAGGAAGGAGAAGAAAGGGAGAAGAGGGAGGTTGGGGAAGGGGAAAGGCTCGAATAAATGGGGCAGGGAGAGGCTGGAGAGGTGAAGAAAAAGGAGAGGGAGAATATAAGGGCAATTGGCTGGCCGGTGGCAGCGTGTAGTGTGGTAGGGAGGGGAGACGAAGAAGGAAAAACAAACAGGGCATGAGGGGTGGTTTGTAGGGCTGGCTAGGTTCAAGAATGGGAAGAAAATGACGGGAGAGAGGGAGAGGCAGGTGGTGGCAGCGAGAGGTTGTAGGCAGTGGCAGTCGTGGCAGTCATGGCCTCGAGATAGGTCGGGAATGGAAGACGAAGAAGAAATAAAGAGAGGGAGAGGGAGGAAACAGGCCGGCGTGGGAAAGGAGGGTGAGTGGGCCAGCCCTGTCTAGGGAAAAGGAAAAGAAATAAGGGGCTGGGGCTGGGTGTAACACGCAGACGAGGAGAGGAAGGGAAAGAGGAGTGGGCCACGCGGGAGGGGAAGGAAGGAATGGAGAGGGGGGATGGACCAGCGGCCCAGTCGTGCATCGGGGGGAAGGCAGGCCGTGGCCTGGTGGCCCGAAGGAAGGAAAAAGGAAAAGAAAAGAAAGAAGAAAAAGGAGAAAAGGGAGAAAGAAAAGGAAAAAGGGAAATGGAAAAATAGGAAAAATAAAATAACTTAATTTATAAAATAATAAAATGTAATATTTTTGATAAATTATTTAATTTCATAATTTAATTCATTATAATTTAATATATTGGTTTAAAAATGATAATTTTAGTAAAATATTAGTTTGAAAAATTATTTAAATAAAAAGAGTATGATAAAATAACAAAATATTTATTTTTAATTTATTAAATATTCCTATATAAATATATATACTCAAAAATCCATAAAATAGTTAAACTATAAATTTTAAAAGTTAATTTATTTCAAATAAAAGCTATTTATTAAATTTTAGGTTTTTAAATTTTCGGGGGATTACAAGAGGCATTATATGTAATAACTCCCTATTTCACACCAAAAAACCTTATATATATATATATATATATATATATATATATATATATATATATATATATATATATATATATATATTTTATGGAAGTGAAATAAGAAAACACGGGTTATCACCATCACATCTAACATGGAGTAGGTACTACTACTATAATACTCCCATTTTTCAAATCCAATCCACTAAAAAAAATAAGGAAAACATATGTGGAAGCTAAATATGATAAGGGTATTACCGCCAAAACTAGTTTAAGCATGCACCATTATTATGCTTACACTAGTAGTTAAGGCTAGTTAAAAAAAGAAAATATACCAAATTTTATTCTAAATCAAATAAAAGGAAATAAAAATGTCAAATACACTCAACTAACCTATTTGAATGTAAAACAGAAATAAAACCCTTAATACAATCATAATCTATGAAAATAGTCATTAGCAATAAATAGGACTCTGAAAAATCACCAAAACTCTCATTCTTCCCCATCATGTATGCTATCTACACCTTGAACGTATTTATACTCAATCTACACTAGGTTATCTGCTCACCATGTACATCATAGATCATGTCATCTCTGTTTAAAACACGTAACAAGTTAGCTAAGGAAAAAAACTAAGTTACTCATAAGTATAATGGAATATAGTATATTAGTATATATATTATTGAATATGTATACATGATCATATAAGCAAACCACATGGAAAAAATATCCAATTATTTGTCTTTACTTTAGGTGATTACGACATCCAATTATTTAAGTGGGTAAACCAAATAGGAGGTCACCTGGCAAATCAAAGTTCGAAGATCTTCCACCAACCATAGGAAGATTATATATTATACCCGGCCCATCCTAAAGAACATATTCTAAAGGGAATAAGAAAAGTTCAGAGATGTACCACCTCAGTGATCATGTCCTTAAGTGTGTGCACCCGCTACTAAGATTACAACCTCAGATAGAGTAGATTTGGAACAAATCAAATTGGAATATATATAACCACATTTGACATAATATATATATCCAACACAACCAAATCAAAAAGGGAATATATACAACTGCAACTAACCCAATATAAATAACCAACACAACCAAATTAAAAGTAGAATATGTACAATCGTAGCTAACCTAATATAGATAGCCAACACAACCAAATCAAAAGTGGAATATGTATAATTGCAGCTAACCTAATATAGATAACTACGACACCCAAATTAAAATTGGAAAATATACAATCATAGCTGGCCCAATATAGATGGTCAACACAACCATACTTCGGAAGTTTCCCAAAAGACTCAAAGCCCACCTTTTCTACTTTAAGTATAGGTGCCTTATTAAGGTGATCATATCATACACGTGAGAAAATATTATTCTTTAACTATCTTTCTTTTATCATACACATTCTAAACATTAACGGTGCACTGAATCGGAGGAAAAATCAAATATGAAAGGCATTGAAGGAAGATAATCAACCCCATATGATTTTAAAGAAGTCGAGAAAGTAAAGGAGCTGAAAAGAGGAGGAAAGGAATCAAGAGGAACGAGGAAAGGGTGTTGCATGGCTGCAATATAATCGACTGTACAGCTGTGCAACCCTTAATCCACCTAGCTCACAGACAATTGTGTTGCACGACTATAGCACAATCTGCTGCACATCCATGAAACCATTGATCCAAAAGCAGCATGCAAGTGTTTTTTCACAACCTCAACACACACTCCATACACATCCATACGGAAGTTGAGGGTTCCGAAAGGAAAAATGTTGCACAGCCTTACATAGCTGTGTAGAATGCAATTTCCACTACAAACACAATTATTTTCTCACATCTTTTGGGGATGTGTTATTACATGGGTAATATGGAAACATAAGAATGCTATCATCTTTAGGAATGCTCTTCTTGAGATTCCACATATCTTCTAGAGAACAACCATCATCTTCTAGCTTAAGATAGGTGATTTAGATGGTACTGTCTTGGAGGACCGTCACAGAATAAGTTGCGTAGGAAAACAACACAATACAGTTTGTTGGACTCCTCTGTTATGATAAAAAATCACCAACATCGAATTTATGTGGTTAGAAATTTCTTAATCTATAACTTAAGGCCAGGAATTTAATTGATGAATTAATGAATACAATAATCATTCTAATACATAGTTTCTCTCTCTTAGGTTAGATCTAGTACAAATCACTTGCACTTAACTCTATATAATTTTTTAAGATTCATAAGGGGCGTATAAAGGCAAGTACAAATTACCATATAGGAGGCAGTACCATAAAAGTATTATAATACCAAGAGAGAGGGGAGGGAAATTCAAATCTAGGATCTCTGGTACCCAGAAGTTGGTCTTTGCCACTAGACCAAATCTCATCTGGTATAATAGAATCACTTATATTAGTTAAACGGTAAACCTAGAACCAATTAAGAGGGAAAGGGAAAAAAATGGATAAAACCAACCAATTAAAATTTAATTGGTTATGTATTCCGTTACCAACTTAAGAGAAATCCAAGATATCACCACCATAATGAAACTTTTTAAATGAAACTAATTGTATGGTAATAACTGACATTAATGGTGAACTCAATTATCATTAATTACTCTATTAAGAACCATCTATTACAATTTGATGGTCTAATGTCCATCATTAATAACCATTTTCATTTTCCTTCATTATAAGTCCTTAGTTTATCAGACTCCAATATATAATAATCTCCCTCTTAGAGACTGAAAAATAAGAGACCATTAACTCAATGCACACCACCTTGATTAATTAAGGGGGCCAACTGAGGTCTTTCAAAACCTTAGTTTCTTAGTGCCAACACACTTAGTCAATATATTAGTAGGATTTTTTTTTGAATCTAATACCTTATACATGATCAACACTTCATCTTACACAAGATTGCAAATGAAGTAAAATCTCCTCCTAATATCCTTAGTTCCTGAGTGAAATATTAGACTTCACACATGTTGAATTGCACTTTGATTGTCACTATCAATATTTACATCATCATGTTTCCAACCTAGATCATCTAAAAACATAGATAACCACACCATCTACCTTGTACCTTTTAACATAATCATATACTCCACTTTTGTTGTATACAAAGAAACACACTTATGAAGATTAGACATCTAACTAATCGTAGTAACTCTAAAAGTGAAGATATATCCTAAATTACTCTTACTAGTATCCAAATATCTACTAAAATTAGCATAAACAAAACCTTCTAACATAACATCACCTTTACAAAACACAAGAGCTTGATCATAATTAGCCTTCAAATACCTCAGTAGCCACTTGATTACCACTCAATGTGTCTTCCTAGGTTTATACATAAACTTGCTAACTACTCCAATAGTATGAGCAATATCCATTCTGGTGTATACCATAACATACATGAGATTTCCAACTGTAGATGTATAATGAACTCTCTTAATGTATTCCTGGTTTGGTAGGGAGTTGAATGATGCCAAATTCATCATGGGACTAAAAATGAATATGATATATGTTGGTTGGGGATGGAAATGGAGTAGTTTAGGGATGGGGACACCATTTTCATAGCTGAATCTGCTAAACAAAATAATCCTCGAACCCACCTCGATCCCCGTGGAGATCAAATTTCCATACCCAACTTGATCTAATAAGTGATCTATTTCCTATCTCCAACTCATTCTCTAAGCTTGAAACCTAACCTGATGCCCAAAATCCAACCCCATCCCCAATAATATTACCTAATCTCATCCCCAATCTTATTTTTTATAATACAATTATATATATATATATATAATATTTGGGGTGGGTTCAAGGATGGGACCCCGCTCCATCCCTAAAAAAATTCCCAAACCTGATCCTCAATGTCTCCTATGAACCCAAACCTGAATAGAAAATCCTTGACAAGGTTGTGAACCCATGGGGATAATTGTTGTCCCTAACAATTCAAGTCACAAAATCACATTTTGGGAGAGTACCTAGAAGGATGCGAAGTGTTATATGATGGTAGCATGAAGATCTAAGACAAGGACGTTATACTCTACGGTTAGGTTGAAGACCATGATAGTTGTGATTGATAAGCCAACTCACTCAAGGTTGTGGAATTATAGTTTTAGCCACATGAGTGATAAAGGAATGAACATTCTACCTTTGAGAGGTGACCTGTCTGATTTGAAGGATGTTGACTTGGATCTTTGTGAGAATTACATTTATGGCAAGTAGAAGATGGTCAACTTCATAAAGACATAGAAAAATCTAAAGGCAAAGCTATTAGAGCTAGTGTACATAGATATGGGGGGGCTATACTAGTATCATTAGTTGGAGGCTTTAGGTTTTCTGTCATCTTCATTTATGATTACAATAGAAAGGTGTGGTTTTATTTTCTAAAACACTAGTTAGATGTTTCCATGGTCATTAAGACGACGAAGATTGAGGTTGAAAAATGAGACTGAAATGAATCTCAGGTAACTTAGATTAGATAATAAGGGTGAGTATCCCAATATAAAATTTCAACAACTTATTTTTGATAATGGGATCGAGTGGGAGAAGAATATTTCTGGGAAGCTACATCTGAAATACCCCAAAATCCTAATTTAGAAAATTATGTTAAAATAGGAATTTATTAGAAAAATTAATTAAATAAATTATTTTTATTAGAATAAGAAGAAAATTTAAGGAAAAATCAAGAGGAAAATAATAAAGAATTTAACTAGGAAAAATTAGGGCGTTTTACTAATTAAAATGAAATTTAGGGAAAATTATCCAAAATATCCTAAATTAATGTAAAAAGGGAATTTAATTATTATTTTACTAAATATTATTATTTTAAATATTCAAAAATACCCCAACCAACCTATTTTTTTTCCTTTTTTCTTTTTCTTTTTCCTTTTCTTTCCTCTTTTTCTCTCTTCTCCTTTTTTTTCTTTTCCCCCTTCTTCCCCTAGATTGAGCCAGCCCTCTCCTCATGGTCCAACCCCTTCCCCCTCTTCTTTCTTGTGCGTCCTAGCCAGCACTCTTTTTTCTCCTCCCCCGCTCAGCCGCTAATTCTCTCCCTTTTCTTTTCCTTCTTTTTCTTTCCCCGATCGACAGACCCGACTCTTCTTCTCCCCCTCCCTTCTTCCCCGTCCTTGTGTTGCAGGTTGCACCTGCGATCTACCGTTGTCCCCCCTCCTCTGACACCGTACTGTCGGACTGCACCACCCCCTCTCTCCCTATCCTTTTCCTTTCCTTTTCCGACCCCAACCTTCCCCGTACCCCTCGCACGTGTGTCTCTATCCCTTTCCCTTTTCTCCTCCCTAACCCAACCAAACCTGTAAATCGTAGGCTTGAACTAGCCTACCACCGTCGGTCGGCGAGCCTGCCATACCTACCCCCTTATCCTCTTTCACCTTTGTCTTATCCTTCCACCAATGGCTTATAAATACCCCTTACCCGAACTCAATTGGCCTTCTTTTTCTTGCCTAGAAAAATCAACATTCCTTGCGCTACTGTCACTTCAGACGCCCCACTACTGTTGTTGCCCAGTGTCGCCACCCGCACCTGCCAAACTCCTCCCTACATCATCCTCCAATGAATCACACCAATCACCACCTCTAATTCCCCCTATATGAGCCGACCTAGCCGTGCCAAGTAGGCAACTCAATCTGCCAATCCTCCCCCATCGCCGCCCCTTACCGCCGTGCGCTACCATCTCTGCCCCATCCACCACCTCTCCTACCACTAAAAATACTCAGCAAAGTCTCCCCTACCCCCTCCTACCTTCCTTTCTCCTTACCTCCCTCTCCTTCACCCTTCCTCCTCCTCCACCACCTTCGGCCACCACAGTAACCACCACCTACGCTGCCACTTTTGTCGCGCCACCACCACCATTCCAACCCTCTCAACCCAAAGGGTCCACCACCACCATCTCAATCCTCCTCTTCTAGCCTAGAAATCCACCTCTCCAACTCCACTTACTCCTCCACTGCCGCCACTGGCGCCATCGCCGTTGCTGTCGCCTTGCACCGCCGCCTAGCCACCACCACTAATAGGTTGTGCCCTAACTCCCTAACCTTTAAATATTATTAATGTAATTGTTATTTATTTTATCATTATTAATATCATCATCATCATCATCATCATTATCATTCTTACTATTACTATTACTATTATGATTATTATTATTAACTTCGGCGTTATTATTACTAACATTATTATTATTGATATTTGAACCATTATTATTATTATTATGATCATCATCATCATCATCATTATTTTTATTATCATTATCATTATCATCATCAATATTATTATCATTATCATTATTATTATCATCATTATCGTTACCATTCTTGTTACTACAAGTATTATTATTATTAATATTACTCGTATTAACATTATTATCATTATCATTATCATTATTACTATTATTATTATTATCTTTATCACTATTATTATTATTACTACTATCATTATTATTATTGATATCATTATTATCACTATTTTAGTATTATTATTATTATTATTATTATTATTATTATTATTATTATTATTATCATTCAAAGTATTATCATTATTATCACTATTATCATCATCATCATTATTATTATTGTTGTTGTTGTTGTTAATATTAAATTTATTATCTTTAGTATTGCTAATATTGTAATAATACCTTAACATGGACCAATATAACTACCTAACCCTATTTTGACTAATAATAGCATGATTAACCACTTTAAGAATAATACTCTTATTTTTACTTGTAAAGCTACTATTATTATTATTAACCCTAATACTGAGTAAGGTAACCGAGCACTAAGGCCAACATATAAGCACATTATCCATGCAGAATAATAATAGATCATAATCACCAACACAATAACATAAAGGCAAATGAACGATCAGGTGAAAATGCCAAGATCCAATATAGTTTAGATTAATTACTTCATTAATTCTTTATCGAAATATTTTCACACCATACTCTTTATCAAGTCCATATGAGTATGGGAACCCCACTATTTTTGTTGGTGGATCAGTCTCCAGGGCACTTTGGCTCTTGGCCACTATTATAGCCGGTGGATTGGTCACTTACGGTACATGCCCTACCACTATTATATGCCAGTGGATCGGTCTGACTCCTTCTTGCACGGTGTTCCACTGTAAGTCATTAGTGTCTTTCCACATCTTAACAACATATATGGTTTGGTTTGTTGAGCTCGGGATCCCCCACTATTTTAGCCGGTGAATCGGTCACTAGGGTAACATACCCTACCACTATTATGCCGGTGGATCGGTCTCCAGGCTACCGTAGTACTTGACCACTATTATGTCGGTGGATCGGTCTGGGCCCGGCTTAACATCTTCCACTTTACGTGATTAATGTCTTAAGTATCTTATTCAGAAGCTTTCACCATGGACATTCACGAATCATTCTCTTTATACTTCACACATCACAAATCATAAAATTCCACCATCATAATTACACTTTAATCACCAAATACACATGATAACACAATAATTCTAAGCAACCACAACAAACCTTAATTATCCACACAAACCCTAGTTCGGTCTCCTACATACCCTTATATAATCTTCACATACTATTTTTCATCCAAAATGTTCAAACACCCAAATAACACTTACATTACCTTCCTTTTATCTCAAATCAACCTTTCATACGTAAATTTCACTCCCATGCAAACTTTACACATCCCATACAACCTTTCGAACTTTTCATGCAAACCCTAAATCCTATGCAATCATTAACTCCCATGCAAAATCCTAACTCCACCATACAACCATTCATACCACCATGTAACCATTAATACCACCATACAAACCCTAATACCACTATACAACCATTAATACCACCATACAAACCCTAATACCACCATACAACCATTAATACCACCATGCAACCATTAATACCACCATGCAAATCCTAATACTACCATGCAAACCCTAATACCACTATACAACCATTAATACCACCATGCAACCATTAATACCACCATGCAAACCCTAATACCCTATGCAACATTAACTCCATGCAAACCCTAATACCATGCATCCCACAACTCCATGTAAAACCCTAACACCACATTGTTATACTCCCCATCATTATTTTACAACCCTATCATGCATGTCTTAAGGCCAAATCATACCATAAAAATAACACACTTATACACATAATTCTCATGCCACAATTTATTCACACCAATATACTTCAACTCCATATTATGCTGCATTCATAACAATTATACAATATACACATGAAATACACTATAATTCATATCACATGGCATGCATAGCATAAAATCACATATTACACATATGGCCTTAGCACTCCTTACCTAAAACGACACCAGTCTTGGAGCACGCTCCTACACCTCCTTAGAGCTTTGACTGGTTTCACCTATTATGAGGAAAAAGCTAAAATTAGACTCCCTCCTATCAAAAATACTATTAATCACTAACTTATTCTAAGACTAGGCTTTTAAATAAATAATAATATATTAATAAAATAACATTAACTAATTACTAACTTTTCTAAAGATATAAAAATAATAGAAATATTATAAAAGTTGATAATATAAGGTTGAAAACTTTACCCTAATAATAATAATGATGATACTAAAATAATAATAGCAAAGATACTAAAAATAATATTAATGATAATATAAATAATAATAATAATAATAATAATAATAATAATAGTAACAATAATAATAACAAGGACATTATTCAAAACAAAGTGAAATAAGGGCTTCAACCCCTTTACTAAAATAATAATAATAATACTATTACTAAAATAAATAACCAAATTTAGTAATAATAATAATGAATAATAATAATAATAATAATGATAAAAGCCATAATAATATTACAAAATAATAATAACCATAATGGTAATAATAGTAAAGATAATGATCGAAGCTAAAAAGAAGTTGGGTTTCCACCCTACATTGAATAATAATAACTTAATAAATAATAATAATAATGATAATAATAACAACACTAATAATAATAGTAAAAGCTAATGATAATATTAATAATAATAAGACTTGATATTTATAATACTACTACTATAATTCAAAATAGGCACAATAGGGTTCCAGCCCTATATAAAATAATAATACTAACACTTGAAAATAATAATAATGATAATGATAATAATAATGATAATAATAATAATAATAATAATAACAACAACATTATTAACAACACTAATAGTAAAATAATTGTATTAATAATAATGGAATAAGAATAATAGAAATTTGAAATAGGAAATAATAATAATAATTATACTTATAACATATTAATATTAATAATAGTAATAATAGAAATAATAAGGGTAATAGTGCTAAAATCAAATTAAAAATTACAATAGGGCTTCAGCCCTCAATAGAAATAAAAATAAAAACATTAATAATAATAATAATACATATTAATAATGGAAATAATAATAATAATAATAATAGTATTTATATTCAAATAAATGAAATAAAATAAATTAAAGCTTATAAAAATAGGGAGAAGGGTTCAGAGGGTCTAGGGTTCAACATTAGGCTGGTAGGGATAAGCGGCACCGGCGGCGGTGCACGCCGGCCGAAAAAAGGGAAGAAAAAGGGAAAAGCTGAGGGCTAGGAAAAAGAGAAAGAGAAAAAGGGTAGAAGCAAGGGTGATTATAGTTGTACAGAAGGAGGGGAACAGAATAGGGGTGGTGTCGCAGCCAAAGGTGGCGACGCATGGCGGCCGCGGCGGTAGCCGAATGGAGAAGAAGGAGAGAAAGAAAGAAGGAGAGGGAGGAAGAGGAAAAGAAGGGTAGGGGAAGGTAGAGGGTGGTCTGCAGAATAATTTGAGAGGTAAAAGAAGCAGCGGAAGCGGCGGAGGAGGTGGCTAATGGTGGCTCGGAGGGCGGTGGTGGTAGGAGAAAGGGCTATTTGGGAAGGCTACTTCACACAGCTGGGGTGGCTTGTGTAGGAAGAATTGAGGGGAAGGGGTGGTTTAGTTAACTAGAGGGTGGTGTAAGGAAGAGTTTGGTAGGCGGAGTGGGTGGCGGCGTTAGCTGACGGCGGCAGAAATGGTGTCTGAAGGGGCGGTAGTGGCAAGGTTGGAAAAAGTTGGGTTTCGAGGGAAAGCTCAATTGCAGATTGGGTAGGGGTATTTATAGAAAAAAAAAAGGGTGGCTTAGGTCAAAGGGAAGAACGGGAGGATCAGCAAGTCAGTTGGGCTCGCCGGCGAAATTCAAAAAAAACATGGTAGGCAGTTGGCTAGGAAAAGGAAAATGTGCGAGGAGAGGGGAATGGGTAGGCAGGTGTGGTTGATGAGTCGACGTGGAAGAGAGGGGGAAGTGGGCAACAATTGTGCGTAGTCACCATCGAAATTTTCGGCCGATCAGAAGAAGTTGCAGGTGCTCGACGGGGCTGAGCAGGTGCGAAAGAAGAAGAAGAAAGAAAGGTGGGCTGGACCGGTGGTTCGGGGGAAAGAAAAGAAGGAAGAGAAAGACGGACCGACCGACGACGCTGGTTAAAATGTTTTTAAACAAAGTGACGTGTTTCAGGGGAAAAAGAGAGAAAATGCGGCGCGGCGAGGGCGGAAGAATGAAGACGGTCGCGCGGGCTGGGTTGTGCCGAAGGAAAGGAAGAAGAGGAGAGGGGAACTAGGCTGCGAGCTGGCCCGAGTCGGGGAGGAAAAGAAAAAGAAAAAGAAAAGAAGAAGAACTAAAAAGAAAGAAAATGGAAGAAAGAAAGGAAAAAAAGGAAAAATAAGAAGAGAAAAATAATGGGTCAGGTTAATTAAATTAATTGGGATATTTTGGATATTTAAAAATAATAATATTTAAATAAAATAATATTTAAATCCCTTTTTAGACTAAATTAGGATTTTTAAAAGATTTTCCATAATTTCCATTTTAATTAGCAAATCACCCAAATTTTCTCCAATTAATTTTTTTTGAATTAATATTAATTTGGAACTATTTTCTTTTCCTTATTTTAAATAAAATAATCTATTTAATTAATTTCTAAACTAAAATCTTTAATTAGCTAAAATACCCAAAACTTTTATAATAAAAATTATTTATTATTTTATTCTGGAATAGTCCTAATTAATTCCCTTTTATTATAATAAAAATAATTTATTAAATTAAATTTTAAATAAAACTTTATTTAAACATAAATTTTAAATTAGAAATTTTTAGAGCATTTCATTAGGTGTTACAACATCTAAATATAGTTATTGAGAGGATGAAATAGACCTTAAATTAGTGTGCTAGGAGCATGAGATTGCACTCAGGATTGCCGAAGAAGTTTTGGGGTGATATAGTGAGCATCATTGTCTATTTGATAAATAGAGGGCCCTCAGTACTGCTTGATAATGGGATACTAGAAGAGGATTGGTTAGAAAATAAGGTGAATTTCTCTCACCCGAGAACCTTTGATTGTGTATCATATGTGTATGTTAATCATAATATTAGGGATAAGCTTAATCCCAAGTTCAAAAAATATTAATTTATTTGCTATGGTATTGGTGAGTTTGGTTATAGAATCTAGGATGGTGTGCATACAAGGGTAATATGAAAATTGGAATATGTAACTATATAAAAGGTCTTATATCCAACACATTTATCATTTGATAAAATTACGCTTGAAGTCCCCCCACAATTACTCATGATAGTTTATTTCCCTTGTGCCCTATTGTGTTTGATGAGTCTATATTGTATAAGGATAATAAGGATGGTTTAATTAGTAGTTAAGTGAAATTATTTGACCCCATTCATTCAAATGAGACTATTGATGACCCCGAGAAGATCGCTATTAATCTTAAACAATCTCGAAGGGGCATAGTTTTATATCTCGTTGTTCCAACACTAGCATTACGTAGGTCAATTAGGATCTCTAAATGGTAAACACCTACAAAGTATTCTCCTATATTACACTATTTATTATTTACTAAGGCTGGTAAGCTAGAATCTTATGAGGAAGTTGTGTAGGTGGAGGGTTCATTTAAGTGGGAACAAGCCATGAATGGTGAGATAAGATCCCTGAAGAAAAATGGAACCTAGGAATTGACCAGGGTACTAGTTGGAAAGAGAACACTACTTAACAAATGGTTGTATCAAATTAGGGGGTGTTAGATCAATAGGGGTTTGAGAGACATGTATTCATGATAGAATTATTATGGTTATCTTTTGTAGGGGATTTTCTTGTGGGAATCTCTTATGTTTAGATATGGGGAAATCTCAAATAGAAGAAGGTTGTTGATTTAATGGATTAATCAAGAGTCATGTTCGTAATTAATTAGAGAGGAAGAAAAAAGAGTTGAATGTTTCTTTATTATTTGTAACTACTTAAGAGGATAGAAATAAAAGTATCAAGTTTTGGCATATTTGGTTTAGTTCATACTATTGCATTCTTCTCGATGTTCTAGTTTCAAGGTTCATGATTTTCTATTCATAAGGGTTCTAGTAGGGCACAAGGACATACACATATGTCACGACACCATAGTAGACGATTTTGTTGTCATGCAAATCAAGTCCAACGCTTCTGCATATAAACTAGGGTAGTGTCTACCTCGAAATCCTCCTATGGTTAGCTATCACAAAAATCAACCTTGATACATCATATGTAGAGAATGCTAATATATTTGGTGCTATTATTAGGGACCACACTAGCAAGCCCATTTAGTGCTACATATAATTGGAATATCAGATAGTGCTACATATAATTGGAATATCAGATAGTTACTAAAGATACTCCCCCATATGTTGAAGCTAAAGGCTAACTCCTTAGATTACAACTTGCCAAGGTTAAGGGTAAGAGTCATCTAATTTTGGAATACGATTATAAGGGTAATGTTGGTCTCTTACAACAGCTACATTGCACTCCTCCCTTTCAACTATAGAGCATTATTAAGGATTCTTAGAGTATTTTAAGTTAGATTTTAGGAATCTTTGTTTGTTATATACCTAGAAATTCAAACATGACAACTCATGCTTTATCGAAGTTGCATTATCTAAATGTTGTCTCTTCTTCTTGGATTCGTTCTTTTCCTAGTTGTTTGGCAAACTATGTTGCATATTAACTCATGTTATGTTTAATATATCATTTGTTGTGTTTTTTTTTGTCAAAATATAAAACATATATCAAAAAGTACAAACTTTGAGCACTTAATTTATGCTTTGTGACCTAATTTGAAAGAAATCGGGTTCACTTGCGACCAAAAAATGCCTAAAATAAAAATAAAGAGAACACTTTTTTTACATATTTTTTTCCATCTTTTATTGAGATTGAAGAAAAATGAAATAAAGATAAATTACAAGATTTGTTACTAGTGAAATTTTCTTGATATGATTCTTAAATTTCAAATTTAAATCGATAAAGAATATTTTTTTCCTTTAATTGGCGGAGTGTAAAAGATAGAGTAAAAGCGAGAAGAGTTGTTTATATTTTGAGAACAATATGGAAGTTGAATGCAAATGATAGAGAACATGGTATGTGAAATATAAAATTAGTTACAATCACATCTTTTTTGGGCAATTACTTTAAAGAGAAGATCGAGGAATAATAGGGGATAGATACTGGTTATGGATTAATGAATACTTATTATTGGAGATAGGTGTTTCCCTCCTCTCCATTGTAAATATAGTCAGTCAACTCTTTTCAAGTTGTCAGTGCATGTTTGTGTATAAGACATTATAGGATGTATTTTTTTTTTGAGTATTTGAATTAGAGGACAATTGCAGTTATGGGAAGATTTTATTTTAATTAAATAAATTTACTACAATGAGCTATTACCAAAATGTTTAGATTTTTAACCTTGATGTGAGTGGAGAGATTATAATAGACAAGCAAAAAATTGAATGTTAGTTTGGTAACTTTGATAGTGGTAGGCAATAGTTTACGAGGTTATTAACTTAATAAATTACTAGCATAAATTTATATTACTACTTCCAAACATGCTAAAAAAAACCTTTGAAATATTGTTTATCAAAGATGGCTAAAAACAAAATTTGGAAGCGATTTTTTTTAAAGTTTTCTCAAATTATAGAAATTGGTTGGGAGAGTAAGATTATGTTTTTTAGGCTGATATTTTTGATCTGATTTGTATCGACTAAGATAATAATAATAATAATAATAATATAATTATAATTAATATAATAATAATAATAATTATAAAAATACAAATATCTATCAAAATAATTTTAATAATTAATATAATTATAATAGTTTCACATATTTTAATTTGATTACTTATTATTATGATAATTATTGTTACAGTAGTAATAATAATAATAAGTTTAATTAGTGCTAATGAAAAAATAAGTATTATACTAATATTTATAATATTATTAGCAATATTAATAATAATTATATAAATAATTATATTAACTATATCAGTAATATTAATAACCATGATAATAAAAATATTAATAATTATAATAGTTATATTAATAGTAGTTATTATATTTATAATTATAATAATATTAATGATATTATTAATATTAATATTTATAATACAATAATTATATTAATAATTATGGTGCTAATAATTATATCAGTAATAATAAAGTTAAAAATAATAATTATAATGAAAATAATTAATTTTAGTAATAATATTTTAATTATTAATTGGAATAAAAATTAATAATAATTTTTATAATAATAATGGTTGTTTTACTTTATCTGATTTGATAATAATAATAATAATAATAATAATAATAATAATAATAATAATAATAATAATAATAATAATAAATAATTAGTATAATTAATGAGTGTGCAAAAATGAGCCTCAACCTGAACCAGCCTTGTTTTTATCGGTAATCTATCCGAGTCTTCGGTCTTCAGTTTTCGTCATAGCTGCAGCCTCCGGGGACCAAAGAAGCGTCTTCAGAATGGCGTTACCGGTCGTCGATTCAGAGTATCTCAGTGAAATCGAGAAAGCTCGCCGTGATCTTCGTGCTCTCATCTCGAGTCACAACTGTGCTCCTATCATGCTCCGTTTAGCGTAACTGATTTCTCATCTTCTTTTCTATCTTGACTTTGACTTAGCCAATTCCTAGCAGAAATTGAGCTCTCTCCATTCCCTATGTTTGTGTCCCTGTAGCTGGCATGATGCTGGGACGTATTGTGCGTTGACGAAGACTGGTGGAGCTAATGGTTCGATTAGGAATGAGGAAGAGTTCACTCATGGCTCCAACAATGGTCTGAAGAAGGCTATTGATTGGTGTGGTGAGTTACGTTTCTCCTCTCTTCTCCTCATTTATAGTTCCGCCGTTCTCCTTATTTATAGATAGAGGTATTGTTGGGATAGTATGTGGATTTTGGAGGGAGTTTCAGTCCGCGAAATAAATGGATACAGCTTTTGTTTATGGTAATCGCAAACCACTTTAATGATATCACGCCCTTTTGCTGAATGATTAAGGGATAATGTGCGAATTTATCTATAGTATTAGTGCCTTTTTGGTTGACTCGAAGAGAGTGGAAAATAATGTGTTGTTGCATGTGCTCCCTTGTTATATTTTGTGATACGATTTACAATGCGTGGTGCTACAATCAATTGTGTAAAGTTATTATCTAACATTTTGCATTTGACGTGGATACTTTATTCCACTCCCAAATGAGTTGATCAGCACTTTGAGACATTCCAAGGCTAGCTTAATGTTCTTAGCACCGGGATGTGTGTAGTTTGTTAGTAGTCGCAGCCCTGCTTTGCGTGTTTGAAATCGGTTCAATTGAGAGGTTTTTTCTATATTAGTTGTCAAAATAAAGTTGGTCACTTGATGTGAGTGGATGTTCACTATGGTTATTTGCTGTTATAGAAGAACTTGGTTGTTGGTTAAACGTAGTATCTGTTATCTTTATTCCATGGTAGATCTACCATCCAGGAATTTCATTGTGCGGTGAAAGAAACTGTTGGAATGACTTTGTTGACTCATTTTCATCACTGCACAAAGAGGTCATGCTACTAACATGACAATCACTGTGTTATCAATGGACCCTGGATAATTTCGCAGATGATCTCTTGTTATCATTAAGAAAGAAATACTACTAACCCATCATGACATGTAAACTTCTCATCTTTAAGAATGTGTAAGCCTATCTCTTCCTATTATATTATTCAAAAAGAAAAACAAAGAAGTGTGCACTGCTGTGTCATGTCCAAATCATGTGGTTACTGCAATCAATTAAAACTTTAAAATACCTTCGCTTCCAGCAGGAGTGAATACCCTTGAATGATGCAAAAGATGGGATTATATATATGACTTATGCAATTGGGTTAGGTTGTCAAAAATAGTGTTTTGTAAAGTTAATAAATTATTTAATGCAATTATTCTCTTTTAGGATACATACTGTCGATCTGTTTTTGATTTTGAGTGTAATTGATTGGAATCCAGTAGTATGAAATGTTATATGAAATGCCCAGACTAAGAACAGTATTATGAAGTAGGATTGAGAATCAAAGAAAATTGAAGCTTGGAGTTATATGAAATGTTATTTGGAGAACACTGATAGCATAGTCAATGTCAATTCTACAAACTTCTTTAAATATTTTTTTCCTTTATTTGGTAAGTAGTGCTATTCTTATCGCGACTCTTTTCACGATCTGGAAGTTCATGGACAACATAATGGTGCGGCGATTGTCTCTCACTCTCCCTCCCTCTAACAAGAAGTTTAGGGAAAAAAGATGAAATGAAAGAGGAAAAAGTTGACAGTGATGACGCTGTAAATAATTTGGTATTAGAGTATCTCACATTCATGAACGAACACAGAATGCAGAGAGAGGTCTACTGGAAGATTGTTGTGGTGATAAACTAGAATTCAATATATTTGCAAGAATTCATTGGTTGGTTTTGAAACTGCGAACATAAATCTCTGTTGTTCAGTGATTCAAGTACTGAAATTTGTTTGTAAGTATTGCTTGTAAAACACGTTTGGCTTTGCCTTTGATGAAGTGCGCAATTAATGTTATTCAGTTGAAATACTTTATACTCTTTTATAAATATTTGTTTTTCTATTGAAAGTATTGGCTCCCTTTTTACAGTTTTATAGTCACAGGAGACATCACTTGAGTCCCTAACTCTGGAATTTTTCCAAGTTATTGTTAGTTTCCTAAATACTTTGCATCAGGCAATCGCGTCTGCGGTCGCGGTCGTGGTGTCGCATTATCGGAGCATTGTAAACGATAAATTATATGCTGCGGCCGTTAGGGCATGAATTTTTATTTTTATTTACCATATACTCTAATTATTATTTATTGATCATTTGAATATAATTATTCAATAAACTAGTGTTTTATATTGTGTTAGAAATATTTAAGTGAGTCATTATATGCCAAATTGTCTTAATAACTCTAAATTTGTCAAAATATGAAAAAAGACATTATTTAGTAGGACATGTAAAGGTAACAAATAAAAAAACTTTGTTATTATTTAATAGTAACTTGGTTCAAGATATATACAGTAAATGAATAAGAAAAAATTATCATGTATGCCTTTTTCAATAGATTTAAGAATTATGAATAAATTGCCGATTTACCCGTGATTTATCTGATATTTTCCAATTTATTGGCTGATAAATGTGAACTTTTAAATCCGTAGCATATTGGTATTTCACTTCGTAACTGACCCAAAAACCTTTAAGTAGCATCCGCTATGCTATAGCAGAACTGCTATTTAATTGTATGTTTTGCATGAGAGACCATATGGCTGACCAGATTCCCTGGGTGTTATACATTCCAGAAAGCTTGCTACTACTAGAAAGTGTCTCATACCAAATCCGGCTGAGAAATATGCATGCCTGGATGAGGCTAGTTCTTTGACAGCGTTTGGTGCTTTACATCTGCTATTATTTTTCTACTTCCACCGGATATCTAAAAGTTCAGGCTTATAGAGGTCAGACAAAATAGTTTCCCTGTACAAGATTTGGATTACTTTTGTTGCTTTTATTTTTTTCTTTTTCTGTAGTAGGATTTTCTGAGTAGTTCAGAGGTGGGGAATGGTGTGGATCTTTAAGATAATTGTCTGGGAACAAAGAATCATATCATGGAGAACATTATATATACATATATATATATATACATATATATATATATATATATATATATATATATATATATATTATGTTTTGATGCGTGGTTTGCTCCCCCCTCCCCCTCCCTCTCAAAAAAACTATGCTTGAAGAATTTCATTGATAAATTCACTTTACTTTTTGGTTAGGCATATGAAAATGATAGGAAACTGAAATAACCTGGTTTCTGCTATAAATCGTTTTATTATTTGATGACTCATTTGTTATGTTTTTGACCTAATTATGCCCGCTTTTATAATTCCAGAAGAGGTGAAGGCTAAGTGTCCAAAGATTACATATGCTGATCTATACCAGGTGAAAATACATGCCCTCAATATCAAAACAAGTTGCTGTCTCTACCCTTGTGTGTAACATCATGAACCTTTATGGTCTAGAGTGACATAGTGAGCAATATAATGAGCATTGATGGAACCATCTACTTGAGTTGCAATGTTGAAGTATATCTTGTCGTTAGGGATGTAAACGGGGCGGGTTCGGGTCGGGTATACCATACCCGTATCCGTACCCGATAAGAAAATCCGTACCCGAATCCGTACCCGTATCCGAACGGATATCCGTTGACATATCCGTATCCGTATCCGTCGGATATCCATTACCCGACGGATTATCCGTTTACCCGTTAATGGATATTGTCCAACGGATAAGTCCATTACCCGACGGATAAACCCATTTATAGTTAAGCCAAATGACAATTTTAACCTTAATTTATACTATATTTATTTTAAAATTAAGGGTAAAAGGGTAATTATATATCGGGTAAACGGGTACGGATATGGATACGGGTATGGTTACGGGTACGGGTATGGATATCTCATACCCGTATCCGTACCCGAACCCGACGGGTATTTTTTTCTATCCTCCATATCCGTATCCATATCCGTTTATCCATATCCGTTTAAGTATCCGCCGGATAAAATCCGTCGGGTTTCGGGTAATACCCGCCCCGTTTACATCCCTACTTGTCGTTTTGTTATTTGGTGGAATTATGCGATTGCCATTTCTTCTTATCTCAATTTCACGATGATAAATTTGCAGGTGAAATGCTTTTTTTTTGCCTTGTTCTCCCTAATGAAATGACAGCTATTCATTGGATCTTGAGACTGATTTATATTGATCTTTCTTGTGGAAGATGCATAAGTGAAAATTCCTTGAAACCACCTAACTTCTAGTGCCTGTACTTTTTCAGCTTGCTGGAGTTGTTTCTGTAGAAATTACAGGAGGACCCACCATTGACTTTGTTCCTGGTAGAAGGGTGAGTCATTCATTTTCCCATTTCATGTGAGCAATATATTTATAATAAAATTGTCTTTTCCTTTGACTTGTAATTTGATATTTTGCAGGATTCAAAGGCATGTACTAAGGAAGGACGACTGCCAGATGCTAAACAAGGCGTGTCTTTGCCTCTTTGGTGCATATTTGTAATTTTTCAATCGGTATACTTGCAGTGGCGCATTTGGATATTAGGCCTCTGTGTGTGCCTTGGGAGAGGGGGGTACTGGGTGGATGATATTATCTAGAATCTGGATTTTTACGAACTGCATAGTAGTCAGAAGATTCAGAACTTCTGCTTTACAAATTGTAGTATCAATGGAATAGTTTATGCCCTCATCAGGTGCAATTTTGAGCATGAGATGTTATTTTCCCTTTTCACATAGCCCATTGGCCTACTTGTGCGTGGATGTCTTTTGCACTGAGAGTCTGAGATCCATATCTAAGTTTGCTCCTTGCTGCGAATGTCTTTGATATTCATCAAATAAAGTTCGGATTCCTGTTTGGGTTCTGAATACACTTTGGATATAAAGTGTTCAACAATTACATTAGAAAAAGAAGGAAATATAGAACTAGAAAATCAAGGTAGATACTGCATCTGCATGCGAAGCCACTGGGAAAATTTTGATTGGGAGGTGAAAGAGTGGTCCTTATATTTGATCTGTAACTGAAGGAGAAATGGAAATGCCAATTGGGGTTAATACACGTAGAATGTTCTGATGATACTATGGAGTTGTTGAAAAATATTCCCAGTCAACTCTCCTTTTCCTTCATGTTCCTGTTGATAATACTATTAAATTTGCCAGGACATATCTTTTACGGACTGGATTTTAAAGAACACCATTTTTTCCCCTTTTTTGAAGTTTTTATGTGTGTTTCATGGCCATTATTTGCAGGTGCATCACACTTGAGGGACATATTCTATCGGATGGGTCTTACTGACAAAGACATTGTGGCACTCTCAGGCGGACATACACTTGTAACATTGTTACTCAACTTGCCTCAAGTTGTGGTACTTAGACATAGAGGTATACATTCTGATACTGCTCTGCCTTTGGTGCTAGGGAAGGGCACATCCAGAGAGATCAGGTTTTGAAGGTCCTTGGACTAAGGAGCCTTTGAAGTTTGATAATTCGTACTTTGTGTAAGTATGACTTTATGATTCTTAATTGTGAAATATCCAGTCATTCTTAATCAGAAGTTCACCATTTGTTTGTTCTTCCATAATTGATAAATGTAGGGAGATGTTGGCAGGTGAATCAAATGGATTATTGCAACTTCCTACTGATAAGGCATTGTTGGATGACCCTGCTTTCCGTCCATATGTTGAACTGTATTCCAAGGTAATCACGAATCAGGATTGTTTCTGTTTGTATGTTATACAAGCCAGTTGAATCAGTGTGCAGCTTTAACATTGGAATTCTTCCCATTGGAGGCTTGGAGCTATAGAACTTGATTTTTTTAGTTAGTATTGAAGCAGTAGAATTGGCAAGCTTAAATGTGATAAAGCTTACACGTAGATTGTTATATTGTTTATAGCCTGGTAAACTTTACTTGCATCTCCTGTTTGCCGTGGAGGGTGCATATTTATTATGTTGTTAGAGGTTATCAAGTTACCAAGTGTTAATAGACTACATCTAAATGGCATTTTTTTTTTGGAATGAAGCAGTTTGGAAATCTTCTTGGGTTAGAGTTTGTGCATAATTATCCTTTCATCAGTAGATTTCTTAGTTTTAAAGTATTTCCAATTGAACTGAGTTTTTAGTTTTAAGGTATTTGTTCGCCTTTTCTTTTATAAATTGTAATCAAAAGGTCAAGTATGTTGAACTCCTCAGTAGTTTCTGCAGCTTCTTAATTCAAGTTGGAATAAACAAATTGTATTTTGTTCATGTTATAATAGTTATCAAATTTGAACTCTCTTGCCTCTTCCATTTCTCTCTCAGACTGCTCTAAGAGGTTTTTAACTCAATCTCTCAGTTTTCTTACTGTCTGTCTGTCCTATTACTGCAAGATTTTTTTTTTCTTCTTATTCTCATGTTAGTGGAGTGTTGGTGTTTTCATTTCTTTTCGATATGTCTCACGAACTGGTTGAAGGTTGTGAAAAGTTGCTGCATGAGACAAATAATTATGGTTCTTTGGTAGTGATTTGTGTTGTGAATGGACCGGAACATGAGGATAGGATGGATCATACTCTCGTGGGGATGCTGCTAAGTGAGAGGGCTCTTAATATAAGGGCTTTGAAATCCACTTAAGCAATGGCATAGAAGGTAAGTCGTGACCTGGTTATAAATGAACTAGACCCTAGCTTGTTTGTTCTTGAGTTTGCAAAGAGAAGGGATGCAATGTGGGTTTTGGAGAATGGGCCATGGAATTTCAGCAACTAGTTGCTTTGACTAGAACCCTTGTAGGAGGACAAGTAACTTTTGGCAATGGAGTTTGCCTCAACACCCTTTTAGATTCAAATCTATGACCTCCCTTTCAACAAGAGGACTAGGAGATATGGCCAATTTATTGGGAATCTAGTGGGATGGTTCCTTGATTTAGATGAAGAGATTTTTGCCACTTGGACTTGGTTAATTTGTATTAGGGTTTGAATAAGGGTTGATCATATACCCTAAATATTTAGTTTGGTAAGACATTCTTAATGACAAAAAGATTGAAGTACAAAAAGTCACCAAGATTTTGCTATGTGTGGGCAAATGGGGCACATTGAGAAGTAGTGTGGCGTTTTTGACTTAGGATTTCTACCAGAATACAACCAATATGGTTCATGGCTTCGTGCATTACCACTACATAAAGGACGTGGATTTTCATGGCTTGTAGAGGGTGGTCCAGAAAGGCATGCTAGTGTTTCAGAATCTGATCATTCATACTTAAAGTTGAAACAAACCATTGTGTCATATGGTATATATAGTATGACATACTGAGGGAGTCGAACTTCCCATAAACTTATTTATGGGAAAATATTTGTTTGAGGATATCATGTATTTGTGTTTGGTTTACCTGAGGGATACGATAGAAATTTATATTAATTTATTTTTTAATTTTGTTATGTGAGAAAGAAAGTAAGTAGATACTGAGGGGTATCTTAATAAGTAGTTCCTTCATAAATTACATAGGAGGGTAGTAAAATAAAGTCCTGCTTATTTTGAACATTTTCAGTTACTCTATATCAAATAAACTTAAAGTCTCCACTTGGGAATTTCTATTTCCTCACCCCACCTCCCTTGTATTGAAGGAGACCCGTTATTTTTTTCAAAGATGAGGCCACATTGAAATAGGGTATTAATGTTGTATAGGATGTAAGGAGAGGTCAGAAAGGCGAAGTTAGGGAACAATGATGATCGAGTTTTGTCTCTTTCCCCCAGTTTCTATTTGGGGTGTGGAGATGACCTTTTTGAAGCTAAAGTAAACAGAAGTGGAAAATGGGCTATGAAAAAGAAGCCAGATTGTGCTTGTAGTGAGACTTTGAAGGAGAGGAGAAAAAGAAAGGAGCTCAAACTAGATGAGGCAGCTAGCTCTGGGCATTAGGGAGAGAACAAGGGTTGAGTTTTGCATGGTGACGGGAGCCTTTCCAACCTACGCACTAAACATAAGGGGCTTGAGATTAAGCTGGGATAAATAATGACAATATTTGTTGGAGTTGTAGGGGCTTGACGACCCTCGTGTGGTGGTCTATCTTTGTGACTTTATATGGAGACAAAAGCCATACGTTCTTTTTCTGTTGTTCATTTGCTTTTCGTGTTCATCTATGGTAGAGGGAATTGAAACTAATATGTCATGGCATCTCACTAGCTTTTATGGTCGGCCCAAAACACATAGACGACACCTTTCATTGGAGCTACTGTGCATGATTAATGAGACAGAGACAATGTTGTGGATGATAGCTAGGGACTTCAATGAGGTGTTGTACTCTTTTGAGAAACATTGTGGACTGTTGGGGAATGGTAATGAGTAGCTTTTGGGAGGCATTGGATGAGTGTGCTACCTCGGTACATGGGTGAAGCTAATATCTAATGTCATTTGGATAAGGTAGTAGCTAATATAGGATGGATTGATTGCTTTGTGGCCTATGAGGTTCAACATCTAGATAGAAAATGATCTGATCATTCTCTAACAAGGTTATTCTATCTACACCAAGAATGTTGACAAACAATTTGAACAAATGTGGAACAAACACATTGAATGCGAAGAAGTTAGGATTCAATTGTAGCAAGGAACGGTAATTCTATCCTAGAGAAAGTTCAACACATTGCACGAGAAGTATTCAGGCATGTAAAATCAAAGGTTCGATGTGTTCGGGCAAAAATCAAGTCCTTGGATAGGCTTTGCTTGACCATAACCTAAAAATGTAAGACCACAAGTATTGCTTGGGTGAGATTGATCGGCTTGAAGAAACAATGTGGACGTATATTAGGTGACAGAGATAATGGAAGGGGACAACAACACTTGTTTCTTTCATCCGAAAGCTAATTCTCTCCCCCCCCCCCCAACAAAAAAAAGAAACACTCTTCGAGGTTTAGAGGATTGTGAAAGGTAATGGTGGATTAGAGAAGGCAACAAAATAAAGCTAGCTGATGCAAGGTTGAAAGAATTGAAGAGGAGATTGAGAATTTAGAAAAGAGACCGGGAAGAGAATGGGGGGAAATTGAGAGGACATTACTTTGATAATTTTATTCGTTTAATTATACTAAAAAATAATGATAACCCTAAGACTCTTTATATAGCCTAAGGGTCTTAAAAGATAAACAATATCTCAGTGAGATAAGATATATTGTAACTACCTAATTAATAAGGTATATCATATCTAACTAACTAACAAGATAAATTGTATCTAACTAATAAGATAGGAAAAGATAAAATATAAAAAGATAAGTTAGTAATAATTTATTTTTTTATTCCCACGGAAGTACTTCTTCGTATAATTTTTTCCCCTATTTATATGATTCTATCCCATTGGAAAAGAACTCGACTCTGGCGAGTAAGATCGAAGAAAATACTCATGTAATGCTGGACCTATGCTGCTAAGATCGTCTTCATGGATCCAACTAGCATCATAGTTAGGACGATTCTTCCAAATGACCCAAAAACAATCAAAACCTCATCGGGAAGAAGTAACATACTCAACATCAACAATGGAAGCAACTTCTGCCTTGGACAACTGAATAGATGGCAACGCCAGCTCCTTTAGACCTGTAAACATATTAGATGGCAAAACAATAGGTTGAAAGTTGCCTTTGTATGGTGACAAATCATTGACATTGAAATTAAGATTAATACCCAAAGTGTTTGGTAAATCAATCACATGTGCATTTGATCCTTATTTATTTATTTATATATATTAAATCTCATATAGGCCTATGACTGATACTCGTGCATGTAACTTTTTAAATCATCCTCTTAGAAAACGTTCAGGGCACACGTGTATCATAAGAGAGTCACCTTGATTAAAACTCTTATCTCTACAATGCACATCAACAACAAGTTTATAATTCACATTACTAAACACAATCTTGCGTTTAATCTCATCATGCAATGAATATATATGATGAGCAAAAGACTCAACAGACGCAAACACATGTGCATGTGGGGATAGGGAACCAAAGTCAATAGGAGTTTGAGGGGTATAACCATAAACAATTTCAAAAGGACTCTTTCCCATGGACCTATTAGATGTATGATTATAAGCAAACCCAGTTGTGGATAACACTAAATCCCAAGTACTTAGCTGATCTCTGACAAGACAACGTAGAAGGTTACCTAAAACTCAGTTTACTACCTTAGGCCGTCAGTTTGTGGATGATGGGTAGTAGAAAACTTAAATTAGGTTTTACTAAGGGCACAAATTGTCCTCCAAAACCAACAAACAAACCTAGAATCTTTATCAGACACTATGAAAGAACATGTAATCTGATTACCTCTTGAAAAAATCAATCTAGCGACATGAGCAACATCATAAGTCTTACTACACAGTATGAAATGAGTCATTTTGGAGAACCTATTAACCATGACAATAATTGAATGATGTCCTCTAGATGTCTTAGGGGTACCTAGAATAAAATCCATACCAATATCCTTCCATGACTCATGTTAAATAGACAAAGGAATGTATAAATATGTGTTTTGTTTTCTGGTTTTAGTTAACTGATAGGTATGGCACTAGGATATAACTTGCTTAACATCCTGTTGTGAAGAAGGCCAGTAGAATCGATCATGTACCAAGATAATAGTATGTTCCATATCAAAGTGACTAGTAAGACCAAAATTGTCAAAACTGGCCACCGGAAAAAAGAAACCGCAATTTTTTTTTAAACCAAATGAATTGTAAAAAAAGAAAAACCAAAACAATAATTTGTTATTTGTTCGTGCACGAATGCATCGGCTATAAATCGGACAAGGCTGACCAACACTGGTCTGCAATAGTGGTGGTGGACAAAGACAAGTGTGGTCGAGGATCTAGTTATCGGTGAGCGTCGAAAGGCCGACTGATTTTGTGATCGTCTACAGTAGAAGTGGTGCACGACCAGTTTGTGATTTTTAGGTAAAATTTCAACAAAATTGGACTATTTCATCTATCCTAATGTATTTCTCTCCCTCTAATATCCTCATATCTTTCTCCCTCACATGGGTTTGAAGTTTAATTGATGTATCTAGGCTTTCAATTGCTCCAATTTATTCGATATTTTTCCTAATTGATGAACTAGGGTTAGGGTTCTTGTGATGGTGGCAAATCAGGGCTTAAATTGAGCTAATTGGGGTTCAATTGGAGTATGTGGGGGACGAATTTCAGGTTTTGTGGCATCAATTGCTTTAGATTGATGTGATTTGTGGTTAATTTTAGGCAAACCAAGGATAGGGTTTCGTGATTTGGGGTTCTGTTCGATTTTTGCAATTGAAGGCAAAACATGACTCAAATTTTGGTTGTATTGTGTATGAGATTAGTGGCGGCGCAAGTTGTGAGGAACAAAATTAAGGCTCTGATACCAAATTGACGTAAGATTCAAAGAATTGAAGAGGAGATTGAGAATTAAGAAAGGAGACCGGGATGAGAATTGGAGATATTGAGAGGAAATTGCTCTAATAATTTTATTCATTCAATAATACTGAAAATAACGACAAGCCTAAGACCCTTTAAATAGCCTAAAGGTCTTAGAAGATAAACAATATCTAAATAAGATGAGATATATCATATCTAACTAACTAATAATATATATCGTATCTAACTAATAAGATAGGAAAAGATAAAAAGACAAAAGATAGGAAGAATTTATTTTTTAATTCCTATGGAAATAATTCTTCCTATAAAAATATTTCCTAACTACATTAGTAACAAAACTTTATTTCTATTACTTATTTGCGTTTGTGGGGTCCTCTAATGTGGGTGCAACACCTAGTGGTTTGCACGTTCGGGTCATAAAGGAGATGAATGGAGGCCTTTTAGCACATTTCACAGGTTCAATGATACATCAACCTTTGTGGTAAAAGTACCTCACAAAGGCGTTGACTCCTGAAGGTATGTTTGTGTTTTTCCGTAAGAAATATAGGTGTGTGATTGGAAATGATATTATTATTTTGGTGTTGAATGTTCTTCAAGCAAACCTTAAGCCACTTGAAAAATGAATCTTACCTTTCTTGCACTCGTTCTGAAAGTTCATGAACTAGGGAAGATGGAAGACATTAGACCCATTAAGTTCTTAGCCAATAGACTTGAGGTTATCATCCTGCATATTATCTTAGATAATCAAGGTGCCTTTGTTGTAAGGGTGGTTGATTATTGATAAGGTGCTTCTAGCCTTTGAAGTGTTCCATAAGATGAAGAAGCACTGACACGTAGGGCTAAAATGAGTCAAATCGGCTCGTGAACTTTTTGCTTGGCTCGGCTCTGCTTATTTAGTTAAACAAGCCTAGCTCGAGCTTCACTTTTAGACTCGTTAATTAAATGAGTCGAGTTCAAGGCCAAAAAAATTTGGCTTGATTCAGTTTGCTTCCATCGAATACACAATCCTGCTGAACACCATGCTTAATATGCGCAACATCCCACAATAAAAATACATAAAGATGTATAGAAAGAACATCGAGTTGTACCTGAGACATAATATCAATATTAGCAACTATCAGGTAATAAGGGAGTATCCATATTCGCACAGTTCATTTGCAAGATGCCTGGGGCAAGTCCCGGATCGTGACATTAGGCTCATGAGCTCGGTTCGACTCATTAAAAGCTTGATTTGACTCAATTCGTTCGTTTAGTTAAATGAGTAAAGTCCGAGGCTTATTTCAGGCTCGTTTAATAAATGAGCCGAAGCTGAACCCGGAGGTGTTCAACTCGGCTCTGATCATTTACAATCCTACACGAGAGGAATGGTGATGTTGTGTTGAAGCTTGACATGACTAGAGCATATGACAGGTTCAAATGAAGTTTTCTAGAAGACGTTATGAGGAGAATTGGGTTTGATGAGAGGTGGATCTTGCATTGCATCACATCAGTTTCATTCTTTGTTCTTATTAATGTACTTATTAATGTACTAAAAGCTAATAGAATAGGACTAAAACTGAGCTTGACCCTTATGTGCCTGGTGGTGGGCTGGAGCCACCCCCAGCCCACGACCTAGGTCTGTGACAAAGTGCATATAATCTTCTTTGGGAGCTGGCTATCAAGGACGTTCCTAGTGCTTCTAATGGCAGGGGAGATAAGGTCTGGAGTTCTATACAGCGAGCACCTGCCCTTCCCCGCATCAAGTCTTTTGCATGGGTTTGGTGCAGAGATATACTACCGACAAATTCGAACTTGCAGCAAAAAGGAGTATGTGTCCCTAATTGGTGTAAGTGCTGCAGATAGGAGTCGGAGATCCATGCAATTGCTTCACACACGGCTGCAAGTAGAGTTTGGAGGTGGTGCTTATCAAGGGTTGATATGTAGGTTCAGAGTAGTTTTGTTTGTGATTGGCTTAGCCAAATTTGCGACATGGACAAGTCCTCACCTGCTTGGGTTGTCACTTACACCTTGGCCATGTCGTGGCAGAGGAACGATCTAGTTTTTGCCAAGTGAAGGAGTGTATAGAACAGATGCTTCGCATCTACTGGGAAGATGAGGGTTGGGAATTGCAGAGAACTGAGATCTGCAGATAGAAACCACCACGGACACTTTACAATCAATGTGGATGTGGGTTGTGGGCATGATCAAGCTTGGGTGCTTGCTGCAGTCTGTAGAACCAGTGATGGAGCTGTTAGACGGGCCTGTAGCCGAGTGCTGCAAGGACTGTGGATGGTGCAAGAAGCAGAAAGGATGGCTGTCAACATGGCACTTGGTACAGCAGCAGCAGCAGCAGATATGCAGATGCGTGATGTACTAATCGAATGGGACTTTTGGAGTTCATCTCGAAGATTCAAGCTGAATGTATTGTCGGTATATGATTGGGTTTCCTGCTGGATCAACTGCGAGATAAGGCAAAAGTAATGGGGGATGTTCGATGACCACACACGAAGAGATGGGGGAAGTCTCTTGCTCATGTTAATTCATTTCGAAGTTTGAGGACCAGTAGTTTTTTGTTTCTGGCTTACTGGACTTTCTTTATCTTTGATGCATATAGCTGCTGCTGGCAAGTATTATTCATAATTCGAGTGCACTTTTGGGGTCCTTTCAGTTTAGAATAGAAAGGGGAAAAAAAGAAGAAAGTTTAGAGTAATCAATTTGTTATACATCATTGCTTTCAGCAATGATTACGATTCTCATTGCTTGTAGTTGTTATTATACAGCTTGATTTGGTGTTTTGTGGCAGGACGAGGATGTCTTCTTCAAAGATTATGCTGCATCGCACAAGAAGCTTTCTGAAATGGGTTTTACTCCGCTTAAATCCTCAGCGACTGGGAAGGCTAAATCAGGAGTGGCCGACTGTGCTGTATTGGCTCATAGCGCGTTTGGAGTTGCAGTGACTGCTGCTGTGGTGATCGTTGGTTATCTCATTGAGATGCGTAAAAGGTCAAAGTGAATAGGAATGCGCTGGTTCATCATTTGTGTTGCAAATGTAGGAGGCATGCATGCCCTGTCGTAATCGGGTAAGCGTAGCAGCAGGTGTTCCAGCAAATTTGAGTTTGCTGCTTTGTTATTATTTATTGCCAGCCATTTCGATAGACATAGGGCACTAGGGGGCTTAAGTGAGCAGTGTATCATCTGTACCTTCGATGCATGTATTGGACTAATTTCGTAGCAGCTGCACGGCATTTTACGATGGCAGATTAGCACAATTATTCTGAAACATGTTGTATGGGTTGAACTTTTGTGCTCAGGTTTTGGACAGCGCCACGTCGATATTTGCAATAATTGATATTCTCCATGTGCTGCATATTTATATATATACACTTTTCATGGCGGTTTCCGACTATATGAAGGAAAGTATGTTTGATGCTGAATCAAATAACTAAATAAATTTGTGTCTTAATTTGTTTCTAATTGTGCGAGTGAATTTTATTGCAAATACGTATGTTATAAAATAATTTGATATATTTTATTTCAATGCTATAATAATAATAATAATAATAATAATAATAATAATAATAATAATTATTATTATTATTATTATTTATGTAGTACGTAATTATTTGGAATGGATCTAAGCTCATATCTGTATTTTTCTCGACACCAATTTTTATAAAGTGATGCACTTTGATAATTTTTGTTTGCTGATCGAGCTTACGACCTAGTCCAATTGCATTACAGTTATCCCTCGTGTAAGTTAGAATAGTGAGTAATAATAGTGCCTCAGTGTATCCACCCGATCTTAACAGCAGGAGCTGGCCATGATTGGGGCTGCTGATTCAGAATTCCTTGTCCCTACTAATTAATATTCCTTGCAATAAAAAAATGAGTGAACGAATTTGACGATTATGGTATGATTAAAATTATGGACGAAGAAATAATAAGTGAACGCCCGTCATGTGCGTTTGTATGGAGCATCAATAATGCCCGCCTGACTGATTTTGATCTACCAAGTTATTAATAATTGAAGTGTTTTTATTTCAAGCAAGCCTGATATATATATATATATTATTATCCCTTTTCTTTCCTTACCTTACCTTACCCCATGTGGGATTGTTGTCGTAGGTACGTGGTCATTAGAAACAGGCACTTGCTTACTGTGTGCTTAGGTTAAGGAGCCTCACATGGGATTTGAGGAGGGGAGGGGTGGGGGTTGTCAGGTGTTTGGTGGGAGAACTACGACCAAACTGCGGGCGGGCGGGTCGGCTGGCGGGCTCATAGGAAAAGATAGGAAGGGTGGGCAGAGCATAGCTTAATTAGCAGGGCTTGTATTTTGTTAGTAGAGCGTAAACAGTTCCCTCCCTCCTTTCTTCTTTCCTCCACAAATGTTGTACGTACGTATAATAATATGAATATCCTGCGTTTTCCGGTACGTACGTTACATTACATAAGCACATGATTTACACGTGCTCTTGAGCTGGAAATGACACACCCACCCTAGCAGATGATCACTGCCTACCCCTCTCAATTAAAGGTATGTATCCATCCTAACCAAACAAGTTTCCATAAAATTAAGAAGCAACGTGGATATATTATATATGTAATAGAATTATTGACACTGCACGTGTTTGTTAGTAATACAAATTCGGAGGAGGGTACACACACATAACCCTACTCGTGAACACATATATATTTACGTGACGTTGGGAAGGCCTTACAAAACATGGTGCCAGTTAGGTTAGTTCTCGGCAGCTAATGAGACGTTCACATGCCAGAAATTGTGGGGGGTTAAATGAGTTTGTGTGGGCAATTGCAGGGAAGGCCGGTTAGGGATAGCGACTCGAGGACCAATCGATGTGGGGTTTGAGTTAGAATACCTAACTGATTGTGACCTAAATTAATTAACCCCTCGTCATTCTCTCCTCCAAACCCATTTAATTCATTTTATATTATTTTTCGACATCATATATATATATATATATAGGAAAATATTAGTGAGGTCGGGGACGTAGCACAAGGTTACAAGCAATCAAGACGTGAAAGCTTTCGCTGTCGATCGGTCATTCAGCCGATTTACTAATTAAAGTTTCCGCTAGTAAATACTACTATTAGAGAGGTCTGTAGATTCTCATATTTCTCGGCAGCCAAATATAAATAAATTTCACGGTTCGAAACAATCACATGTTTTTGATATTAATTTTAATACCAAAAAAAAAAAAAAAAAAAACGATCGAATGCCATTTCTCGGACAAAAAACGACGCCTTCTCGCGTTTTCCGTGCTTCCCAGGACATGATGAGTACCTGTCAGCGTACCATTTTGATGTGTAGCGGACGCTTGAATTCGAGCATCTAATGCGAGGGGGCCAAAAGGGACGGGTCAGAAATGGTGGAAAGGGTACGGGAGGGTAGGTGAAACATTTAACGGACAGAAATAGCGCAGTACATTAATGTTCCGTTTCTCTTATCTTATTATCAATACTTAATTACGCGTTCTACATCGGATCAGTACGATTCACACGCATTTATATATGAAAAGGAACATGTTATATTTCAGATTCCGATGTAGTACATCCATTACTATAATTAATAGAGTAATTGAGACTCAGTATTACTAATTGAATAGGTAGGGGAGATAGAAAACCGAAGAAAAAATCCTAACGCATGTGCAGGTGCGAGCAAGAAACAGGTTGGTATATAGACATAACAGAGGAGTGAGTCTCTGGCCTTGGGAGAAGGAACAGAACGGCAGAGAATTAACTACCTAATTAGCTAATTTGATGAATGGATGGCCGGTGAGATCTGGCTAGCTAGTTCTGAACTTCTGTTCTGTGAACAACAGTCAGAGGAACGTACAAGTTGTTTTCAAAGCTACCTAAACTAAACTAGTGATGACAGATGAGATGAAGGGAGTTTAGAGAAAAAAACAGATTGGAATAGTAATAAGGTGGTGGTTAACAAATACTTCCGCTATATTAAAAATTAATTGTTCTATTTTTAAATTTTTATATAAAAAAATATTACTTTTAAAAAGTAAAATTTTAATTTTCATTGTTATTCTTATTTTTTAAAATTATGTATGTATTAAATATTTTGTTATTTTTTTATGAAGGATATTAATATAATTTTAAGACTATTTTTATTTTTATTTTTTTTAAAATTATATAAAATAATAGAATAATTTAATTTTAATAGAAATAAATTATTGTTTATTTATAAGGATAATAGCTAGCTAGCAAATTAAAGTAGTTACGTGGGGCGCCCGCGGAAGAGAAAGAAGGGAGAAATTAGCAAAATAAAATCAAAAGGTGATTTGAACCATCTTCCACACCATCCCAAATCCTACCTCTATATGTTGCCTAAACGAACAAACTTGTTATACAAGGCCCGGAAGTTAAGTCATGATGATGATCGAGAGAGAGACAGAGAATATAAAAAAGTAGAAGGCGAACCAAACAAAGCCGACCCACAAAAGAAATCAACAATTCAAAATCCACACTCATGATATATATATATATATATTTAAAAAATTACCTTTCTTTCTTCGTTGTTGTTGGTTTTTTTATATCTTAACAATCACCGGTATCTCACCCGGACACTATATGAAATTTTATTTACATTGAAAAAATAATAATATAAAGAATATTTATTTAATCTCTATCACACTCTTAAACAATTTAACAAAATAAAAGGGGATAAAAAAAAATTTAATACAACAGATACAATTAAATATAACATGATAATATATTAACAGATCTCATTCAATAAAAAATCTATAGAATTTAACTATCTAATTATATATAATATATTTACAATAATATAATATCATAAGCGGTTATTTCGGACACTTACTTTTTATAAGTAGTTTCAAATAAGGGATAATTTTCTTTGCCCACGAGAAAATCTATCGACCGTTATTTTCTTCTGCTATAACTGCATTACTATAAAAGGTTATTTTTTTATTTTTATAGAATGATCTCCGTTAATATATGCTTATATTAAATGTTTGATGACGATCCTTGAAATCACGTACATATAGGCGCCCCCTACAAATATCTCATAATAAATTTGATCTTTTTCTAATATTTTTTGTATTTAATAGCGATGTCATATTTCACTCAATTATTTTATCCGTCTGTCAATAATTTAATTTCTTGTGAAGTGATTGTTAAACGAATGCGTTGAATATTTAAAAAGCGCTCGGTTATATTTAAACATATGAATTGGTGTTAAGTGTGTAACATCTTCTTTTAGACCTCGAATCGTTTCTTAATTAATCAAGAACTTAAACAATAATTATATGAGAGGTAAAATTTTGGACGGTAAATGTTTATGTGGCTGAATTTTGTAAAGATGTGCTTTTCTTTGGTCCACTTAGCCTCCTCTTCAGCTAGCATACATATTAACAAATATGTGCAATAGCTCCCCCACCAATGCATGATAGATCACCAATAAAGTGAACAAAGCCACAACTACCACATTCACTTTCCGATACATGCATCACTTACCCTTGATCTGGGCAAAGTTGGTACAGACGAATCGTTGTTGGTATTTATTAAAATAATAATAATAATAATAATAATTAAACTTATCAAAATATACGCTAATTTTAAAAGCTTTGTCAGAAAAAAAGAAGAAGCTGCGTTTAGGGAGCAAAAATGGAAGAAGAAGAAAAAAAAAAGGTCGCCTAAAATATACCCCTATATGTATGGCTAATCTCAAGTATATGCGTGTAGGAAAGAAAATATTGTGTCATGACTTAATTACGATTGCAACAGTCTCTTTTTCTTTGCCCCCTCAAATGTCTACCTCAACTAGCTTTGCTAAAATAAACCAAGTCTTAATCTTTTCCCTCTGTAATTAATTCTAATTTGTTAGCTAAAGCGTAGAAGCCTAGAATACTATTTCCCATCCTCATTTAATTTCTCCCTTTGATGGATCATTATCTCGTTGATTGAACGCCATGGATGAATTCAATGGATCCCATCTGATCTAAGAATTCGTTATTATCCGATTTGTACCAACTCAATTTAATTAGATATAAACTTACCTGATTTGATTCGATCTCATAATTTATATATATATAGTTGTTATATATAATAGTTATTATTATTTGAAATATGATTTTATTTTTGTTTATATAATCTGATATAAGTATAAAAAATAAGTGCTTGTTTGGAGCTATTTATTAAAAGTAATTATTAAATATAACTATTTATTTTGAAAAAAATTTAGTTTAAAATCTTTAAAATAAGTCAAGAAGAGTACAAGACCTTTTATATTATTTGATTTATAAGAATGCAATGTGTTACCGATATTATTTTAATTTTGTTATTATTTTCATAATCAATAATATTTTTATTGCTATTATTGCTTGTTTACATTTTTATTTTATCATTTTTTTCCTACTAATTAATATGATTTGAAAATATATAAGGTGAGAAAACCTGGTCCATAGCTTAAGCCCAACCAACACACTTCTTAATTTAATTTTAAAAAAGAAGATAATATAAACATTAATTAGGTATAACTTGGAAAAGGAAGAGTCTTATCTTATGGTCCAATAGCTACCATTCCGTGACCGTTCCTAATATTTCAGATTCAGTTTGCATCGAGTGCACATGTGTTCTCCTTCCTTATTCGTGCACGGCGTTAATTTTTTTTTTAATAAAAAAATGAATGGAGAGGGAGGACATTATTAAAAAAGAAAAAGAAAAAAAGAGAGGGAGAATTGAGTATCATCAGTCATCACACCATCTGGCTCGCTCTCTCTCTCTCTCTCTCTCGGGTTTGGTATGCTTTAATTATATAATATTACTTTACACCTACCTGAAGGTACTTACCTATATTATTATTATTATTATCTTAGACACGGTCCTCCTTTTCTTTGATTCGTACTATTTTTATTTTGGAAAAATTTATTTACCGTCTATTTAAGTAAAATTAATAGGATAAAAATTAAAATGAGTCTAAAGTATAAAATATTATATATATATATATATATATATATATACTAATATGTACACCTAATTATACATATATGTATATGTAATATTCTCTATACGTACATATATATTGGGATATCTAAAAAAATATACATTAAATATCAAATAGATTGATTAACTTTAATTACTTTGATCCAAATGGACTACCAACTATTTTTTCCTTTTATTTTTCATCTCCCTTATTATTAATTATCTTTCTCAAAAAAAATTACTCCTACACCTCTTAGCCAATTAAGTCATGGTACTATACATATATATATGAAAGGGCAGCAAACTAATTAGATTACATGAATCGGGTTTGAGACGAAACAATATAAATTTGTGATAGATTGTTATGAAATTGAACCGGATTTATTTTAGGCTTGGATTTAATTTAAATTTGTGATTATTTATGTCGGACTTGGGTAGGGCCGATTGAATTTAGTGTTGAGTTGAGGTATAATTCATTAGGTTTATTTGAATTCATAGATTTAAGATCGAATTAAATTTGAATTATATTTAATTCAGATTATAAACTTTAGGACGGATTGAGTTGGGGTCAACTAAATTTAGGTTGGAATTCAAATTAAGGAGCAATCTATATGAAGTAATCTCAACGATGGCTAATCACTATTTTAGTCCAACTATTTATTTGTGCATCAATTTATATAAAATAAAATTTTATCTTCGTAAATTTAATTTAAGTTAATTTTAAATTTATATCTCAGTATGGATTAGATTGAGATTCAATTTTTTTGGATCGGATTATTTTGGTTTCGATTAGTTAGGACGTTGGTCATTATTAGATTTATATCTGGACATGAGTCGGATTAGGATCAAATTATTTTGGATCGGATAATTACTTCAAATCGTCGAAATTCGCATTAGTTTTGAGTGATTTTAAATTTTGGACGGAGACCATATTTAAATATATCGATCAAAATTAGATTCAAATTTGAATTATTGAGAGTCGAATCATTGTGGTTGGGTAAGGTTTGCGAGCAGTGGCACTGCATATGAATATGATATTGGAAGATGCAAATATCGGCAATAAAAATAAATTACAGAAAGAGACGGGGAAAGCAACAAATGAAGAAAGAAAGAAATCCTACCATCCACTACCCCTCCCCCCTTTCCCTCTCTAACCTGTCTCACCAACTCACATCTAGAAGCAAAATTTAGTTCTCTCATCTATCTCTTTCTCGTTTCTGTTGTCCTCGTCTCACTGCTCCTCCTCCTGATCTGACCTCCTACTTTTTTGAACACCCCCCCTCCCTTTTTCTCTCCCGATAACCTTCTTCCCCTTTCTTCCTTCTTCTTGTTACTCTCTCTCTCTCTTTAAAAAGAGTCAAAAGCCTATATAATATCATCCAAAACTTGATACGAAAACTTGGCACAAGTGGCTGCTCTCTCTTTCTGTCCTCCCCCCCCCCCAAAAAAAAAAAAAAAAACCTTCTTCTTCCTCTTCCATTAAGTAGCAACTCATTCATCCCTTAAACAAAAACAAACTAACAACAATCAAGCCACACACATGTACCCCAGAAAACAGGCCACACAAGTGCGTACAGATATGAAGCAAGGTATATGCAGTGCATGCGCCAGAAATCAATTATAGAATACGGGTGTATATGCGAACATAGAAAGATATGGGGAGGTCTCCATGTTGTGAAAAAGCTCATACGAACAAAGGAGCATGGACAAAAGAAGAAGACGATCGGCTCATCGCCTACATAAAAGCACACGGCGAAGGCTGTTGGCGATCTCTTCCGAAGGCTGCTGGATTACTCCGGTGCGGTAAGAGCTGTCGTCTTCGCTGGATCAACTATCTGAGACCTGATCTGAAACGCGGCAATTTTACTCAGGAGGAAGATGAACTCATCATCAAGTTGCACAGCCTCCTGGGCAACAAGTAAGCCATGATATATACCTACCAAAGCTTCGTTTATATAGCTAGATTAAGTAGTAATTGCTTCATTATTGGTACTATATCTATGTAGCTTTTCTTTCTTAAATCGATCGATTTCTACCATTATTCATCTGCTCGTGATAATTACTGATTCCTCAGACCGATTAAGGATCGGGCGAAAACTCTTTGGAAAAGCGAATGTAAGAATATTTGAAATCGGAAATGTTGTGTCCGTTAATTTTATCATCATCAGTGGATAAGAATAAATTCTTAGGTTCTCCATTCATATACCATACCAACGGTTCTAAATACTCTGATCATTCCACGTCAATTGCTAGACTAATATATAGTAGTAATTAATTATCACGGAAGACGGTCAAATATGGAGTCCATTTATTATGGTGCACAGGAGACGCTGATGTATGTATATGTTTATGTTTTTTTATTATTTAAAAAAATATATAATTATAAAAAATGAATGATATGTATTATTGAACGGATATGTTATTCTTTTCTTATTTAAATTTTTTTTTTAAAAAGACGGTCACTTTGAAAGAAAAGTCAAAATTCAGCATTAAATATTTTATTATATTTTAAAATATAAAATGTTATTTAAATTTTTAAGACTTCATTTATTTATGAAAATTATCATTATTAATTTTTTTTCCCTTTTCTATTTAATACGAAAGAAAGAAGTAATCGTAAGAAATGAAGTCGTGTGATGAACGTTCTCCATAATTAACGGACGTTGTTAACTAACAAAATAATAGTAATAAATAAGTCGCTTTTCCGGTCCTTCTCTTCCAAATGTTTCTTGTGGATAACAGATTATGTAGTTGTAGGAATAATAATTAATTAAAATGAATGGAATTTGGTGGCAATAAAAAATAATAATAATAATATTACAATGCTTGTGTAGGTGGTCGTTAATAGCAGGAAGGCTACCGGGACGGACAGATAACGAGATAAAGAATTACTGGAATACCCACATAAAAAGGAAGCTTTTAAGCAGGGGGATTGACCCAGTTACTCACAGACCACTCAGCGATCATCATCAGTCTGCACCAGCAGCTGCTGGTGACGGACTAGTAGATCATGATCGAGCCGCCGCAACAAATACGTCATCAACAACAATCTCCTTTGCTGCAGCTAACTATAACTCGAATTCAAAGCAGCAGCAGCAGCAGCAGCACTTGTTCTTATCAGATGATCAGGAAGACTACAAGAAGCCCATCATAATAACCAGCTGTACTACTACCACAACACCTGAAGGGAAGATCAACAAATTATATCCAAACATGACGATCGCGAGTAATAAACTTCATGAAGAACCAAGCAGATCAGATCAATATGATCAAGGTCATCAGCGACGATATTGCCCGGATTTGAACTTGGAGCTTAGAATCAGCCCTCCTTCCTGCCATCAGCAGCAGCCTGCAGCAGCAGCTCTAGAGCCATTCAAGATCAGTACTGGATCGGCTGGCAGAAGTACTATAAACGCAGCTACAGCTACTGCCACGACGACTGATACCGCTCTTTGCTTTACTTGCAGCTTGGGGTCAACTATTGCTAGTCAAAGCTGCAATTGTAACAAGATCATGACCAGCAGTAATGGCCGTGATGTGCGGTACTATACCTCCTTTAACAAGAACAACAACAACAACAACAATGACTTCTACAAAAATGGTGGATCATATCATGATTTCTTGGAGTTGAGGATCAATGGTGCTTTAGACTTCAGAGGGTTGCAGATGAAATGATGTATTATTTGTACATTTCTTTTTTTTTTCTTCCCCCCCTCCCCACTCCTCTATAAAAATTGGGTCTTTAATTTGGATTACTGGATTTGTAATGTATGTGTACCAGTATAAGAATGGAGAAGGAAGTTGGAGAGCTAGAAATGAATTAAGGAGATGTTATACGTAGAAAATTAGCTCCTCCTCTCTTCGCGCCTACCGTTTTCTCACGATGATGATCGATCTATAGTACTAAAATATTAATTGTATAATTTTTGGTTACTAACTTCTTTCTTACTCGTATAGTATATAATTACACTACTAGACAGATTAAACGAATGTTATGCTTACGAATGTATTCCTATCGATTATTTTAGTTACTATTTAGGCTGTGCATCGACGATAGTTGATCCATCATGTTCTTATATTTATTTCTTCTCTTTCTCTTCGTCAAACAATTAATAACCCCCTGATTTAATGCAATAATGTCCATTCCTTAGAAGTACGTATTTAATGCATCTCGGGTACCATCTTCAGTCTTTTTACCTACTGATATTCACCATTGATTGATACTAAACTAAATATATCTAACTATATACTACTACTATATAGCTAATTAATTTATCTTTTTTTTCCCCTTCTATTGTTTAATTAATCTGAATCATCAGAAAAAAAAGGGAAAAAAAGTTTCGTCCCAATACAACGTATCTACTTCCGAAAATAAAATGAGAAATGTATCGTACGTGAAGTGAGTAGAAAAGTCAACACATAAGGTATGATCTATATATATATATATTTCATGTAATATTATCGTTTTGTTCCGATATATATATATATGTTATCATTATCATATATGCATATACAACAATGGGTATTAATTTGTGCCGGGATTATGTTACGATATCGTCGTGCACATGCATATCGATCTTTCCTAAACCACCAGCAGCAGGACTTACATTGTATAGTGGTTTGTTTTTCGTCAAACCAAACCTCAACCTAGCTAGGAGTGAACCATCGGCGTACCATACTCACTACGATCAAAATTAAGGTCCGATCATACTCACCATGATCAAAATAACCTACCTATAACAAAACTACTTTGCCGCCCTATGCTACTAAGCCACCACCCCTGCACCACGTAAGTCAAACCGGTCCTTGTTGTGGCACCGGGTCTGCACTAGGGTTCTAAAGCATGGGGTGTTTTGCTAGTAATTAGAAGCAACTGAGAGGATTCAGGCAGGTGCGTGCTAAGATGTCTGAGTTTTCTAGATTTAGTTAAAAAATCAGCCTCCATGCGCCTATTACATTATAAAAACCAAACTACCTACCTAAAGATTTTCTGGTGTCAATAGATATGGGACCTCGTTGCCGGATCTTCGCAGCTAGCTGCATGTTGATTCAGACAAAGTGACATAAGACGCTACCAAACCCCTTCCTTTTTTATCACAAAAAATTTCCATACATTATTGTCCCCAATTTTATTCTTTTTCTTTTCTTTTCTTCAAAAGGCAGGGAAACACACACACGCACACATCGTTTGCCACTTGATTTTTGTCTTCTTTAGAGAAAAATGTTCGATTGCTGATGTGGGCATCGTAGTGTGCATGAAATGGATAAGCTGTGAGAGGACGAAAAGAGGAGCGGGAAAAAGTTAAAGGTGGTTAATGTCTCGATCTCTGCTTCGTCGCTACCAATGACATTATTGCTGCTTTCACTTTCGGTACCTAATTGGTGTGATGAAACTGCCCGGCCTATATTAATGTCCTTAGCATCATGATTGAATTTTGCCTACTTATGATAGTCTGACTAAACTTGGAAAGATTTGATCTACTTATTAAAACCCAGCTTCTGGTTATTAAATGAATATATATATAATTTTGTATTGGTACTTAAGATCTCTCTATAATTTAAAAATAATAATAATTCACGCTTCAGACAATTATATTACCTCTTGAGATGAAAATAATAATAATCCAATTAACACATCTCACCAACATAACATAATGTCACATGGTAAAAGGAAACTACCCAACTTTTGCTGATTACCTTTCTTTCTTTAACTAGGCCGTTAATTATTACTTTGAACTTTTGCTTACTTTGGATAATTGAACTTACCCGGGATTGAGATGGTATTCAAGAACATAAACTACACGTGTAAAAGAAACACTTTTTGTAAATTATCCTAGACACACACACATATATTTGAAGAAAAGGGGACCTAATATATCGTTTGTAGATGTTTTCATCATTCAAGCCATATTACCTATTAATGCTTTTATATATATGTATATCGATCAACAAACTTTCAATATGAATTGTTAAATCAATTTGATGAAAGATTGATATCAAGAATACTATTACAATCAAAGAACCATTGATAAAGAAACTATCCATAAATGGCTATAAAAACTATAACTAAAGAATCTGTCGTATTTAGTGTTAGGAAAAAAAGCGACAATACTTTGATAAATATTTATATTTTTATATTATTAAAGAACTACCAATACTACATAATAGAGTTCTAATAATGCTCTATAGATAACTTTTTATTTATTTTTAAAAACGATGTTAAAAGTATGAAATTTTAAGGACCGATTAGGAAAAAGGATTTTTGATAACGCTCATACACATAAACCGTTATTAAAAATCAAACATTGAATAATAGTTTTTAAAAATGACGTTGTTCTAAAATCATTATTAAAAACTCCCCTAATAAATGACCAAGAAACATTTTGCCCCCAAAATTTCTGATTGCTGGAACATTATCTCTTGCATTCGATACTCGCTTTAAGGGTTTGGTTTCATCTCCCCTTCCTAGTGTCGATTTCCATTCTTCTCAGGCCACCTCTTGTTTTCATTACTAGACCAATTCTTTCTACCAATTCTCTTTCCTTAGAGTTGTTGGTTTGGATATTATATTTGGAGACAATGTTCCCTGTCTACTAAGTCGAACGTTGGGCGTGTTTGAAATCAAATATATGTGCTAGATCTAAGCTTCCCCATGTTTGAAATCAAAGATCTATGTTAGATCTATGCTTTCCCATCTTCAAAATCAAAGATATGTGCTAGATTCATGCTTCATTGTCTTTGAAATCTTGGTGGTTGCCTTCTTCACGTCATTCTTCAACTTCAAGGCTCGTGAGAAGGCTCTTGCTAGATCCTTCTTTGTAATTTCAGGTGAGTTATATAATTGGTGAAAAAGGATCATGTTTTTCTTCATATATTTTGTTATGTACTTCAATTCTCCTTCACAATCATCATCTCCTTCTTATTTATGTTTTATATTTTGAAATATTAGTTTTTCTTTAGCGGTTGATTTTAGATTTATTTTTGTTTGCTTTTAATTTTAGGTTTTTGGTATGCAATTTATATGTTTCTATTGCTCATTGCGTTGGGTTGTGATTAATTTTCTATGTTAATAGTCATAACTTTATGCTTGGATGCTTATTTTTAGTGTCTTATTGTGTGTTGTTTGATGCCTTTCTGTCGTTAATGAAAGTTAGGCTCGAAGCTTCAAATTGTAAGTAACTTATGTTTTTGTCTCGTTAATCACTAGTTTTGCTAAATATTTAGATTTATTTGACCATCACTGATGATTTTAATTTCCTTTTGCCGGTAATATTTGATTTTGTGTTGGTTTGGCTTATTGTTAGCATACAAGAATCATGAGTAGAGTATTTCTTCATATCCATCTAGCTTTCTAAACTTAGATTCCCATATATGTTTATCATTTATTTTATGTTGATTGCCTTATTCGGTCTTCCTTCAATTGATTCCTATTTTTTGTTGTATGGTTTGATATATTGTGTGCTATGGTAACAAATGGAGTATATGGTATAATTCAATCTAGGACTATTGAGGCTTTAAGTAACTCATTCTCCTTAATTTCATTAGCATTTGAAAAAAATCTATGAAAAAATATTTTAAATTTGATTTTGATAACAAAGTTAGATAGAATTCATTGTGAAAATACCTGGAAATTTTAATATTAGTTCTTGATAAAACCATTGTTAAAACTTAATTTGTGCTATTTTTGATAACCTTTTTTTAGCCAATTGTTATTAAAAGATCCCTAATAATGTTATATATATATATATATATATATATATATATATATATATATATATATATATATATTTAATGATGGGTTTGAATAGTTGTTAAAGATTCAAAAATGGGTGATTCAATACTGGACTATAAACATTATTAAATTCTTAAATTAATCGTTATTAAATATCTATTCTGTAGTAGTGTGCAAAGAGATTGGTGATATATATATGGAGCACTTTGAGAATTAGAGAATCAATAATATGTAGGAGATTGCTAGCCCTATATATGGTTGCCGTTAAAATATCTCTCTTATATTCTAATTAGGTTATTGCAGTATGTATCTATGTGTTTATTCACACACACACCCACCCACCAACACACAATATCGTCTCACAAGGAAGAATGAAGGCACATTTACCCTATCCACATATTTAATAACTATATTCCGTCTACAAAAATAATAAGAAATATTATATAAATCCTATCATTTTATACAAAAATTATATATATGTATGTGTTTATACAAAAGTGGGGCTGGGAATGGACATAGATCAAACTTGGAGTGTAAATGTACAAATGTATCATAGATCCATCTCATGGATGAAATGATAGTGGACATATAAAATGATCTGATTCTATTAAGCACCAAGAGCCACTTTCTCATGGATGAAATGATAGTCTATCTCATTATGCTTTATCCAGGCATGTAAGATAGAATGGTCAGTTAAATAATGGATGATAAAATTATCACGTCAAAATATTAGATGTTTCTACAAATGAACATTGATATTCTATAAGAGAAAACTGATCCATGCAACTTTAGTTTCTGTAAAGGCTAAAGCATGATACTTGACCTCAAAACTTGACCATGTGATGGCGGATTGCTTCTTGGATGCCCATGAGACACAATTGGTTCCCAAGAAGGCATGGTAAGTTGTAGTATATCTTTTAGTAAATGGAAAACCTGCCTTATTTTTAAAATAGGCAGTGACATTTAAAAATGATGTAGTTGAGAAGTTGACCTTATAAGAGGGTGTAGCACACATATAACGTAATATGAACCTCACAATTTGAATATAAACCTTCAAGGGTTGTTATATAAATTAGCAAACACGATTAACAACATGGGTAATAGTCAGGTTTGTGATGGTTAAATACTGGAGAGCACCAACCAAACTTTAGTATATGTTGGCATCAACTAGTGGATAATCATTATCATAAGGTGCAAGCTTTTGAGTAATGAGTCTAATTTTACCTTTAATATGGGATAAAATGTGTAATACCTTATTTCCTATAAATCCTAATAATGAATAGTATTACAACTCGAGATGTTATGTGAATTTGATCATAGAAATTTTAATATGCGTTGGATGTGTTAATTATGTGTCTTTGAGTTAGGGTGATAGATGGATTAGGTTAATGAAAACAACCCTAGAAGGGTTGAATATGTTTTAATGAAATATAAATGATAAATAAAAAAATTACACACAATGTAGAGTGGTTTTAGAGAAAATTACTATCTGAATCCACAACCAAAATGTTCACCCTTTTATAATTCGAATAAGTGACGTGTTTTTTGTTTTGTTTTTGTTTTTTACTTTTATGACCAATATTCTCTTAGTTTATGAGCCTTATCTTCTCTAAACTCCTATTTTACTATCTAAAAGATATTTTACAACTTGACCTATTTATCTACGCTAAACTATAAATAAGAATCTATAAAAAATGATAGGTAAACATTCTCTAACGCCTTTATAATGAGTTTTATGAGATGGTTGTGATTACAATTGGTTGACACCAAAAATTAGGATATGAAAGTGTAGAACATTAGATGATATGTAATCTAGCCAGATTTAATAAAAGATATTATAATTGTAGAGAAACTCTAACTAAGATAAGTGAGTAATGAACACTTTTCAATGTAAACTCGAAATTTGAACGTTAAGAGAGTTTGAATGAGAAATTGAATGATTTTGAGAGTACATGATTAATTGCATAGTAAAATATAGTAAAAAAGTTATGGAATAGTTATCGAGGGAGCTTCTTTATATAGCTCACCCTCGTCAGGTACCTGCTGGACGTAAAATTGCTACAAAGCTATATCTCCTAAGAAGTAGAAAATCACCATTTAACGATCATCAATTGATTGGCTTTATGGCTAGTCGATTGGTGTTTCAAAACAATCAAAAATATTTTTAGACTTAAGAGGAGAATGTTATTGTTACACAAACTAGTCAATTTATTTTGTGTTATACTCAATTGACGTGTCCTTTAGACCAATCAATTGGTTTGGTAAAGCTAGTTGATGAGTTTAAATAAATCTGAATGGGTTTTTGTAGGAGCAAAACCCATGAACTCATCGAGCAAACTAATGGTTGCTAGTCCACAAGTGCACGAATTAATTGTAGAATACTAAGGTCATATCTACAGAGACTTCGTGATTGATTACTAATTTTTTATTATTATTTTAGTTATCTAGATCGTTATGAAGTGAGACTATGGAAATAAATAATAAAATGAATAACAAATTGTAGATTATGTAACGATAGATGTAAAGCCTAAGATTGAACTTTAGTCTCATTTTCGGTATTCAAAAATGAATTAATAATATGTCATATTATAGTTCAGAATTATTGTGAACAATTGATCTAATGTGATTCATTAGCCTCTTTCAAGGTCTAGGAACGTACCTAATATAATTCATTGACTACTTTCATGACTAATAAATTAGCTTAAATCCATTAAACTCCACCAATTCAATAATATCTAAGAATCAAATATCTACTTTCATGATCATTTGAATTCCCATTCGTATATTAATTTTCGACATTAATTTCAACCTTTAAGTTATAGTTAACTTCTAGATAAATCATATTTTATCAAACTCAACTCATAACAATAATTCTTAACATACGAAACAACATATATGAACCAGACATACAACTTGTAATTTAACTCATCATATTCATACCAAATAGAGCCTAGTTCAATCCTAGAAAAGGAAATTACTCAATCAATATTTGAAAGATATGCAAAAAATAAATATAAATGACATACATATTACAGATATATTAAATAATGAAAAAGAGAATGGATGGATCAAACCGTAGATTGAAGATAAAAATAAGTTGTTTTTAGAGTTGAGATACACACTTGACTACTTTTAGTTTGAAGGACAAAATTTGCATAAGAATTCAAAGTAAATTATAAGGAGTTGTTTTTGCTTAGGAATAATGGAGAAAATTAATGTCTTTTGATCCCTATATTTGTTGTACCCCCTTCCATTTTATTTCCCCCTTAATGTCGTCGTAGACCATAGTGGACAAAAATGTGGGAGAAGATCGTGCGGAGTGGTAACTGTTAGCTGCATGGTTGTACAAGGCTGCACTGACTGGCCATGCAACTTTTCTTCTCTTGGCAAACATGCATATTCATGGATGTGCTAAGGCTATGCAGTATTTTGTGTTGTGCGTGTTCGTTTGATAGTTGCATGGCTGTGCAAGTAGGGATGTAAACGGGGCGGGTTCGGGTCGGGTATACTATACCCATATCCGTACCCGATAAGAAAATTTATATCCGAATCTGTACCCGTACCCAAACGGATATCCGCTAGTACATCCATATCCGTATCTGTTGGATATCCATTACCCGACGGATTATCCATTTACCCGTTAATGGATATTATCCAACAGATAAATCCATTACCCGATGGATAAACTCATTTACAGTTAAGTCAAATGACATTTTTAACCTTCATTTATACTATATTTATTTCAAAATTAAGGGTAAAAGAGTAATTATATATCGGGTAAACGGATACGGATATGGATACGGGTATAGTTACGGGTACAGGTATGGACATCCCATACCCGTATCCGTACCTGAACCCGACGGGTATTTTAATCCATCATCCATATCCATATCCATATCCGTTTATCCATATCTGTTTAAGTATCCGTTGGGTTTCGGGTAAAACCCCCGCCCCATTTACATCCCTATGTGCAAGGCTGCATTGGTTGGTTGTGCAACTTTCGTTATCTTGCAACTTGATCATTAAGAGTTGCATGGTTGTGCAATTAGTGGTGCTACAGTTGTGCAACACTCATTTCTTCCTACTCTTGATTCCTTTGCTCCTATTTTTATCTCTTTGGCTATCTTCACTTCTCCAATATCATGTGGGGTTGACTATCTTCATTCAATACCTTCCATATTTGAATTTTTTCCTGATTCCATGCACCACTTCCTTGGATTTGTGTTATTATGTTCAATTTTCTAAAAATAATTACCAAGAGAGCAATAACACAAATAAGATGCCTAAAAATTAAAAAAATGAATGCAAAGTAGGGTAAAAATATGGAAAATATTCAGTTTATCAACTCCCCCGTGCTTACTCTTTGCTTTTCCCCAAGCAAAACTCCAAACAACAAAAGGGAAAAGATAGATAAAAGGGAATGGGATCAAAGCCTCAGATAATAAAACGTACTACATGAATCGCTAGATCAACATATATTGTGAGTGTTAATAGTAAGAAAATGAACATAATGTTGTGAATACTCCTCAATTCAAGCTCCCAAATCAGTATTAGTATGACAATGATTTAATAGAGAAGTAAACTTCCTCACTTTAGGTAAGTGTAAACACTCTATGCTCATGTGTGTTTATGTTTCTCTCAAAATTCTCTCTGATGATTGTGATCAACCATAAGCTTGCACGTATTCTCATTCTCTGCCACTCAAAGATGTTATGCAACATAAAAATCATTACTTCTTATTGAAGGTGTAACGGGGTTAGGGTAATGGGTGGGAAAAGTCTAGGATTGTAGATAAAGGCCCAAAAACAAATGGAGCAATAACAATAAAAATATATCTCAGAATCTAAGATTAATAATATGTCATCATACTCCAAAATATACCAACCAAGGCTTTCACCATCAATTCATCCCTACCCATTTGAATCATATGATTAATTTTCCCATATCTTAACTTCTATAATTTTATTCTTTTCTTTATCTTCTTATCTCTATCTCTCTCTCTCTCTCTCTCTTTCTTCTATCTTTTTTTTAGATTAATGAAAGAGACAGTAAGATAGTAAAAAGGATGAAGCTACGTTTTGGTCATTTTCTCAACACAAAAATCTACCAAACTCTTCTTTGTTACACTCCCATGCTTATTCTTGGTGTCCCTACATTCAAATACATTCAAGAGTTATCGCTCCCTAGCTTTTGGATAAGGGCATGGTAATAACTCAAAAATATGACCACCAATATAGGTTTTTGATTGAAGAATTAGGTTTTAGTCTCAAAGAGGTTAAGAAAAGGAAATAAATGTTATTTGGTAAGTAATTTGGCTAATGTAGCTAAGACAAGAAAACATGTGCCATAATCTCCTTAATGCATGCATAAGTCATATGCGACCATGAAGAGAGTTCATACAAGTTCTAGTTTCACACATGAGGGGAGAATACACACAATCAAGAATAAGTAATATTGTAAAAATGATGGACAATAAGAAGAGGAATTATTATATGTCGCTTGGGAGAGATACAAAGACCTTTTAAGGATGTGTCCACACCATGGATTGGAAGACTAGTTAATTTTCCATACCTTCTACAATGTTCTTATCTAAAAAACTAGGATGACTATTGATGTTGCAGCGGGTGGCACATCAATGAAAAAAAGTGTTCGAGAGGAAAAACGTGACATCCTCTAAAATACCTTGAGGATGTGCAATTATGCAAAACTTGTTTTCTTTAATTAATTTGGACTCTAAATCAATTACTATGCCTAATATTATTATATTTTTTTTACTTTCATATCAATTCCATAACTTCCCCTAATTTTTTTATGTTTTTTTTAAATTATTTAGTTATTCTTCAAATTTTAACTATTTAGTGGACTTCTTACCTTATCTAAATTATTTTTAATCTTGGTTGACTTTATTAGCCTTATCAGTCATGAAAATCAAATCCCATACCTTTCTATAAATGATTTTCTTTATCCTCACTCACTCAATCAAAATCTTGTGCTTGCACCGTTCACCAACTCTTATACTTGACTCCAATCACTTCCATCACTCTATTTGGCTTGCAAACAACCCTTGAATTTGAATATCCCTCCCCTTTATCTCCAATAGTTGAAAACCATATGGAGTCTTGATGCCTTTGGTTTACATTTTCAACGCTTAACCATTTTATACAATTCCCCCTTTTGCTCCCTCTTCTTTACTCTTGCTTACCCCTTTTACACTTCATTTTTTTCTTGTGTTGTTCTTCCTCTCCTAGAAGATCGAGCCCTTTCACTTCTCATGTCCACTTCCCTTTTAACTCTTTCACTTCTAAAATATTAAATATTAGCCCATTATTTATTTCCTTTATGCAAAAGTGGGTTGAGATTTATAAATGGTGAAGTGATCAGCTTTGGTATTCTAGCCAATATTTTTGAAAATAAGGGTTCTATCTTCTACTCTTAATCATTTTCTTTTCCATCCTAAAATTCATTATTGATATTCATATATCTCATTTCTATGCTTATTTTTATTAAGGTGACCCTAAGGTTTTGTTAAGAAGTCTTTAGGATCAATTTTGCCAAGAGACCGACATAGCTTTGGTAAAGATAGATGTAACACCCCCAAATTTACTAAATTTATTACTAAGTTTTTTAATTTTTGTGGAAGATAAACATAAAATTATTAGATCGTTACTACCATAGTTAATGCATTTTTATTTTTCCATAACATTTTCATATCATGTACGAGGTGAAACATTATGCTTAAACATGATAAAGAGAGAACGAGGAGAATTTTATAAAATAAAGATAATAGTTTGGAGATAGATTTTTGAGTATAATAATAATCAAAATATAATAAAAAGGATTATACAGAACAAATAGGCCATAAGTTACCCGAAAAGAAAATGCTAACTATTAAATTATCGAGACTCTATGCCCAGTACTCATCAAGGTATTCATTAAAAACTTGCACATCAAAATAGGATCGTATGCTTGTAAAAATAATCAGCACCCATAAAAATGATGGTTGGTATGCTACATATTGAATAAGGTAAGAATACACATCAAAAGAATAAGGCATGCACAAGACATAAGGTTACATGATACAAGAAATACTAAAATTCACATACTAATCATGATACGAGATGACTCGAGTGAAAATCATATTAAAGTTCATACTTAGGTAATCACATAACCCATATACTTAGTTACGTGAGAATAGAAACTCTATTTGATATTTGCTTCCTTTTCTCTTTTCCCCTCAAATGGGAGCTAAGAGCCAAACTAGGGTATAACACACCTGGTAGCCACTAGTAAATTGCTAATCCTTAAGTATGTGTAATGTTTATTGGCTGGTGGTTTGGATTTACATGAAATAGATTGAGGTTCTCTATTTTTGATAGAATCATGCTACTATTATTGAAATACTTACAATAGTTTGGTCTTGACTCAATACTTGAAATACCGATTATTACCAAATTTATTCTAATAATTTTTGTTATCTAAATTACTTAGAATTAAAGTGTAGTTAATAAAATCAAGCATGCCATACTCATATAAAGGAAAGATAATGCATAAGTAAAGAAAAAAAGTACAATAGGAGAATTTACATGCATGAAAAAATCATAATGCTCTCACAAAATACTAATTCAAAATCAATACATAACTCCACTCATAAAACTTGCCAACTTGGAAAATTTAATACAAGAACCCAATATATATTAAACAACGTACCAAAAACATAGGGTTAAAGTCTAACAGTTTTCACATAACATATCGATTATACCCTATAAGGTTACTAACCTTATTTGAAGACAATTCCACATAAAATTAACACTTATGTTACTCACAAATGACCCAAACACTATATAAATTAAACAAAATAACACTTACACAACACCCAAATTCTATAATTTACACATGACCAACATACCCCTATTTTGCCTAAATGCCTCAAAAACTTCTTTTTAACACAACATAATCCACACAAAACCAAAATCTATCAAATTTTATGCATAAACTTCAATGAATACAATGGAATACTTGTTTTCCACAAAAATACAATCTTGACCCAAATTCATTTTGAGTGTGAATATCACAAAAAATCCCAAATTTAAACTTTCACTAAACTTAAACAAATTAATACATAATATCCCACAAATTTTTTACATTCCAACTATGTAAAAATAATTAATTAACGCAGCCCAAAACACCAAAATTGGCCTAGGATCAAATGACCTTAAGACTAAAAACACCTAAAAAAAATCAAACATCAACTCATTCCTCAACACACATACTTAATCACATTTTAATATAATCAACATCATGCTTATTAAAAGCATTAAAATACATCATCATGCTTGAAATTTAATAACAAAGTCTATTATGGTCTAACACGACATATTTCACATAAAAACATGAACTCACAATAAAGCACATGAATAAAAGTCTAAAAACCTAACACATGATGTTTTTGCACAAAATTATGCAAACATAGAGTATATATAAAAAGAATCATGTAACATCAAAAAGCTTGAATCTTGAGTTGTGTATCCTTACAAAAAATACCAATATTTTAGCAAAAATAATCCTAATCACATTCTTCTAGCAACTTAGAACCACCTAAACAAAAATAACCCAATAATTAGGTGTTAATAGTGGTAATAATAAATTAAGAAAAATAAAATACAATTTAAAGAAGAAAAGGAAATACCCTTGATTTTTCAAAAGTGGGGGATTGAGAAATTTTGAGGAACAACTTCAGAATTCATCACCTTAATTTAGTTTTGCTTGAAAACTAAGCACCAATGGACTAAAGTTAAGAATTTTAGAAGTGAATATATGTAGAAAATAAAAGAGAATAGAACAACTATAGGATTGGTAGTAGTGGGAAATAACCTTCAATGGAAAAGTGGGAGGAGAGAGTGGGGCATGAAGTGAAAGATTGCAAAAGTGGATAGAGTAAATAGCTTCAACCTTTATGAGTTGAGGTGTTATAAATGATATTATAGCAAAATTATGATCGCCAGCTGAACTTGAATGAGTCATTCAGTCACCTAGTAAGATAATTTTTAGGATATATTGTAATAAGATAGTCCATGGTCAAGGAGCAATGAGTATGTTGTGTCCTTGAATGGGGTGTATGTAATACCCCTAAATTAATTGTGGATAGTGGAAGCTTAAAAAGATTGATAATACTAGCCATATCAAGGAGCCATACATTCTCTTTAGAAAACCTATTATTAAATAACCCCATAATCAAGTATGTTTGAATTTAGAGAAATTTAAGGATGGGTTATCTCTTGAGAAGTTTTTAATGATACATGTCAGTTGATAGAAAGTATGCTCAAAAGAATTTGTGTTGATTTATGAGGATAGTCATTAACCCTAAAATCACTCCATATTAACTACATGTGACCCTTTTGAGATTGGGGCATTACATTAAAACCTTATATGGTTATAAAAAAAGGTAAGAGATAATAAGAAATAGAGGAGTATGATTAAATTTGGGATTTCTTGCAAGCCAAATGGAGTGATGGGAGTGATTAGAATGGAATAAGGTGTATAAGAGGGTAGGTAGGAAGTGTAAGATGAAAGATTGTGCACAAGAATTTTATGGATTGAGTAAGGAAAATGCATGGTCAAATTATGGAAGGGAATGGGTTTGATTTTCAAATTAAAACCATCCAAGAAAGTTAACACCAATTAAAAATAGTTTAGGAAGTGTAGAGAACCTAATAAATTGTTAAAAATGGAAAACATAATCAAATAGTTCCAATTAAATATGAAAAATTAGAACAAGGTGCGAAACTAAAATAGGAATCCAAATATATAAAAATATTGGTATAGAAATATCTTTGAGGTAAAAAGAATAATAATTAAAATAAGTAAGTTTGATATAATTGCATAATGCCTGATCAATCGATGAGGGATTGTTAGTTGGCGGGAAAGCCCCATGAGCAATTGGTCATTTTACCTACAAGCTGGTAGGTTAAAGGGTTTGGAGGGTAATATAAAATGATTAATGTATGATAAAAGGTTATATAATGATGAAGAGGATAAATAGCTAGAAATTAGGGTTAACTAAATTCAAGGTTATACAATACACATATTTAGTTTATGGCATTTTATTGATATGAGTGTTTTATATTAAACCCCATGTCAGATTGATTTACTTTTCAATATTATTTTTTAGATTAGATTGGATTATAAGTATGTATAATTTGTGTATTCATGAAAACATGTGCTTTTCATGATTATGTGATATTTTCATATTGTTATGACATGCTATGATTTACCTTAAATTATCAAGCATGATGATGTAATTTTTTTATTTCTAATAAGCATATGGTTAAGTATATTAAAATTTGATTAAGTATTTTGTTGAGAAAAAAACCGAGGCTTGATTTTTAGTGGATTTAGGCTTAGGTTGTTTTGGCTCTTTTGATTTTGATAGCCTTTTTGGTTTTCTTAAATTAAGTTAATATTACCTTGAGAAGCCTTTTGAGTATAGGAGATTTTGTATAAATTTGGTGAAGGTTATCTTCTAGGTGATTTTGTGATTAAACCATATATGGGGTTATTTTTGTTATTTCAGTGAGTTTTTATAAAAAAAATTAGTATGTAATTGTATTCCTTTGGGGTTTTTATATAAATAGTAGTGTATATAATATGGTGGAGTTTGGATAAGAATGAGTTAAGATATGAATTTTGCAAGAGTTCATGTGTTTTGGTAAAATAAGGGTAAAATGGTCTTTGGGGGTAATTCTATAAATTAGGTGTTGTTAAGTGTTCTTTGGGTTAAAATGTGATAAATATGTCATATGTAAGTTTTGGGTAAATTTTGAGTACCATAAGTGTTAATTGTATGTGAAAATGGGCTAAAATGGGATTAGTGTGGCGTATTTTGCTTATTAGGTAAGGTACTTAATATGATATGTTGGAGTATTTTGCTAAGTGTGGCGAGTTAGTAAATCTTATGGGTGCTTGTGAATTATGATTACTTAAAGGCATTTTAGTTATTTCATCTAAGGAATGTTCCTAATTGTCCTTGTGTGTGCTCTTATGTACCTTGATAATTATCTTAAGTATTGTAGAATATTTTCTTTCATCAACCTTAGCATATACCTAACTTTTTAATAATTAAACAATTGTGAAGTAACAATTGATTAAGTGGATAATAAGACACTAATAATTAAATTTGAAGGTCACATGAGTTATGACTGAGTTGTACTTATTGAATTTTTTATTAGGTAACTACGGAATTTGTGTTGTCGTAGTTGTTTCAATAACCATTGTGACCCTAGATTTACTATATATTTTTTCCCTACTAGCTTATAGGGGTATACACAATTAAGAATTATGTGTCTAGTTTTTGGTTGCTAGGAGTGTGTTGCCCTAGAAGGGTCATTGTGTTGTAGTCCATTCCACCGAATATTAATAATGATTCTCAGGTGTTTTGTTCCATAGAAGGGTTCTTATGTCATGATACTATTCCACTAATGAGGAATAGTGAGGTCCCTAAACTCAAGTGACTAATTAATTATAATTGTATAATCACTTAAGCAAGAACTCTAATATGATTTTCTCTCAAGTCTTATTGTATTATTAGTAATATATGTATGTATAGTATCTCTCTTATTATATGATCTATATGTTCTATGCATGTCTTATCCTATTGATATTTTTATTTAATTTACTCAATATGTAAGTATTAATGTGCCCATTTTATGGGCACATTGTATCACCCTAAAATTTGCTAATGATGATTTTTGGGTATTCAACCTTTTAATCTTTGCATAACATTAACCCTAACTTAATTATCTTATTTTAACCTCTAAAATATTCTTACCCTAACAACCAAACTTCTATTTCCTGGTTTGGTTAACCAAACTAAAAATTCCAATTAAACCCTAACTATACCTAACCACACACTAAACCCTCATTCTAGTGTAAAACACTCTGTCCTTGCCCTAATTTGTTTTCACGCCACCTTCTACACCCATGGTTGTGCCATATACCCCTTCATGTTTTTCTTCATGCAAAAATAATCCTTTTCTTTCCCCTCTACTTGAACTTCAAGATTCATTGTGCTCTTATTCATTTTTTTTCTCCAAAATTCTCACCAAACTTCCTTCCTTACTCTCCCTTTTCCTCCCTCTTTGGTTGTTGCATTTTTTATGGACTTTGCATCACCATTTACTCAGCCAAAACTCCACAAACCCCACATTATACCAACCACCAACACAAACACTACATGCATCTAGCCATCTAAATCGTCCCTCCATCAAACTACAACCACATCTTCATTGTCCACCCCTTGAGTTTGATGCACAAGCATGCATGAGATATGCGCGTTGCACACCCCTTGATCTTCCACCACCACATGTTTCTAGGTTTCACCCACACCATAAACTCATGGTGCCACCCTACCACCAACAACTGAAGCTAATAATACTCCCCTTACTCAACTTGTAAACATAAGACTACTCCACTCCACCAATATGAGCATCCCAAAGATCCACATTTTCTTGCATTTACTCCCCATGCAACCAACACCCTATATGTACAACCAATAGCAAAAAAACACCTTGTTTACCTTTTTTTCTTCCTTCTCTTACCTCCTTCTTTGCTAATTCAATCACCCCTTAACCATTGCTACTTTTTTTTTGTGTTTGATGATCCTAAGGTGTTGCAAGGTGGTATTTTGGAGTACCTTGCGTAGAGGCCAAATAAGCTTTGGTAATGATATATGTATTTAGGTTAGGGTCTTTGAATGCCATGCATTATTTTCTTATAAATTCCATGTTATCATGTTGTTATAGAAATCATGGTTAGGTTTCATTCAATTTATATGTATTTAATAGTTGGTGAAAACATAATTCCATGCATGGTTATGATTTTTTGTGATATCGATTCATGTCAAGACTTCTTGTTAAATTCCAAACATGATTTTGAACTTTTTTAAAATTAGTTATAGGGGAGTAGATTTTGATGTGATTAATTATTATTTTTGTAAAAAAAATGATGAGGTTGGTAGTATTGGTAATGTTGGAACATTTGTAGTTTTTGTGAGTTTGGTTGATTTTAGGCCTTAAGAGCATTTATGTCAAGTTTTGAGTTGTATTAAAAAAATTCATTATATTATTGAGGTTATTAATTAAAATTTTTTCGATTAAGATGTTAGGGTTTGGTTGAGTGCAGAGTAAGGTATGTTCAAAAAGAAGTTTTGAGGTATTTAGGAGCACTAGTGAAAAGATGATCATTTTTTGTTAATTATATAAATTTGAGATTTTGCAAGTGTTTTTTGGTTTAAAATATGACAAGTGTGATGTGTGATTTATTAGGATTGATATGGTTAATAAGTGCTAATATTATGTGAAAATGACTTAAAATGGACTTAGAAATCCTAGGGACATGATTAGTATTTTATGTACAAAACATTGCATTTATGTTATGATTTTTGGGTATGTTGTTTAGAATAGTGTGCTGGGATAATGTGTTAAATTTGGTGGATTGGTGAGTACCATGAGTGGAGTTATAGCGTAATTGTGAGTTAGGGTTTTATAAGGGCATGATGGTATTTTTGTTGGTGTTTTATCCCATTTTAACTTACTTTATTGTAACACCCCCATTTTTTTAGGACTTAAAATTTTCATTTAAGGGCTTGTTTGGTATGGGAGTAATGGAGGTAGAAAAATTCTTCCTCTATTTAATACCTTTTATATTAAGTATGTAATAATAATAAATATATGTTGAATGAAATACCCATTTTAGATCAAATTAAGATCTAAAATGGGTATTTATTAAAATAAAATATTTAATTTTAAATAAATTATATAAGATATATAAAATATGGGGATAATTTTTCCACCCCTATTAACCTCATACCAAATGAGCACTAAGGAAATAATAAAAACGAATGGTGTTACTGCAACACTTGGTACACGTTTAATTTCTTCTACCATTCTCATACCAATTACGAATGCTCAAATTATTACTCCGCTTAAAACTAAGTACACTATTACAAGATTATAATATAGGGAACAAATGGATTAATCATTATTATGAATAAAGATAGGCATCATTGGTTACGAAAACTTAATAGAGAGAAAGTATAGGAGGACACAAGATTCCATATACAACCAAAATAAAAGATACCAAAAAGTACATTGGATATTCCTACTCTCAACCTAAATTATGAGCTTTCGACATAACTCGTAAGTTGACCTGTAAAGACCACTGCCCATTGAATAGAAAAAGGGCCCACAAAGGAGTCCTTTAATACAACAATACTCAGCAACACATTATATATTACTAATACGAAAAGCCCGCATGGAACATATACAAGGCATACAACAAAACATGGTACGAGACATTTAAATATATGTATGAGGATTGAAATATGATACTCAATCAAATAACCAAATACCACCAAGGTCATATACTGCTCAACTTGTTCATATAGAACAAACTAAATCTTACCATTCGAGCATCTAAGGGATTCTCTCTAAAGTATAATTAGGAGCCCCATCAATCCAAGACATAATAATAATAACTTATCTCATGTCTCATTATCAATACCAATAAATCTCATAACATAGGCAAGTTTACAGGAATTAGGCTAATAAAATCCACAACATCACAAGTAAGCATGAAGGTTGTTACCAAGCCACAGGTATGCACAAAGGGTGCCGCCGAACCATAGGTAGGCATGAAGGCCACTACCAAACTACGGATAGGTATGAAGGCTAATATAGACCAATCTACTAATCTAATAATCCAACAATCATTTTCCTTTTTTTAACATGATGGGAGATCAAATAAACCCGGACACGCTAAGGTACTCCGGTCATACCGGCGCCCAAGGCAATATAGTATTCTATTAACTATCAACCAAACAACACAAAGATACCTTGGTCACACTGGTACATGAAGGTAAAACATTATTCTAATAATAAGGACACCTAATCCATAAGTATGCATACTCTCTATAAGTTTGTAGAGGTGAATATAATAAGATACAATGCCTAGCTAGGGCACAAAGGCACACCAGCAAAAATCCATAATCAATTATGGGATAAACCATGCCTTTAGGGTAGCTACCATTTCTAATCTTAAGGTCTTTACTTTAAGTATTAGTATTTTATTAAGGCAACCATGAACTCACTGGTGCAACCGTAGCTGACACGCAATTTAAACCCTCTTGTTGTCAATTGTAGCACTGGTAAATAAGGGTATCGTTCTAGACTGGGGATTGAGAGGGCTCACCTCTAATTAACTGGCTTGGAAATAAAACTAAAACTAAAAATAAAAATCCTAAATAACACAGAATAAATAAATAAGAAAAATACTAATGGGGGTTAAAAAATAATAATAATAAAAGGAATAAATAAAATAAACTAATAATGAAAATAATGAGAAACCGCAGATATGAGAAATATATTAGGGAAATAAAAAATCCACCACTAGATTAGGTCTAAATATAATATTTATTTCTAAGTCATCCTTTAATCATGAGAAAGAGATCGACCAAGTTGCACACCAAAAGCAGGTCTATACACCTTATATTACTTCCCTTAATTAATTAATACGACAAAGCGCCAATATTAACCCTATTAAATACTAGCAGTATAGCAGCAACAAGCGGCTCCTATATTTAACTAGATTTAATGCATTAAGTGTAAGTGGAAGGCTGTCAATCTAAGTACCCAAACTAGTACAAAAAGCATGTCTAGCTGTATTTCCTTTTCTTGACCCACACGTATCGAAACGTTTTACCACTTCGGTTAGATTCACAAAACGATTAGGTGAATTGTTATCTAACCTAGCTGCAATTTATACATATAAATTCTAGTATATTTAGATGGCCACCTAGCAAGCAATTAATCCTACATACTGTCACTTATGAGGTACCAGAACAAGGCATGCACCAAATAAACTATACTTGACAGAATTATACATATAAACGATAGCAATTAATATAGAGTCAAGAAACAATCTCACAAAACAAAGAAAATAAAATTATAATTCAAATCATAATCTAGGGTTTCAATTCATTCCCTAACAATAAACAATCAGCCAACCATAATTAAAGAATTAATTACACAGAAATATATATCTGAAATATAAATTAAAAATAAGAGAAATAAATAACCGAAATTAATTTTGGATAAAAGATCAAGAATTTATTCAGATAAAAATTAATTTTATCTGAAATAAATTCTACCGGTATTAATTTCCTCTTATTTTCTCTTCCTTTTCGTGCCTTACTTTCTGTGCCAAATTCTTTTTCTTTTTCTTTACTCTCGCTAACAGGGCTGACGTGCGTCGCTGTGCTTCCGCGGGGCTCTTCGTCCTTCCTTCTTTGATTTCTGTGCGGCGTGTTTCCTTGTGCTTGAGTGTCGTCCGTGCCGAAGGCTCTCTTTCCTCTGCCGAGCATGTGAAGGCTCTGCCTCCTTCGACGCACGCTTCTCAGAGTCCGAGCCTCTGAAGGCCCTACTCTCCTGCTTTCGACGTCCGTCTCTCCTATCTGTGTCGTCTCACAGAGCCTCGGAAGGCTCTGTCGCGCCCCCTCTCTCTCTGCGTCTCTTGTGCTTTTTATAATTTGTGTTCTCCGTCCACCCTTCACGCTGCTTCTTTTATTTTCGTTCCTGCCCCACCTCACGCCATGTCAGCCCTCGTCTTACTTTTCTCTTCCGTGCTAAGCTGTGCATCGAGGCCTGCTTGGCTTAGTTTTGCTTGTTCCAGGCCTTTGGGCCTTCGGCCTTCGGCCGTTGGTCCAAAGGTCATATTTCCTTTTTTTTTAATTTTCTTTTGTTTAAAAACAAAACCTGCAAAATAAAATTCAATAAATATTAATAAATAATATTTTATTCTAAATTTACTTAATTTATATCATTTTAGCTTAATTAATAAAATTTATGCAAATTTTACCACTTAAGCATAAAACAATACTTATTCCCCTATATTAGCTAAATAAACTACCAAAAACTAAGATTATAAGGGTATAAAATGTGTCAAAATATGAACTCATCACACCCCCACACTTAGCTTCTTGCTTGTCCTCAAGCAAGTTATTATTCTAAATAAATAAAAACTAAATTAACTAGCCACTTTCGTAGGTCTCCCGATTACACTTAGCATGTGTAACAAGCCCTTTAAACCCCTAGGTCACCCATCGAGGACGAGTAAGGTCTCGTGAGGGTTTCGCAGATGATATACCCACAAAATCACACACAAAAAAAAAATAAAATAAAAAATTATAAAAATAAAAACACACTTAACACCCTTATCCATTTTTTTTTCCAGAATCTTTTACTTTCAAACGTCGAGATTAGCAATCAATCAAGATTCAGCATTGGGAGATTTAAATAATCAATTTCAACATATGGTTCACACATAAACATGACAGGTATGAACATATCAATATTATGGATGAAAATCTACCACGCCTTAGTCACATCAAGATCCATCCTCACTATGGATACCCTCTATTTTTTTTCTCTTAGATTCATGGCTACAAATGTATAAAAACACTCATGTATGTGAGATAAGATGATGAAGATAACAAACGACTCACATATATAAAAAAAAATAAGGCTCATGTTTTTGTGGATAAAACCTCATGAAAGATATCAAATACTTGCCAAATGGACCGAACCATATGCTTAAATCTTGTGACTAATCTCCATCAGATCAAAGGCTTCTCATCTTGAGAATCAAATAGGACTAACTTATTGGTTGTAGCGGGGTTTAAGGTAAAGAAGGGTATGGAGTATTTTAGAAGTGTGGTGTTAAAAAGATCAAGCGCTAGTGGAATCTAATAATTAGATGAAATATAAGCATAACTCCACATCAATGATTAAAGATACACTCCTCCAACTTTACAATAAAATGTAACATGAATAGAACTTTCTCAACATCGTCTCCATAACTCCCTCTCTTTCTTATATCCCAACATTTTTTTCTTTCTTTTTCTTTTTTTTTTCTAATTTTTTTTCATTTTTTTTCTTCATTTTGTTTTTCTTCTTTTCATTCAATTTTTTTTTCTCCACCAAACATAACCAATCCCCTTTCTTAGCATAAATACATATATTTCTTTCACATACACACAGACAACCATTCTTTATATCCATAACGATTTGATTTCCTTCCACTAGCTTTAAGCAAGGGTAAAGATATTAAGGCCCGAAGGTTATTCAATGTGGGTAATGGAAAAAAATGTATGTTCCATGTATAGGCTCAAAGGGTTTCTATGGGATGTATATCATGGATACACAAATCAGGTTAAGCTATTTGGTCATGTGATGGAAAATTCCTAAGCCGCCTTTATCATTTTCTCAATCAGAGCATGTTTTGACTATAAGCTTCAACTAGCATAAGAGTAAGTTCTAGTAATCTCTATAGTCCATTACAATATCTATGGCAAATAATTTGATCAAAACAATTAAACATATATGAGGTTTAAAAAAAATTTGAAGCCAAGAAATAGTAGATGATTTTGTGTAAATTTGCTCAGAAAAAGAAGGTACATATGGTTCAAACGCTCACTGAGGAATGTGATGAATCTCAACATGCCATGTCGGTGATTAGACAATCATACATATTCTTTCTCCATTCAAACTTAGGCACGTAGATATGTGTTCCCTATATCGAAATCAACACAAAAAATCTCCACTTACTTTATCTCAATTTCATGATCATCTTTTCATTAAATTTAAAAGATATATTCCTCATTAACTAGTTAAGGGCTCTACGACTCTAAAAACACTAGAGACTCTAAAAAAAAATTAAACACTCTAAAAAAAATTTCAATTTTTTTTTCATACATAAAACACACGCACCCCCACACTTAAATCACACATTGTCCTCAATGTGTAAACAACTAAAGAAACATGTAATTTAAAGTATGGAGAAAACAAAATAAATAAATAAATAAATAAATAAATAAAGGATAGAAAACTCCCTTATGACATTGGGTTGCCTCCCAAGTAGTGCTTGTTTTTATGTCTTCGGCCTGACATGATCTCGTTTGTTTCTCGTTCAAGGTGGATACATCCACTTGAGAGCTGCTTCACCAAATCCTTCCTCGTGATGATCATCTTTATCCTGCAAGGAAGAAAAAGATAAAGTATTAGATTTAATGAAAGATTTGATCCAGCAAGAACGTAACTTACCTAGCATGGAATTTAAGCTCGTGTGTAAAGAGAGAATGTTTTGTCCAATGTCAATGTATCGTGATCTCTCTATCGAAGGAACATATTTTCCCATCTCAAAATCTTTAAACACATCCTTCCAACATAACCTCTCCTTTGGAGCATCACGCTTCTTATTAAATGTATCCAAGGTGATTTGATTACTCTCTTCACTCTTGGATCCATACAACCTGCTAAAAGAGGGAAAACAAGGAGTATGGTTAGCATAGATAAAATCAAAGTGGTTTAAAGGCTTACCTTGTGTCTCAGGGTTATCTCCAAGCAAAAATGTGGAATAAATGTTCAAAGATGGTATATGGTAAGTGAAAGTGATAGTCTTGTCATCCATATACTTCTCTTTGTTCACTTGATCCTCATTTTGATGAGATTCTTCTTCTACCTTTACAAGTTCTTCTTCCACTTGATCTTGCTTTTCAATGTTTTCCATGGGAACCTCCTCAACTAGCTCATCTTTACATTCAGATATGGCATCATCACCCTCATAACTCTCACTTGAATTTGGAATTGAAGTACTAGAGAGCTCTTCTTGTGCTTGTAATTGATTCATCAAGTTGACCATATACCCCATTTTCTCCTCTAGCACTGATACACTTTCATTTTGTCTAATTTGATTTTGCATCAGTTGATTTAGGCTTTCTGCCATTTGTTTTTGATCATGTATCAGTTCTTCAAGAAGCTTATCCATTTTTTCTGAACTTGAGGGTTCTGAAACTGGAGAAGATTTTTGTTGAGGATATTGATAATATTTTGAAGCTTCATATTCACGCGTGTAAGGGTCTTGATATGGAACTTGACACTGATCATTCATCTCCCATCCAAAGTTGGATTGGTGCCTCATTCCCGAATAGTATGTTCTTGTATAGGGATCTTGTCCTTGGAAACCATTGAAAGATTGAGCACCAGATTGTGTCCATCCTCCTCCTCTCATAGCTTGTTCATGGTAAGCATATGGATTTCCTTGCGTATGACACACTCCACTTGTATTAATAACTCTAGCTTCAGCTACCTACAAAACAAGAGCAGTGAGTTTGTTAAGTTTATCTTCAAGACTACTCCTACTTACCTCATTTACTCTTGCATTAGGATTCATGCAAAGTTGTCCATAACCAAAGGATCCTCTCATAGCTACCTGAAAACACTAACACTTCAAAGGAAAAGGTTAATAACAAAGCACACCAAAAATCCTAAGAAAATCTAAAACAAACTAAAAGAAAAAATATAAAAACACTACAAATACTAGCAAAATAAAGGTGAAGTTACCAATCCCCGGCAACGGCGCCAAAAATTGGTGCGACCGTAGCCGGCACGCAATTTAAACCCTCTTGTTGTCAATTGTAGCACTGGTAAATAAGGGTATCGTTCTAGACCGGGGATTGAGAGGGCTCACTTCTAATTAACTAGCTTGGAAATAAAACTAAAACTAAAAATAAAAATCCTAAATAACACAGAATAAATAAATAAGAAAAATACTAATGGGGGTTAAAAAATAATAATAATAAAAGGAATAAATAAAATAAACTAATAATGAAAATAATGAGAAACCGCAGATATGAGAAATATGTTAGGGAAATAAAAAATCCACCACTAGATTAGGTCTAAATATAATATTTATTTCTAAGTCATCCTTTAATCATGAGAAAGAGATCGACCAAGTTGCACACCAAAAGCAGGTCTATACACCTTATATTACTTCCCTTAATTAATTAATACGACAAATCGCCAATATTAACCCTATTAAATACTAGCAGTATAGCAGCAACAAGCGGCTCCTATATTTAACTAGATTTAATGCATTAAGTGTAAGTGGAAGGCTGTCAATCTAAGTACCCAAACTAGTACAAAAAGTATGTCTAGCTGTATTTCCTTTTCTTGACCCACACGTATCGAAACGTTTTTCCACTTCGGTTAGAATCACAAAACGATTAGGTGAATTGTTATCTAACCTAGCTGCAATTTATACATATAAATTCTAGTATATTTAGATGGCCACCTAGCAAGCAATTAATCCTACATACTGTCACTTATGAGGTACCAGAACAAGGCATGCACCAAATAAACTATACTTGACAGAATTATACATATAAACGATAGCAATTAATATAGAGTCAAGAAAAAATCTCACGAAACAAAGAAAATAAAATTATAATTCAAATCATAATCTAGGGTTTCAATTCATTCCCTAACAATAAACAATCAGCCAACCATAATTAAAGAATTAATTACACAGAAATATATATTAAAAATAAGAGAAATAAATAACCGGAATTAATTTTGGATAAAAGATCAAGAATTTATTCAGATAAAAATTAATTTTATCTGAAATAAATTCTACCGGTATTAATTTCCTCTTATTTTCTCTTCCTTTTCGTGCCTTACTTTCTGTGCCAAATTCTTTTTCTTTTTCTTTACTCTCGCTAACAAGGCTGACGTGCGTCGCTGTGCTTCCGCGGGGCTCTTCGTCCTTCCTTCTTTGATTTCTGTGCGGCGTGTTTCCTTGTGCTTGAGTGTCGTCCGTGCCGAAGGCTCTCTTTCCTCTGCCGAGCATGTGAAGGCTCTGCCTCCTTCGACGCACGCTTCTCAGAGTCCGAGCCTCTGAAGGCCCTACTCTCTTGCTTTCGACGTCCGTCTCTCCTATCTGTGTCGTCTCACAGAGCCTCGGAAGGCTCTGTCGCGCCCCCTCTCTCTCTGCGTCTCTTGTGCTTTTTATAATTTGTGTTCTCCGTCCACCCTTCACGCTGCTTCTTTTATTTTCGTTCCTGCCCCACCTCACGCCACGTCAGCCCTCGTCTTACTTTTCTCTTCCGTGCTAAGCTGTGCGTCGAGGCCTGCTTGGCTTAGTTTTGATTGTTCCAGGCCTTTGGGCCTTCGACCTTCGGCCGTTGGTAATGGGAAAGAGCATAAAGAACTATTCAAAAAGTCCTAGAGTTGCACTCTCTCTCTCTTTTAAATCCCACTTTAAATGTGGTTCTTGTTCTTGTAACCACCACTGGTGGATTTTATCCTTGTAAATAATTTACTACACTACTCTGATTTAATTATGGTTTGAGTTTCTCGTAAGTTGTATTTTTCTCTTTTAGCCTTAGCACTCGGTACTGGAACTATAGGAGTGAACCGATCTGGTACTAAGTATGGCGGTAATATCTCTGAAATTCACGGTTTTTGTAACACCCCCAAATTTCACTCCTGAAAAAAAAAATTTTTGAAAGAATAAAGCGGAAGCTAGGAGCGAATTTGGGAAATGTTACCGCCACATCTAATACAAGATAAATGTCAACCATCTATCTCATGTTAGATGCAAGGCTAAAACCTGTCAAACAATCAAATCTGAATTTTAAAGCATAACAACGTTACGAGAAATTAAAAGTCAATTACAAAATCCTTGAAAATTTAAATACAATACTTGCAACTTCCAAGGAGAATACAATTAAACAAACAAATCCCGAAGGATGGTTATCCGGATCGCCTACTCACTCAAATCAAGCCTTCCACCCCAAAACAGTAACCGATCTTAAACCTGCACAAGAGGTCTGCTCCCCACCATTGGTGGATCATCACAGGACCCATTCAACCAGTGTAGTATCAGTACGGGTCCAATACTGAGTAAGTCTCGCTACCCTACCTTATAGGAGAGATATCATCAAGTGCATATTAAATTATAGTACAATACGTTAATACAATATCATACATACTCACAACCCACAGCATGAATATTGCCATACACTCATAGTAACATATAAAACATATGCAACATCTCATTTAACATATAAGCGTGGAATAACCGAAATAATAAGTGACTCATTATGCACATAAACAGCATGTGGAAAGATAGACAATAAAAGCTGGCCATGGTCCAATTAGACTTATTCTTTATTCTCATTAATAGTATATTCATTCCACACATATTCTTTAATAATCCATGTAAGCGCGGGGACCCCACTATTATAGCCGGTGGACCGGAAATCAACACTCAGGGCAGAACGCCTCTGAGCACTATTATAGCCGGTGGACCGGAATCAACACCCAGGGCAGAACGCCTCTGGCCACTATTCTAACCGGTGGACCGGACTGGCCCCGACTTACATGGTGTTTCGCTGTAAGTACTTAGTATTTTTCCTGTGGATTACTTCATTCAGATTCATTCAACGCATTCTTTATTAGTCCATGTGAGCGCGGGAGCCCCACTATTATGGCCGGTGGACCGGAAATAAACACACAGGGCAGGACGCCTCTGACCACTATTATAGCCGGTGGACCGGAATCAACACCCAGGGCAGAACGCCTCTGGCCACTATTCTAACCGGTGGACCGGACTGGCCCCGACTCACATGGTGTTTCACTGTAAGTATTTAGTATTTTCCCTGTGGATTAACTTATTCGTTTGGGTCTGTCGAGCCGAGATCCCCCACTATTATAACCAGTGGAACGGGTGTAAACACACAGGGCAGAACGCCTCTGACCACTATTATAGTCGGTGGACCGGAACGAAACGCACAGGGCAGAACGCCTCTGACCACTATTATAGCCGGTGGACCGGAACGAAACGCACAGGGCAAAACGCCTCTGACCACTATTCTAACCGGTGGATCGGACTGGGCTCGGCTCAACATCTTTCGCTTTACGTGATTAATGTCTTATTCGTGTCTTATTAGTTCACATCACACCCTTGACATGCGTAAATCATTCTCTTTATACTGTACACATCACAACAAATAAAATCCCACATTCATAACTACACTTTAGTCAATAAATACCCATAATAACACCAAACAACTCTAAGCAACCATAACCAACCCTAATTGTCCACACCAAACCGTGGTTAACCACTCTTAACCCTATTTTACCATAAAAACCATACTTAGCCATCCCAAACCTTAATCATCCTCGACAAATCACAATTAGCTACTCCAACCCTACTTAATCACAACGACCCAGAGTTAATCACTCCAAACCCTAATTATGTCTCCTCCATACTCTTATAATACTCCACGTACTATTCTCTGTCCAAAACTGTTAAACACCCAAATCATACTTGCATTACCTTCCTTACATCCCAAATCAACCTATCGTACGTAAATTTTGCTCCCACGCAAACGTTACACATCTCACACAACCTCTCGAACTTTTCATACAACCCTAAATCCCATACAATCATTAACTCCCATGCAAAACCCTAATTCCACCATGCAGACCCGAGTACCACCATCAAAACATTAATACCACCATACAACCATAATACCACCATGCAAACCCTAATACCGCCATAAGCCATTAATACCACCATGAAATCACAAGTACCACCATACAAACCCTAATACCACCATGCGAACCCTAACACCACCATTCCAACCATAATACCACCATGCAAACCCTAATACCACCATAAGTCATTAATACCATTGTGCAATCATTAATACTACCATACGAACATTAATACCACCATACAAACCCTAATACCATCATACAACATTAATACCTCCATAAAATCATAAATACCACCATACAACCCGAATACCACCATGCGAACCATTAGTACCGCCCTAGAACATTAATACTATCATACAAACTTCAAGACTCCCATGATGGTTCCCAACTCATATTACCATTTATCCTATTATGCATGTCCTAGGGGGCCATAACATAATACATCATAGACATCATACATATACATGTCATGCTCATATCATGGGAACACATACAACATACCTCAATCTCCAAGCTGCGCTACACATAAGGCAAGTTATACACAAATCATATAATACATGGCATAGCATGGCATACACAACATTCAACACATCCATGTCACACATAGCACAAGGCCATTAGCTTCGACCTTACTAAACACCCACAAGTAGAGGTAAGTAGAGACTTACCTGGATCCGAAGCTAGCTAAGCGACGTAAGAGGGAGAGAGATCCCTAGCTCGTGGATCCACGAGAAAGCTTTCCTAGATCCGATAGAAATCGAAAACTAAATTAGAAACTATCCTATCAATCAATAATTCACATACTCTAATTAAATACGCACAAACAACACAAATGATCTCTCTTAGAAAATGTGTCCAAAGCTTAGAACTTAAAAGCATAGCTTTGTTAAGATTTAAGGTTAAAACTAAATAAAAACGGATTAATACAAATATCCCTTGGGACACTTCAACTTAATTTGGAAAGCCTGAAAAGAATAATCGATCATAAGTTAATTTATCGAAAATAACTTATTTATTAGATTTTATAACTAAATAGGTAATCCAACTGTTTACATAGAACCAAATTCAAACCGATTAGGTTAAAACAGAATTTAAATGGTTTAAAACCCAAAGATAGAATTCGATTAGATAAATACACGTAGCAAAAATCAATTTTATAAAATCATCCCCGAAAATTAGGGTTTTTAATACTTAAACCACAAATCAGCCAAGTCACTTTGATTATCTCAAATTGATAGTTTAAAACACAATTAAACTAATTTTAGATAAATCTATACAATCAAATTCAACAAACGATCTTCCGATAAATCAATTCCAGATGATCAATTTTCAAAATTAGGGTTTTAGAGTCTACGACATAAACACAGGTAATTCAAATCAATTAATTCAAATTAAAGGTATTATAATACAATTAGTCTCATTTCAACTACTTTTATAAATTTAATTTTAGAAAACAACTATACAAATAACCAATTTCATAATCTCACTTAAAAATCTAGGGTTTTAAGCCCGAAAATATGATTCGGTAAAATTATATAAATTTAATCAAATTGAATGTTTAGAAATGAAATTAAACACATTTTATAACATATCAAATAATCAATTGCTCAAAACCGACGAAAGAAATACACAATTTAGCCTAATTAGGGTTTTTGAGCCCGGAACGCAAATCCGATTAATTCTTGCCAAAACATATCAATTGACGGTTCGGAAATGTAATTAAACATATTCTAATGTAATTTATATAGTCAATTGAATAAAATAACCCGATTTCCCAAACCAATTTAAACCCGCGGGAGTTTTGACCTAAAAATCCAATTTCGGTCAATTACGCACAATTTTCCCAATTCAACACTTCTAATATAAAATTAAATATATTTTAACCAATATTATAAAATCAATTGAGCGGAACGACTCAATTATACGACCCAATTTCATTACACCCAAAATTTGACCTAGGAATCAAATTCCGATAAAACCTACATAAATTTCTCAAATTGACGGTTCCAAAATGAAATTGGATACATTTTAAAACATATTGTATAATTAATTTGTCCAAAATCGCGAAAACGAACGAATCCGAAAAATTTGGGCATAACCCGGCTAAAAATCCAATTTTTCCAAAATCTCAACATAACCATACAATTAACCTATCCAAATCAATCTTACAGCATATATATACATAATCAAACAACTCATTTAGCTTTTTATAAGCTAATCACACCCAATTAATCAAAACAAGGGTTAGGGTTTTTCGGAAATTATACCAAACGAAAATCAATGAATCGGGGCAAGGGAAGGCCGGGGAAGCTCCGTCGGGGAACGGGGACAACTCGCCGGTGGTCGGCGATGCTTGCCGTGGCCGGACGACGACAGCAAAGCCTGGGTTGCTGCTTGTCGCGACTGCAGCGCGCGGTTGCTACTGCCTTCTTCGGCTGCTGTGCGTGGCTGCTATGCGCGGCTACATGCAGTTGGTGGCGACGAGGGCAGGCGGGGTTGGAGGCCGGTCGGTGGTTGGCGAGGAGGAGCTGAGGAGATGGAGAGGGAGGCTGGGTCGGCTAGGGCTTCAGGCTGCAACACAGGACGCACAGGAGAGGGTCGGAGTAGGGAAGAGAGAAAGAAAAAGAAGGGAGGGGGGCGCCGGTCGGGGGCCGGTTGGGTTTCTTTTTTTTTCTTTTTTTTTTCTTTTTTTTTTACAAAACAAGTATCAAATAAAATATTAAAAGCTTAAAAATTAATATTGGAAGATTTTATCTAAAATTCATCAAACGAAAATTATTTCGTAAGTTTCCGAAAGCTTAAAATAAATAAAACAACTATATACAAAATTTCGGAAACATTTTTGGCAGAATTTACCAACGAACATAAAAATTGTATTATCTACGAAAATACGTTATAAGACCCCGAAAAATTATTTAAAAACATATACTAAAATATTTAAGTCAAATTCGAATAACCCAAGGCTAATTTAAATAATTTCCGAAATCGGTTTTCCGTAAACCAAAAAGCATAAAACGAAAGGGAATTAATTCTAGAAAGAATTTCATAAATAAACTCCGAAAATCTTTTTAATTTAAAACTTTCCAAAAATATTAACGATTACCGAAAACGAATAAAGCTAAAGCCGGAAATATTTTCTACGGATAAAATTATTAAAATAAATTTAACTATTTAAACAGAAATTCTATAACTTAAATATTATATTACGTTAACGATATGTAACTTCAAAACAAAGCCGGAATCACACGACGAAGTTATAATCAAAACGAATTTAAAATATTAAAAATCGAAATACGAGAAAGAACGGGAATATATATTTTTAACCGAAGATCAAAATCATAAGAATATAATAAAATCATTGTCGTGAACGAATTTGTCTAGAATGATTCGCAACGACAATGATTAATTACATTCAATTATGAATTCGAAATCATCGATAAATCCGTAAAACGAATCGAAATTAAAATAATTATTTTTTTACGTCAAATTATGCTAATAAAATCATTAAACTTAATAAATCTGGATTTTAAAAATACGGAGTATTAAAGTTTTATTTTTTTGCTTCCGCTAATTCATTTTATAAAAGGAAAACTTTCAGTAGTAAATTTTGGGGGTGTTACACATGTGAGTTAATATTATGCTGTATTAGTTACATGATGTTCACTGGTTTGTTGCAGTACCCAAGTGGCTCAGTTGTTGTGCTAACCAAACATTTTATATTCATTTTTAGGTTACTATAGTACCCATGATTCTTGGTCATTGCAATTATTAGAGTGACCCCTAATTTAATCTATATTGATCATTCCACCAACTTATGTGGTTCATGGGCGTGTTTTATTTTGAATGTGAGAGTATCAGTAAGGTTGGATATCTTTCTCCCATATACGAGGGAAAGAAGAAAGTTTATAATACAAATGGTTCCCTGATCTCAATGTAACTTAATAAATGGATTTGTGTAATCACCTAAGTATGGGTTTTCTTTTGAGGCATCTCATATCATGAGTATTTATGTGTGTATACCATCTACCTTGTCTTATGAATCATGTATGTTATGCATGCATTAGTTTATTGGTGTGTATTGCCTATGTAATTATTAACTGTCATTTATATGGGTGTTGTTTATTCCTACAAATAGATATTACTTTGTCCGCGTGTATATGATGATTCAATGCTTCATTCTACTTACATGCATGGCGAGTGTTTTATAGGTTGGTTTAAGTTTATGGCTATTTGATCTCTCTCTCTCTCTCTCTCTTCCTCCCTCCCTCCCTCCCTCCCTCCCTCTATCTCTCTCTCTCTGCTTTTAGTCCTCCGTTTTCTATCATATATGTTCTCTCGTCTCTATTTTTGCAACCTTGTATCATTGTAGATTCAAGTGTTGCTCACATATGATCTTTAGGTATGAGTTTACTTTTTACCTTACACCCAAAATGAATTAGGTATAAGGATTATATTTTCTATGTTAGATACGGCGTGACACCCATCATTTTATTATTAATGCCTCCACAAAAAAAAAGGTCAAAAATTTTGGATTGTTACACACATGATTATTCCTAGGACTAGATGTTGTCTTATTTTGTAGGTAATTATTGATATGATGCTTGAGGTGAGTAAATCTAGGTTGGTATAGTGCATAATAATCATAATATCTTCTCTTTGGACTTTTAGTCCACTATTTTTTTTATCATCTTTATTCTCTTTTCTTATGTTTCTTAACCTTGTGTTATTATGAAATCAAGTATTTTTCTCACCTAATTGCTATATATAAGTTACTTCTAACCTTATATTCATCATTGATTGGGTATATAGAATACATTTTTAAGTTACATTTTTTATAAGTTACTTCTAACCTTATATTTATGGTCAATGTAGTTACTAATAGAGCCAAGTTATTTTATGAAAGTTAGAATATTATAATGACCTAGATCAATTAGATTTTATTATTGAAATAAAATGATGTGCATACTCGTTGTCTAAAGATATGCAATGTTGGCCTATGCCATCAAATTGGAGTTGGCTTCCAAAACAATTTAAGAGATTAACAATTAAATATAAGATAATCGTAACGAGGAGTTAGGGCTTTCACGTATATATTTTAATAATTCTACTTACTATTTCACCACTTGAATATTGTAGCCTCCATTGTTAAATTGTTCCATCAGTTTGACAAATTTCACGGTGACATCAGAGGTGGCGGAATAAAGAAAAAGGAAATAAATTGTTTCAAACACGCATAAATCATCCTCATCCTTTTCTTCTTATCTTTCATTTTGGTGTTGGTCAGTATCATAACTTGATATGGGGCACCTGTCGACAGGCCATTTGATAACCGAAGCTTCGATGCCTTTGTATTGTGTAAAGAGAGAGGGGGGGTGGGGAAAGGAAAGAAAGAACGTTATGCTGCTCCCGACGGTCTGCGTAGCGATCAATGATAGAGGCGGCGCCGGAAATCCAGTGGACCGGCGACGTGTCCTAAACGCCCTCAATTGTTGACGTTTGTACTAGTGTTGCATGCTAACCAGTAACCGCTAGCGGAAGGGGGGAGTTCGACTCCCCGGAGTAATTCGAATTCATCTCAAAAGGGTAATATATTCGTCTTACCCGTCATCTTCAATCCTAGGCTAACACAACGAAATAAATCTAACATATACTTCAGAAAAGTGTAGAAAAGATGCGTTCGTAACCGCGATGCTCGCAATAACTCAACCCTTTAATCAATAATTTTAATCAAATTTGTATACTATAATTATTTAAATTATTATAATTATTTTATCATAAGATGTTCATATAATTTTTTTACGCCTGATATATATAGATTAGAAAACTCATAATATATTTTATTAACTTTTTTGTTAATTTAAAAATTATTTTAATAATTTACATGCTTATCAAAAAGTTAATAAAACTAATTTTATTATTATGCCTATATTATTTATTTGAAAATAAAAAAATAATTAATGGATGAATAATAAAAGAGAAAAAAAAAGAGTTAAAGTAAAAGTTAGACAACAACTTTTTAAAATAACATTTTTTAGACCAAAAGTTGAATTATAAAATGAAATAATTTTAAAGGGGTGATTCTCAATTATAGTATCATTGGTGTTATGTAGTCATATACCATTCTTAGTTTTATCACACCGTCCATTTGAAAGCAGACAGCTTATAATTTTTAGCAAAATAATATTAAATTTTAGAGCAAACAATATTTAAATTGACTAAAATATATCTATTAAAATTCAAATAACTTTATTGTTATAATTAAGATATATTAACAAAGTAAGTTGAAGATAATATTTTTATTAATTTTGTAAGATAACTTAATTATATTACAAGAGGATGATAGGTCTCGTGTGAAAGGGAGGGTTAGAGGGATTAACTTGTTGATTCACGGAAACTTTATTTTAACTAGTTATAAAAGTATTTGGATGACAAAGTTATTAGATAAAACTTTTGGATAGATTATTATAGTATTATTTGGGAGATAAAACTTGTTAAAGGGTTATTAAGATAATTTTTAAAATAAATTCTTAGGAACTTTTGGATGGATTAATCTTACCAAACGTTACACTGCTTCAAAATTTCTTCTAGAATCGAATTGTTCGGATTCTATATATTAATAGCCGTATTCATATTGAGTTGTTGGTTAGTCGTTGATCCTGGAACATGTATTCTAGAACGTCTAGCTAAGCCTCTTGTCTTTCTTGGAATGGCAAACCAGCATGGTTAACGACAGAAATACTCATGGGTCGTAATGATATGATGATGATCAGCACTCTCTGCAGTTGGTGTTTGGTGAGGACGAAAGTCCACCGAGTTTGGAGAGAAAAAGGGTAATGTCATGGTAGGCGGAAGGGATTTTAGTTCATCGATCGAGGGCAATGAAAGGAAGAAGGAAAAAAGAACCACAAAACTGTAAAAGCAAACCAAACGCTGTAGAAGTAGATGACTTACAACTGCACCACACATGATGATCATTTTAACAAAATATATCTCCGAAAACAACGGCCCCTGCCACAAAAGAGAGAGAGAAGATCACTTTCCAACATCTGCGTTGTTCCTTTCTCTTATCCCTCGCCGAATGGGGTTAGGTAGAGACATTAGAAGCTTCCAATTAGATAATAATTTCGGCCTCTTCATCCTGTTGCTTTTTGGCAGAGGAAAATTGTCTGACAAGGCTCCTCAATTATTATACACCCTATTTCTCTTCTGGATGTCCCCACATTCTTACACCATTTCCACTTTCAATACATTAATATGTTGTATCTCCACTTATACTCTTATTAATTGTAGAGTTTTAAATCTGTCAAAATCATTAATTTTTTTATAGTTATATATAAAAAAATTATGGCATTAATCAATAAAATGATAAGAGTATAAAACTATCCATATGAAATGATGATATGTCAGTCATTTTCTTAAAATTATGAGAGAAAGGGAGTAACTATTACTAATTTTATTATGAGAGAAAGTTAGAGAATATGAAATGAGGTGGAGGATATATAGAGTTGAGAGGTTACAATCATAATAAGAAAAGCTATAACAACTGATGAAAATGATAAGAGTATTAAACCTATGATTTAATAAAATACAAATTCATAAGATATGCATCCATAATATGTAAATAAGTTATTTACAACATTACCCCTTAGATGTACATCTTCTGATATTTACAACATTTCCTCCAATAAGAGGATATCTTTAAAATATTGTCTCATTAAAAACCTTTCTAAGAAAATTTAGTATGACACAACCATAGCTAAGGAAAATAGTGTACTTTTCTCCCCCTCAACTTAGTATATCTCCTTCATATTTCATATTACGTATGATTCTATTTTTATGTACAAATACACTTTAATAGTGCTTACATTTAAAACTTTGCCAGTAAAAACTCTAGGGGGGACAAAAACTTGGTTTCTGTATAAAGACATGTATCACCCAATTAACTTTTAGATTATTTCTTTATGAAAACTCACTTATATTCAATTGGTATAACACCTTTAAATGTTAGACCTCTTGTCTATATAAATCATGCTTATTAAATGGATACATTTAATTGTTCCTACTCATTAATCGTTTATCCAACAACATTCCATAATGTGTCGGGAATAATTCTCAATTTTATCCATTATTGGTTATAGCTATTTAGGTAAAGACGTGACCTATGTCTACCTTATACCGTCTTACATTAGTGTAAGGATAATTTATGGATATTTCATTTATCGATAAAATCTATTCTTATATTATATTCATATGGGCAAATTAAATCATTGTGACAAGTTTTTTTTTTTATCCTTTTTAAAGGACTATAACTCTTCTTTTGAGGGTTTAGCTCTTTGGAACCATATCATACGCTTCTAGCGCATTTATACCATACTTGCCACAAACTTACTTGAATCCAACACAATGACTTCTATGTGAGTTGTAGCTTATGTCAAAATATATAGTAATTTCATAATTTTTTTGGCCATAACAAATGCAAGTTGTAGTTAACATACCTCTAGCAAGCATAAGTATGATCAAGTGTACTTTGATTTTTCTTTGGGTCCATATCTCATAGAAGACATCTTCTAAGTGTTTACTTGCTTTATAATCACAATCTCATATTCTTTACACTTGAGGCCAAGAAAACAAACATTTCTAGCCTTCTTTGTGGATCAATTTCATATTCATGGGAGAGTGTAGGTACACATAAGACTCATCTAATTTTTTTTTTAAAAAAAGCATTAGATTCATCCCAATTGGCATGGTTTAAGGGATAATGTGGTATGTGATTGGTATATACCAAAACTCTTTACATGCATATTAGCATGAGATTTCTAGAACTCACTAGGTTTTTATGCTTCCAACTTAAAGCATTGATTGTATTTTTATCCTAATTGGATGATTATTCACTTTTGCGCCATTGTAACAGTATCAATAGCAAAATATAACATATGACTTTACATTGATGCATCATTAAATACTATGGTATATTTAAGTAGTCTACACGTGTCCAATTGAATTCTATAAGGACATAGGAGATTTTGTATTTTATTATATTATGACAACTATAAATTCGCCAAAATAATGTCGTTCATATGAGATCACCAATTAAATATAATCTTATGTTTCTAAGTGGGTGGTCGTGTAAGTTTCAATGATGTTTCATATTATTTTTGCACTAAAATGATTTCATTTCTAATGTCATGAAGATAATATTTTATGGTCTACTAACTTCTAATTAGTGACACCTTTTGGTTTTTCACGTATACCAAATAAATATAGTGTGCATTTATCTCGAGCAGACTTTTAGTCAATCTTGATAGTAGCAATACCATAAAATATTTACAGATAATAGTAATTTCTCCAAGAAATTAGTTGTAATATCATGCATAATTTTTTTATCCAATTATTTCTTCATAAAACCCTTTAATAAGTTTATCATGCCATATACACATGCACATTCTTGTTAATTATAAGATCATTTTAATTGAACAAATTGATCATCTAGATTGTATTTAGATATATGAAACAGGGAGCCTTTAGCCTCTACTGTTAAATACTTATGTCAAATGGAAAACTTTAGGTTTCAACCACTAAACTAATAAATTCACGTGAAGCTTCAGTCTTTGACCATAAAACTACTTATTAGATAGAAAATTTTAGGCTTCAACCATCAAATTCCTCTACCCACAATATAACTGGGAATATTTTGTAAATATTCCAACCATTGCGGTGGTAGAGGAGACTTGACTATGGTAGGTTTTAACCTCTACTAATTGCAAAGTAGGCGTATAGTCATGAACACTTGGCTAAAAAGACTATATATAAATCCATCATCACTATTTTATGATTAAAATAAATACTTTAAATATTGTGAAATTAAGATTTTACAAAATAAATTGTGAAAATTAAAATTACATAAATAGAAAGTGAAAAAATAAAATGATTGTGGAGGTACACATACCACCAAATAACTTGATCTTTTGGATCAAAATGTACTTGATGTATTCAATACCATTTGATATTCTCGACTGATACTACATAAGTCTTGAAATACTTTTAACTATTTGATATCTTTGATCAATCTACTTATAAGGTATTTATTATCTTTTAATTATTTGATCTTTGGGATTGAATTGTGCATAAGGTCTTTTGGGCCATTAAATCATTAGATGAAGGTTTTTCCTTCCACCTCATTTGTGTCAATATCCTTTCATACCTTAGGTACATACTTGTAAATAATATAGTTGGTCAGAAGCTTCAAACTTCTACTAACACTTGTGCAATCACCCATCCATACTTCACGTATGTGGGAAAATTTAGCCACTTCTAGTGGTCATCCATTAACTTCAAATAATTGAGGTTTGCATTATATTCTCCAACCAACTTTAGGTGATGAGATATGTAAGTAGTGATGGGCGATAAGATTGTTGATCTATCATTTTCATGTACATGGTGATGGATAAGGAGACCGTCAATCCATCATTTTTAAATTAAAGTAATTTTATTAAAATTTTCACTTTATATGGATTTCCATCATATTTAAATAATGGATATCTACATATAGTGATGGACAATGTAACCACCAATCTATCATAAATCTATCACTTTTAATCTTTCAATTGATCATATTATATCCAATTTGAGTTTATAGAAAGGGAGACTTTTAGTCTTCTACCACTATTTATTTTTATCTTCCATATTATAATTGAAAGGGAGATCATCGTACATACTATCAAATTAAATTATATATTATCAATTTATCCAATTAAAATCAATAAAAATATTGATTAACATAAGATTAAAATGAAGGTGAAAATAAAAAAGAAGGTTCCCTTGTTCTTAGTAGATTCTAGAGCTATAATACTATATCCTCCTTGAAATGCTTAATCAATTCAAATTAAGTGGGAAAACAATGTTCTTGAAATTTTATTGACTATAAGATATATCACATATGCGACCTTTCATATGCTTGTAAAATTTGAGATTTCACATAAGAAACAAAAATGGTAGATTAATCTTATATGATACATAATAATCATATCCATATAGAATAATAACTAACAAAAATATATCACTCTCTTTTATTAAGCATTGATTGAACTCTACATCAATTCCATGTTCATTAGTTTATACGCACCTCGACGCCTCTAACAAGATCAGCACTAAAATGTAATATTTTTTTATCTAGAGCATAATCGTGATGTTAATGTGTTGTAATATTGAAAAATTCAAATATAGATAATACAAACAACATAGATATGTAGAGAGAATGAAATTTATTATTCTACATATATAATATTCTACGTATATAATACCCATACTTACTATATTCATTATGAGAAAGAGCTACAGAATATAAAATGTGGTGGTTAATTACATCCCTACTGTTATTTGGGTTTTAAAGAAGAACAATTAGAAAGCCTATGCATAACTTTAATCAGCTGCTTACATTGTCTATAGCTAGTTAATTTTAAAATGAAATCTTAATTAGATTATATATGTGTATCACTCCTACCCTTAATGATCATAACCTAGATTCAATGAAATTTTTACATAATATCATAGTTGTATATTTGTGAAAGACATTTATAGGAGGATCCAAAAAAAATACGTTTTTCCATTTTATAGAGGACTTGTTATTCATTGTACAATGAATGAGAATAGTGATTGAGAGTGTTAATTCATACCAAAACAATATATGTTTTACCATTGAAAAGGATTAGGAGAGGTAAGATAACAAAACGACATGCAATTATCCAAAAATGAATAATAATAATAATAATATAAGCCACATTGTTGTCATATTTGACGCTCCTATATCTTTAGCCTCATGGAGTATTCTGACTCTACTGTTTAAAGAATAACACCACATGCAAGGTATAGTCTAGTGATATTATTATGACATCTTAGATTTTTTGTTTAAATTGAAATATATTTTAGTAGGATAATAAAAAAAATAAAAAAACATATCATAATATTCATTAGTTTCCCCCTATAAATAGATATTTATATTAATATGCTTTTGGTAAAATAATGTGGAATATTGCCTTGCTGCCTTCTCGTGAAGAATCTCTCGTAATGATAATGTCTGGTACAAAAATGAATAAAATGGTGAACTAGGATTTGAAGAGCATTTTGGTAATTTTGACCTATTTTATCTTTTACAAATAATTGAATGCTATGATGGCCATAGAACTTTATAGTAAGCACATCAATGAAGGCAATTATAAATAAATATGGCAAGTTAGTTTTTTTTTAAATCACAATTAACATAAGTAAAATATAACAATACGGTAAAATATAGAGGCACCTATGATAAAACATAAAATTAATATTGGTAAAATATAAGTATCATAATGATGAAACATAATACAATAACGATGAAATACAAAGACAATTATGGTGAAACATAACATGTTAGTTTTTTAAGGAAAATTACAACTAACATGAGTAAAGCATGGAAGCAATAATGATGAAACATGAAAATAATTATGCTAAAACATGAAAATAATTGTGGTAAAATATAAAGATAACAATGATAAAAAAAACCAAAAGTATGATAGTGGTGAAATATAATTGTAACAATGGTGAAAGCAATTTTACCATAAAATATCATAACAATTGTGAGACATAACTATAATTATGTTAAAACATATAATTATATTTTATATAATATTTTTTTAGTTAAAGTATACTAATATTGATATCTAGTTGTAGGAAAAAAAATCAAAATTTAGGCGGGATGGATGCAAAATGGCAATCCACAACTACTCCACCATCACCACATCAACATCACACCGTTATTAGGGGGATGGGACACATCAAGATTGTTTGGTCGGATGGATTGAGTTGGGCTAGGAATAGTGGTGCTAAAATGGTCAGGTTAGTTCAAGATGAGTGTTTCTAAGTTGGAAATAGTCGGGAGACGTTAAGTTGAAGAGGCCCAAATAGAATAAGTCAGTTCAAGACAGATGTCCCTAAGGCAAGCCGAGATGAGTTGGAACAAGATTTAAGATTGTAAATAAGTTGAATCAAGCCGAACTCTATCGTGCTCAGGCTCAATTTGTTTAACTAAAGAACAAGACAAACTTAACTTTTAACTAGCCAAACCAAGTCAAACTTATGAGCCTAGGCTATAAATGAGTCAAGCCCTATTTTTTTAGGCTCAAGCTTAAATTTTTAATAAACAAGCCTAAATGTGAGGCTTAAAATCATCTCATTTAACTACGAATAAGTTAAACCAAAATTTTAACGAGATGAACTTTTACAGTCCTCGCGACCATGATGGGCCAAAATAGGATAGAACAGCTAGATGGATGGGAAGGATAGAATAGGATGAGTCAAGACATGCCTAGAATGGTTGAGATAGTCGAGTAAGATGAGTTGGATTAAGTGATGGTTGAATGGTGGGGGAGATGGGGGGTAAGCATGTTGGTGCTAAACCTAGTGGTTGTGGTGGTGAAGGTGATGGTGATGTAGTGGGGGTTGTGGTATAGTTGAGGTGATAATCATTAAATTGTGACAACTCATGAATTTACCTATACTAGCCCACTTTTAATAAATATTCCATCATGGATTGACCCTTGTTAATCGATGTAAAATACTAATCCTCTAACTCATAAACCTATTTTCATGGATTGAGCTATATAAAACATGGCTAACCAATTCCTCAAATGATCCTTAGTTATTTTAATGTTAATAGCTTAATAGGTAGAGCATTAAGTTTGACAAAAAAACCCATGAATTTTATTCATGCATTCTACACTTCAAAAAGAAAATAACAAAGATAAAGTTCACACAAGTACCATCACATTTGGCCTAATTTTACTTCTGTAACATGTTTTTCAAACAATTTCATCTGATTGTTATATGTTTTAATATTTTTTCCCTTTAATATCATCTCATTGATATTTTTAGTTTTAGATAACTAAAATGATAAAATTTCTAATATCGCATACTTTTTAAGGAAAAAAATTTGAATATTTTAAATAATCATATATATGTTCTACAATTTTTTAGAGTTTTCTTTGACCTTTTTAAAATTTTAATCTTGTATATATTTAGAAAGTTCAAGAAAATTCCAAATAATAAAAAATATTTCAATCCATTTTATAAAAAATAATTCATATTTTTTTATCTTTATATTAATGGAAAAAATATATTTATAGGATGGTATTAAAGTATGAATAAATTTTAAAATACCTAGTACTTATATGAAATTATCAAAAATGCATTTTACGTAAGTGAGTTGAGATCAAATATTATGGTACTTAAGCGATATTCAAAGAAAAAATAAAGTAATCATTATGAGAGAAATATTTGATTTATGCAAATATAGATATGGTTAGGATCGGGCCTTTCTTTTTATCCATCAACTAGATGCATAATAAATTTTCAATTATTGGGCCTCTATTACATTTATATAAGGCATATTTGTGATTTGTAAGCTTTTGATGTCATGTCCGAACTAAAAGCACCCGTCACAATAATTTTATCATCATTTTCGTCCAAGAGCTTTAAATAATTGAGAAAGAGAAGAATGGGCACATAAACATCGCCATGCGTAATAGATAGGTGGTAAAAATTTATTATTATTATTATTATTATTTAGATTTATAGAATACTTGGTGATGACAAAACACCTAGTTAGTGATTCTAATCACTATATAAAATTATTACAACACTAGAAATGGAGGGATAAAAATTAAAATTGGAGATCTTCGGTATTTATAGATGAGTCAACCTCTGACAAATTTTTTTCCAAAAAACAAAAAAGGAAACATGAACATTAGGAAGCGACAATGGAAACATATATATATGTAATTAAATGTGATTATATGATTTTTATCTACTATTAAATATATATATAATCCAAAGCTGGATTTGTTAAACAGTTAGATATTTTATAAAAAATATATATAATATAGGACACTTAATATAATCCTCTAACATCATGGTGCCTTCGAAGAATTCTAAAGCTTAGGGAGATACTCCCAGCTATGTATGTCTAACTGTAACACCCCCAAATTTACTATTGAAAAATTTCGTTTAATTTCAAAAAGTTTATCGGGAATAAGAGATAACACTTGTAAATTCGGGGGCGTTACCGCCACACTTAATACCAGAACGGTTCACTCCTACCGTCTTGGTACTAAGTGCTAAGGCTAAAATAGATTAAACAACAAATACGAGTAGCTAGCATAACACATTCATGGGTAAAACCTAAGTAATACAAAATCAGAGTGCGGAAGTTCAAAGTACAATTCAAGATACGGTTTTAAGGTTTTTGAAAGTTGAAACGACATACACTTAAAACAATAAACTTAAATACATAAGAAAGGTGAAGTGACAACAGACTCCGGCCACGCCACTCTCGATCCCCAAGCTACGTCCGAACTCAGCTCTCGGTCCCGCCCAACGCCTCATAAGCGTCGTAGGCATCAAATATAGAGTCACCTACCTGCACTAGATCAATGGGGCCTTCTGCTCGTGGGAATGAGCAGCACCCATGAAACTGGTGGTCAGTACGCTTCGTACTGAGTAAGGTAACCGAATAACTAAGGCCGAAAAGTCAAAGTACACAATACAAGCATGATCATATAGGCACATAAGACGATACAAATAGTGAGGTCGATTATGTTCCAATTAGACTTATCTTTTAAATTTCTTAATACCATACTCAATTCCACGTACTCTTTATTAATCCATGTAAGTGCGGGTGCCCCACTATTATAGCCGGTGGACCGGAGATATGTACAGGGCAGAACGCTCCTGACCACTATTATTTGCCGGTGGTTCGGTCTCCAGGGCAAAACGCTCCTGACCACTATTATTTTCCGGCGGACCGGTATGGCTCCGACTCACATGGTGTTCCACTGTAAGTATTTAGTATCTTTCCCATGTCTTATCGATTTTATATTTGGTTTGTTGAGCACGGTAACCCCCACTATTATAGCCGGTGGACCGGAAATATATACAGGGCAAAACACTCCTGACCACTATTATTCGCCGGTGGTTCGGTCTCCAGGGCACCCCGGCTCCTGGCCACTATTATTCGCCGGTGGACCGGTCTGGGCCCGGCTCAGCATCTTTCTCTTTAACTGATTAGTATTTTATGGTATCTTTTTCAACAAGTTACCGCCCTAGACATGCATGGCTAACTTCAGCTATACTCATCCTCCCAAGAGGGCCTGTCTCATATCTTGAGACCTTTGCGCCTCCTAACTCGCTCGACATCCTCCCCTTAGTTAGCTTGCTCACTTCGAAAACCCGTCTCCTAAGTGTGTGGGTCTGGGCCCACCACCTTTTACCCCAAAGTCCACTCACTACCTTCCCTTAGGGTGTTATCCAGAAACCCTAACTTGGGCCTATGTGGCCCACCCTTTCCTGCCTCTTGCGTCCAGAACCCTCCTAACACCCTTACACCTTACAACCCCTTTGGTTCAACCCTCACTTATTATTTTAATACTCCACTTTTCTTCTCTCCCCTGGCAACTAGAGCTCTCTCTAAACCCTAACCGCGTCTCCTACACACCCTTATTTTGGTCCAGATACTATTTTTCACTCGGAGCCCCCAAACACCCAAACAACACCTCTCTTACCTTCCACACACCTAGAGGCACCTTTCTATACTTAAGGTTTGCCCCCATGCAGACCGTGACCACCCTATGCAACCCTTATTTCTCCCATCCCTGCTCTAACCGACTTATTTCCCCCTTTTTGTTATTTTCTTTTCACTCTTCTCTGTCATGTTCCCAAAATACGTCACCACACCAAATTCCCTAGCATGCATGTCCTAAGGCCACAACACATCGTAAATTGAAGCACATTCACATTAAACATAACACGGGTAATCACACAGACGTACCTGGATCCATGTTGTGCTACACATAAGGCATATAAGATAGTGATATTTAAAGCATAACACATAAGTACACCACATGAGCATATAAGACATCCACAACCAGTAGTTCACATATCACACAAATGGCCTTAGTTAGACCCTTACCTAGATCGGCGTTGGGCTTGGAGCACGCTCCTACGCCTCCCGAAAGTTCTCACTCGATTCACCTATAAGAGGGAAATACTATGAGTTAATCTCCCTCTATCGGAAATACCAAAACCCCTATCTTACTCTTATCATGGCCTAAAAGTAAGGCTAATATTAATAACTAGTAGTTTATAAATAAAAAGGTAGGGTTATTATTATCCCTAAGATAATTAGTTAAAATTTTCCACTACTCGGAGTAGGCCTTATCATTTTTGCCGTATTATGGTAAGGGTTCCAATAATGTTATTAAAAGTATTAATAATAATAAGAATGCTAATAATAATGGTAGGAATAGTAATAGTAATCGTAATGATAACATTAGTGAAAAAAATTCATGATAAGGATACTACAACGATAATATTAAGGACAATAATAATAATAATAATAATAATAATAATAATAATAATAACAACAACAACAACAAAAACACAGTAGTGATAATAATAACAATAATGATGATAATAATAATAATAATAATAATAATAATAATAATAACAATAAGGATAATACGATGGTAAATACGGTTAGGGTTTTGGATATGGCGAACATAAAGATAACAATAATAATGATAATAATAATAATAATAATAATAATAATAATAATAATAATAATAATAATAATAATAATAATAATAATAATAATAATAATAATAATAATAATAATAACGATAATAATAGCTATAATAACAATAAGAATAATAAGAGTAATAATAATAATAACAAGAATAATAATAATATTAATAATAATAGTGATGATAATAGTAGTGATAATAATAATAAGGATAATAATAGTAATAATAGCAATATTAACAATAATAATAACTTAATAGGGTCTTGTATTACTTAATACCATTAATTAGAAGTTCTTAAGGGTGACGTTAGGACCTGCTAATAATAATAATAATAATAATAATAATAGTAATAAGGGTAGTACTAATAGTAATTATAGTAATAGTATTAATAATAATTAGGTTAATGATAATTATAATAACATTAAGAATAATAGTTAATGATAATATTAAAATTTATTAACCACTTCTATTATTCCAGGTCTAGGGTTTAGGTAGTTGGACCACCTGGCTGGGGTGGTGGCACCAGCGGCGGCGCGGCGGCGGCGAAGGAGGAAGAATTTGGGAAGGGTGGCTATAGAGGCTAAAGGAGGAGAGACTAGGGGAGAGTGAAAGTTTTGGGTGGTAGAGCAAGAAGTCCTGGTGGTTTTGGGGGGTGGTGAAGGTGCTGCAAGTGGCGGTACAGCTGGCGGCGGCGGCGCGAAGGTGGCGCAGGGCTGGAAGGGTTGATTTGGGGAGGAATTTTCGCACGGCCAGGGCGGCACGTGCAGCGCAAGGCAGGGAGTCTAAGGTGGTTGGTTTTGTAGAGGGAGGTGCAGGGAGGATCGTGGTGGCAAGGGTAGGTGGTAGGGGTGGCTGTCGGCGAAGCAAAGGCCGTCTAAAGGTAGGGCGGCGCGCGACTTTGCTCTGTCTGGGTTCCCAGTTGTTGAACCCGATTAAGGCGGTGATGAGGGCTATTTATAGGCCAAATTGAATGGAAACGACAAGCTTCGAGGGGGAGGTTAGGGGTTAGGGTTAGGGTACGTTGTCCGGCATAGTTGGCCGGCGTATGGTCTGAATATTTTCAGACCATGATTGCCTGGGAAAAGGGGGATTTTCGTGCGGGAGAAGGGATGTGTTGTTCGGTCACATCCATGGGGAAGTCAACGGGGAGAAGGGGGCGAAATTACCATAGCTGGAGCTGTCGTTGCAGGCTTTTCTTCCTCCGGCGAGGTTTCGTGTTGCAGGCGGCGAATGACGACGGCGCGAGGAAGAAGAAGAAGAAGAAGAAGAAGAAGAAGAAGAAGAAGAAGAAGAAGAAGAAGAAGAAGAAGAAGAAGAAGAAGAAGAAGAAGAAGAAGAAGAAGAAGAAGAAGAAGAAGAAGAAGAAGAAGAAGAAGAAGAAGAAGAAGAAGAAGAAGAAGAAGAAGAAGAAGAAGAAGAAGAAGAAGAAGAAGAAGGGGTTGGACCGGCGGTCCACGGGAAAAAGGAAAAGGAATGGGGAACCGGCTTGGCGGCGGCGGTTATTTCCCCCATTAATGAAACGCGGCATTTTGGTTGAGTTTTGGGCAAAACGCGGCGTTCGCGTCGGTCAGGCAACGATTATATTTTTCCTTATCGTGACGCGGCGTTTCAGCGACTTTAGTGTCGAAACGCGGCGTTTTGACTCACGGGCGGCTGGGCTCGCTGGGCCGTGGGAGAGAAGAAGGAAGGAGGGTGGCGTTGGGCCGGGCGAGGCCCAAATTCAACGGGGAAGGTAGAAGAAGGAAAAAAAGAAGGAAAAGAAAAAGGGAAAAAGGAAAAGAAAGGCTTTATTTAGGGTTTTGGATTTTGCATAAATTATTTAGAATATTTTTGGGTTGTTTAGAATATTAATATTTATAAAATATTAAATAAATTTTTTCTTGATTTATCATAATTAATTCCCCTTTTCTTTCCAATAAAAGTAGTTTATCTTAAATAAATTTTCTAATAATTCCCTATTCGGCCATGATTTCCTAAATTAGGGTTTTGGGGTATTTCACTAACCCCAACACACATGGGATACCATGCAGAAGGGGAGATTATTCCATTGGTCAGGCCTATAATTTACTATGACCGTGTGGCAATATAGTTCATTGGTATAAGGTAATATGGAACCCGATATCTCTTCCTCGGCAACAAATTCATCTTTGGTTCACTATTCAGAATCGGCTATGCACCAAAGATAGGTTGAATAACATGGGAATGGAGGTTGATGGACAATGTGTGCTATGTGAATCCTTCAACAAAACCATGGAACACCTATACTTTGATTGTTCTTTCTCTCGTCAGGTGTGGATGCCGATTATTAAAAGTTTCGGGTGTACTCATGATACTTATACATTTCATGACGTTATTAGATGGATGCAAAGAGGAGGACGTGGTTCTAAGGATGGCAATGGATCGGATCTGGGCTGGGTCCAGTTATATCCAAACTCGAACCCGTTTATATTTCCTAGACCCAGACCCGACCCAGATCCTTTGAGTCTTAAAAGTTTAGACCTAGATTCAGATCCACTAGGTCTAGCAGGTTAACGGGTCCTAAATGGATCCGGCTATTTTTTTTAAAATAATAATTTATGTAAATACAAATACATTTATATTTTATATACCTTAATATGTATTTTTTGTTTAAAAAATTCTTCATGTGAAAAAATAAATATATTAAGATAGTTACGTTAACTTTTTAAATGGTGTTTTCATACTTTTAGAATACAATATTGTACATATTGCTTATAATGTAAATATGTAAAAATAAAATTTAAAAAATGAATAAGGAGTTCAAATAAGATTATGACAATAATGACAAAAATAATATTAGTATATATTTATATATGTATATATATAAACACACACATATATATATATATATATACTAAACAGATTTGGTGGGTAGGGTTTGAGTCTAGAACTATTGGACCCAGACCCAACCCGTTAAGGTATATAGGGACCCAGACCCGACCTAGATCCATCGGGTCCAAAAATTATGGACCCAGGCCCACTAAAAATAAGGCAGGTCTAGCGGGTCTGGGTCGGGTCCGAGATCCATTGCCATCCCTACGTGGTTCCGCTAGTAGGAGAACGGTACTTAGGTTTCTTTTTGCTTCTACTACCTATCATTTATAGCATGAAAGAAATCAAAGGATTTATCATCAGAAGACTTGTGCCCCTAATTTGATATCTTTCAATATAGTTAGAGAGTTAGCTACTCGTATCACTAGTATGTCTCATTACAAATCACATAATGCACTATTGTCTTATGTAAACAATCTAGTTTAGATTTATTTCCTTCGTTTTTGATATGTGGTTTTATATTTATACTTTCTTGCCATTTGGAAGTAATAAAAATCTCTTATTTACTTACCATATATATATATATAATCCTATACCTTTTTTTTGTAAATCCTACAATTTAATATTGGTATGTTAAAGTTTAATACATAAACCCAATTAAAATAGATCTAAAACACTAGTGTTGCTCTATCTTCGTCTAAACAAAAGATAAGGGGAGCAGATCTACAACGACTCCCCGCCCTCCATCTCCCACGCTTCCCCTTGGCTCCCCTCGGCTCTCCTTGCTTGTCTCTTTTAGTCTTCTCCCTTCTCTTTTTACGCTTCACTGCCATATTCCATCTCAGCAGCACCTCAACCTTACCCTTCAACGATGGTAGCCTACCATGATAGGCTGGTCTAAATAAGTAAGAGAGGCTGATAATATGGTGGCTCGAGCAGCGATGAATGCAATGGCTTTGAATTTCCGGTTAGCGGCGGTGGAGATTTGGGGAACGCTCGATGTTTCCATGGCCTTTAGCTGTTTCTTTTTTCTTTCCTGTGCCGAGGATATCTCAGGGATGGAAAACGGAAATCAATTGCGGTGAGTGATAAAGTTAGGACTCTGAACGAATAACCGTTCACAAATGCATGTAGCCAAATAAATCATAATTGATACAGCAATAGAAGAAAAAGGAAACGGAAATATATAGATATATGGAGAGTGAGAAAATGAGAGGACAAAGGTATAATTAGTTTTGTGGATGAGATTCATGATATCCTACGACGGTTGGTGAGGGATGGTGTAATTGTGGTAGTGATAGATTTTGGCGACTTTATATTTATAAATAGGGTGTATTAATATCAGTAATTCATATGTAGGACAATATAATAAGAACAATTTTCGGTAAGAAGGATCCAGTTAAATAGGTACACATCACATTGATATAAATTATATATTTTAACATAATATACCATTTTGGCACAAAATTGTATTATTTTTTTAAATTTTGAGGATTACAGACAGTAAAACTAAATTAAAAACGAGCAATAGCGAACGATTACAGCTAGTTAAAACTAAATAAAAACGAGCAGTAGCGAAAACACCCTAAAAGCATGAACGCCTCACAGAAAAGCTTGTACGTTATGGACCACCTCATCAATTCTATAAGGAAAATTGTCTCTTCTAAGCTTGATCCAGAAGCCAATTCTTTGTTTTATAAGTAGCACCATCCAACTTCTGCAGATCTGGATATTTTCAAATATAGCCTTATTTCTGAATTCCCAAATAGTCCCTATTATGGCAAAGAAGGATGTTGACCAAATTTCACTCTATAGACCTTTATCTTTATCTCCTAGCCAAACAGCGGCGGTTTCTTCAGTAGATCTCGGCATCACCCAAGACCTTCCAAGCCAATCGCAAATCTCGTACCATAACTTCCCTGCCACACTACAATGAAGAAAGACATGGTTAATCGATTCTTGAGTATCTTTGCAAAAAGGGCAACCTGCATCACTGACGTTTCCAACCCTAATTCGGATCAATCTATCTCTCGTATTAAGTCTTTGTTGTATCGCAAATCATGTGATCAGCTCGATTGTCGGTGGTACCAACCCACACCACACCCGACTCCATATATTGTTATTCAGATTCCCCCCGGGCACATTCTGATAGGAAGCTTCACAATAGGATTTGACTGAAAACATACCCCTCTGATCATATTCCCAACTAATCCCATCCTGTCTTCCCCTATGTAGATCAAATTGAGAGACCAGATTCTCCATTTTCTCCCTTTGTCTTTCCTCCCAGTCAAACAACCGCCTCCTCCACAAGAATTGCCAATGCCATTGGTCCCCATCCCAGAAGCCCATATCCGCTATACTGTTTTCTTTCTGGTCAGATATCATAAAAATTCTTGGGAACATTGTCCTTAGTGGACCATTCTCCATCCATTTATCCTTCCAAAAACCAACTCTACTACCCTCTCCAATGATGATCTTCAAACCAGAGCTACGAATAGGATCAGTCATGCCTGCGTTCACTATGTCCGCCCACGGTGTCCATCCTTTCTTCTTATCCGGAATTCGTAAGGTACCAAAACAATCCTCCAAATAAATAGACTGGATAACCTTTTTCCATGATTCTCCTTCCGTTGTGAAGAACCTCCACCACCATTTAAATAAAAGGGCATTATTCCTCATAGTTAAATCTCCAATGCCCAAACCCCCTAGACTCTTCGGTCTCTGTAACACCTTTCAGCTAATCAACGGAAGCTTACTACTCCAGAAGAACTTCCTTTGAATGCTAATAATCTCCTTAACTAATCCTTTTGGGATCCTGAACATGCTCATATAATACACCGGTAAACTGTTCAAAACACTCTTTATTAACACTAGTCTCCCTGCTCTTGAAAGAAGTTTCGATTTCCATCCTGCCAACCTTTGTCTAATCTTTTCCACCACTGGTTTCCACACCTGACTGTTGTTGATATTTTCTCCTAAGGGTAATCCAAGATAAGAAATTGGTAAGGTACTAGTTCTGCAGTTCATAATCTCTGCTGCTTCCTTTTGAAAATGAGATTCCACCCCCAACCCTATCATTTCTGACTTTTCATAGTTTACACTCAATCTAGACACTAAGTGGAAACAATCAAGCAACCTCCTCCAATTTATGATGTTCTCTTTCGACGCTGCACAAAAAATCATAGTATCATCTGCAAACTGGAGATGAGTGACCTCACACTTATCTTTCCCCACTTCCAATCCATGAATCAACCCTTTATTCATACCTCTTCTAATAAGTTGATTGAACGCTTCCACTGCCAAGACAAACAAGAATGGGGATATGGGATCCCCCTGTCTGAGACCCCTCCTCATCTTGAAAGGCATAGTCGGGGAACCATTAATAAGAACTGAAATACTAGCCGTTGAAATACATTCCTTTATCCACCCTCTCCAAATACTCCCGAAACCCATGATGCTCATAATTTTATCCACGAAGTCCCATCTTATACTGTCGTACGCTTTTTGAAAATCCAACTTTATCATTACCCTTTTGCTCCTCTTTTCTTCTTAACCCATTGAACTATCTCATTTGCTACCAAAACCCCATCCATAATGCTTCTTCCTTCTATGAATGTTGACTGAGAATCACTTACCAAACTTCCCATGACACGTTTCAATCTGTGAGCTAAAATCTTTGCTATGACCTTATAAATACAACCTACTAAGCTGATGGGCCTGAATTGATTGGTCTCCTCCGGTTTTTCTACTTTCGGGATCAACGTAAGTAGAGTGGTATTTGCTCCTTTTGGCATTCTACTCGACTGAAAAAACTCTAGAACTAAATCAGTGAATTTTTCCCCGATGACCCCCCACATTTTTTGGATGAAGTCCATGTGATATCCGTCGTACCCTGGAGCTTTAAGAGGTGCACAATCCCACACAACCTTCTTAACTTCCTCCCTTTCAGGTATGCCTTCCAAATCACGATTCTGCTCCTCAGACAACTTATTGAAGCCCTCCTCCGAGATACTAATATCTGGCAGATCCGCCCTACTATATAAGCCTTCAAAGTAATCCACTATCACCTTCTTAATTCTTGCATGGTCGGTAATCTCTTCGCCCTTATCCACTATTCTGCTTATCCTGGCCTTCTTTTTCCTGATAGTAGCCACTGCGTGAAAGTACTTTGTATTCCTATCCCGTTCCTTGAATCCTTTAATCTTAGGAATTTGCATCCAGTACGCTTCCTTTCTCTTATGCCATTTCCAGAGTTGGTTTTCCAAAGCTGCTCTTCTAGCAATCTTCTCTACATCTCCATTTGCGGTTACATCCGGGTTTCCTAGCTTCGCCAATTCAGAATCCAACAGTCTAATTTTTGTATCAAAATCCCCGAAAGTATCTCTGTTCCAGTCTTTTAACATACTCTTCATCCTTCTCAGATTACCCTGACACGTTTCCCCTTCCATCTTGGCCCAACAATCAGCCATAAATCTTTGGAACTTTGGGTGAGAGAACCACATATCCCAAGATCTGAAAGGTTTCGGTCCATCACCCCCATTTCTAATAGAAAGGCGAATAGGAGTATGGTCCGAGAGAGACCTATCTAAATCCATACTCCACAAATTTGGAAAAACCGATAACCAAGTTGGGTCAATCAGAAAACGGTCTAAAAGGCTGGCAGAGCCAGCCCTCAACCAAGAAAACTTCACGTTGGTGGAGGGTAAATCCAAGAGCCCCATCCTTTCTATCCAGTCATTAAAGGATCTAACACTAGTCACATCTAGAGCTGGCAAAAGTTGACCCGACCCGCCCAACCCGACCCGACCCGACCGAAACCCGACCCGTTACGACCCAGAAAATTTAGCAACCCGACCCAGACCCGACCTGACAATGACCCGACCCGGCACTGACCCGATAATAATCAACCCGACCCGAACCCGACCCGACCCGATCCCAACCCACGACCCGTTATTGACTCGACCCGCAATTGACCCGACCCGCTTTGACCCGACCCGAAGCCGACCCGACCCAACGTTGACCCGACCCGACAATCACCTAATCTGACCCAATATTAACCTGATCAGACATCAAAATATATAATAATAATAATAATAATAATAAATTACATATATTTTATTATTCATTTAAAGCTTTTTAAAAATATAGTATTTTATAAATTGTACTTATTTTTCATAATTTTATCCTAGATATTCTTATTTATTAATGATATCTTAATAAGATATATTATTAATAAATAAAAAACCAAAATAAAAAAGACAAACATCCCGTTATAATCCTATAAAATGATTTTCAAAACATGTTCATTACATCTACTAATCCGCCTATTTGAAGAAACTCTTAATAGAAGAGTATAATAGTATCATTTATTAGTTATCAATTTATCACTTATCACCTACAAAATCCAACAAATAATAACTATACCCCGTATCAAGAGTATCTCACGTTATAACCCTAAATTTAAAGTTTTAGTTATATTTTTTCTTTTAATATTATTAATTTACTTTAAATATAATTTAGTATTCTACGTTCATCAATTTTAAATTTACAATATCTAATTATTTTTTTAATTATAATATTAATATTAATATTTTATATTATTTAATTTTTAATTTATATGAATATATATATAATAATTAATAATTAATGAAAATATATAAAATTATTATTTAATTTAAATTATGATTAAAATAACTTATTATATTTTTTTACTATAATAATAATAATTAATAAAAATATTACAATAAAAATATTAATATAATAATGTTAATAAAATAAATACAACTAGAGAAATTAATAAGATAAATTATATAGAGAAATGAATATGAAAAAAAGATAGAATAAATGATATAAAAATTATTGGATAAAAAAATAATACTTTTGTAGGTAAATTTTTTTATTGTTAATATTAACCATGTTATATATATATTCTAAGAGTATAAATTGAGCTAAAAATATATTTAAAAGTATCAAAAAATCCACGTACCGCAAGTATGGATCAAGAACTTGAAATTTTTTAAGCACACAAAATTTGTGGGTAAATTTTTTTTCCCATAACTACAATTATAAATTTAAAGTCCCTAACTTTAAATTTAGAATATATTTTTTTACACCAGATGCTCTAAATAAATATTAAATTGGTCAAACTATTTTTGTTAGTTTTTTTTTAATTAAAGTATTGGTAAAGTTTATATTTGTGTAAGTTAAATATCTTTGTAAAACTTATAATTTAATACTATTAAAACTTATAAATATCTTTATTATTTACCTTTGTAAAAATAAAACACATATAATACTGTTATTTCATTTATCTTTACTAGTGATCTTATGATTATATTCTATCTAATATTTACAACGTAATAAATGATAATTATACATTGTGAATTCTTGTTATGCTCACATTTATTTTATAAAATTATCTTTTTTTAAGTAATCAAATATTTTAAGTAATCAATTAAATATAATATATGATAAACATCTAATATTTTTACATGTAAAATTTATAAATGTTTAAAGCAATCAAATATTATACTATCAAAACTTATAAATATCTTTATTGTTTACCTTTGTAAAAATAAAATACATATAATATTCTTATTTTATCTATCTTTACTAGTGATCTTATGATTGTATTGTATCTAGTATATACAATGTAATAAATGATAATTATACATTGTATATTCTTGTTATACTCCCTTTATTTTATAAAATTATATTTTTTAAGTAATCAAATATTTTAAGTGATCAATTAAATATAATATATGATAAACATCTAATATTTTTACTTTTAAAGTTTATAAATGTTTAAAGAAATCAAATATAATATAATTAAAACTTATACATATCTTTATTATTTACCTTTGTAAAAATAAAACACATATAATACTCTTATTTCATTTATCTTTACTAGTGATCTTATGATTGTATTGTATCTAGTATATACAATGTAATAAATGATAATTATACATTGTATATTCTTGTTATACTCACCTTTATTTTATAAAATTATCTTTTTTTAAGTAATCAAATATTTTAAGTAATCAATTAAATTTTTTATACAATAAACATCTAATATTTTTACATGTAAAATTTATAAATGTTTAAAGCAATCAAATATAATACAATCAAAACTTATAAATATCTTTATTATTTACCTTTATAAAAATAAAACACATATAATATTATTATTTTATCTATCTTTACTAGTGATCTTATAATTGTATTGTATCTAGTATATACAATGTAATAAATGATAATTATACATTGTATATTCTTGTTATACTCACCTTTATTTTATAAAATTATATTTTTTTAAGTAATCAAATATTTTAAGTAATCAATTAAATATAATATATGATAAACATCTAATATTTTTACTTTTAAAGTTTATAAATGTTTAAAGAAATCAAATATAATATAATTTAAACTTATACGTATCTTTATTATTTACCTTTGTAAAAATAAAACACATATAATATTCTTATTTCATTTATCTTTACTAGTAATCTTATAATTGCATTGTATCTAATATTTACAATGTTATAAATGATAATTATACATTATATATTCTTGTTATACTCACCTTTATTTTATAAAATTATATTTTTTTAAGTAATTAAATATTTTAAGTTATCAAATAAATTATAATCAATGATAAATATCTTTGTTTGATTCAAAGCGCAATATTTTTTATTATTAAAATTTATAAATATCTTTACTATTTAATTGTGAAAATAAAGCGCATTTAATATTTTTAATTCTTTTATCTGCAATATTAATCTTATGAGTGTCTGTCTCTAATATTTATGATTTATGAAATGATAATTACTTAGGCTCGAATATGAGTAAACCCGTCAAAACTCGACCCATTAAGTTAACCCGTAACTAATTGAATTCAACCCGTCAAATTGTATGAAATGAGTCAAATGACCCCACCCATCAATTTAACTCGAAACAACTCGAACATAACTAACCCGTCATATTGATATTATATTATTACATGAAAATATGAAATGACCTGAACCGGCCGAAGCCACCTACTCACGTGAACTAGAAAATGACCCGAAACCAACCTGACCCTAGTCACCCTACCACCAGTTAAGTTAACCCAAAATTATCCGAATCCGAGTTTTCTTAACTCGAATAGCAGGACCTAACCTGACCCGACAAATTAACCCGAAATGACCCGGAACTGAAATGACCGGACCCGTAATGACCCGACCCGACCTGCACCCGACCCGCCAAATTGATTGACCCGAAATGACCCGACCCGACCCGCACCCGACCCGCAATAGTCAAATGACCCGCTATGACCCCACCCGTTAATCAACCGACCCGCTATGACCCGACCCGAACCCGACCCGCCCGACCCGATTGCCACCTCTAGTCACATCCACCCAACCCCCTTTTCTCTCGTTCTGGTGTCGTACTTCATTAAAGTCCCCCATCACCAAAAGCGGCCTAGTACATTGTTGTCCCACGTCCCCCAATACTTCCCATAAATCCCTATTATTTCTTGTATCCGGGAAACCATACACAAGTAAAACCGCACACTCAAAAGAGCCCGGACCTAAATCTCCTTCTATAAGAATCCATCTACTACCCCTCCTGATATTTTGCACCCCAAAATGCTACGAGTTCCATCCTAAAATTAAGCCCCCACTCCTACCTTGAGCTGGAGAGTCGCTCCATTCAATCCCTCCATTGCTCCATACTCTCTCCTTCCAACTATCTGAAACCACTTGATGTTTTGTTTCTACTAATCCAAAAATCCATGGTCTCTCTTTTGATATCACTGCTTGAATACTCGATAATTTGCCCAAGGTACCAATTCCTCTTACATTCCAGCTTATTATTATCATAGATACCACAACAATTACACCCAAGGTCTTCCCGATTCCTTTTACCTTACCTTCTTCTTCCCTTTCCTCTGACTTCTTCTCAACCCTTCAATTTTTTCTAAGCACTTACTTTCTTCCTTAGATGAGAGTCCTATCTCCACCCCTAGATTCCATGTGGCTCTTGATTCTTCCTTCTCTTCCTCCTCTATCCTGCGTTCGAAAATCTCTTTACCCAACATATCCATTCCTTCAAGTAAATGATCTCCTAATAAAATGCCAATGTCCCCTTCAAAACCCGGTGGGGCATTTAAACTTGGACTTACGGATCCCTCTTCCCCATTTTCCTCTTGCTGCAAGTTCTCCTTCTCTTGAAGTGAATTATGGTTCTTTCTTAATTTCTTTTGTTGTTTCCTATCATCCACAATCCGCATCTCTCCCTCCAAATCCTGCCCAACACACACTATTTTTGTGTTGGCTGTGTCGGTGGATACCTCTCCCCTATCAACCTCTCGGCTTCTTATTACTAATTGCATCTCAGCAGCCTCACCGACATCCATCTTTTCCCCAGACAAAGCCCCTACTTCTTAGGCGTATATATCTCTGTTTGCCTCTTCGACTCCTGCCCTTTCCTTCCCGCAAATATCCTCTAATAATTCTCCCTCCCCCCAATGTTTCTTTCGCCTCTTTTCAACACTGTACTCAGCGCCTATCTCCACGCCTGCCGACTTTCCTTCCCTCCTAGAAGACAACACCTGCTCGCATTGATTGCTGGACCGTTGGACTTCATCTCCTGCGTCGATCAGACTTCCACCACAGTGTTTGTCGACCTCCCCGGACGATGACCCAACCGGTCGGATCACCTATTGTTCCGGCTTGTTCTGCTGCTATGGTAAGAAGTGTTTGCCTATTTCCTACGCCACCACCACCACCACCTCTTTCCCTTCAACACACACCAAAAATTTATCTCTAATCTCCTCCAGGTTGTTTGTGTCTATCAACACCCTCGCAGCTTCCATCGAATCCCCAAAATCTTTAAGCTCCTCCCAGCACACCCATCTCCCCCATGGTTTTTCCATTTCCTTATCTCCACCCATGTCCTCCTTATGACATAATTATCCTCAGCTTGCCAATTTCGAACGATTGGGAAATTATCCCGAAGCATGCTATCCTCCTGCAAGGCTTTAGTTTTTTCATCTACTGTAATACCCCCAAATTTACTACTGAAAAATTTCGTTTAGTGCAAATGCTTTAACGGAATGGACAATTAAAAACGTACTTGGGGTATTACCGCCACACTTAGTATCAGACCGGTTCGCTCCCACCGTTCCGATACTAAGTGCTAAGGCTAAACCAAAAGTCATAAAACGAGAAACATTAACCATAAATGCACCATTACACAATGTTCATAAAGACAGAGTTCAAGCACGATAGGGTATCATTAAGATTACAATTTTAAAAGTCCCATTTTGAAAACACAACACAACATAAATACATCAAGATAAAGTAGACGGTAATCAAGAAAAGAATTAAAGGGGTCCGGCCAACTCGCTCTCGGCCCCAAACAGGAGAGACTCATCACTCGGCCCCACCGGATGCCTCGTAGGTATCGTAGGCATCGAACACGTGGTCTCCTACCTGCACAAGGTCAGATGGGCCCTCTGCTCGTGGGAATGAGCAGCACCCATGAAACGGGTGATCAGTACGCTACGTACTGAGTAAGGTAACAGACGAACTAAGGCCGACACATACATCAAATGATACATATCTAACACGTCAATAATGTACAATAACATGCAGGAGTAACTGATTCCTCACTTGTATTTTATCCCTTATGGCCCATTAGTTGATAATTCATTTTCACACGTCCTTCATTGATCCATGTATGTACGGGGACCCCACTATTATAACCGGTGGACCGGAAATATACACCCAGGGCAGAACGCCTCTGGCCACTATTATAGCCGGTGGACCGGAAATCAACACCCAGGGCAAACGCCTCTGGCCACTATTCTAACCGGTGGACCGGACTGGCCCCGCACTTTCATGGTGTTTCACTGTACGTAATTAGTATCTTTCCTGTGGATTACTTATTCGTGTGGATCTGTCGAGCCCGAATCCCCCACTATTATAGCCGGTGGACCGGAAATACACACCCAGGGCAGAACGCCTCTGGCCACTATTATAGCCGGTGGACCGGAAATCATCACCCAGGGCAAAACGCCTCTGGCCACTATTCTAACCGGTGGACCGGACTGGGTCGGGCTCATCAGTCTTTCGCTTTACGTAGTTAATGTCTTATTGATGTCTTATTAGGTCACACCACGCCCTTGACATGCATGCCGGTAATGCGCTTCCACTCCCCTCCAGAAGGACCATCCCATATGTTGGGACCCATGTCTCCCCTTTTTACTCGACATCGGACCCATACCTCCCCTTACACTTGACACCCATCCCCGAGGCTATAGACCCTCTTAGCACATATGACATTAACTCCGTACGACCCTGACTCTCTAGGGTTTCCCCCCCGGGAAACCCTAATTGGCCTAGGTGGCCCGACCCAAACCCTAGTACGTTACTTCCTCAACAAGTAACCCCCCTCTTCATCCCCGAACTTCCTTCCTCATCTAGAAAGCCCATACTGGTCCTATATGTTGGTGTATTTGTACTCTCACCACCCTTACTCCATCCTCCCTCATTTACTTTCACCATGGTACTCTTCAGCCACCCACTCCCGTTCAAACCTAATCAGGCTCTTGGGCGCCCTGACCCTGGCCCATGTAATATTTACCCCCAAGTTTTCACCCATCCCTTGGACTCTCCCAACCCTCACTTAACTCCCTCATCCCTCTTTTTCAACGTAAGGGACACACCCATGCAAGCTCTAAATCCCCCATGCAAACTTCCCTTAGGGTTCAACCTCCGCATTCTCTCGTAATCGTTCCACGCTACTAACCCTAGCATGCATGTCCTAGAGGGCCATACCAAGTCACGTTATCAACATCAAGGATAATTATGGAACATGGCATACACATAAAGACATAAGACACACGCAACATACCTCGTGATCCGTGCTGCGCTACATCAAACAAGTTATTCATAACACACGCATGATATGTATCAACATGGCATACTCAACATTAAGACAAGTTGTCCATAACACATACACGATGAGTATCAACATGGCATACTCAACATTAAGACAAGTTGTCCATAACACATACACGATGAGTATCAACATGGCATACTCAACACTCACCCACACATTATATCACACATAGAAACAAGGCCATAGTTTCGTCCTTACCTAACACGACACCGGCCTTGGAGCACGCTCCTACGTCTCCTCCGGGTGTCGACTTGATTCGCCTATATATATAAAAAAAAAGGGAAGCTAGAGGTTAAACTTCCTCTAACAAGGCGCTATTCCCTTAATTTACCCTTCCCTAACTTCTTTGTTAGTGCTAAGAGAGTACCAATTTACTAATGGTTACCAGGAGCTAAAGTAGTAATAGTAGTAATACTATCCATAAAAATAGGGATAATAGTAATGCTGTTTATAGTAGTTACAAGGATAATAATGTTAGGGATGATAATATTAATAATAGTATTGATAGTAATGATAATAACGATGATAATAATAGCTACAATAAGACTACTAATGGTAATAATAATAATAATAATAATAATAATAATAATAATAATAATAATAATAATAATAATAACAGTAGCAATAATATTACTAATGAGGAAAGTACTAATAACAATGATAGTACGGATAATAATGAAAATAATAGTAATAATCATAATAATATGAATAATAAGGATAATATTGATAATAATCATAATAAGGCTAATGGTAATAATAATAATAATAATAATAATAATAATAATAATAATAATAATAATAATAATAACAGTAACAATAATATTACTAATGAGGAAAAATACTAATAACAATGGTGGTACTAATAATAATGCAAATAATAATAATAATAATAATAATAATAATAATAACAACAACAATAATAATAATAGTAATAATAAAGATAATATTAATAATAATCATGATAAGGCTAATGGTAATAATTAGCAATATTAATTCATTAATTCTCATTAGTCAAGGCTTAGGGTCAAAGGAGGTGGAGTCAACCTGTGGTGCGGTGGCGCCGGCGGCGGACGCGGTGGTCGAGGGAGGAGGAAGGTGGCGGAATTGGTGGAGACCGGTGGAGAGGGAAGCAGTGGGTAAGGAGGGTATGGTTAGGCAGGGAAAGACCTGCTGATCAATTTGGGGGGTGGAGCAGGGGTTAAGTCCGGCGGAGATGGCGGCAACGGGCGGCGCAAGGCGGCGGCGGCGTTTTTCGGGGTGGTACCTTCGCAGGACTGGGGTGGCTCGTGCGGGGCAGGGACGGAGGCAGTGAGGGCTTGGTTTCGTAGTGGGTGGTGCGAGGAAGAGTATGGTGGCGTGGGCAGGTGGTAGCGGTGATCGGAGGCGGCGAATAGGGCGGCTGAAGGTCGGCGGCGAAGCTGGAGAATCGGGCTGGGTTCCAGAATTTCGAACCCGAACTTCGCAGTGGAGGGTTCAATTTATAGGCCTAAGCGAGGGGAAAAACGACAATTGCACGTGGGAGGTTAGGTGGGTTAGGTCCGGTGAGTTGTCCGGCGCAGGTCTGCCGGTGCAGACCGTACTCTGTCGGGGAAGAAAGGTCAGGCTTGCGTGCGGGGAAACGGCTGCCCGATGGGTCATGTCAAGAGGAGAGGTCAGTCAGGGGTGAAATGACGGGAGAGAGGGACAGAGAGGATGGGACGCTCGCCGCTGCGTTTTCCGGTGAGCTGGCGAGTTGCAGAGGCGGGACGGTGGCGTCGTGAGGAAGAAGAAGGAAGGGAAGGGCTGGACCGGCGGTCCAGGGAAAAGAAAGAAGGGGAAGGGAACCGGCCGGGCCGCGCGGTTATTTCTTTTGTTATTGAAACGCTGCGTTTTGGGCGAGTTTTGGGGAAAACGCAGCGTTCGCGTCGTCAGGCAACGGTACTCTTTTCTTTGCTTGGGGAGCAGCATTTCAGCGGGGTGGGAGGCGAAACGCTGCGCTTTGGTTCCAGGGCGCAGGGCCGGTGCTGGGCCGCGGGAAGGAGGAAAGGGGGGAAGAAAGGGTGTTGGGCCGTCGGCTGGCCCAACGGGCGAGAAGGGGGAAGAAAAAAAAAAGAAAGAAGAAAAAGAGGGAGAAGAAAAGGAAGAAAAAGGAAAAAGGAATTTATTTATTTTATTTTATTTTAGTATTTTATAATTATTTAGAGTATTTACTTTAGGTGCTTTGAGTAAGGATATTTAAATAATTAAATAAACTATTTATCCTCCTTTTAGGTTATTTAAGGCCCAAATTATACATATATATATAATTACTAGTATGAAGGTGCCCTTGTAATTTATCTTAAAATTCTTATTAGTTTGCCCTACAAAAATCCTTCTTAATTTAATAAAGAGTAGTATATTAAATAATTTATCCAATAATCCTTATTTATTAGCTTATTTCCTAAAATAATTAGTTCTAGGGTATTTCATCTACAGATTCAAGAGTGATAAGAAATTTATACCTGCCCATGCTTCTAACTCTGCAGATTGTGCTCCACGAGCTCATGAGTCGTTGAATGACTAGTTCCGGCAGCAAAGGTTGTAGGGATTCCACAATGATGCTTCTCTTCAACCATTCCATTTCCTCCACCGTCACTGGGACTTTGATACTCCTCATCTTGTCGTTTCCATTATGTCTCAACGATCCTTCTCCTCCTATAAACTCTGCATATGTTCTCCCATCCCGCAACACAGCTTTCCTTTCCTCATATCCTGCATGTTTGGTCGCCTTCTCCCCTCCAGCCCGTTGGTATTGCATGTTCTGCGTGCTTCCTACTTTCCTCCCAAACCTTGCCATTTTTAGGTGTAAATTTATCCAATGCAGCAAAACCTGGTCAAATCTCCTTACTGCCTCCTGTGCTTCCTTCTCACCCTTGTATCTAACAAAACCGAAGTGGAGGGTTGAGGCTCTTCTAATCTTACGGCTGATGAACATGTCCTCCACCTTCCCAGCTTCGTCGAACATTTCTTTTACCTCCTTATCTTTTACCTCCTTTCCTATGTTGTCAATGAATACTGTAACCCACCCGTACTCACTCTGTGGGTTTATCCATTTCCAGTCCTCCTTTCCCCGATTGATGAACTGGTACCCATTCCCCGACCTATAATAATACTGTTGCCTTCTCGTGTCAAGGAAGTTTGGGTTGTAGTGGCAGCGAATCGGCTGAGTGTGTGGCTGGGTGGCTATGTAATTTTTGTTGGTGTATGTCGGATACATCTCCGGCAAGAATTTTGGTTCTAATTAATCCTACTACGACGATGTTATATTCCGTAATTTTTGATGATATAACGACACATTTGGGTTGTATTTTATTTACTTATACCAAGATGTATTGTTTTTTATGCATGTTTGGCAACATATGTGACACGAAATTCTATAGAAATATGTAAATGGCTATATGCACCCCAAGACTTTGAAATCAATGTCACAGTGGGATGGGAACTAGGATGAGGAAATAAAGACAGGAAGACTCCCTAAAACAACATTTTAAAAAAAATTAAGGTAAGAAAAAATGGAAAAATATATTGTGAGCTTGTGACTTGTATTTAATATACATAACATGGATAATTATGCATAGGACTTTGGAGTAAAACAAGGTCACAATAGAAAATACAAAGTGGATAGTAATTGTAAACACCTCGTGTTGTAACATAGTAAAAATGGGTAAAATAGTTGCAAACATGGGGAATCCATGTTTTAAATACGATCCATATTTTTGCAAGGACTCTGGTTCCACACCATATCTTTGTCATTTAGTTTGTTTCCTTTCCTTGCATATATTTAAGTCAATTTTCATCCTTAATTTGTACTTGAACATGAGTCACTATTTCTTCTATTTAGAGAGAGATATATAAAACTAATTTATTTTGCATTATTGAGAGAGAACTTGTTTTCTTAAGATAGAAATGATAATTTCTTCTTGTAATCTCTTCATTATACGCGTATTAAAGATCAAACATTTTCCTAATTATTTTTCTTTGACAAAGAGTTTACTGAATTAACACCCATTATCAATTTTAAGTTATGTGTGTTCACATTGGTGAATTCTCAACTAACTAGTATCATATCATCAATTTATATTGAACTATTGTAAGATGACTTCTACAAGGTTTGATATAGAGAAATTTAATTATTCCATGAAGTTTGGCTTGTGAAAAATGAAGATAAAGGTGATCTTGATTCAAAATTATTTTGTGAAGGTTTTATCTATAAAAAAAACTTGCAAAAATGATTGATGAGGAATTTGATGAGATCAATCTAAACACCTAGTATATTATGCAGTTATATCTGCCTAATGAGGTCCTGTGAGAGGTCATGAAAAAGATAATTATGTCGGCCCTATGCATCAAGTTAGAATATCTCTACATAACAAAGTTTACCACGAATTGTATGATGTTGAAGAGCATCTTGCAAGAATTGAAAGTAGATGAGAGAAATATCTACTCAATTTGATGAATTTGACTTCATTGTTATAGATTTGTGAAACCTAAATTTTAAGTTGGATGATGAGGATGTGATAATTAAATTATTTTTTGTGACAATTAAATTATTGTTCTTTTACCTCTTAAATATAAGCACTTTAGAGAGACTATTTCATATGATAAATATAATATGGATCTTGATTAGATTAAATCTACCTTGCTATAGTGGTGATTGATAGAGAATCAATTCACTAGTAGTAAATTAGGTGACTCCTATGGTGATGGTACGCCTGCAAAGGAGTTGGAAGATAAGAATTCTGGATTGAAGAAAAATAAGTTTAAAAATGTTATCTGTCATGGTTGTCATAAGAATGACCAAATTTAAAAATATTGTCATAATAGAAACTTATAGATAAATTGATGATACATCTAATGAAAAATATTTTAACTACTAATGATAGGCATAATAGATTTATCGATAAATGGATATTGGGATTTGACTACTAATTATAACAAAAGGTGGCATAGCTTACAAAAATGGCAACGAGAGTCAAAAATTGATGGCAAATTTTTTTTAATACAAAATATGACATTGTAGTTTAAGTAAAAATAGCCAAAAAAAATTACAATGGCTATGTTCACTTTTTTGCTATGGGAAAATGTATATATGCAAATAATTTTCCATAGGAAAAATATTTTTGTGGCAAAGTAACCATGACTTTTCCACAAAAAAAGTAATTTGTGGTGAATTCATCCCAAATTTGCCACTCAGAAAAAATTTCATAGCTAACACATTGTAAACAACCATGAGGATTTTTTATTATGTTTTTGTGACCAACTTGCTATGAATTTGTTATGGAAAAAAACTTTTATGGCTAACTCACCATAAGTTTACCATAGGAAAATAGTTTTGTGACTAAGTCACAACTAAGTATCCCTGAAAAGATTTTAAGGCTAACTTGCCATCAATTTGTCATGAAAAAATTATTTTCATAGCTAACTTGTCACAAAAAGATATTTTTTCTGCTAACCCACCATGAATTATCTATAAAAAGATATTTTTATTACTAACTTGCCATGAAAAGGTATTTTTGTATCTAATTTGCCACGTATAGATACTTTTGTGGCTAACTCACCATAAGTGTATTATGAAAAAAAATTGTGATCAACTAGCTACAAAATTGCCATGAAATGATATTTTTATGGCTTACTCACCATGAATTTGTAACAAAAAAGATATTTTTATGGGCAGACAGCCTTGAACTTGGTATAAAGAAATATTTGTGTGGCATGGGCTGATACTTATTTAGCTATAGCTAAAAAATCACCATATTATGAATTAAGTTGCTCAAGTTTTGTTTAAACGCGTTGTACATTATATTTTGATTATTTTCATCAAACACTAAAATTAACTAATTATTAATTTGAGTTCTAGTTTAAATATGTAAATGATTGTTATTGGCCAATATATATAATTTAACTGTGACAAAGTAAACACCATATTAAAAACTAATTAGGTCGTTTACATGATTATTATATTTTATATCTTTCATTTTGTTGGTTTGTGTCCTAAATAAATGTACATATAAATAAAGGAATAATGAATAATATATATAGCCACAGAGACTCACAAACTATAATACTCTATAATTTTAAGTACATTGTAAGTATTATTACTCTAACTATGGATTTGTTATAGAGTTGTAATCAATAGTAATAGTTGTTGAATAATTGACCGAATAAGATTTAATTTGACAATTTAAATTTTATTTTTAGTAATTTTTATAATCAACTTTTAGGTTAATATTTTGCAAAAAATCACTTCTTTACTATTATAAATACTTTGGTAATTCAACTACACATTGAAACAAAACAAATACATCTTGTTAGGAAAATAATTTTCATCGTCACTTCGATCAGAGGGGGAAAGAGCGTTTGTTATACACACACACACAGAAGTCTTTGTCATTCCTCTGTTTTCTTCGACGTAACTTATGATCGGAATACCTAATGGGTAGGGGAGCCCTGGATCAACGAGAGAAAGGAGAATTCGGGCATACGAAAGAGAATTGAGTAGATAAGGAGCCACGCCTCACCTATTGTATTCTATCTATGAGTGCTTTTAAGATAACCTCACTCAGCTAGTCTTGCTAATCCTGGACCACAATTTGCCCATCACAGCACCTCATGGAAATAGGCTAGAAGGAAAGACATCCTTGGTATAATGATGGAGGATGTTTGCTCGTACTCAAGTTGGATTCTCATCCGTCTTCGAAATATATACTAAGCGGTGAAAAGATATATGGATCTCATAACAAGCAAACAAAAAAATTAACTCTAGTAGTTACACAGTTATAATATTGAAGTTCGATTCTTATCCATAATAAAAATTACTAATTGAAAGATGGATTTTTTTTTATGCATATCTACAAATATAAATATATACTTTTTATACTCTTAATATTAGGATTATTTACGATTTAAATATTTGATATTTCATATATCTAAAAATAATATTTAATAAACTTTAGATATCCGAAAGATAGGATATCCGAATTTTTAAATCGGATATCAAATATAACCAATATTATCCTAATAAAATTTTATATATAGAAAAACAACCAAATCACAAATATATTTGATATTATCCGATATGTTGAGTAAATATCCGATCTATTCAACAAATATATAATTTGCTCAAAAAATATCTGATGTTAAAACTAAAATTAAAGCTGCTACATCATAAGATTTAATTGAACTCTATCGGATCTAAAAAGAGATTATATTAAAAATATAATTTCAACTAAATTAAATTTTGACCAAAATAATAAATCAATTAATTAAAAATTATACACACACACACACACATCTAAATTTATTTATATAAAATTATACATAAAGTAAAACAATTATAAAAAATATATAAATTATTTTTTCGGATCAAATATTATTTTTATTTGTTAGATCGGATATCTAGTTTGTTTAGCTTTTTGTTGATCAGATTGGATATTTGATTTTTTTTTTAAATTGGATTAGTTATTTGTGTTTTTTGATTGAATCGCTTCGAATATCGAATTAGATGTTAAATAGATTGTAATATATATATATATAAGAGGGTTTCATTTGAATTAATTTGAAAAGTCATGATTGTTGATTTGGTGCCTTTTCATTTGAATTAATTTGAAAAGTCATGTTTGTTGACTTGATGCCTTTTCATTTGAATTAATTTGAAAAGTCATTATTGTTGACTTGGTGTCTTTTTATTTGAATTAATTTGAAGAGTCATGATTGTTGACTTGGTGTCTTTTTAAAGGGACTTCATTAACTCTATAAATAGCCCCCACCATCAACCGGAAAAATCAATTCGAAAATTTAGTTTTTTCGGAAATTCCAATAGTTCTCTCTCTTCTCTCTCTCTCTCTCTACTTTTTCGATTCCTATATTCCTAGTTGAGTACAAGCATAACGTTGCGTTCGCTAGAATCCTATTAGATTAAAGTGCTACATCTGATAGGAACGAAAATCCGTTCTATCCTGGAAGACGATTGTTCACAACCTTGAACACGTGTGAGGGAGCAAAATCGTCTTAAGGACACATCGTGAATTCGGTGAGCTCGGATAAATTATTTTTGTTATTTTATTATATTTCTATACTATACACCCAGCAATCTTAAGACGATTTTTTTCCTTTATTTGTTATAGTATGGAAATTGGTATTTGTTTGATAAATAATTCTACTAGTTTTCTTCTATTCCTTTGTTATTTGTCGAACTTCTGTTTTTGTAACAGAAATGGCTTCGTCTGCAAATATTGTTGCAAGTTCCACAAATCCTGTGGGTGTTAATGAAAAGCCACCAAAGTTCAATGGGTCGGATTTTAAGCGTTGGCAACAGAAGATGCTTTTCTATCTGACTACATTAAATTTGGCAAAGTATCTCAATGAGAGTCCTCCAAAGGTTGATGAAAAAGAGACTGATGTAGTCAAAGTGGCTGCAATAGATTCATGGAATCATTCCGACTTTCTTTGTAAGAATTATATTCTAAATGGTTTGGATGACACAGTATATAATGTGTATTCTGGTACTAAAACGGCAAAGGAACTGTGGGATCCTTTAGATACCAAGTATAAGACCGAGGACGCCGGAATAAAGAAATTTATTGTTGGTCGTTTTCTCGATTATAAAATGGTGGATAACAAGTCGGTAATATCCTACATGGAAGAGATTCAGGTTATTATTCATGACATTCATGCCGAGGGTATGTCCCTGAGTGAGTCCCTTCAGGTAGCAACGGTAATTGAAAAATTACCACCATATTGGAAAGATTTTAAGAACTACCTCAAGCATAAGCGTAAGGAAATGAAACTTGAGGATCTCATAGTCCGTCTAAGAATTGAGGAAGACAACCGCAAGTCCGAAGGCTCAAATCTAATGGTATCAAGAGCCAATGTGGTGGAAAACGGATCAAAGAAGAGCAAGAAAAGGAAGCACAATGGAGATAGTTATAATACAGGATCTAATGTCTCCAAGAAATTCAAGGGAAAGTGCTATGAATGTGGCAAGCAAGGGCACCGTGCAAAGGATTGTCGCAATCCAAAAAAGTCTAAGAAAAGCAATGCTTAAGCTAATGTCACAGAGATAGACAAGTTATCTGAAGATCTTGATGTTATCAATCTATCCGCAGTAGTGTCACAATGCAACCTTATAGGCAATGCTAAGGAATGGTGGGTAGACACCAGAGCCACTCGTCACATATGTGGTAACAAGTGGATGTTTTCTGAGTATCAACCTATAGAAGATGATGAAGAACAACTCTTCATGGGAAATGCTTCATCTTCTAAGGTCATCGGTTGTGGAAAGGTGATACTGAAGTTGACAAGCGGAAAAAACCTTACTTTGAATGATGTGCTCCATGTATCGGATATCTGGAAGAATTTAATTTCAGGATTCCTACTAAGTAGGAATGGTTTTAAGTTGATCTTTGTATCCGATTAATTTATACTTATTAAGAATGGGATGTTTGTAGGAAAGGGCTATCTCAGTGATGGGCTCTTTAAGATGAATGTAATGACTATTGTACCTAAAGTTAATAATAATAAGAGTGTTTCTTCTTCTTACATGCCCGAGTCATTTAATATTTGGCATGAACGATTAGGACATGTTAATTATGATACCATTCGAAGGTTAATTAATTTAGAGTGTTTGCCTAAATGTGAGTTTAATCCTAATCATAAATGTGAAATATGTGTTGAGGCCAAGATGGCAAGGAAACCCTTTCATTCTATTGAAAGGAACACCGAACCTCTAGATTTAATTCACACTGATGTGTGTGATTTAAAATTTGTGCAAACTAGAGGTGGTAAAAAGTATTTTATTACTTTCATAGATGATAGCACCCGTTATTGCTATGTGTATTTGCTACGAAGCAAAGATGAAACAATTGATATGTTTAAACACTTCAAAGCAAAAGTTGAGAATCAACTTGGTAGAAATATTAAGGCTATAAGAAGTGATAGAGGAGGTGAATACGAATACCCTTTTGAACAAGTTTGTTTAGAAAATGGTATTATTCACCAAACTACTGCTCCTTATACACCTCAATCTAATGAAATTGCAGAACGCAAGAATAGAACTTTGAAGGACATGATGAATGCCATGTTGATTAGTTCTGGTTTACCGTAAAATTTGTGGGGGGAAGCCTTATTAACTGCAAATTATATTCTCAATAAGATGCCTCATAAGAAAACCCACAATATTCCATATGAGTTATGGAAAGGTCACAAGCCTAACTATAAATACTTAAAGGTGTGGGGGTGCTTAAAAAAAGTAGCAATTCCCAAACCTAAGAGGACTAAGTTAGGACTGAAAACCATTGATTGTGTACTCATTGGTTATGCACATAACAGCAGTGCATATCGTTTCCTTGTCCACAAATCAGAGGTTCCTGATATTGATGCCAACACTATTATAGAATCAAGGGATGCTATATTCTTTGAAAATATTTTTCCCTACAAAATGAATAATGAATCAGTTTCACTAAAGAGGCTAAGAGAGTCTATTAGTGATGGGAATAAAGAAGTTAATTCAGATGAACCTAGACGAAGTAAGAGAGCTAGGATCTCTAAATCATTTGGAAAATCAGCCTCAAACATTTAAAGAAGCTATATCCTCTCCTGAATCTGCTTATTGGAAAGAAGCAATAAATAGTGAAATTGAATCCATCATGCAAAATCACACGTGGGAAGTAGTGGACTTGCCTCCTGGGAATAAACCCCTAGGATGTAAGTGGATCTTTAAGAAGAAATTAAAGGTTGATGGTTCAATTGACAAATACAAGGCAAGGCTTGTAGTTAAAGGATACAAGCAAAAGGAAGATGTTGATTTTTTCGACACATATTCACCAGTTACAAGAATTACGTCTATACGTATGCTATTGGTAATAGCAGCTGTAAAGGGTCTTGAAGTACATCAAATGGATGTAAAAAACAGCATTCTTGGATGGTGAATTAGAGGAAGAGATCTATATGGAACAACCCGAGGGGTTCATTGCTCCCGGTCAAGAGAAAAAGGTTTGTCGGCTTATTAAATCTCTCTATGGATTAAAACAGGCACCTAAGCAATGACATGAGAAATTTGACAGTGTAATGTTGTCAAATGGATTCAGGATAAATGAATCTGACAAATGTGTTTATGTCAAAGATACTCATAAAAGCTACGCTATAGTGTGTCTATACGTAGATGATATGCTCATAATGGGTAATAATAATGATATTATTAACTCTACCAAATGGATGCTCACCCGAAGTTTTGATATGAAAGACATGGGTCTTGCAGATGTTATATTAGGAATTAAGATTTCTAGAACATCTTATGGATTAATATTGTCTCAATCTCATTATGTTGAAAAAATAATTGATCGATTCAAGGAGTACAATATTAACCCAACTAAGACACCATTGGAGGTGAATATTCATTTGATAAAAAATACGGGTGCCAGTTTTTCACAATTAGAATATTCACGTATAATAGGCAGTATTATGTATCTAATGAACTGCACGAGACTAGATATTGCTAATGCAGTTAACAGGCTTAGTCGGTATACCAGTAACCCTAATAGGGAACATTGGAAAGCGATCATTTGAGTTCTAGGATATCTAAAGCACACCAAGAACTTTGGATTACACTACAAGAGATATCCAGCAGTGGTAGAAGGCTACACTGATGCAAATTGGATATCGGATTCTAGGAACTCTAAGTCTACTAGTGGATATGTGTTCACTCTTGGAAGTGGTGCAATATCTTGGAAATCATTTAAACAAACATGTATCACGAGGTCAACAATGGAGTCTGAATTTATTGCTTTAGATAAAGCCGGGAAAGAAGCTGAATGGCCTAGAGACTTCCTAGAAGATATCCTATGTTGGGAAAAACCTGTGCCACCCATACGTATCCATTGTGATAGCCAGTCTGCAATTGGTAGGGCACGGAGTAAGATGTATAATGGTAAGTCTAGATATATTCGACATAGACATAATACCATTAGAAGGTTTCTTTCTAGTGGAATTATCTCAATTAATTATGTGAGGTCAAAGGATAATATTGCGGATCCACTTACTAAGGCATGAACTAGAAAGCAAGTAGAAATTTCATCAAGGGGAATGGGCCTAAAGCCTATGGATATATAGAGTCGGCATGGTGGCAACCCAACCTAGTTGACTGGAGATCCCAAGATCTAGGTTCAATGGGAAAACTGAACTATGGATGACTCGGTGTTGCACTGAGGAATCTAATTTTTATCTACCCATTCCTATGATGAAACAGTGCAAAGAAAGGATAAGGTTAAGATATGCTTTTAATGATCCCTATAACTTAACATGTTTAAGTAAAATATCTAAAGGATATAATAATTAGGATATCACCTATGTGAGTGGGAAAGGGCCGCTTCTGTGAGAATTTTGAAGGCTGAGTTCTCTAACACACTCACAGATCCAGGAGGTGTTCATGGTCGAAACGAACACAAACGTGAGAACCAACTATGCTTGAAGGAAGCTGTGTGTTTTCTATTGTCTCGGTTTACACCAGACGGCTGACTGTTCAAGACAGATCTGTCCACTGATTGGCCAATAAACCCGATAGAAATTCACTATGGAAAGTTCAAAGTATCAAACTACTTATCCAGATGTAGTTTTCTTCACTTGTGCTCAGTTAGAGTAATTATGGAATGAAATTTAATTTTATCTTTCATACAGGGAATGGACGCATTCCACGAAAAGATATTATTACTTTGTGGTAGGGTAATGTGAGAGATACTAATTTAAGCATAATTTGTTCATGCTTGTGATATATTACAATCTAGTGGGGGATTGTTAAATAGATTGTAATATATATATATATATAAGAGGGTTTCATTTGAATTAATTTGAAAAGTCATGATTGTTGACTTGGTGCCTTTTCATTTAAATTAATTTGAAAAGTCATGTTTGTTGACTTGGTGCCTTTTCATTTGAATTAATTTGAAAAGTCATGATTGTTGACTTTGTGTCTTTTCATTTGAATTAATTTGAAGAGTCATGATAGTTGACTTGGTGTCTTTTCAAATGGACTTCATTAACTCTATAAATAGCCCCCACCATCAACTGGAAAAATCAATTCGGAAATTCAGTTTTTCCGGAAATTCCAATAGTTCTCTCTCTTCTCTCTTTCTCTTCGATTCCTATATTCCTAGTTGAGTTCAAGCATAACGTTGCGTTCGCTGGAATCCTATTAGATTAAAGTGCTACATCTGATAGGAACGAAAATCCGTTCTATCTTGGAAGACGATTGTTCACAACCTTGAGCACCGTGTGAGGGAGCAAAATCGTCTTAAGGACACATTGTGAATTCGGTGGGCTCGGATAAATTATTTCTGGTATTTTATTATATTTCTATACTATATACCCAACATTAGATAAATAAAAAATCAAATAACATGAATATCTCTACTTAACATACATTCTTTAATTTATTTTTATCATATTAACCTAGTACCGGAAACGAAAGCGGCTAAACTAATTTTATTATCTTAGGATGAAATAGGCTATAACCATTTTTTTAAGTGTTGTTCATCTAACAAAATAAAACTTCATAATCGTGATATTATGCGGCCACCTTTATTTGGCTTTTAGGGGATTAAGTAATATTTTCTTTTCCTTTTTCCTTTTTTTTCCTTCTTCTTTTAGGGCAGGCTTTATTAATCTGCATGTAACACTTATGCTAACTTTACATTCTAAATTCTTGGCAACTATGTGCGACTAACAACAATAATACAAACTACTACATAAATGTTAGGCGGATGAATTTATTGAACTAATTTCAATGTCGGTTACGCATAGGCTATTAATCCAGGATTTAATAGAGGATCCTTGGTGTATACATTAATCAATTAATATTAATAGTGGATTAATTTTATTTTAGGACCATTCAACCAATAAGATATTGTGTGGATTACTTTTTTAAGTAACGTTAATTTTTTGAATATATATATTTATATATTATTGTGCATTATTTTTTGAATTAGATATATTATTTTATGTGACGAGAGAATGACTGGAATAAGATCTTGTTAACATATGAGTTATATCTGTATGTGCGGATCTAAGATGTTGTATGATGATGTAATATTGATGATAGATGTGATTTTGTGATTTAGATGTTAAAACCATCAATGGATGATTTGTTACATCGTATGATTGGTGGATCTGTTGGAAAGAATATCGTAGCGTGTTCTCCGTTGAGATAAGCGCAATTTTGCATGGACTTTCGAAAGCTCTACAGGATTCGTTCTTTGGAATTCACCCCTCATATAATCTACCAAATTAAACCCCTAGATGTCTATTTTCCAAATAAAATGATAGATCAATAATTGGGGTTATATGTAAGAAACTGTTAGGGTTATAGTGAAAAAAAAATGTCTAAATGGGTATTTAAGAAAATTTAAGGATCATCTTTTATATACGTTATAAGTCAAGTCTCGTCTTACTTTGTCGATGTATGATATAAGTGATCATTCAGAGGCTTTTGATCTAATTGATATAGGTTTGACCATTTAGATTTAAAGTGGTATTCGGATAATTTTTTTGACTCTAACTTTATTATAATAGAGAGGTGACTCCAAATGCATATATTTATATTTAGTTTGTGGAAAGTGGAGCTCATGTAGTGAGTTGTGTGTCTCTACGTGACAATGTTTAAATAAGATGTTTTAACTTAAAGTGAAGTATAAAGTGGATTTTTGGGTCCTTTAAGTTTGGTTACCTGAATTTACATATCGGCAATGTTATTTCCTTTTTCTTTTATAGATATTTATTTATTTGAGCTCATCATCTACTTTATATAATCTTTACAAATTTTATTAGGGGTGTGAACACTTAAGAATATGATGAATGAGGTGGTAGGACTTCGTACTTTTATTATCTCCTTTGGATTATGTTTAATGCGATGACCTAGGTGTAATTTGCAATCCTCCTATGGTTGGTGGTAGGTCTTCAAACTTTAATTTGTTAGGTGACCCCATGTTTAGTTTACCCACTTCAATAATTGAATGTCGTGATCATCTAAAATAATGAATACTAACCAAATGGTTCCTTTTTTATTTTTTGGTTCCCTTATGTAACTACGCATGTGTATATTTATATAAGCCCTTAACTACTATATTGTTCCTATGTACTTATATATTACTTAGTTGATCCCTTAACTAACTTGTTACATGTGTTAAATGGGGACATAATGATTTATGATGTACATGATGAGCAGATGATCTGGTGTAGATTGAGTATGAACTTGTTTAAGGTGCAGATGACATGCATGGTGAGGAGTGAGAGCGATGACCCGATTTTTAGAGTTATATTTAGCATTTTAAACCTTATTATTAAAAGTTTATTTTTTAGTGTTTCATTTAGTTCTTATTCATTGAGTTTATCCAACACTGATACTATCCTTTTTGTGAAAAATTTTGGTGTATTTTTATATTTTAATTAGCCTTAGTAGCTAGTGTAAATGGGACGGTAGTGCCTACTTACATTAGGTGCAGTAGTCATACCATCATTTATATTCAACTTCCGCATTATTTTCTAAGTAGTTTATGTTTTGAACATGAGGGTGTTATACAAACAAAAAAATTAATATACTATAGCTATAAGAAAAAATATTATTTTAACTATGGATCAAATGTGTGATCATAAATAAATTCATAGCCATACGAAATATATATATATAGATTTAAAAGTTTGATACTACTATTCATATAAACAAAGTTCATCTTCATTAACAAAAGATTATCATTAAAGAACTTCATAATTTAATTGTGTGCTTGCCTTAGAGTAGTTTTAGATATAAGTGACCTCACAAGGAGTTTTTCATGAAGCATGATATAATTACCCATAATTAGTATCGAGATGAGGTATGCCCATGGTTAGTATTGAGATGATGTATTGTTGCAGATGTTGTTGTTGTTATGATCATCGTTGTCGTCGGCGGCGGCGGCGGCATCGTCGGCATCGTCATCATCATTATTATGTGAGCCACATGAATGATTGTGGCTAATCATGATAATGACTATGGAAATGAGCTTGGCTACTTGATATGTTGGTCACGTGAATAACTATAGCTAATTGAGATGTTGGTCATGAGACCACTCATGGCTATCAAAATGTGTGACATGAAACTACTAGTGGTTATCAAGATGTGCTTCATGAGGCTATATGTGGCTACTCAAATGTGCACCATGATGCTACTCATGGTTATGGAGATATTTTCCACTTATAACAACCCATTTTCACCCAAAAAAAACTATATTATTCATTTAGAAATAAAAATGTGAAAGCTAAAACAAAAAATGGGAGATGTTATTGCCATATCTATCATCAGAAGATGTGTGTGTTTTCACCTAAACCATGACAGATGCAAGGTTATGCATGAATATAAAACAACCATAAAGAAAATCATAGTGCAACATAAAATTCTTTATAGATTACAAATTTTCAAACAAAGATTCCACAAGCTGGAAAAAATTGACGAAGACCACATCTAGAAATCCCAACTAGGGCAAAATACCAGAAGTCCTACTCTCTGACTCAACCCCAAATCTGCAGAAGTAAGCTGAACACCTGCAACAAATCCACTACAAAAAAAATATTTAATATAAAATTATAGAGTAAACACATCAAACTTAGAACAAATGGCATGTTCAACTAACCATATCATACTAAGCATAAGATTGTCCATGAAGGCACATTATCACATGTGGAAACCTCACATCTTACATAACTCAAAAACACGATATGCTATAACATGTAATAACACCAACAATTTCAACCAAACAACTAACAATCCACTTTTAAACCACTAATAATGATATCACACAACGATAACTATCAACATCTCATAATACATAACTAATTCTATCAAGTCATCTCAACTAACCAAGGCAAAAAACCAATGCATAAACTTGTGCACTGTTGATATTTTGATTGATAACATCTAGCATGCAACTTTGGATACCATGATACCCAAAGAATTGATGTTTTCAATTATAAAATCTAACACACAACTTAATATATCAAGATACCAAAATCTAAGATGGGGAAACAATCTCACCCATTTCCAATATCCCTTTTCAAGGAAGCTAGCAACTCAACTATTTCCAAGATCACTTGTTAAGGAAACCTCACAATCATAAGTCATTAGTAGAATAATTAGGGACAAAATCCTTAAGTACACATACTCTCATATGGTTTGTGATTTAAACTATAAAGTAGAAATGGACATTTCAACCCAAAGGTCCTTCCAAGCTCTCTTAGTAAGGAAGTCACAAATGAATACCAACTTTTAAGTTTTCTAGACAATGAATCCTTCTAAGTTCACAATATAAGGAAGATACACATTCACTTAGCATGCAGAAGCTACCTTTTGAGCTCTTTAAGCAAGTCATAAAAAAAATACTTAATTCCAATTTTACTAAATAATGAAGCTACACGTTCATTTGGCGTGTGAAAGCTAAGCAACAACACATAGTCATAAAAGATCAAAGGCTAGGCAATTAGTCATAACCTCTCATATAACCAATCTCTTATTTAATTCATCTCTTATTTATCCTTAAGTGATTAGTGTTTTCTCAACACATTTTTACTCAAAAAAGGATCAAAGGTCCACTAATAACATTCAACTTGAAATCTTCACATATTTTGATTGTACGAGGTCACAAATATCTCTTAGCCAAAAATGGTTAAAGGTTTAGGCCATTCTAGACAAATCTTGCTTCATAATTATTCTCTTTCAAACTAGTCTCTTATATCCACTTTTGCAAGGTTAACACAGAATCAATTAAAAGTTCTCTAAGGTCATCTTAGGCTTAACTATCCAATACTTTGACAAATTAGCTAGTTGAAATCTTACAATAAGCCAATGGTATACTAGCTAAACAAACCAAATCTAAGGCAATAAAGCCAAACAATTTCAACCTCACTTAACTAAAATGAATTGCTTTAAACTAAAATCTAAAAATGCCTTAAAAGAATAAATAAATCTTCTTCAAAGCCATAAAGGACCAAATCAGAAGCAGTAAGCCACTTAAAATACCAAAATGAATAAAATATGAGCTTTTCCAAAAGAAAACATTATTTAATAGAAAAGATCAAAGCTAAACTTTGATCAAAATTTCTCAAAATAACCATTTTAAATCCCAAAATACCATATATGGGTCAAATGGGCCAAAATATTGGATATATTATAGTAAGAAATCGCAAAAAAAAGGCCATATATCATTTTAAGGGAAATTACTATTCACCAATAAAATCAAAAAGTAAAAATTTGGGTCAAATTCAAAGGTCAAGGTCGATGTTTGACTCTAACTATTTACATAATTAATATTTTACCATTTAAGGCTAATTTGGTCCTCTTATGTTTAATCATGATTAATTCACCATTAATCCTAACTCAATTAGTTAATATTCAATTCATCCTAATAATCATGATCTGTTCTCAACTAACCCTACTTATATTAATTAGTGAATAATTAATGAAAGATAATTTAAATATTCATGAAGAACATGAATACCATTTAAACTAATATTTTTAAACTAAACCAAAATTTTACCAATCATAACTTAGGTTATATTAGTACAAATGACAACATATTATGTATAAAATTTCAAATAAAATTGCCAATAAAAATTATAGAGTCATTCGATTAACCAAAACCCAACTCTAACATAAAAAAACAAGCCAAAACCCGTGGCTAAATTAAACATGGCAAAATTTAATAGATTTGTGCATTAATGGGAAAATGATATTAACTTTCTACATACTAAACCAAAACATGAACCAAAATTTTTTTTGGAAAGAAGACATCTTAAGATTCAATTTTGAAGATTAAACATGCACAACTTGAACCACACAAATCCATATATGCCACCAAACAAAGGTGAAAGTCCAGAAATCTAAACTAGCATGATAATCCATTTTCAATCAGCTTAGGAGGCTTACCAATCAAGAAGAAAAGATTAAAAATAAATAATAACATCATTAATGATGTTATTGAATCCTATAAATCAATAGAAAGATTATAGAAAACCAATACTTAAAAATCAAGTAGGAGAAGTGATTGAATAGGAGAAGAAACTAATATTTAGCTTAACTTTTGGAAGGTAAATGACGTTCTATTAATGATGGTACATGGGAGATTGAGCCATGAATAAAGATGAGGAAGAATATTATGTTGATGGCATCAGAAGTGATAGAAAATAGAGCTAGTATTCAAGGGTTGGGTAGGAGAAAGTGATATATGAGAGCTATGCAGCTAAGGAAATAATTTACAATGTTGATTGTGATGATTGAGTTTCTTAATGAGAAGGGCTCCATGGGGATTAAGGTGGAAATTTAATGTATGGAAATGGGTGGGATGAATGGCATGTATAAGGAATCAATATGAGGGAATTATATATTGGGGATAAGAAGGGAGAATGTTTGGGAGACATTCCATGAGATTTTCATGAGGAAACTCATGATTGGGAGACAACCAACATAGGGAATGGGTGAGATTGGTGCCACATTTTAGCAAAAAATGTAATTTTAGGAATTTATATTATATGTGTTTGGATGGTTATAATTGAATCTCAAAAGGTAAGAACAAAATTAAAGTAGAGAAGTTAAGTTTTAATCTCTTATTTTTCTTGAAAAATGAAAAATTATCTAAAAATAATAATAACAAATTTAAATTATTTTCAACTCGTTTTTAATTTGATAAAACCTAAATATAATAAAACTCAAAAGTTTTTTAAATTTTAGATAATTAAAAATATTGTTTCAAGGCACAAAACATGATAAAAATCAAATAAGACGAATTGACATTTTTCATCAAAACCTTTGTGTGCCATTTTTAAAAATAGATAGGATGCTTAGAAAGATCCAAATATGATAAATTTAGAATAATCCAGGAGAAGCTATATGTCCAAATGTAGCTTATAAAATCTCATAGAAGTAAGTTGTGAGCGTAGATTTGAATAATGGAAAAAAATTGTTTATAAAACACCACTAGGGTTCTAGTTTCCTCAAAAAGATGTAATAAATATTTTAATAACATGATTCCATTATTTTATATATTATTAAATATATTCTTCATAAGTAGGGTATGATAATCATGAGGATACCCATGGCTATCAAAACGTGAAGCACGAGACTACACGTTTGTATCGAGATGTGCATCATAAAACTACTCATGGCTATTGAAATATGTGTCATTAGACTACTATTACTATTGAGATGAGTGCCACAAGACTACTTGTACCTATCGATATGCGTGTCACGAGCCTACTCTCACGTCTATCAAGTTTTGGGCCACGAAATTACTCATGACTATTGTAACATGTGTCATGGGATTAGTCATGGCTATCATGACTTGTGCCACAAGACTAATCATGAATATCAAGATATGGATCACCAATTCATTGCAGATAGTTTTACTAATTATAGCCACTAAATCACTTTTCATTCTAGACAAACTATGAAAAAATGTTTATTTTAATAAGGTATTTCCTTATAATTCTTTTATTTCTCTTTAGATTTAATTTTACTAAGAGATGTTAAATAATAAAATTAAAATTAGGCATAATAATAATTAGCTTTCAAAAATAAAAATAATTATTATAATTCATAATTATGAATAAATCTATTAATTATTAATAATATTATAAATAATATATATTAATAATATTAATCATATTATTCATAATTAATATTATAAAATTATTATTTATTATTCATGAAAATTATTATATTCTTAATATTATGAATAATTATTATATAATAATTCATAAGAAAAAGATTAAAAATATTTTTTAATTATGAATAATCAATGATATCAATGACAATTGGTAATAATTATTAATAATCACAATGCTTAAATTAATAATTGATAACTAATAATAATAATTAATAATGAATAATATTTAATAACAAATTATATTATTAATCATTATGTATACTTATATTTATTAATAATTCCTATTAATCATTTAGAATAATGTATTGTTTATACTAATTAATATTAATAACTATTCATAACTAATAATGGATAATATTATTAAATAATAATTATTGATAGTAATCATAAGAAGCAATAGTTATTATTAATTAATATTATTAATATATTATTAATAATTAATATTTACATATAATAAGAATAATAATAATAATTAAAAATGAGTATTTTTATATAATAATTATTAATAATTTATATTCATAATAATAATAATTCAAAATTATTAATAACTAATATTAATGATTCATAATTATTACTATTGATAATTAATAATTAACGGTATTAATATTTATTAAGAATTAATAATATATAGTTAACAACAACTAATAATAATAATTAACATCAATACATAATAATTCTTGATAAAAATATTTGTAAATGCTAACAATCCGTAATTTATAATGAAAATATGAATAAATTTTTATTATTTATAATTAATAAAATAATTAATATGAATATTATGAAATAATAATTCTTAATAATTTATATTAATAATATTAATACTGATTAATTTCTTAATATTTATAATTATTAAGTATTAATAATACATATAAATAATTTTTTATTTTTTAATTATGAATAATAATAATAATAAAGATTATTAAAAATTAACTCTTAATAATAAATTTTAATGTTAATGATTAATAGTTATAAATAAAAAAATTAATAACTATTATTTATAATTTTTATTATTAATTATTTATAAAAATTAATATTAATAGTCGTAGGGATGTAGTGGGTGGACATAATTAATAAATTTATAAGGATAAAAGTATAGGATAGTTTAGGCATTTAATTAAACATTTTTAGGACTACTCATAAAGTAGATAATCTAGATAATGAGATTATAAAAATGATATATAACATGAAAAAAATGAAGTAATAAATAGTAGATAATATCATAAGTGAGGGGGTTAACAAGTAATGCTTTAGTGTATACAACATCAACTTTTATAGAGTATGGGAAATTATCTGATTGATTGACTACTTTCATGGAATTTGTTTTTAGCAGCCATCCCAATGATTAGAAGACCATTAGTATGCTTGTGTTATTGTGGCATTCTATTTTCCTTAACCCTAATTACTATGTTATTAAACAAATAATATTTTTTTTAAATGTATGATATTTGATTTCCTCATCGTTCATTTTGAATTTGATTCTTTCACGATTCATGTTATTCATTGTAGAAAATTACATTTTTCCCGATTTTCCTTTAATTTAGTTATTTTGTATATTTCAGATCATCAAAATTTCATAACTCATTCTGAATTTTGTGTAAGCTTCCCAATTCATTCAATTACATGATAATTCATTTATGCATTCTGACTTGTTAAATAATAAAAAAAATGTGATTAGACAATTTTAGCCATTTTAATTTGTTTGGACTCCTAACCAATTCCGAGATATAATATTTTTACATATTTGATTTTCTAAAAATCAATCTTCATCAACTTGTACCTATTTGGACCTTTCGTTATTTATTCTACACATTCGTTGAAAAATGCATTTCTACATAATATTTTTTTTTTCCATTTTCACTTATTTTCCACCATTCAAGCTTCAAAACAACTCTATTAATCAATAATTATATATATATTTTGGTTTCTAAAATTATTCCATACCTTTTTCATAATTTTTTATGATTATTGGAATTTATTTGATATTTTCCCAATAAATCCATGATCAACTCCTTTTCTACATAATTAAATTTCCAAAAATTATGAAAAGACCTTGCTTACCCCTCTCTTTTACTCATTTGAGCCTCCTCTAACTACACAACCAATTTTTAATTTTGGTTCGGCTCATTACATCCTAATCCTAACTATGCTCTTAATCCCCCTCAACCTAAACCAACCCACTCATACCCAATCACTTTTTCACTCAAGTAATCTATAAGTTAACCTCACACCCTCTTCCTCCTAACTTCACATCATTTTTGGATAGAAAACTAGATCATCATGTGTGCCGTATAACCACACACAAAACACTCACACTTTCACTTCTCATGCACTAAAAATACTAGGCCTTGTGAGCTTCTTTTCCTTCTCTGTTGAGTTTTGTAACTCATGTGCCTCATTTTTATAATTATTTCTTTGATTTTTATTTTCCTCTCAACCTCCTCATCTTGGTTCAATTTTGGCTTAGTTTAGGGTTTTTTGGGTGATTTTTGGTGGGTATTTGGATTGTTTGTTGCCATCTTCTCCTACAAACTTGCTGTGTTGTTGTGTTCGATTCAATACCACAATCTACCTCCTTTCCATAAAATTTTCTTTGGCATTCAACCCCCACACCAACCTCTTTCTCTTACTATTTTTTTTTCATATTTTATGTGGCTATGTTGGGCCATTTTGGGAGTGGTTTTTATGTGTATTGTTGCCAACTTAACCACCACGCCTTGTCCTTCACCTTAGCTTGGTGATCAAGCCTAGGAGAAAGAAGTGTTGGTTTAGGAGTATTTTATTTACTTGAAGATTAGATAATATGAAATATGATAAATTATCTAGATATATGTTACTTGGTACATGTTGTGTCAAGTTAAATACCATGTTTTTGCATGATTATTTTATGTTGAAAATAAGCATGCGATTATGATTATGTATTAAACATGAGATAATTTTGTATGATTTTATGTGATCGTATGAACATAATTATATTTTGTTTTGAATAGAAAAATGCTAAAAAGACCGTGTGTGGCTCTTGGCCACTAAGAGTTTTTGATAGGTTTTGTTAGTTTTAATTGTTTTGGTAATTAATTAATATTATTAATACCAAATTCATTGTATACAATACAACTACATTTTCAAGAGCAAACTAATGAGATTGATAACTACCCAACCTATGAAGACAGTATCTATATCACTCACTATATAAATAACTATAACTCCTACCAAAACCCATATATCATTGGTAAACATGGACCTATTGAAATAATATATCATCCATATAAACAAGGGTAAGATCTACATCCAAATGCATTGGTTTTTATTTTTAAGCATTTTTTTATGTGTACAATAACATGCGAGAATGCATTCTTGAATATCATTTTTTTTTTGGAAAAATGGCCATGTTATCCCACTCATTTCTTGCTATTTTATGTGGGTTTTGAATGTTTTAATTTTATCTAAACACATCATTCTATATATTCTAGGTTATAAAAGCTTATGTGTAATTTTTGGATCAATTGGAGTTGTATTGAATAAATTGTGATTTTATGTAGTTAAGGGTAGTTTGGTTATTGAAATTTAATTATGAAATTGTAGGGATCAAATTGAGTATCATGTTAAGAAAATGATTTAAAGGTTGGTAAGTGTAAAAATTAGGTGGTGTTAGGTAAGTGGACCTAAAAACTTTAATTAAGAAATTGGTTATTTTAATCTCATAAAAGACATTTTGGTACTTCATATAGTTGGAGGGTTTAAGGATCTAATCTCAAAATTTAATGATTTATCATAAGTAAATAATTGGATAAGTGTGGACATTTTATCACCATTAACATTACACATACCTCTTTATGGTTTAATAATGTGATTAGCAATCCTTAAGAGCTTTATAGTTATTTTATGTGTTAAATAGTCTAATCATATCATAGGGGCCTATATTTAACATCTTAAAGGTTCTTAACCTTTTGTTGACTTGTAGTCAATTGTTGGCCCTTAGTCAGTTGTTTACTTTTTCTGACCATTAACTTTACATTGGTAACTGACCCTTGACTTTCATTGGTGTGTTGTGTTTAATTAACCCTAGTCTACCTATGATTTCATGATTAATTTACAATTTTTGGTATGATTTCACACCATGAATGATATGCCATGAGCTAGCAATTGCTATTATTTAGTGTTTTAATTTATTTATATAAGTGACAATAACTATCCTCAAATATCAATAGTGTTAAAGTGTGTCGCAATGGCTAAAGATCAATAGCATTTTAAGTGAAGTTGGTAAGTGTGTATTTTTGTGGTAAATGATAATTGTGGTTATTACAATTGAATAGAATATTAATAATCAAAGTGAAAGATCATATGAGCTAGGACAGATAAAATCTATCAGCGTCAGTGGTCTGCATCTATCATAACCAAAATGAACAAAATCTACCCCATGTAAGGCCAAATCATTGAATAGTAGGGGTTTTCATACTTAATGATTTGGAGTCTAATTTTTATGGGTTATGGAGTGGTCTGCCTTGTATAGTGTTGTGGTATCCTTCCATGGGACTAATGGGGTTCCTATGCTCAATATAAATAATAAATCATATTGTGTGATCACTAAGTAAAGATAACAATATAGCTTGCGCTATAATTTTTATCATATGTTATGAATGTGATTGTATCATTTGTTATTGCATGTGTTGTTTTAAGTGTACCATGATCTATGTGTAGTATATTATGTCTCTAGATGATCATATTACTCAGCATCGTATGTTACCATTATTATTATCATACACGTATTCTTGTATGATCACCATGTCATATGTGTTCTAGGCGTATCATGTTATGTCTTTTCAATTAATCATGTTACTTGGTACATAAGTATTGGCATGTTCATTTATGACACTTATTCTTTCAAACAAGCAAATGCCACATTATTTTGTGGGTGTTGTTCATAACCATGCTTTTGCATGTTGTATAAGGTAGGGATAGATGTATCTATTTTTTGGGCGTAGTGTCGTAGTTATCCAAACATTTCTCCTAAACTTTTGTTACGCTTATTGTATACATGTAATTATCCTATTTTCCCTATGTTTTACTACATTTATTTTGTAATCTTGTAAAACAAGATCAAGTTATTCCCGTTTCCTAACTTCTAGTTGCGAGTCACTTTTTAGCCTTATACTCAGCATAGATTGGGTATTGAGAGTATATTTTGCATGATGGATATGACAATAACAACCATTATTTTATTATAATGCTTTTGTAAAATAAAAAAAATGTAATAAATTGAGGTGTTATAATTTTGCCTTAGAGGTTTTGATGTTGTGCACATGGCTATGGTGGGTGCTCGTGGTAATGTTGATTGGCTTGGAGTGTGAGCTTGTGAAGATAGTTTAGAAATATGAGTAGAAATTGAGGACGATTCAATCAGATATGGTAATTGAGTCTTTGTTTGTGTTCAAGTTTAAAAGGATCTCTAACTTAGCTCATGTTTATATACTATGAGGTCTTTGAGGCAAAGGGTATTTTTGATGATCTTGTGACTTGTATTTTTATGCATAGCATGGATGATTGTGTATAGAAGAGTAGAGTGAAATGATTCCATAATGGATAACAATGAGTGGTAGTGTTTATAAATATTGCTTGTGCCGATGTGCAGTGAAAAAAGGAAAAAAAAACAAGTGAAATAGTGGTAAACACGAAGGTCTTGTGTTTCTAAACACAGTATGAAACTAGAAAACAATAACAAATAAAAAAGGTAAAGATTAGAAGGATTAATTTTAGATCTTAGGGAAACCATAGTAATTATTGAGAGTTCAACAAGCGAATGTTCCAAAAGAATATGTTGAAATTATTAAGGAATTCAAGCTCTTAATCATGTATATGTGTTAATAAAGCAAGTGAGTAAGTAATGCTTTGAAAATGCATGAAAGTAGAGTATTTTTTATTATTATTTATCCCTTAGAATGGGAGTGACATGGCTAGAATGATGGATTCAACTAGCACTCCTAGCTCAAGTTATCTTCATGGAAGATAGTTTGAAGGTTATTACAATACCCCCCCCCCAAATTTACTAGTGAAAATTTTCATTTTAGGCAGAATCGTATTATCAAATAGTTGGGTGTTACCTTCATAATTTAATATAAGTCTGACTTGTCATACTATCCTTATATCAATTACAAGGCAAAATAATTATACTATAAAACATGATAAAAAGGAAATGAGAGAACTTTCATAAACATCATATAAGAGTTTGGAGATTACATTTGAGTATAATATCAAAATACAACAAAAGGGACCCCATAGAACAAAGAATCTAAAAAAATATCCAAGTAAAACTATCATCTGGATAATATGAATCTATACCTAAAACCCTGATACAAAACTCACTCCTCCACATATAATGCATCAAAAGTTGCAAACTCGTCTATTGTATCATCATCAACCTACACAAGAACGTCTAGGTCGTCTACTCGTGGAAATGAAGAGCACTTGTAAAATAGATGATAAGTATGCTACATATTGCGTAAGGTAACGGTATATTCAAGTAGGGTTACACATGATACATGAGTTCACATCTTAAAAAAATAGCATATATGCATTAACATAAACAATGACAAGTAAAAACTAACTCCAGGTCTCATTATTAGATATGTCATATTCCAATATTTTATTTATGTTGAGTTTAGGAATCTCACTACTCTTAAACTTGTGAAACGTTCTGAAATACCTTTCAGGGATAACACACCTGAGTCACTACTATTATCTGGTAGAATGGATTTAATAAATTGGTCCTGATTCATGTAATCTTATACCTTAAATGATTAATGTCTTATCTATTAGTATTTCTTTCTTAATCATATCCATGTTGAGTATGGGCTCTGACTATTCTTAATCCTATGAAACATACCGGTGCACCTCTCTAGGATAACACACCTAAGCCACTATTATTGTCTGATAGAATGGACCTGTATAAACAACTTAACCTGACTCACGTGATCTTTCTCTATTAATGATGAGTATCTTATTCAAATTTTATTGTATATTTGATATCAACATGTGGGACTCATATAAATATGCAAGACCTAATTTAATCACATAAGCTCAACCACATAATTTTTAAAGCCATTATTATTATTATTATCACTATTATCCTCAAATGATCATAGTGTCTGTATAATAGTTAAGGCAATCATACTATCCCAAAGGCAATCATGAAACCCAATATATATATATATCAATCTTTGATATTCATATGAGATATAAAACCCCAAGTATATACATAGATATCATAAATCCAACATTATATCCAAAATACATACATATATAATTTTATTACTCTCAAGAGATCATATCATACCATTTTCATAAACAACATTATCCATATAACATTCACAAACAAAAGCACATACAAATATACATGTAGCACATAAAGCCCTAACTACAACATATATCTTTATCTACAAGGACACCGGACTCTAAGCACTAAATCCTAAACTAATTCCTTCGAGATCACCAAAATAGAACCTATAAAAACAAATATAATGCACAATTAGAACCTAAATTACAATCGAGGGAAATTTTAATATAAAGGAGGGTAAAAATGAAAAGAACTAAAGCCAATGGGAAGCTTGGGTTGTGCCAAAGAGAAGGCACTAGCAAAAGTGCATAGGTTGAGAGCAAAGAAGGCACATGGGCAAGTTGTGTGTGAGAAACATGGGTGTGCGCAGGCGAGAAGAAAAGAGGGCGCACAAGCATGTGAGGGATGCATGGGTAAGAAAAGGGAGTGCATGGTTGTGCGTGAGACCATTTGTGGGTTGTGCGAGCAAGCATGGGCGGGTTATGGGAAAGAAGCATAGATATGTGCAAAAGTTTGGAAGAGGACATGACTAGGGCATACGCGAGAAGCACAGTCATACACCTACAAAACAGAGCACACGAGGAAGGAGGAAAAATGGGGCATCTAGGGGTGGCGATAGTTGGCAACAGTGACAGGGTTGATGGGGTGGTTGAGGTGGTTTTTTTTACCAAGAAAATGGTGGTGCTTTGTGGTGCGTGGATGATAATGGTTGTTCGGCAATGGTCGAACAGGGTAGGGAAAGAAGAGGAAGAAGAAGGTGGTTAGAGGGTGGTTTGCTTGACAGGAGATAGGGCAATAAATGTGACCATCAATGAGGTAGGAATAGGTTGAAAGGTTAGCATATATATACATATATGGTGGCGTGAAAAAAAAGGAAGAATGGTAGAGGATGGTGGCAGTGGTGATTGGGCACGATAGAGGGTTGATGGCAGGGGCACGAGGAGATAGCAGGGCATTGGTTGATGGCAAAATTTTCAACATAACATATCATATGGAATTGAGGGAGATGATGGTTGAGATGAAAGTGGACAGTAGTGTGTTGCATAAGTTAAAAGAAATACATGTAGGGCAGGGGAAATGAGAGGGAAAAAAAGGTTGGTAGGATAAGGTGAAGGACAAGGAGAAAGAAAAGAAAAGAAAAGGACAATTGTTGAGACTAGGATTCATATTTGATTAAATTTTGATTAGCTAATTTAGGTAAGATTAAAGATAGAAATCGATCAAAATTAAGGTTAGGGTAAGAAAAATTAATTACTCCGATCAAATATTAGGATCAGGTTAAAACTTTGGAATTAAAGAATTAGGGTAAGGCTAAAATATAAATTTTTTCAGATAAGAATTGGATTGAGGTATTAATTATTCAAGATGATGTTAAGATAAAACTTGGAGTATTATAATTATATTTTGAGGTTTGGAGGTGTGTCTAAAAATAGGGCGAGCAACCTAATTTTAAACCCCACAATTGTACTTTGTAGATGTCTTGAAGATCAATTATATGAATGTGGATCCTATATTTTATCTTGATTGGATCTTGCATTTCTATTTCTTCGGTGAGTGCTTCAATAATTCTATTTCTTCTATAGAATTATGAACTATAATTTTAAAAATCATATCGAATTGATTGGTCCAACCAACAAATCAATTAAGTCACGGGTCAAATTATATATATCGATTTTAAGAAGTTTTAAATCAATAAAAATTGATTAAAAATTAGTCTAATCAGTAAAAATCGATTGATCGAACTGATTAAAAAATTAATTGAAAGTTAATCAAATTTATACATACTTTAAGTTTTTATATATTTTATATGTTTTAACTTAATATATATCATTAGTTTAATTAATTTAAGCTATTGATCTTATTATTAAATTAATAAATTAATTATGATATTCACTGGTTGATAGGTCCCATTTTTTAAACTAGGATATGAACTCAATAATTCTAACAAAATAGTATGTGAATAATGCTACTTAACCAGACTCAAAGTCCAAACTAAAAACTAAATTTTGCTTAAAAAATATATATTAGTGTATTAATTTTATTTTTTATTTGTAATTAAGTAATAAAAACTATTAATAATACAAAATAATATAAAATTAGGACATAAAAAATGTAAATCTTTTATTATTATAATAACAATAATAATGATGATTATAATAAAAATAATACTAATAGTAAATTTAGTATACTTTTATGCCATAATTTTTTTTATAATATATTATTATTAGTTTATATTAGTTAATTATTAATAAAAATTAAAATTAATATATTAATATGTATATATTTTTTTTTAAATTGAATTTTGATTTGAATTTTGATTCTGGGTATGTAGCAGTAGCACTCCTCGTAGTACGCAGACTGTCTGCATGCTTGAAACTTGAAAGTACAATCATTTATAGACACTAGAAATGGATGGGTCAATTCATCGCCATGTGCAGGGCTGGTTACTTTTTTTGCTGATTGTCTGCTAACAAAAAGCTAAAAAGCTAGGAGCAAACAAACATCTATCTCTTAAGGCTTATATGAATATGTGGGAATATTGATATTGATCGTACCACAAAACCCAATCGCTTTCTTTATTTGTTGGTTGGATTTTAATTTTATGCACAAGTCGTGCGCATGACATCAATCACATACGACAAGCCTTGTGCGCGTCTCTGTGCAAAAGTGGCTTTTCTAGCCGGCACCCCATTTTTGTTGAATCCAAGCTTAGTCTAATGGGAAACACAGTATAATGGCAACAGATGTAGATGAAAGCGAAATAGGCAAATTGATAATGAATTATCTAATTTTAATCTTAATTTTGTTTAAGCTCAGTAATCGAAAAAAAAAATTTAAAGTCTCGCATACCAAAGATCATGCCCGATGCAATTAAATGGACGACAAAGAGGAATACGGTGTTGCTGTAAGGAGGAGAAGGGAAGGTGGCATCGTCCGGAGAAAAAAGAAGATGAGAATAGGGTACTTAGGGTAAGAGGACTAAAAAATATTTAAAATAAATAATGTTATTAAATAAATATTTTTAATAAATAATTTTAAATATAAATTTAATGACAAATGTTCTATGACTCTCCTCAACTCACCATGATGCTTGTAGAAGATTCTTTATTTTTTGACAAATATTTGTTGAATCTTTACAGTCTGTTTGGTTCATGGAAAAAATTAAGGAAAGAAAAAAAAATTTGATGGAAAATAATTTTAGTGTGTTTGATTACCTGAAAAATTAGAAAGAAACAAAATAAGATGGAAAATAAATAAGAAAGATATACTATTTTATTTTTCCTATCTTTACGGGAGGAAAATTGACGGAAAATTTGGCAGAGCTCCTCCGACGACGTATTCTGCTGTAGCCGAATTTTCTTCTCCTTCGTCAACAAATACCTTCTCAAACTTCTTCCGTCGACTTCGTCTCCTCCATCGACAGCTCCACCTCCATCAACGTTAAAAATACCAAAGAAATCGCCTGACGAAAAAACTTGGCCATGTTGAGGCTCTCTGTACCCTAAAGACCATAGGGCTCGTGCCGGAATTCCCTACTCAACTCCGCCCCGTTGTTTGCCAAACAAACCTCGCGATGGATTGAAGTAAAAATGGAATCAATTAACTCAACCCCACCCCCCCAATAAATAAATAAGAACAAAATAAATAATGTCGAAAAAGAGGAAATGAACAGGCTCTGCTACTGCCCCTTGCTTTCTGTTTAGTTGTAGAATATGAAGGGTTTTCATTTACAAGGAAAATCAGAAGACAATAAAGATGATGATCGAAGAAAAAAGCGTGAAATCGACGCAAATTTAAAACAGTATCACAATTATGGCGGAAAAGAGTTATGGGGGAGGGGAATAGGGATTGATTCACAACAGAAACCAACGATTATCTAAACGCCCCCCCCTTTATTTTCTCTCTCAATCACCGGAACTCAAGACAGACAAGAATGAAGAATCAAATATCAGAACACCGTTTTTCCCTTTCACTTCAATGAAGAGAAAGGAAGGAGGCGGAGAATCGAAGTAGTACCGAGATATTCCGAGATATTCCGAAGTAGTCAACAAAGCTGGCAACAAAGTTTTTCTTCAATTACCTCTTGCAGGTCAAGCCCATGATTGCTCCCACAAAGGCCCTATTACGTATCGGGGATGTTAATTATCTGTGAAATAATATTTTACGGAAGAAGATATGTTTTTTTTTCTTTTTATATTTATTATAGCATGTTTTAAATGGAAAGAAATATTAAATATTTTGTATTTTTTTAGATTTTTTTGAAAATTATTGTAAGTTATTCATGTAATATTTTAGAATAGTTCTATAAAAAATTTGGAATTAGTATTGATTTTATGGAATTTTTATAAATTTTTTTATAAATTTGATGTATTTTTTTAAGTATCCATATAATATTTTTATTTTAATTAAATATATAAAAATATTTAAATAATAATATTTAATTTTTCTTAAAATTTTCTTTCTATATACCAAATACTAAAAAGGTTTTCCAAGAATTCAATTTTCCACCAAAATTTTCTCCAACAACCAAACAAAGGAAAGAAAATTAATTTCTTTAATTTTTTTCCTTCAATTTTTTTCCTCCACATTTTTCTTTCTACTAAATTTTCTTCAAACCGAACAAAGCCTTAGAGTTTTGGTTTTCTGCAATTTTTTTATTTACTGAAATTATTATATTTATATTTAAGTATAATTTATTTTTGGGTAAGTATCTTTATCCATCAAGAATGTAGGACTAATGTGTGAATGTGTGATTAATGAGTTGCTAATGTGTGGCCTCAATTAACAATATTAAAATCCGTGAATTTTTATTAATAGAAAGACAAAATCAAATACAATTTTATGACAGTAATAATCCTCAATTATGCATAGGTCCCATAGGTTACATTAAGGAGAGAAAATTACATGTCTTTATTAAACAAAATCCTATAAAGGAAAATTCCAAGCATTATATTTTCTTTTTAAAAAATTTTGAACTAATAAACAAATGATTATACAAAGATGCATAATAAGTAATAAATATCCATAAAATTGTAAATGAAACCATATCTTATGGAAACTAAATTATTGAAATTATACTTCACCAAAACTTGGAAAATTTCAAATACTAAATATATTGAGTAAGCTTCGTTTAGTAACTCATATCTGATATGATATGATTTGATTTAAAGTAATAACATAATATTTATTAAGTAATAATAATGGTTGATAGTTCATCTAATTTAAAATGAATTAATGTATATTCATAGTTTTGGACATTTGATATTTATAATTATAATTAATATTATTTTTAATAATTATTGATATATTATTATTACAATTAATAATGGCATTATTAATTAATTGTATATAATTATAATCGATATTATTTTTAATATTATTTAATTACAATTAAAACTATCAATATTTTATTAATTATAATTAATAATTATCCTTAAAAATATTCTTATTAATTATTCCATTGAATTGTAATTAAATTAATTTTATAATTATAATTACTAATATTCTTATAAAAAATTATATACTATTAAAATTAATATTATTTATATCAATTAATTATTACTAATTATGATTAATACTAAGAAATATTATCCTTATTAATTTTTTATTTAATACTATAATTAATATTTTTTGTATCAATAGATTATTTATAAGTATGATTAAAATTATTTCTAATAAATATTAACTTATTTTGTAAGTATCATCTACGTCATTAGAAAATATCAAACTCCAATCGGCTATGGGTGTTAGGCGCTAATACCATCTGAGTTAACTTATCTTTATAATTTATCATTATTAATTAATTAGTTATAATCATAAGTTATATTTTATTTTGGATTATCTAGAATTTTGGCATAGGATTATATAAGAGAAATTGATGGATTACAATTTTCTATAAAAGTACCAAATAATGTGGTGCAAAGATATCATAACATAAAATATTTTTAACTTTAACTTCTCTTTATAATTTATCATTATTAATTAATTATAATCATAATATATATTTTTATTTTGGATTTTTTAATTACAATTAATATTAATAATATCATTAATTATATTATGAATAATTATCAAAAATAATATCATTGTTAATTATTTATTTATAGCTATAATTACCTTGGTTATTCATAATCATGATTAATATTGAAGTTATAAATAACTTATATATCATCACATTAATAATATTTATATTGACAAATTATTTATAGTTATGATTAACAACATTTTTATTTTTTGTTAATTTATAGTTAAAATAAATACGATCCTTATTAATTTGCTATTTAAGGGTATAATTGATATTTCATTGCATTGATAAATTGATTATAATTATCATTAATATTATTTGTAGTATTTATTAATTTATCTTGACACTTAATATTAATAGTATTAATTAATATTAATATTTTTATTATACTTTTAATTATAAGTAATAATATTTATTAATTATAAATAATAATAATATCTAACATTATTGTTAATTTTGTATAAGTATAATTGGCATTAATTATAATAATTATGATTAATATTATTCTTGCAAATAATTTATTTATCATTAAAGTTATTATTATTTCAAACACCTTAAAAGGAACTGTTACAAATGAAATACCTTAATAAATTGAAATACCCCAAAAATCTTAATTTAGGAATTATGGCAAAATAGTGATTTATTAGGAAAAATTTAGAAAATAAATTACTTTATTAAATAAAGAGAAAATTAATTGAGGAAGATAAAGATAAATAAATAAATAAATTATTTATAAAATTTTGGACATTGTACTAATTATAAGGGAAGTTAAGGAAAGTTTATCCAAAATAGCCCAATTAATTTAAAAATGAATTTAATTATTATTCTTAAAATAATAATTATTAAAATTAAATATCTAAATTAAATATATAAACAAATAAAAACCCAAATACCCCCAACCCAACCATTATATCATTTTTCTCTTTTTCCATTTTTCCTTTTCTCCTTTCTTTTCCTTTTTTATTCTTCCTCCTTTACATTTCTTCCATCTTCCCCCCCTCACCGGTTTGAGCCAGACCGTCGGCCCATATCTCCTTTCCTCCCTGGCCCGTCCCGCACGTCAGCCCTCTCCTTGCCCCCCCAGCCGGCCGAACCGTTCCCCTTTTTTTTCTTTTTTTTCTTTCCCCTAGACCGACCGGTCCATCCTGCCTGTCTTCTTCTTCCCAGCCCGACCTGCAACGTCGACTTGCAGCCCCGATTCCGCCAGCAGCCACCAACCAATGACCAGCCGTCCTCACCTGCCCCTCTCCCTGTCGTTTTCCTCCTCTTTTCGACCCCGACCAAGTCCCTCTCTCCCCTTCCTGCGTGCCCATCTCTTTCCCTTTTATTCTCCCCCTTCCCGACCTAACTTGCCATGGCAGGACCTGCACCGGCCGGCCACCTGCACACCTGCCCGCGTGTCCTCCCTTCTTCATCGTTTTCCCCCTCCCAATTGCCTATAAATACCCCCCTTTGGCAGCCATAATCAGCTCCCCTCCTTCGATTTTGCCCCGAAACCTTGCCTCTCCGCCGCCTCAAAAAGACAAGCTTTCCGCCACCACCACCTCTTCCCACCGGGATCTTCCCTGCAACTCCCTCGACAGAACCAAGCCACCACCACCCTCCGCCTTGCCCTGTACGTTCCGCCCTAGCCGTGCAAAGTTCCTATCCCAAAACCACCACCTCCACCCTTCGCCACCTTCTGCCTCCGCGCCAGCCACCACGCGCCGCCGCCCCTGCCACGCCACCACCCTCATTCCACTCCTCTTCATCTGCTGTTTCTTCCCCCACCTCAAACTTCTTCTTCTCTCCTCCCATCTAACCACCACCTCCATCTTTCCCCCTCTTCTCCTCCTCCACCACCGCCGCCGTCGCCGCCACGGGCCGCCGCCGGACCACCACCGACCCTAGGTGGTTCTCCACTCATCCAAACCCTAATACCCTTTTTATATAACTGCTGTTATTTTCTACCAATATTAATACTATAATACTTATTATTATTATTATTATTACTACTACTACTACTTTTATTATTATTACTATTATTATTATTATTATTATTATTATTATTATTATTATTATTATTATTATTATTATTATTATTATTATCATTAATTATTATCATTATTATTATCTCCATCATTAATGTTCTTATTTTCTTACCAATACTAACATCCCTTTTAAACCCTAACTTTTATTATACTTAAATTTGGTCTTATTATTATTATAATAATAATAATTATTATTATTATTATTATTATTATTATTATTATTATTATTATTATTATTATTATTATTATTATTTCTATTATCCTTACTACGGTTATTATTGTGGTTGCTTAACCTTACTTGGTTGTTATTATTGTTATTGTTATCACTACGAGGATTATTATTATTATTATTATTATTATTATTATTATTATTATTATTATTATTATCATTATCATTATTATTATTATCCTTATTATTATTATTATTATTATTAATATTATTATTATTATTATTATTATTATACTTAACACCCTTATTATTTTGTTAACAATAATACTACTTTTGTTCTTATCTATGTTACTTAACTCAAGCTAGTAAATATCATGTGGTTGTTAACTAAGAAGAGTACTTGAACCTTATTACCATACCACTTAACATTAACCCTAACCTCATTACTAGGACACTATTATTAGCTATTACTATTATTACTACTATCACTACCTTATTAGTGTAACCAAAAGCATTTGAACCCTTGTATTATTCAAGAATATACAACTATTATCATTATCACCCTTAGGAATAGTTTACTGGTAATATTGTGACCTTATAATATTATTATTTCAAATATAACACCATTAATAGACTTGGCCTTAAAACACTAGGGTTTCTATCACTAGACATTAGTGTCACTATTTTATTAATGCTAACACTATTTTCATATAGCTAGCATAAACCCTATTACTACAAGATTAGAACTAATGGTTTTAATAAAATAAGTGTAACAATAAGTATCAAAAATAAATATATTTTGACTACTAATATTTAGTATACTAATTCTAAGGTAAAAACCCTAGTTTTTGTATAATACCCTCTTTAGTAATAAAAATCCTAATCCTAAACTAGAATAAGGGTTGATGGTACTTGCAAGGGAAACTAATACTTATCATTTTCCCCTTTGATAGGTAACCCCGACCAAAGCCCTAAGGAGTTAGAGGAGCGTGCTTCAAGTCCGGCGTTGCCTTAGGTAAAGACGAAGCTATGGCCTTGTGCTATGTGTGATGTGATGTTTTGATTGTTGTATATGCCATGCTAATGTGTATTATATGATTTATGGATAATTTGTCTCATATGTAGCGCAGCTTGGAGATTGAGGTATGTTTGTATGTGTTTCCTATGACATGAGCATGACATGTATATGTATGATGTTTATGAGGTGATATGATATGGCCCTCTAGGACATGCATGTTAGGATAAATGGTAATATGAGTTGGGAACATAAGGATGACCGAAAATAAATGGGAAGTGAGTTCACTAAGGGGGATATGAGGTTGACCTAAGTACCTCATGATCCATGGGAGAAGATTTAATAAGGGAGGAATGACCAAAATAAAAGAGAGTTGGGGAACCATGCATGGGAGTCGTAAAATTTGCATGGTAACTTGGGGTGTTTGCATGGGAGGGCTAAAACTTGCATGGGGATGATCGTTACATGATAAAAGTTGTATTAAGGTGTAAATAAGCTAAAGGGAGAGTTGTGGAGTGTTTAGAGACTTGGGATGAACAATAATACGTAGGTTGGTGTAAGGGTGTATAAGGAACCCGATTAGGGTTTTTGGGAGAAAGTGGAAATTTGGGAAGTGCAAATGTAAGAATGATTAAGGAAGGGTGGAGTATGGGTTAAGAGTGAGATTTCATTTATATAAAAGGTGAGTATGGGCTCCCATGTGGAAGAAGAGACTTTGGGATGAAAAGAGAGAGATTACTTGTGGGAGAAGAAAGGTACTAGGGTTGAGGTGATCAACTAAGGTTTTTCATGGTTATGTGCTGAATCGAAAGGTAAAGTGATATGTTTTGGGGAGAGTATCTAATTGAGGTAAGATGTGGGGCGTTGATTGAGGTAAAGGTAGCGTAAGTGGGAGAAGGTTGGGCCACATCGGCCCAATTAGGGTTTTCAAGGGGAAACCCTAGGGGGTGATAGGAGGTGGAGTTGATGTCATGAGTTTAGGGCCTAACCCACACCCGTAGGGGTTGACTCTTTCATCTAGAGGTAAGTATAAAGGGAATTGATGCCGGGGTGTGATAAGGGGCGCATGAGTCTCAAGATATGGGACGGGCCCCCTAGGGAGGATTGTCGTAGAGGGTAGTTGATATGCGTGTCAAGGGTGGAAAGCTTTATTTGATAAGACACGAATAAGATACTAATTAATTAAAGAGTAAGATTGTTGAGCCGGACCCAGACCGATCCACCGACATAATAGTGGTCAGGTGCCGGGGTGCCCTGGAGACCGATCCATCGGCATATAATAGTGGTTAGGTGCGTTTTGCCCTATATGTGACCGATCCACCGGCTATGATAGTGGGGGATCTCGAGCTCAACAAACCAAGCAGTATGTTGTAAATGAATTATGGGAAAGCTACTATATACTTACAGTGAAACACCAAGAGAGTCGAGGCCAGACCGATCCACCGGCATAATAGTGGCCAGGAGCGTTGTGCCCTGGATACTGATCCACCGGCATATAATAGTGTTTAGGTGCGTTCTGCCCTATAAGTGACCGATCCACCGGCTATAATAGTGGGATTCCCGTACTCGCATGGATTAACAAAGATTATGGTGTGAAATGACTTACAAATAAATCATGGAAAGATACGTCATAATCACAGTGAAACACCATGAGAGTCGAGGCCAGACCGATCCACCGGCATAATAATGGCCAGGAGTATAATATCCCAAAATCCTAATTTCCGAAATTATGGCCAAATAAGGAATTATTAGGAAAATTAATTATATAAACTCATTTATTAAGATGTAGAGAGTTAATTAAGGTATATTAAGAGGGAAATAATAAAGAATTTAATTGGAAGAAAATTTGGGTATTTTTCCTAATTAGCATGGAGGTTAAGGAAATTTATCTAAAATGGTCTAAAATAAGCAAAAAGGAATTTATTTAATATTTTATATATATTAATATTATAAATAAACCAAAAATACCCCAATTTCCCCGTAAGTTATTTTATTTATTTTCCCTATCCTATTTATTTCCTATTTTTTCCCTTTCTTCTTTTTTTCTCCCTCCTCTCCTTTTTTCTTTCTTCTCCCCCCCCGGCTGGGCCAGCCCATCGGCCCAAACCCTTCTCCTCTCCCCCGTCTCGCGCACAGGCCGCCCAAACCCCCGCCCCTTCCTTCTTTCCCTTCCCGCGGCTCAGCGCCGTTCGACGTCTCCCCGTGCATCCAAACGCAGCATTTCAGCTATCCTTCCGCTGAGACGCTGCGTTCCGATTACTGAAGATAGCCGTTGCCAAACGGGCAAATTGGCGCAGCGCTCTATCCCCCATACTGTTAAAACGCCGCGTTTTGGTTTAAACCTTATAAACGTCGCCGAACCAGCCGGTTTCCCCCTTCTTTTTCTCTTTCCCCTGGACCGCCGGTCCACCCCCTTTTCTTCCCCCTTCTTCTTCCCTGTGCAGACGGCAGCAGCGACACATGCCTGCACTGCCGGTGCTGCCCCGACACCGGCGAGCATGCCTCTCTCTCTCTCTCTCCTGTCGTTTTCTTTCCCCGTTTTGGCCCCAACCAGCATTGTCCTCCCTCCTGAGCAGCCTGCAACCCTTCCTTTTTTTCTCTCCTGCAACCGCCTGCCGCCTGCCATGGCAGCTGCCGCCTGCCGGCCAGCCTGGCGCCCGCACCCCCTTGTCTTCTTCCCCTTGGCCTTGCCCGACCACCCTGCCTATAAATACCCCCATTGATCACCTAGATTCGGGATTTGGAACCCCGAAACCCTAGGTTTGCTCCCTCTCGCCGCCGCCCCATCAGACGCGTCAACCGCCGCCCTCCCCCAACGCCGCCGGTCGAGTGCCGCCCAGAACCCCACCTTGCACCACCCTCTACCTAACCAAGCCCTCCTCAGCCCTCGATTCGCCTTGCACGAGCCACCCCAGGCCGTGCAAAATCGCCACCCCGAGCAGCCCCTTCCAGCCCGTCGCCGCCTTGCGCCACCTTCTGCCGCCTCCTCCGCCGCTACCAGCCACCCTGCCACCTCCCAAAATAACCGGCAGGTCCTCCCCTACCTGCCCATACCATCCTTACCCCCTACCTCCTTCTCCACCAGCCTCCACCATCTCCCACCACCTTCTTCCACCTTCGGCCGCCGCGTCCACCACCGCGCGCCGCCTCCTTTCTCACGCCACCACCCTCACTCCACTCCCCTTCACCTGCTGCTTCTCCCCCCACCTCAAACTTCTCTTTTCCTCCTGCCATCCAGCCCCCACCTTGATCTTTTCCCTTCCCTTCCTCCTCCACCGCCGTCGCCGTCGCCGCCGCCGGACCACCACCAACCCTAGGTGGTTCTCCACCCATCCAAATCCTAACCCCCTTTTTATATAGCTGCTACTATTTTCTACTAATATTAACACTAATATACTTATCATTATTATTATTACTTTTATTATTGTTATTACTATTATTATTATTATTATTATTATTATTATTATTATTATCATTATTACCATTATTATTGTCTTTATTATTAATGTTCTTATTTTCTTACTAATACTAACATCCCTTTTAAACCCTAACCTATATTATACTTAACTTTGGTCTTATTTTTATAATTATTAGTATTAACATTTTTATTATTATTATTTCTATTATCCTTACTATGGTTATTATTATTATTGCTTAACCTTACTTGGTTGTACTATTGTTATTATTATTATTATTATTATTATTATTATTTTTACTATTATTAGTATTATTATTATTACTATTATTATTATTGTTATTGTTATTGTTATTATTATTATACTTAACACATTTGTCACCATTGTTAATAATAATACTACCTTGTCTTACCCATGTTACTTAACTCAAGCTAGTAAATATCATTTGGTTGTTAACTAAGAAGAGTACTTGAACCTTATTACCATACCATTTAACATTAACCCTAACCTCATTACTATGACACTAGTATTAACTATTACTATTATTACTACTATCACTACCTTATTGTTGTAATCAAAAGCATTTGAACCCTTTATTATTCAAGAATATACAACTATTATCATTATCACCCTTAGGAATAGTTACTTGTAATATTGTGACCTTATAATAATATTATTTCGAATATGACACCATTAGTAGACTTAGCCTTAAAAATGCTAGGGTTTCTCTCACTATAAACATTAGTGTCACTAGTAATAGTTTTATTATTATTATTATCACAATTTTTCTATAGTTAGCATGAACATTATTATTATTATAAGAATAGGGCTAACGGGTCTAATAATATAAGTGTAACAATAGGTATTAAAAATAAACATATTTTGACTACTAATATTTAGTATACTAATTCTAAGGTAAAAACCCTAGTTTTTGTATAAAACCCTTTTTAGTAATAAAAACCCTAACCTTAAACTAGAATGAGGATTGATAGTAACTATAAGGGAAACTAATACTTAGCATTTTTCCCTTTTATAGGTAACCCCGACCAAAGCCCTAAGGAGTTAGAGGAGCGTGCTCCAAGCCCGGCGTCGCCTTAGGTAAGGACGAAGCTATGGCCTTTGTGTGATGTGTGACCTGTATGTTTTGAATGTTGTATATGCCATGCTATGTCGTGTATTATATGATTGTGGGCAACTTGTCTTATGTAGCGCAGCTTGGAAATTTAGGTATGTTTGTATGTGTTTCCTATGACGTGAGCATGACATGTGTATGTATGATGTTTATGAGGTGATATGATATAACCCTCTAGGACATGCATGCTAGGGTGATTGTTATGATGATATGGGAATGAAAGGATAAAAAGGAAATAAATGGGAAGTGAGTTCACTAAGGGGGATATGAGGTTGACCTAAGTACCTCATGATCTATGAGAAAGGATTTAATAAGGGAGGAATGACCTAAACAAATGAGAGTTGGGGAAACCACGCATGGGAGTCGTAAAATTTGCATGATGACTTGGGGTGTTTGCATGAGGTGACTAACTCTTGCATGGGGGTGTGTCTTACGTGAGAAAAGTTGAATTTGGGTGTAAGTAAGAGAATGGGAGAGTCTTGGAATGATTGGAGACTTAGTATGAAAAATAATACGTAAGTTGGCGCATAAGAGACCTTATTAGGGTTTTGTGTGTAAGCAGGTGTTGGAGAGTCTTCATGGAGTGTTTAAATTAAGCATGGGGATGAATCTTACTTGAGGAAAGTTGATTTAGGGCGTAAATGAGATAATGTCAAAGTTATGGGTCCATTGGAGACCTTGATGTAAAATAGTACGTAGGCGGATGTAAGGGTGTATAAGGAATCCGAGTAGGGTTTTTGGGAGAAAAATGGAAATTTGGGAAGTACAAAAGCAGGAATGATTAAGGAAGGGTGGAGTATGGGTTAGAGTGAGATTTCATTTATATAAAAGTGAGTATGGGTTCCCATGTGGAAGAAGAGATTTTGGGATGAAAAGAGAGAGGTTACTTGTGGGAGAAGAAAGGTACTAAGGTTGAGGTGATCAACTAGGGTTTTCATGGTTATGTGCTGAATCGAAAGGTAAAGTGATATGTTTTGGGAGAGGATCTAATTGAGGTAAGATGTGGGGCGTTGAATGAGGTAAAGGTAGCGTAAGTAGGAGAAGGTTGGGCCACATCGGCCCAATTAGGGTTTTCAAGGGAAAACCCTAGGGGGTGATGGGAGGTGGAGTTGATGTCATGAGTGTAGGGCCTAACCCACACCCATAGGGGTTGACTCTTTCGTCTAAGGGTAAGTGTAAAGGGGATGGATGTCGGGGTGTGAGAAGGGGAGAACAGTCTCAAGATATGGGACGGGCCTCCTCGAAGGATAGAATAGAGAGTAGTAGACATGCATGTCAAGGGTGGAACCTTATTTAATAATACATGAATAAGACATTAACTACTTAAAGAGTAAGATTGTTGAGTCGGGCCCAGACCGATCCACCGGCATAATAGTGGCCAGGTGCCGGGGTGCCCTGGAGACCGATCCACCGGCATAAAATAGTGGTTAGGTGCGTTCTGCCCTATACGTGACCGATCCACCGGCTATAATAGTGGGGGATCCCGAGCTCAACAAACCAAATAGTATTTTGTAATTAAATCATGGGAAAGATACTATATACTTACAGTGGAACACCATGAGAGTCGGGGCCAGACCGATCCACCGGCATAATAATGGCCAGGAGCGTTGTGCCCTGGAGACCGATCCACCGGCGTATAACAGTGGTTAGGTGCGTTCTGCCCTATAAGTGACCGATCCACCGGCTATAATAGTGGGGTTCCCGTACTCGCATGGATTAACAAAGATTATGGTGTGAAATGACTTGCAAATAAATCATGGAAAGATACGTTATAATCATAGTGAAACACTATGAGAGTCGGGGCCAGACCTATCCACCGGCATAATAGTGGCCAGGAGTGTTCTGCCCTGGAGACCGATCCACCGGCATTAAATAGTGGTTAGGTGTGTTCTGCCCTATAAGTGACCGATCCACCGGCTATAATAGTGGGGTTCCCGCACTTTCATGGACTCATAACGATCATGATGTGAATCGACTATAATTATCAGAGTTATGAAAAGAAGAAGTTGGATTGGACCATAACCGATCCTCATCATCCATAATATTACATGTTGCTTATGTGTTTGTGTTGTGCATGTTGTGTTGTATGATGGTATGCTTGGCCTTAGCGCACCTGCGCCCTTACTCAGTATTGGACCCATACTGATACTACCTTGATTGAATGGGTCCTGTGATGATCCACCGATGGTGGGGAGCAGACCTCCTATGCAGGTTGATCGATTACTAATTTGGGGTGGAAGGCTTGACTTGAGTGAGTAGGCGGTCCGGATATTGGCCCATTGGGATCTGTTTTATTTAGCTATATTTTGTACTACGCTTCTTGTTTTGAGACCGCACTTTTAAGCTGTAATCTCAAACGATTTTTAACTGTTGTTGACTCGTGGTTTTCGTGAATGATCTATGTTAACTATGTACCTATGTTTTGATGATTCTTACTTAATGATTGTTTAGTTTAGCCTTAGCACTTAGTATCGGAACGGTAGGAGTGAACCGGTCTGGTACTAAGTGTGGCGGTAATGCCCCCAAGTTTACGGTTTTAATTCTTTCGCTTCCGCTAAACCTTTGGATTTAAACGAAATTTTTCAGTAGTAAATTTGGGGGTGTTACAAGGAGTGTTCTGCCCTAGAGATCGATCCACTGGCATAATAGTGGCCAGGAGTGTTCTGCCCTGGAGATCGATCCACCGGCATAAAATAGTGGTTAGGTGCGTTCTGCCCTATAAGTGACCGATCCACCAGCTATTATAGTGGGGTTCCCGCACTCTCATGGATTCATAACGATTATGATGTTAATCGACTATAATTATCAGAGTTATGAAAAGAAGAAGTTGGATTGGACCATAACCGACCTACATCATCCATAATATTACATGTTGCTTATGTGACTGTGTTGTGTGTGTTATGTTGTATAATGGTATGCTTGGCCTTAGCGCACCTACGCCCTTACTCAGTATTGGACCCGTACTGATACTACCTTGATTGAATGGGTCCTGTGATGATCCACCGATGGTGGGGAGCAGACTTCCTGTGCAGGTTTATGATCGGGTACTATCTTGGGGTAGAAGGCTTGACTTGAGTGAGTAGGCGATTCGGATATTGATCCTTTTGGGATTTGTTTTGTTGGCTATATTTTGTATTACGTTTCCCGTTTTAAAGAAAAAATATATTATGGGGTTGTAATCCTAAATCGTATTCTAACTTCTGTTTTACTTATATCTTATTAATGATTTATGCTAAATGTCGTCTTACGTTTTATGATACTTCGTACTTAATGATGATCGGATTTAGCCTTAGCACTTAGTACTGGAACAGTAGGAGTAAACCGGTCTGGTACTAAGTGTGGCGGTAACGCCCCCGAGTTTACAGTTTTATCTTTCGCTTCCGCTAAACCTTTTGATTTAAACGAAATTTTTCAGTAGTAAATTTGGGAGTGTTACATAAATACAACATAATCTTGCGACAAATGAACACTAATTTAATCAACTCAAAATAAATCTTAACACGCTATAATTAAACTTGGCTAGAGAATTAATGTGAAATATAAATATTTAAATATAAATTGTTAAAGACTCAAACCATAAGCAAAAACGCAACAAATCTCTAAGGAATAGTACCGAGTGGTACAAAGTAGAACTGAGAGACCAATAAATAAAGGCCACAATGGAAAGATTTATGCTTCTCTTGCTGGCCATCCTATGATGCTATCCACATTGTTTGATATAAGCCTAATTTACATTCAAATTTGCAAGGTCTATAATATTAATGGTAAGGAATAATTGAAGCATGATGCATGGTGCATAGAGTAGTGATAGTTTTATCATTTAATTGATTTTTTTATTTTTCAACATTACATGAAAAAAGACCATAAAATAAATATTTTTTAACACATAAATACATAATTTTTATACATAAATACACAATTGTTATAAAGTACACAACCCCTGAGAATACAATGATATAATGATATTTTTATAAATATATTAAAATTTCTTTTAAACGATTATATACACCGCATATCTTATTTAATAAATATACACCTTTTAGTTGATAAGTGTATATCTTTGGATATAAATACACATATTTCTTAGGAAAAAATATGCTTATTATCTAACAAAATACACATATTCAAGATGATAAATACATATTTTTTAGATATAAATACACATCTTGTGTGACAAGAATATACCTCATCTATAATATAAATACACGTCTTTCATAATATAAATATACATATTTTCATATATGAATACAAACATTTCAGAATATAAATACACATACTTTAACATACAAGTGGTTTAATACACATCTTCCAAAAATATAATACACACCCTCTAAGATATAATCACATATCATCCAATACACATTTTACAATACAAGAATGCACACCAATTATTTTGTACAAATGTAAGATAAAAATAAATAATTGCTGAGAAATGAAATACACATATGTAGGTATTACAATAAACATTATATTTTAACATAATACACATCTTTCAATACAATGATATACTTCTTCCAATACAATAATACATATTTTCAAAGATGTGCATTTTCCGGCATAAGAATACACATCATTTTATTTCACCCAACACATGGATGATAATAAATACTCATTCATGAATAAACAAATGCATATTTTAATGGATATGAGTACACATATTACAAGCAAAACACATGATTGTTAATATTGTAGATACACATTTTCTAGGAACAAAAACACATTTTAAAGGATATGAATACACATCTTAAAAGCAAAAATATTTGATATCGAGCACACATTTCACAAGATGATATTACACATTTTTATATTAAGAATACATATTTTTTATTAAAATAATACACATCTTTGTAAAAAAAAACAAAAATAGAGTTGCATTATATGGAATTGAACATGAGATATCTTCTACATTAGTTTGAGCACTTCACCAATTATGATATTAATTGGCTTGTTTCAATAGCTTTTTATTTTTTATTTTTTTTTATGTTGTGTGATTCCAACCCACATCAAAAGTGTTATAAAATCTTATGTTAATTAGCCATTATCACACGCTAAAAGAGTAGTACACAAAACTTTGATTTTTCTTCAACAATTCAACCTTTTCTACCAATAATTCATCAAGACTTCATCAAGAAACTTCCAACTCTTGGTAATTTCATCCTTATTGGAGGAAACCCTATGGTTTTTTTTTTGGTTAGCCAAGCAATGTCGAAAACAAACCCAAACATTGGAACAGATGAGAAGGACGATGTGTTGGTTGTTCAAATTCAACAATTTTAGTCTTAGCTTCTAGACGAGATGAAAGAAAGCAAGAGATATTTTATAGAATTGAAGGAATCTCTAATCATGTGGAGACATGATTCAAGGAGGAGACATATGATGCAGATCAAAATGGAGAGGAGTTCAAACATCACATCACCATGGCAACCAAATTGGTGATGAAGATTAGGAGAGTATTCTTAACAACTAGAGGGCCGATTCAACTTCAAGACAACCCTATGATGATGAAGATAAAATTCCTAGATTTTATCTTCCATAGTTCCAAGGAAATATGGATCGTGAAGCCTACCTATATTGGCAAAAAAAACTATGCTGGTAATTTTTGAGTCAAAAGAACTAGATGATGAAAGAAGATGCAAATTGGTGGTTTTAAAATCAGCAAATTTAGTGGACTATGGTTCGAGAATTTGAATAAGGAAAAGGAGAAAGAAGGAAAGCCCAAGATCAAATCATGGGAGCAATTGAAGAAGCGCCTTCAAAGAAAGTTTACAAGACAAGTTCACCAAATTAACCACGTTCAAGCAAGGGTTTATGAGTGTAGAATATGTTTTTTGAGAATTAAAAAAGTTGGCAATGATTTGTTACTTCCAAGAGGAAAAGGAGAAAATTTGTGCAAGGTTATATGGAGATCTTAATTTAAGAATGAGAGAGAAGGTTGAATTATGCATCTATAATATGTTGGAAGCGTTAGTGAAATTGGATTTGAAATTCATGAAGCAATTGAAGAGGACCAAGATGAAATTTGAGCCTTCATCTTAAACATCTTCCAAACCTTATAGTGGTGGCGATTCAAATTTAGATAAAATGGGAGGTTAAGACCGAATTGATAAAGGAAAGGAGAAGATGGGAAAATATGTTAGGAAGTAATGATTCAAATGTAGAGGCTACAAACACTTTACACAAGATATTACCCTAATCAAAAGGAGTTGAATTTGAAAGAAAATTCAAGCATAGAGCCATATATGAATGAAGAGATTGAATAAGAAGGTGAAGAGAGTGATGGTGTGGAGAGTTCTTAAGGTGAAGAATACTAAGAATGTTTCATGGTGCAAAGGGTTTTACAAGTACATCCATGGTCATCTTCAACCCAAAAAGACAAAATTTTCAAGACCAAATACAAGTTGGAATATAAAATGTGCAAGGTCATCATTGATACTGGCTCGAACACCAATGTAACAACCAAGGATATGGTAAAAAAAATCTTTTATTGAATACTATAAAGCACGCGAGACCAAATTCCTTACAAAAACTTAACAAAGATAAAGAGGTAAGAGTCTCTCAACAAATGCTTTTATAATTTTAAATTGGCAATTATGTTGATGATGCGTTATGTGAAATATTAATAATGGATTCATGTCATATATTGATTAGAATGTTATAACCCTCTCCCCTTCCCTGCATGTGTTGCATTCACCTCCCACGTAAAAACCTCACCTTTTTTATTCTGTGTGCGTGAAGTTTGCCTTCTTCCTCTTCTCCGTCCAATCCTTTTGTAATAGTGTTTTTGTTAGTATTTAATTACTTTACTTTAAGATTAATTGTTATTTTATGAGTTAAATATTAATGTTACTTATCACGCTTGAGCTTACTAGCATGAAAGACAACCTGTGTTTGCTATAGGATATTTAGTATGTTTACATATGAGGAAGGTATGTTTTCCTCACTTAAAGAAAAATAAGATCATGGAGAGGATGGATGGTCCTTTTAAGATCCTTCAAAAGTTTGGGGAAAGTGTTTACAATATCAATTTACCAAAATTCTATAAAGGCATTCAAGGACATTCAATGTGGAGGATCATTTCCATATAATGATGATGTAAATTTGTGGATAAATTCTTCTATAAAGGGGAGAATGATGCAAGAGAATGTCCTACAAGTTATACAAGCCATAAGTTAGCTTATTTTATATTAGATCCCATTATATTAACCTTGCTTGAAAAATTAGGTGAAACTAACAATATTGGGCCTAACAAGGTGCTTACTTATTTAATTATGGACCAAGGAAGGACTTAATGGCCATTATTACGAATACATATACTTTTGTGTGTGTGTGATTTGGATAACCACAAAAATATACTTCATTAGGAAATGATGATTAGTTATTTATATTTCGAATAAGTAAATATAAACAAAAATGCTACTCAGAAAAGATTGTTAGGTGTTCATCTTTCAATTGTTAATAACATTATTTATATTGTATTATATATGGTGAAGGTTTAGGTTCCCTACTTGCTTAATTGATTTTTCTAGGCAAATATTATATACATGTTGATTAAGCAATTTAATTATCTTTGTTGTTTTAATAAGGGTTTTTTAATTGTTTTCTCATATTAGCATGTTTTTGGTAGTAGACTTAACTTATTTCACCTTTTTTAGACAGACTTGAATTGAAGCTTAGTTATATTTTATGATTTTCATATGGTTTTAGCTTGATAATTAAGTCTATTATAGCATGTTTGGTTACAGTATAATGGCATGGTATTTTATTTTTACAAATGAATATCCGTTCTTTCTATTTTGGTAAATGATATAGCAATATTCATGAACACTTAGAGATTGGTTATATATTTATCCTTAGTTTTATTTAAGATGAGAAAAGTTAGCAGCTAGAAACATAAGGTTTTATCATTAATTAAATAGAAACAACTTGGTATTCATGGAGTGTGTGTGCAATTACCTTAGACAAAAACTAAGCACCTTCAAGCTATAACCAATCACCTAAATTTAGTGTATTTTTACAGGTAATTATTGTGATCGATAATATATTTATCCTTAGTCCCCTCTAGAATTAGCAAAGGTAGTAGTTGATAGCATAAATTTTGATCATTACATAAACAAAAACAAGTTGGTAGTTATAGGGGGAGGGGGAATAGTTAACTTGGAGAAAAACAAAGTATTGTTAAACTATAACCTAACATTAAAACTAAGAACATTTTTACAAGTGCTAACTTAGATTAGTAATATATTTATCCTTAGTTTCCTCTAGGAAAAACAAAGTTTGTAGCTAGCAGCATAAGGTTTGATCATTACATAAACATAAACTCTGTTATGTGGGCTTGGCACTATTGTTTGGGCCTATGGTGCTACCTGCATTAATTGGTTGAACAATAGATATGTCATCAGTTGGTTAATTGACTTATTAAATATTAATTGATTTGTTTGTGCTTAATTTTAACATTTGAGTTTCTATATTTTAATTCAATTATTTTCTTTTGTTCAATTTTTATAAACAATTTTAGGTATGATATTATGATTATTATTTTTTTGTTGATTGCATGGTGATAAGAATCGTTTAGCTATTCATAGTTAACACTAGATGTAGAAAAGTCTATATCCTTTCTTAGTCACTTTCTACCTTTAATGAAAGATATTTATTTATGGTGTATGTGAATTATAAATTCTGAATCAAGGGGTTCCGTAAGAAATAGAACTAAGAGTTAGTAATGAGGGAATACTGAGGATAAAATAAAGAGGAGAGAGGAGAAAATAGGCAAAATTAAGAGAGTTTTATTATGATTTTATGTCCTCAAAATGACAACAATGTCTCCTATATATAGAGGAGTAAAAAGAGGAAGGAGAAGAAGGGAAATATATGGCGTGGTTGAGGATAGGAGGTTGCCATGTCCTATGTAGAGAAGACACCCACTAAGGGAGTTGTACAGGCTACCACTTTGGGACCAATCTGAGACTAAGGCAAGTGCACTTGGAAGCTTTGGACCAATTCTCTTTCTTTGAGTCATCATTCAAGGGCATAATAGTTCTAGTTGGAAAAAAATCATATCAATTTCCTTTTGTTTTTTCTATTCAAATATTGGCGCAAACATGGTGATGTTATTTTTTTATATTTTTTTGAAGGGAAAATGAGTTATTGTTGGAATTATTGGAAATCTTCAGGAGTCGATGCATAAAAGCTTCTTAGATGCTTGGTGACCAGTTAGCTCTAGCTTGTGCTATCATGTCGAATCTATTTTTTCTTAAAAGGCAGTATGCTTGCCTTAGGCACCATGCTGAATCTTTTTTTTTATTCAAGGAGGTTTAGTAAGCCTGTTGAATTTGTGCAAAACGTTAAAATTGTTATCATGTTGATTCTACTTTCTTTCGTCAATAATTGGGCCTCCAATTCAGGAAAACTTATGGAATGTCCTTAAATGTAAAGGTATGCTATACATTTTTTTTAATATAATTTAATGGTGATATATTCAGTGATTTGATACTTTTCGATAGAGAATATATGTGGTTAAGCTAAGTGAATAAACTTTATTTGAAGTTATTTAACAAAAGTAGTTATATAATTATTTTAGATTTTTTTTTTTGGCTAAAAAGTTTCTTGCGGCTTGAGGCTTGGAATTTGTTTCAAACCCACCCATAGTTTTGAAGATATGTTATACCTCATTATAGCTGGTGCAAGAGCAGAGCATGCATATGAATTGCAAGTGAGTGAGGATGAAGATATGTATCTCGGTAGCAATACTCATAGTTGAAACAAGGGTGCTTGAAGTTATTCAGTCCTTTCTAATCTGTTGATCGATACCAGCCTGCTTAATTGTATTGTCGGAGTGAAGTAGTTTTTCACGCTGCTACATGTAAGATTGTAAGGCCCGTTTGAAATGCGTTGTGATCCTGCGCTTCCTTGCAATCTTGATCTATACCTCGAGCCTTGCTTCTTAAAATGGTCATGAGTTCAATTCCTAGCACTGTTAGGTTGTACAAGTCGCGATTCCTCACAAGATACTTAGGCTAGGGTGGTGGGGGCGCTACCTGACCTCGTCATGGAATGCTTAAAAAAAAAAAAGGATCATTATTCTAAGTTGGCGTAATCCCAGTTGTTATTTTTATTTTCATCTCCTTATAATTGTACTGCACAGATATAAAGATAAGAATATAATAGGAAAACGTAGAAGAGTAGACGGACAACATTTTTATTTTTTAATTATTAGAAGTACTTCGTACACATTTGACAGAAATAAGATCGAAAAAAATATAAACGATAAAATATTTTAGGAACAAAAAAAAAACACCAGACAGCTTTCGTGCATCACCCCTGTGCTGCTGCGCAAATCGTGTATTGATATTTATATTTTCTTCCCATTGAATATCCGAAATTTCAAAAGACTTTCTTAATTTCTTGAAGTTCTTTGGTTGAGAACTTATCCTGCAGCTATAAAACTAGTATAATATTGTCAAAAGGATACAATATACTAGTAGGTGTAGTTATCTATGGTATAACGTCATTGAATATATATATATATATATAATTTTGGTATTATCTTGGATAGGCTCACCTAGCTATGATATCATGGTGGTTGTGATTGGAGCCTGAATATTATAGGTCCCCAGTTTAATTCCGCTTTTAGCTGTATATATTAATAATTACTCGTCTATGATATATATGGTAAAACGGCATTACATTGGCTTTAGGCCATAATTGGAATTTTTTCCCTTTTTATGCCATGATGCACCAAATGTTTATATCTTTCTTGATGCCCTCCAATTTGCACTCCATTAATTATCCAAAAAGTGAAAAAAAAAATGACAGAGAAAAAGATGGTATTTTATTTTATTTATAAGAAGCATATATTAGTCCATAAGGACAAGCATAGAATTGCCGTTTTAGTGTTACAACTACTATAAAATATGTAATACTATGAGACGAGGATTTGAATATGTTATCCTTAATATTTAAAAATTTAACTACTAGATTATAATATTATTGATAAAATTATATATATGTGTTACTTATTTGGACCTCTTCTCCGCATACAATGACATGTATACTATTGCAACAACACATTACATGGAAAACAATCTTTCTAATTAATTAACCAAGGGTTCAACTAGGTATTTCTTTTTGTGATTTCAGCAGTTTCATTTAAATTACTATTAATCATACTGGTTGACTATTATATACTTGACTAATGCGATTCGAATCCTCCATCAAACGATTGCTATTTTTGTTTTTCAACAAAAGAGGGCTGCACGGCTCCTTAATTTAGTGTTGCTTTGATCACACATTTTACAATAAAAATTATAATTTGACTTTGGATCCATGTGTTTTACGTCAACTTTTGCTTCTTCTTTTTTTCCGGCCCCCTCAACATATATTTTAGAAAATTTACATCCTATACTGACAAAAGCCTACTTTTCAGCTATATATGATCATAACAAGTGCTAGCTACGACCAAAGGTGAAATAATACAATATTAAGTCTAAGTATTACTGTATTAGTATTACTCCCGCATCGTAGCGGTCCTGAAGCATACTTTTTTTTCAGTCAGTACCAAAGCCATAGCACAAAGTTTTTTTAAATACTACTCTTTATCCATCTAAGTGTTAATTGATAGATGAAAACAATGAGACACGCAGGTGTCTTTGATTTTATTTTATTTTTTAAAAAAAAAATCAACGGTTAATTGCTTCTCTAAATTATGTTAATTTAAAAATATAATACAAATATTTGCGTTGTTTGATATTATTAAACGATAAGCATCTCTATTTCTGGTACTTTTATCATAAGCTTAGGCTTTCATGAATATTTTTCTTTATTTAAAGTATTTTTTTTACCTACATGGGTTATGAAAATAACATAATTAAAAATAAAAATGCATATTATTAATTTTATATTCATTTTGGTATATTTATATTTACGAAATTGTGGCTCCGTTACTTTAAAAATGGATTAAGAAGAGAGAAAATTGTAGTCAAAACATGTCGGCATAGGCCCCTTAGAATTCAGAACTGCATGATCTACGAATAATCTCTCATTACTGTCGCCGTCGGGGAACATCTTTCGAGCTTGGCACGTAAAAAGGCATGGACAATCCCTTCTAACCGGCCCCTGAAGCACCTTTTTGCCGTGACATAAACATAGCTAGAAGAGGAATTATCAAACCTCTGACTTTACCACCGCCTCGTCGTACTGATTTTCACAACTTATCTACTCTCTCATTTGGAACGTACGTGGACGGAATTTCTATTAATTTGATTACAACATTTTCATCTCCCCTGGCCTAAAATTTCTCAGCAAAGTAAAATTTTAACTTACTAAGAGAACAGTTAGTTTATGTCTGGATGTATGTTTGAGCCAACTTTTAACTTATTTGATTCGAAAAAAGTTATTTTAACTAACTTTAAATTTGTTAGAATAAAAACATATTTCAAGTTTAAAATATCTTTTCCAATAACTTTGTTAAGAGTAGTTTCTAAAATGAGTTCTAATTTTTTGCTTCCGACCGTCAACTTTCAATCTACACATTTTAGCTTTTAACAATCTTTTTGGCTAGCGTTCCCAGACATTTCAGTCTAGTAGTTCAGATTAATAAAAATCTGTTGTCTAAAAGCTCTGAACAGTATTACTGAGTTTTTGACGGTCAGTTCCTCTATTCAGTGACGACACTGTCTACAACGTGATTTCCTTGACCCTGTCCAATACAATATTTATATTAGGTCGTTACTTTAATTTGTGAAATTCTTGAGATATGGATCTTTGACGTGCAGAAGGCAGTTGGCCACCAATAATGCAACTGTCGCCGACTCCCTGGACAACAATCAACAAATAATAATTGAACCACAGGAGCTCCTGATTAGGACCTGATAGAAAAGGACTCGGCGAACATGACACCCGATTGCTCTCACTTAATCACGGGTCTTTTCTTGTTTTCCTTTTTGCCCTTTCTACCAACTAGGGTCTAAACAATACTTATACTGCAGATCTGTTGAGCAATTTCAGGATGGGGACCGAAAATTTGACTTGCTGCAGCATGCAGAGGACTAAGTGGCTTGGAGCTTGAATTTTCTTTATCCACATGCAACCCACCAAACCGCACATGGCAAAGGAAAGCCACAAATAATTTTCAGTATCCCCCCAGATGGTAAACACTATTACCAGAATCAAAGGAATTCTGGATCCGCACAAGTTGGGTTCCCAACGGCCGTTCCAACCGTCAAACACCAATCAGGACTTGAATATAAAACTTTGATATCTTAACTTTAGGAAAGATAAGCCTGGAAAAGATGGGGAAAGGACATGAAATTTCACGCAAAAGAACAGGATATTGCAATGTTTGTCCTTCTGATACATGTTTGTAAATTTCATTCCTCTACCGCAAGGATTTGGCATACTTGGTATAGAATTTGCATCCCCACATAACTTCGGACATTCATTCATCTCAAGTCTTTGCCCCCTCAATCTCAGCCATCTAGGTCTATAAAGAGTTAAACAAATAGGACACAATCTCATCAAGCTACACAACAACCCATTTGAAATGGCATCAGATGACTGAAAAAGATAAAAAAGAAGGTAAATATAACATATCTCCCCAAAGTTGAAGGACATAGGACTATTTAGCCTGAGCTATTAGAACTAGGTTTCTTTAGGAGGACCCTTCTTCGCAGCCTCTGCAGCTGCTTTCTCTGCTTCAATCTCAGCAACAATAGTATCAATTTCAGCTTCTTCCAGTTGTTGTAGCCCACGATCTTTTGTCATTACTGCAATCTCAATGTTTTTACCACCACTTTCAACAACCTAATAGCATAAAAACAAATATTAGTCGGTCTAGTAACTGTTCCATCTCATAAGTAAAATACATTATTAGTTGGAGCTGAAAATTCATTATCTGCATCAATAGCATACAACATATAAACATGCCGTCTTTCACTCTTGATTCTACAACACCTCAGCAATAAACAAGCAAGACATCTGAGTATTACGATAAACATTGGCAACAAATATACCAACTCCAATGCTGTTCATAAGCATAATTGTCTGCTACTGAAGACATCAAGCAATCATCAACTCTTCATATATTTCAATGGAGCATAGCCTTAATAGGAATTTACAATTGATTATTCTTTATACATAAAAGAAAGACATAATAACAAAGAGCTATTTACAGTTGATTATCCTTTAAACATTAAAAAGCTTAACCACAATTGAGCACCAGCAAACCTAATGTAGCTACCAACAACTTTGAGCTCAAGCCTTCTCCCCTTTCTATGGTCTGACATCTGAACTTACACATCCCAATCTTCCTAGAGTACTGAGATATTTTGAAGATGAATAGAGTATCGGATGATGCCATCAAGCTAAGATTGTTCCCTTTCTTTCTTACTACAAGACAGGGCACGAGCATAGCTGCAATCACAACCTTTGGACTCCATCACTACATGGGACCAACTCTTACAGCGTTTCTTATCAAGTACTTCCCTCCAAGCAAGACTAACTCAATTAAGGAATCAGATAACGACCTTTACTCAGAAGGAAGGGGAATCATTATATGATGCTTGGGAGAGGTACAAAGACCTTTTGAGAATGTATTCACACCTTCTACAATGGTATTCAATACAACAACAAAATGATAGGCACCAATGAACAAGAGAGTGCGTAAGGCACAGCGACTAAAGATATGGCATAAAATCATTTCCAATGGTCGGGTGATCACTCTTTACATAAAAAGAGTGAAAGGTATGATGTAGATGCATGAAATCACATTATTTCGAAGGTAGATGCTTTATTTTAGAAATTTAATAAGTTACGTATAAATTTAGTAGCATTTGCTTCTTCCATCTGAGAAATATGTGGTGGTATTGAGCATTATGTTGTGGAATGCCAGATCCCAGATGCATTGATGTCTAAGGATGTAAACTATCTGAATAATTTTAATCAAAATGGGGACCCATTTTCCAACACTTACAACTCAGGTAAATCATCCTAATTTCTCCTATAAAAATTCACCCCAAAATTTTGTGCCTCAATCCAATTTTAAACCTCCCGGATTTCAAGCCTAGTCCCCAAAAATCAAAGTTGGAGACCATGATGGAGAATTTTGTACAAGCCCAAATCAAGCAGATGAAGAGTTTAGGAACCAAAATAAGATTATGAGTGATGCAATCAAAAAATTAACCGCTAAGGTTGATTATCTAACCACTCAAAACAAAATGATAGAGAATCTGATCACTCAAGTCGCCCAACAAACTAACTCTTCTTCTAGGTCTTCGGAAATGTTTCCTAAACAACTCGAGACTAACCTAAAAGGATCCACTAACGCTGCCACACTTAAAAGTGGAAAAGAGTTAGAAGGACCAGTAATGAAGAGTGATAATGGAAATGTGAATGATGAGGGTGAGAATTTTGTGACAAACAGGAAAGAGAATGTTTGTGAGAAAGAGAAGTTTGAGAGATATTTCACACCAGTACCTTATAAGCCTCCCCTACCTTTTCCTTAAAGACAAGCTAAGGCCTTGGGAGGGCACTTTTGGATCCCTTTTTCCAGACTTCAATTTTTCCATTCTACTCTCAAATTAAATGCACCCTTAGTATTGTTAGCATTGTTATTTTATTTTATTTTGTTAATTATTTTCTACTCCCTAAATCCGAATTGCTTAGATAGTCGAAATTGGTGAGAATTAAGTAATTAACAAGAAGTCCCTGTGCTGACTTTGACATACAACAACTATGGCCATGCGCTTGTGGTTTGACCCATCAAAGTATCATGCAAAAATATAGCACATCTGTGCAACATAAGCTAAGAAATTGAGCAAGAAAGCATATGCAGAACAAACCATGCTTTTTGACAAAGTAACATACGCAACTGGCTAGAACATTGTGGCCACAGCTTGGATTACATCAATATAAAGATGTACGCAAGCAGATAAATGGAGACATTTCATACCACCATGCACCCTCCCTCCCAACTCATCTCTCCCCTCCTAGTTGGTGAGAACACAAGTCTACATTGAGGGGGGGAGGGGGGAGAAGTTACCACATAAGTGTATCATATTTTCTTATCATATTAATGGCATAGAAAACTTAGAACATTATACCTCCTTTTCCAAGAGAAGGGACTTACTTCAAGCAAAGCACGGATGGCTAACTTCACTGTTTCTTGGCCAGAAGTTTCCTTATAATTCTTCTCTAGAAATTCCCTGATGGAATTTGAGTTCCTTCCGGTTGCATTTGCTTTCCACGCTGAAAATGTTCCAGAGGGATCTGTCTGATAAAGGGATGGAACTCCAGTATACGGGTCAAAGCCAACAATCAAGGTGGAAAGACCAAATGGTCTTACACCACCACTTTGTGTATACTTCTGCTGTAGACCAGCAATATAACGAGTTATATACTCAACAGTAGCAGGATCCTCGACTGTAAGTCTGTGGCTCTGACACTCAATACGGGCTCTATTGATCAAGACACGTGCATCAGCTTTCAGCCCAGCGCATGCCAATGCGATATGATCGTCAAGGCTCACAATTTTCTTCACCATCCTGTAAGCAAACCCAAGAGATAACAATAAAATGCTTAGACAAGTCCGTTTCACAGAAGAAAAAAAATGTAATATGAATATCTTTCACGTTGACAACATAACAGAGAACTGGGCCCTTTATAGAAGAAATCCATGATGGGACTAAAAGAGTCTATGCAAAATCAGTGTACTACCTGCCCCATGTGTCATTGATAGAACCACAGAAGAGTTGATATAATATTTCAACAACAGCATGCACACGGAGCCACCCTAAACTCAAGGGCAAGTATCAGATCAAAATCCTTTGCAAGTTAAAGAAAAACCATGTACAATTTTAAAAACTGGAAGTCGAACATGCAAACAAATACTTCTGTAATAAAGCCTGTAAGTCTCACTACAAGCAACAATTTTCCAAAATCTATCTTATCTTTTTCTTTTTTCCCATGAAACTCATCATAACTCACTGTTTGGCAAATAAAGGCAACATACAGGGTCTTCCTCACAAAAGAGATATCTTGTGGAATAAGAACTAAAAATTCAGGTCAAATACCAGTTGCACCATAGCCTAGTCAACTTGCAAAATCCAACCGTGCAACCCACTCCATTTTTTCCATCAAAACAAAAGCGGGAAAAAAATCCAGAATTGCATGAAAAATAAATGCACTCTCCTTAATCTTCCTCATTCGCTATGCCTAGCTTTACTGCAGGCCAAACAACCCACTTCTAATGCTTCCTGGCATATCAGATTCAGCTAACTAATGATGTTTTTCTTTGTATTTAATGATCAACTGCAGAATTTAGATTCTATCTATATTTTCTATAAAATGGGAGGGCCAAGGTAACTTCTTCCACAAGTAGATAATTTTCATACAAGTTTAAATTGCTTACTAAATTATGATCACTTGATAGCTATGCCGCCAATAGCCATAAGGATAAGAGTATTATTATGAAGGACTAATGCTTGAGATGTTAGAAAACCAATAATAACAACATCATTATTATGAATGACTAATAGCCAGAAGGAGATAATAACAACATTGTGTATGGAAAACAAAAGCTCAGAGTCTGAGGTTTACCAAAGGGAAATAAATATAGATCTGTGTCTGAGGTGCAGTATTCTTGATTGCTGGCATTCTTTAAGAAGCCTATTGGAAGCTTAGCCTTCAATAATATTGGTATAACGTATGAACCAAGGGTTGGTCCTTCATCTGTCACATCCAAAAGGCCTCTCCTATTCATCACTGTTTTTTCTATTTCTGAAGTGACACAGATACTAAATTAGTCCCAGCTGGACAAGGCAACCTGACCTTGCAAAATGCTCTACCCCTTGTTCCAAATCTTAAATCAAAAGCACTAATTGACAAAAGGGTTTACTTCCCAACCAAAAAAAAAAACTTATGGGTACACAATTGGATTCTGCTCAACCTCTTGATCTCAGATGTACTCTCCACTCACATTTCTCATGCTCAACAACAGCTTATTAGCCCCTGTTACGATGGAAGAAGTAAGTCTTTGCAATACAAAGCTCCTGGACCTTATGGTTACAATGCATTCTTCTTTTGAAGAAATGTTGGCCAGTTGTGGAACATGATATACAAGCTGTTCTGAAAGATTTCTTCATTACTGATTCCTACCTAAAGGACTTAATGTCACAAGCCTCAACCTTACCCCTAAAGTGCCAAATGCCACTAAGGCAAATGACCATAGACCAATTGCCTGCAAAAATACTATGTATAAAATAATAGCAAAGGTCTTAACCACTCGATTGCAACCTATTCTTCCTCTCCTTGTGGGTGCCTGCCAGTCAGCTTTTGTTAAAGGGAGAAATATAGGTGATAGAGTGTTACTTGCTACTGAATTGGTAAAAGGATATAATCAAAAACATCTTTCACCCAGTTGCTTGATAAAGATTTGTATGAGAAAGACATTTACACAGTGAGATGGGATTTCCTTCAACAAGTTTTACGCTCAATGCACTTCCCCGCACACTTTGTTAATTTGATATATTAGTTTGTTTCTACTGTTAGCTACTCCACTCCATCATGTACAATGGAGTCCTGCAGCCTTCCTTTCAAGCACAAAGAGGTTTGAGGCAAGGGGATCCACTCTCACCCACACTCTTTGTTATTGTCGTGGAGTTTCTACACAGGATGATGCAGCAAGTTTGGAAGTTCCCTGATTTCTCACCTCACCCTCAGTGTAGAAGGCTCAAACTAATTAACTTGATGTTTGCAGATGATTTACTTTTCTTTTGCAAAGGGAATTAGCCATCAATAAGGGTAATTTTTGAAGAGTTCACCAAATTCTCCTCTTTCTCAGGTATGTGCCTCAACCCTTCAAAAAGCTCAATCTATTATGGAGGTGTGGTTGATCAGCAGGTAAAGAAAGTAGTCTAGAAAAATCTTCATATCCCAGCTGGTATTCTTCCTTTTACCTATATAGGTGCTCCGTTGGATGGAAAATTTTTGCACCATAGCCATCTATAGGCCTATAATAGGGAAATAAACCCCCAAAATCAGAACTTAGCAAGCCTCTCTCTTCACTTATGCAAGGAGAATGCAACTTGTCAAGTTTGTTCTTCTCAGCATGCAAACATATTGGTGTCTTATCTTTCCCATTCCATAATATGCTATTGATGAAATAAATGCCATCTGTCGAAGCTACTTATGGTCATGATCAGCTAAAAAAAAAAAAATCTCCTGGAACACAGTTTGCAGACCAGGGAAAGAAGGTGCCCTGGGATTCATTAATATCCACTGGTGGAACCTTGCAGCCATTGGTAGATTGTTATGGTTTTTGGTTCAGAAAAAAGATTACTTGTGGGTCAAATGGGTGCACTCCTACTATATTAAACAAGATGATATCTGGCTCATTGAATCTAAGGCTTCAGCTTCCTGGATTCTCAAGAAAGTCCCAGGTTTTAGACAAATTCTTCAACCTTTTTTCAGACCTGGCGCCAGTCAAAGGGGTGACTATGTAATAACTGACGCTTATGAGGCTATCAAGCCTAAGGGACAGCTTGTACCTTGGCTAAGGCTTGTTTGGAACTCTCTTACCCTCCCAAAACATCAGTTTGTGCTATGGATAGCTATGCACAACAGCTTGCAAACCAAATACATGCTAGTTCAGTTTGGTGTGATTAATGACAATATGTGTTTTTTGTTCTCAGTGTGCAGAAACCCCTACACCTCTCTTTTTCTCATGCCCTTTCTCCTTTGAAGTTTGAACTCCTTTATTACAGAAGTTCGGTTGTCATCAAGCTATGCATGGATGGGATGATTTGGTCAGTTGGTGCGCTAATGGAGGTCGAGGACCCAAGGAAAGAAAGCAACTGATTTGAGCATTATTTGATGCAGCTACTTACTATGTTTGGAGGGAAAGAAATTGGAAAATTTTTACAAACACATCAGACTCCAAGACAAATCCGGCAAACCATCTTGAATGATTTGGCAACTCGATCTGTGGCTTTCTCTTAGTGTAAATCTTTTCATAAGCTTATGTCTTAACTAGACATAATAGGAAGTCCTTAAGTCTCCTGTTTCTTGTAAGTGTTATCTATGCTTTTGTTTAGCTACTCCAGTAGTTTTGGTGCTTTACGGGATTGTACTCTTCTTTCTATTTTGAGACATTAATGAAGTTCTACACTAATTATCAAAAATAAAATCTCTGATGCTCAAAATGTCCATGATCCCCCAAGAACCTTCACCTGCTCATAGAGGTAGTCATCTCCTAGTGTTTAATGCAATATATTCACTTCCTCACCCTCCCTTGACCTTTCTAAATCACACTTGTATTGTTGGAAACTACACCAAGTAAATTGATATGCATCAAATGAGGCAAGGGATGGTCTACACTTGCACCACTAATATAATCATACCCTACAGAAAATATATATTTTAATTTCTAAAACCAAAATTATATAATTTCTTCTAGAAACTAAAATCCCCTACCCCTTCCTTCATACTAAATGTGAAATTCAAAAGTTTCTTTTTTTCAGCATTAAACACTAAACAGGCTTATAGGTAAATATATAAAAATGGAGTTCCCAAAAACATTGTTCCTGCCTCTTTTTTTCCATCGGGGCAAAGCATCTGAAGCAAGCATCATTTTATAGCCAAACCCATGTGTCGTATGTTCAAAAAGCTTCCTATACATGCATCTTTCTTTTGCTAGACCCATGTGCACTGCTGCTCAAAGCAGTTCATCAGTAGTCTGACAAACTTTGCAGTCTTGCTTTATTTCCTAATCATTTGAGTTGTTATATAATAGTATACAGTAGTGCATCTTTCATTTAACAAACTTTCTAATCATTTTATATCTCATATTTTGGTTATAGAGGGGCAAATTTTCCCTTCCTTCTTCCGTAGTCATTCAGAACTTTTTTGTCTTTTTAGACAAAAATATAACTTTCATTTTCTCCTTCCCTAGCAAATAACTTTTATACCATCCATCTCTTTCTTCTTACATCTCCGCCTCAACACAGATAGTATCTGTAAAATAAATAATGCTAGGTGAGAATTCATTAAAAATTAAAAAGTTAAATCCCTAATTGAGAGACTAATATGAATGAAAAATAAAATCTAAAGGGACTAAAATGAGTATTTTTTATTCAGGGACCCAAAATATTCACTTTAAAAGGGATCAAAAAATATTTTAACTCAAAAAATAAAACATGAGTGAAATCAAGAGCTCGGTAATAGTATCCGTAGAAAAAATACTACTAAGAGAGAATTGATTAGAAATTAATGCTCTTATGAAAGTGATTCCTCCTCTTATGGGATAAACGCAGAAATACTGAGTGATTAGAAGTTATAGGGCCAGAGTGAGGGATCAATTCCAATCAAAACTACTTCTCTTATGAGCTCTTGTTGCTCTACTTTTTTTAATCAGCTTTGTCGATGTTGAGAGAGGCAGTAGAGCCTGGGTTGGCAGTGTCATAGGTCAATGGAGGAAACTAAGGCCTCATGTTTCCGGTGTTATTTGATTCAGCTTCGTCAGAGATGGAGCAGAAGGCACTAGAGGAGGAAGAAAAAGAGACAGAGATAGATTGGATGCTTGATGAATACCAATCGTGGATTGTAGGATAGATTGAAGGCTTGATATTATGTTTCATCAGCTTAGAGGAAAGTGAAATTATGATTTTTCCAATATGCTCCTCCTACCCGGGCTTCATCGCTGCATATGTCACCATATTTCACATGATGTCAAACCTCTAGCTTGGTTATGTAAACAATCTGGAAGGTTAAGTATAAGAAATGTAAACTAGAGAGAACTGAAGACCAAAATTTAGGTGAGAAAAGAAATAACCGTGGATGAACACCAAAAATTTTCTTTTTTCTTTTTTCTTTTTCTTTTTTTGACAGATTCTTCTTTCAGATTAGTTGAATTGACTGTTGAGTTTTGATTTAATTTTTGAGAGCAAGTTATAATTTGATTAATTGTATAGAGTTTATTTGAGCTAGTAAGTGTTAAACATAGTGGTAATATGCATTAGGATAGGTTCTATAATCTCTCTCTCTCTCTCCATATATATATATATAGGGAAAATTAGTTTGCAGTCCATTTGAGTAGAATTAATAAGATAAAAATAAAAAACGGTTCTAAAGTATTTAGTTTCAAGTACAAAATATTATATACATATAATTATATTAATATGTACATCTAATTATACATAAATGTACAGATAATATTCTCTATATGTACATGCATATTGGATACCAAAAAAAGTGGACTAAATACCAAATAGATTGTTTAACTTTAAATAGTTTGATTTAAATGGACTTTAAAATAATTTTCCCTATATATATATATAATCACAAAACATGCAGCAAAATTTTAATCGCTCTAGAAATGTATATTGTTATTTTTTCTATTCTAATTGGATTGATAAGTTAACTGCTCAATTATCACGTTAACTACTAACAACTTCTTATTTGGAAGATAATAGTTTCTGTCAAATTTTTTAACTATCATGTTAATTGACTATTTTGATTCGTGGATTTGTGCAATAAAAATACTGAATAAGGCATGATAGTGATTTCTGCTAGAATTCTGTTGGAGAACGATCGTCTACAGCACTAGAGGAACGTGTTTGTTTGGAAATTAAAGGGGAGATGTTTGATTTGTTTGTTAGCAAGACTAGCACTGTTCTGACCCTTGGATGAGATTCACTAATAAAGATAGCTATTACAGATACAAATATGATGAACAGATGCTATAATATAATTCATATATTTGGGATATAATGCAAGATTACCTTTACAAATATAATCTCCATTATATCCCAAATATATCAAATATATTATAATATCTGATTTGTATCTCTAATTATAACTCCATAGCTTGCAAGTTTCAGAATCACGAGACAGGTGATCAAGAGGAGAATGACAAAGCTCAGTTGGAGGCAATCCGTCAGAGTGGGGCTGGATGACAAGTGGAAAAATAACAGAGGTCCAACTATGATAGAGTCATAGAGAGAAGTGCATAAACACAGTAAAAGAATTGGAAATTGGCACAGTCACAGTGTAATGGCAAGATAGTGGATGACATTTACTCTAATGTGTTTGGACTCATTATGGGGTGCCATCTGCTGGAGGTGAATACAGAGGGTGGTCTGCTAAGCATGAGGGAAGATATTGGATTATTGCTCTTGGGACATAAAGAGAGACTATTGGAAAGAATCAAGGATGATAGGAAGACTGCATCACATGACACGAAAGGCACTAATGCAAGTAGAGGATAGTTACGAAAATGATGAAAGGAAAATCATTAAAGATCACCTAATCAGACTATGTGATAAGGAATGTGGCAAGGAAAAAATAGCTACAAGCCAGGAGGAGTGGGTTGGGCAGAAAGAACTAGTCCAACAACATGGTGAGTTTAGAGATGAAATGCTGGTTGAGAAGAATCACAATCAAGGAAGGATTTAAAAAATAAATAAATAACTGATTTATGTCCTCAAAATTCTAATGTATGTAAAATTGGATACAAAAAATCTACATCTTTTGTACAAGTTAAAAAATTGCATGCACATGCATCTGATATGAAAAAATATTTAGTAACTACCATTGTCAACCTATAATGACACAATACAAAAGATGAATCAATGGTGAGTTTAGAGATGAAACGCTGGTTGAGAAGAATCACAATCAAGGAAGGATTTAAAAAATAAATAAATAAATAACTGATTTATGTCCTCAAAATTCTAATGTATGTAAAATTGGATACAAAAAATCTACATCTTTTGTACAAGTTAAAAAATTGCATGCACATGCATCTGATATGAAAAAATATTTAGTAACTACCATTGTCAACCTATAATGACACAATACAAAAGATGAATCAATGATGATACTAACAAGTCTTTTAGAGTTTTAATAAGTTCTAGGAAAAATCTGATCATTCAAAAAATTCTCCATGGCTTTAATTTTTGAAAAACATTGGAATTTTTAAGTAAAATTATGAAATATTTCCAAAACAAAAATAATTACTAAAATTAGCAAAAAGTATACAATTTTACAAAGACCAAAACAATACTTTCAAAAAATATTAGGCATTATGAAAGATTGACAGAATTTACCTTAAAAAAAATTGATAGTCGTAAGAATTTCCTTTAATTTTTATTGTATATAGTATACTTTTTTCATCTTCCATAAGTGTAACAACATATATACTTTACATGATTTATAAGGAATAAAACTAGCATTGGCTTTGCTTTGCAGACTATAACGAACAACAATTTCATTGTATTTCGTATAATTTTAAAGTATGATTCATAAAAATTAGATAATTCAAGCATCACACAGGTACAACACTAGTATCATCAAATCAAGAGTTTCTTTCTGCTTTTATGACATAAAAACTTAGAGACATAATTTTCATGTCAAATTAAGAACAGCTAAATTTTCATCTATCAATAGCCTTCTCCGTGAAGGCATATATGGAATTGTGGCAGCACCTTACCGAAATGAATAAAAAAATAAAAAATAAAAAAGGTTCTATTGCCCCATTTCCTCAACCAGAACTCTACATTCCAAAATATGAGACTGCCCGTGAGATTGACATTGACTCATGGAACGATTATTGATTAAGGGTTCATTGCTCATCTTCTAAAATCTGATTATACACTTTAATACTATCCATGAAAATTTATTCAACAGTAGTTTTTGTTCACATCGAACAGACTGTATATGATTGAAAAAGGCCCACGTAAGTTTTAGACCAAGAAGCCAAAAAATAGTTCACAGATTTCAAACAAAATAAAAGTCGCAAGAATGAATAACTCAAGAAAGGAACAAAATCTGCTACAAATAACAAAAACATATTCATCAACGAACTGAAACTACAAGTGTGGATATCCGTGCGACAACAAGAATTTATTCAAATCAAAATTGGGAAAGTTGGGTATCTTGGGATGAAATGGATACCTGGAATCCTGAAGCTTGGCGGTAGACTTCTTCTCGACTCCGAGGACGATGGTGTCAGTACCACGAACTCCGACGGCGGCATTACCCTTGCGGACGGCTTCAAGGGCATATTCCACCTGAAATAAGTGGCCATCCGGTGAGAAAACAGTGATTGCCCTATCGTACCTCGCCATAAATATGATATCTCACTCTCTGAAAGTGGTCTTCTTCTTCTTCAGTAAGCTAGTTTAGGTTTAAAATGCGATCTGGTAGTCTTTGATCCTTTCAGCTTTTAGAGGAGTTGAACCAGCAGAAGGATATCGAGCAACTTTTGCAGCAAGGCAAATCGTGTACCCTGATCGCATGAAACGACGCCGTTTGATTGTGCTTTTGCGTTTTCATCCTTTTTCCTTTGCTTAGTGAGTAAGAAGTTTGGAATAACCGGACAGGGATGGTAATCGGACGGATTTTATCCGAATTTAATAAATTTTATCTGTTGGATATGTAAATGAATATGAATAAACGGATATGGATATTATTCGTCGAGTTCGGATATAGATATGGGTAAGGAAGCCTCAAATCCAAACATGTACCGGCATTCGTTTACCCAATATAAAATTATATTTTTACCTTTATTTTTGTAATCTTAAGTATATTTTCTAAGGTTAAAAGTGAAGATATGATTAAATTTTAATAATTTAAGTATATAATTCTAACATTAAATGATTTTTATTTTATACTTAATAGATTTTATTCAAAACCCAATGGGTTTTATCCAATGGATATTTAAATAGATATGGATATGGATATGGATGAGGAAAAAAATACCCATCAGATTTGAATACGGATATAAATATAAATTTTTTTTATTGGGTTTGGATAACGGATATAAAGTACCCGATGCGTTGATAACTTGCCATCCCTACCGGATAGGGGACACCAATGATAAACCATCCGGATGAAAACGGGGCGATCCTGGTTGGACTGGTTCGTTCAAGACGTCTAGATCGGTTGGATGAATTCGGTTGCCATCTATTTTGACTTATTTGATCCCAATTTTATAATTTTTTATATTTTTGGTATTTTTTTATAAAAGATAATAATTGTATTGGATATTGAATCAACATTGTTTAGTTATATTACAAATATATTTTTCATCTATCAAACTATAATTAATTTTTTACCTGTACATTGCACAAGTTGTTCTGAAAATTATAATAACATACACATTAGTATAGTCTTTAAAATCTTTAATCTCTTAAAAAATATGTTGGTCTATAAATATCAATAAGTTTGTAGGCACAACTCTGGAAAAAATGAATGCTATAGGGAGGAGTGCATTTATTCTCCATTAAACTAAAAATTGCACCATACATTTCAATCACGCATATAAATAATTTTTATGTACATGGTATTAGAAAAATTTTGAGATACATAAGAAAAATAAGAATCGTGATCCTCTTAGATTGTCCTATAAGTGCAACCAGTCTTGGTAGAAACTAACTTAGGTCCTATTCTATTTAGCTTTTTTTTGTGTGGATTAAAAAAATTAATAGATTATTATTTTCATTTTATTATTCTTAATGTCATAATTAATATTTTTTGTAGTAGTATTACTATTATTATTTTCATTACCAACATAATTATCATTAATTTATATTTTTTTATTATTGTCAAAATTTTACTAATATGACATAAAATAATATAATCTGACGGGATCTTATTTAATAAGATTTAAAAATAAGTAGATTAGAACGTGTCCTTATTGTTAGGAATACTAATATTATTGATTAGGTCAATTTTACATGTAAATATGTTGTGCTTAAAATACATAATTATAATTATAATGAATATTACCATTGTTTTTCTATTATTATGTGAACACCATGCTCCCTTTAAAAATCAACTTTAAACTTCATAGTTTTATTTGAGAATAGCAGGCTTTTTTCCAATATTAATCTCAATAAAAAATTATACTTTTTCCCTTTATGACAATAACTAAACTCTGAAAAGGTTAGTCTCCTAAAATTTCCTTTCACCTACATAGAAGTTTTTTTAAATAATGCCAAAAATGTAGAAAATATGAGAGGAGTCCATTGATTTTCCATCCAACTAAAAATTGTAGCATACATTTAAAACACGCATATGAATATTTAGCATGTAAATGGCATCAATAAAAACGTTGATTTACATCAAAGCTATGAAATCCACTTAACTAGACTACAATGCAAACATGTCTTGGCAAAAACTAACTTAGCACCAAAAACTTAATGCGTCCTTCATATTTCCTTAGTTCTTCACTTGTCGGCCTTCATTTGCAAAACTCAATAGGAAAAATTAAGGTTGAATAATTTTACTGCTACTCCATACCTACATGAAAGTTAAAATAACTAAAATTAAATGCCACAATGAAATATGGTACACATTCAATAATTAATACAGTCCTAACCTTACATAAAAATTAAATTGTCTTTACCCAAAAATCACTCAATTATTAATAGAAATCTGACAATCACATATTTAAACCTAAGAGTCTCTAAAACATAAAGAAAACAATATATGCAACATCATTTTTAATCCTCCATTGTAATATCCTATTTTTTACTACCGAAAAATTTTATTTTAACGAAAATATGATAATAAACTATTGGTACTATTGCCACATCTAATATTAAAAGATGTGTGATTATTCACTTAACTCGTGTCATATAAAAGGCTAAAATCATTACAATGATAAAACAAAAACAAGTGGAACTGGATAGAAACAACGGAAGACTTTTCATAAATAAAATAAGAACGAGCTATAGAGATTAAACTACAATTAATATAACAAAGGAGGGAAGAAAAGAAAGGAACAAATAGTCTAAAATAGATATCTTGAAACTATGGTACATAACACATGACACTAAAGATAGCAGTTACTTTAAATTCTAGCCCTAAAGATAGGCCAAATCACTTCTGCCATAACTCATCCTCAAAGTTTGCAAGATCATTAGCAAAAGCCTATGATATATCAACTACAAAAGCAAAGTATTAGTATGCAACTCTTATCGAGTACAACAAACTAAACTAAAGAAATAACACATAACACATAGGCCACATGTGATAAAAAGCATAAGAACATACAAATAACTATGTCAAATAAGTATACATTAACATGTTCGCTTGTTAGCAACCAAAAAAATTGGTCATAGTATCATGTAACACATACAAAGCCTAAGATAAAAATGATAGAGTAAATGACAAAGCCAACTTTACAACCAATTATTACATTCTAAAAAGGCAATCACGCATATCCACTTAATTATCCTTGAGAGACCCATTACATGATACTAATCCGACATTAAGAATTACCAACATTTGGGCTATAAAGGCTAACCGCCATCCACAAAAAACCCAATTTGACATTACAAAAGTAACCGGAGTCTAGTGCTATAAGAGCTGACCGAAACCTACCAAAAATAATCAAATGCTAAAAGGGTGATCAACAATTATAAAATGAGGGCTAACACCTAACTTCCAGAATAGCTAACCCTAGAGGGAATCTATACCCAAATTCAAGATCTTTTGTGTTAATTACTAATATATTATTAACAAATTATCCAAAAAAATCAAGATACACACATCAACACTTAACCATCACTCTAATACTTTCACTTATATTACCACTTATCACTTGTCATTATGACCTAAAACTAGTGATATATCAAGATAATTATAACTACTCATAGGATCAAATTAAAATACCTCACAATATCATTTACTTATAATATATTAGTCTTACCAATAATTTCATGATAAACATATGGTTAAAATTATGCTAGGGACTATTAACTAAAATATGCCACATATAAAATAAAAAATGGAATAATAATAATAATAATAATTAAAGGCTTGATGAAACCCTGATACAATTATTAGTTTACACTCATTTAACTCAGAATTGTATTTAGAAAGTTCTTAAGGTTATTTAAGGCACGAAAAACTAAGAAGATTATAAAATATGTGAAAAGACTAGCATGCTCCTTAGAAAACCCTAGTTCTCAAGTATGTCATAAATCACAATTATCCTGATTAATTCACTTATTATGCTTAACTCATTTTTACCTCAAATAACACTTATGAAACCCAAATTCTCACAATTAAAGTTAATTGACCAAAATACTATTAATCATCTTAAAACGTATCCAACCTTGCAAAACTATAATAAATCCCCAAAACTTCCAAACCCTAACATATAATCCATCAAGTTTTAAGTAAAGAACCTAATGGACACAATGACCTACCCAGTTTTTACAAAAACTATGAGAAAAGAAAATTTTACTCTTAAGTCGCAAATGCACTAAAAAGGTAAAAAATCAACTTGCTCTAATTCACACCAAATTCATACACAAGCTTTTATATGTTATTACATATATGATGATGTGCTTAAAAAATTAAAATAGCAAAAACTATCTTGCATAAAATATCCATGGTCAAATGATCCAATGAGGTCAAACAAACTTTATCATAAACTTAATTAGAAAACTTAATGCATAACATATCATGACATGATTTCGTGGTCAGAACATTAATTATCATGAAATGGCTTGTTCCCACAAATAATTCATAGAAGGCATAATATATATTAAATCATGAAAATAAATCATGTCTACCTCTCAAACACTTTCCCATGCCATTTTATGAATTAATAAAATCATGATTGAACTCAAATAATAGAACACATTATACATAAATATCTATTTTTGAAGATTAGATTATTTTACCAAAGTTCTAAGCCCCTAAGCAATAACAAAAGCTAGGCCCAACACCACCTAAGGAGTTCCTTGATCACCTTTGCACACCATGAGAGAGAGAGAGAGAGAGAGGGAGGGAGGGAGGGAGGAAGGGAGAGGGAGAGAGATAGAGGATAATTTTAAGATCAAAAAGATAAGCAACAAATTGAAATTTTTGAAAAAAATATTAAAAAATAGAAAATGATCCTTATCTTGGTGGATTTCAAGAAAGGGAAATAAGAAGAAAATGGATGTCTAATAGAGGCTAATTTGTGCAGGATTAATCCAAGGCAAAATAAGGATAAAATATGAAATGGAAGAGACCAAAAATAGAAGCAACAATTGCAGCAAAAATGCAACACAATAGTAGTACATGAGATACTCAATATGGTGAAAAGAGAGGAAAATGAAGAAGGAAGATACGCATTTTTAAGGGTGAAATAGGTTCCAAGATAAATTAAAAGTTGCAAGGAACAAAATGAAGAAGAATCAAAGCATAACCAAGCTATAGTACTTAACTAAAGTTGAAGAAAAATTAGCCCTGATAACATTGGGTTGATTAGGAGCCTAATGTTGTGGGCAAGATGAGGGAGAATAAGGCATAAAATAAAGGGGGAGGGAATTGGTAAATAGATTGTGTAATGAAAGGATTTTAACCTATGAAAATCATAGGAAGAGGATAAGGACTAGAATTGTTGAAAAGGGATAAAAAGATCAACCACAAAACTAAAGAATAACAAGGCTAAATTGTGCACTTTTTAATGTTATTTTTGAATAAGGATGGATGTATGACTTGGGGGTATATTAGGAATGGGATATAAGTTGATAAAGGGAAAGATTAACTTGAAAGTCATTTTAATGAAATCACATAATGATAGAGTATAAAGAGAGGTCGAGTGTGTAAGAGTTTTATGACAAAAATTATGACTTTTGTACTTTTAACCAATATTTGAGTTGAATGAATGTGAATATGATGAAAATATGATTTTATTTAGTAAGGGATCGTTTTAGGATCCAAATTATATTTGGGGGGGGTTAAATTACAATATATTTTTGCATTTAAATTGTAAAGGAAGTGAAATAGTGAGTATTTATTGGAAAAAATAGCAAATAAGTCCCCAAAATTATGAAAAATAGTGGAAATGTGTTGAGTAGTTTTATAAAACTATATATATATAATAATATTTGGTATCAAAATTGGTTTGAAGCTTAACATGTGAAAAATGAGTGAAAAAGGCAAAAACTAATTGGCTGCAAAAATGTGTTGTTCCATAAATACATAAAATGAATAACGTAGAGTTTAAATTACCACAAATGGGTTCATAATATTTTTATAAAATTAAATATATAAAAATATTTGGTCTTGAAATTGTATTGACGCCTGAAAAATTAAAAATAGGTTAAATTGTTTAATTGTGTAGATAAAAAAATCTACTATTTAATTATTCAAAACGAAAAAATGGATTAAAAAGGAACAAAATGAGAGGATACAATTAGAATTTTTTAGGGATGAATTAAAAAAATGAGTTAAAAATAAGAAAAAATGGCTAGATTGAAAAAAATCATAGAAGATGTGACTTTATGCAAATGAATAAAAAGAATGGTATAGGGCTCCAATTTGATACAAATGACCTGAAATCCAACAATAGTATTTTTCAAAGAAAAATATGAGCCTAATCATGTAAGGGAATAAGGGTTTGGAAATACAGGGTATTACTTCACTCACTACATGGAAATTTTCTATTTGCCCATGTATGCTAATATCACTAGCTAAAATATGCATAGTGCTACTACTTACAAAATGTGCTATCTTTGTTGGAGATCCAAATTTCTAAAGTTTTCATCAATGACTAAAGATATGTAGCTTACTTTAAAGATCATTATCATCACCCATGGCCCCTTCACTTGGAAGCATAACATTACTAACCCATCTAAAGGCACCAAACCCCCTTAAATAAAATCACATTGATTCCATCAAATAAAAAAAAAGTTAAAGATCTAAGATTTTATCCCATTTGACCAAAGGATAGAATATAAATCATGTAATTTCTTAATGGTCATTTGATTTGCGTAAAGATAGAAGAAAAAGAGGGAAATAAGAAGGTCAATGTGTTTCTCGTTGTTTGGTTACTAGAAAAACTGTAAAGAAATAAAATAGCAAGAAAATTTGTAAAGAAATTTTTCCTAAGGTATTTTCCTAACTTGGACACGAGGAAAGAAAGAAGGAAATTGTTCTCAACCTTCCTTCCTCGATGCTCCTTCCTCCTTGACATTCCTTATTCCTTAACACTCATCATTCTTCCATGCCATTAAGCTCATCCTCCTATCCTCTAAGAAACTCCAATCTCCCATGTTTAATTGATCTCATGGATCCTCCAAAGCATAATCTTCACTATCATTTGTTAAGTTTGAGCTCCAAACTTCCTATTAGCAAACCTCCAACTCAACCGAGATGATCAAACACTCTACTGACCCAATTTGAATAAAGAAGGTTGATTATCTTTTTATTTAAACTAAAAAATGTAATCTTAAGGCCTTACTTTCATTATCAAGTTTGGGGTTTATGGTGTGAGGATTTGTTATAGGAAAACTAGGTTAATGTTGTCGTTGGTTGCTTAAACAATGTTGGTAGGAAATTGGAATTGAGAATATGAAAGGTTAAGCTTTTTTTCACGGTTTGAGTATAATGGTATCATATGTCTCTATGAGTGAGATTAAAACCCCAGTTATCTAATATTTTTTTTTAAATTGTTGTCCTTTGCACTTCTTGAGTCAATTTGATGGAATATTCATTGCTTTGATTTTCCAATTATTCATTGTCAATTGTACATGTTATGAGTGGTTTAAAAGATAAATAAAAGTTTTGCAATATTTTGATTGACTTACGGATAAAGGTGGTGGTTTTGATATTGGAAACACATGTTATTATCTCAAACTATATCTTCTTAACTTTTCATTTCTCCATGGTTGGTTATTGTCAAAGCTAAGAGGTCTTGACATGGTTTACTTGGACTTTGATAGTCTAAGCATATAAATAATCACAATGCTCTATATTTTTTGTTTTAATAAGGAAGGTTATCATGGATTTGATGGTACTAGCAACAACCATTTTTGTGAATCTCACATTCTATACATTATGTGCAGTTAAGAAAGGACATGACTTCAAATTCTTGGGAGTTGTGTTTTCCTTAATCATCTTTACCTCATTTAGGTAATTTCATTTATGTAGACATATCTTTAACCCATTATGATAAACTTAATTAGATGATCCATTCAAAACAAAAAGTAAGTTTAATTTGGATTTGAACTCCCTATAGTTTAGGTTATGTTTATTCTATAATGAGATGATGTGATCTTCCTAGCCAAAAACTTGAAGCTAAGTTTTTTTATAAGTAAAAGTGAGGCTTTAGTAAAATGGGAACATATTTTTCAAGGCACCAATTTTACATAACTAACACTATAGTCTTAACAACAAAGATAAGACACTGTACAAATGTAGTAATACAAGTTTCTTAGAACTAGCACTAATGTATTAATTTAGTATAAAAGGGGATTATCATTACTTTAAGTATCGACCAATATATATTTTATGTACAATCATCCATGCAAATGAAGATAAAAGAGTCACTCAATTTTGGCAATTTTCTTTAATTTTTGCAAATTTGCTTATGATTCAACTGGTTGTAGCATTGCAGCAAAATCTTGATTTGTATCTATATTATTTTAGTGCATGTGTTCATCTCAGTGAAGTCTATGTCATTGTTTAATTCTTAATATATATCTCTAATGAACCTAAGATCACTATCTAATTATGTCTTTTGCATTAATTTTTAAATATGAGATGCAGGATTTTTATGCCATGGAATTATTCGGCTCTAAAGCCACTTGAATTATTCAACTTTAATACCACATGGATTGATCGGCTTTAATTCTACTTAGATTGGATTGGATTTAATGCCACTTAAAATTGATAACTTTTAATTCCACTTAGACTGGATCGGTTTTAATACCCCTTGAAATTGATCATCTTTAATACCACTTCAAATAGATGTAATAATGGAAATTCATTGTGTCAATTGAAATGATTTAAGTGGTTTAATGTCGGCCTCACTTATGTGTGGTTAAATCATTAAATAAAATATAATCACTTAAAGTGAAATATCTTGAATCATGACTTGAACCATTTGGGAGAGCTATCTGAGTTAGGTTTTGTATTCACTTGGTATAATGTTGGTGCTTTTCTCTTCTATGATTTCGGGTATCTTGCGAGGTCCAAAGTGGCCCTCTTAGACTCTATAAGTGTCTTGATATATTTCAGCCCTATAGATGGTATGTATACATAAGTGATTAGGTGTCCTATTTATTGGTGGTCTGATTATGTTTCTGGGCGGGCCAACTAGGGCTATTATCATTTGAGTACTAGATTAGTTATTATGATTTCTTTGAGTTTCCACACTCAAGTTAAAATAATCAAATGGATGTGATCACAACAATGGAATACAATAATTGATTATTCTCATCCATTTATGAACTATATATTTTATTATCCTATGCAAGTCTCTTGGTTGTCTTCCCCACAATAGTGCCACCATATGATGTATGTTCGTACCATGTTATCACATGATCTATTATTTAAACCGTAAGTGGGTCTTATTTGCATAATTCTATTTTCTAGGATAGTTGTGTTACTTGTTATGTGTTCATGATTCCTTGTACACTTATATCCTATGTGTTGTCATGTCTAGTCATGTATTTATAAGCATAAATCTATGACCACATGTTTTATCATATATCATCACATATCTTATATGTCCTCTCCTACTACCATATGTACCCACATGTGCTATTAATAATTATGATTAAGATATTCTATATAGCTATCACATGTGCTCTTGTCATTTTATGTATAAATTTCCTTAATATTTATTGAGAGGGCAATTAATAATATGCTATATACTTCACGAAATTGTATGAGTAGAATGGTTTTTTTATCACATGTATACATGAGCATGAGTATATAAGTTAAAGATTACCATGTAGTATGCGTATCATATTTTCTCCCATGAGTTAGATAGTTGTGATTTACTTAGTACTAGACCCATACTAATATTACCTTGATTGAATGGGTCCTGTGATGATCTACTGATGGTAGGGAGCAGACCTCTTATACAAGCTTGAGATCGATTGTTATTGTTGGGTTGAAGACTTGGGCTTTGATAGAGTAGAAAACTTAGAGTTTTATCCATTGGGGATTTACCTACTTTTGGAATTTTTCAAGTGTTGTTTTGAAATTTTAATGGTGTCGTAATTGAATTTCAATTTTCCATTACCATGCTAAGTTTTTAAAATCTAGGATTATTTCACAGGTTTTCTGCTACTTTGATCAACGATGATTTTGTTCGGTGGAAATGTTTGTTTCCCATCTACCATTAGACATCTCCTTGTAGGAATTTATCCTTTCGATATAGATGATATTTAAATTTTAGTTGGACATATTTTAACCTTGCATCTAGTATGAGGTAGATGTTGTGCATCTATCTCGTGTTAGGTGTGGCGGTAACATTCCTTATTTTCTATTTTAGGTTCTACATATTATTATTATTATTATTTTGCAGGAGTGAGTTTTGACGGTGTTACAATAATAGTGGCTTAGTTGTATTTTGTCCTAAGAGGTGTTTCACACTGTTCCATTAGTTTAAAAATACTAGTCATGAGCGGGTTTCCCTAGTATATGTTAGGTCCATTTCACTGAACAATAATAGTAACTTAGGTGTGTTTTTCCTTGATATGTGCTTTAGTCTTTCCACTGAACTAAGAATAGTGCCCCCTGAACTCAACGTAGATAAAAGAATAGATTATGTTATATCTAATAATGAGTTATGAAGCCACTATTTACGTTATATCTCTTTATGTTAAAGTATTTGTGCTTATTATTTGATGTGGATTCATGCTTTTCTATTTAACCTTACTTTGGGTGTATGGTTACCTTGCCCAATACATAGTGTACCGGTCATCCTTTTCATGAGTGTTGCTTATTCCCATGAGCAAGCGATCTAGATGTTGTTGTGTTGGTTAATGAGACCCCTCTAGATGATTTTGTTGCTAATGGTGCTCTATGTGGAGTGACTATTATATATCGAGGTTGTGTATAGAGTCATGTTATCAGTTATTACTTTTACCTAGATACTTTTTTAGACTCTTAGTTCTATAGGGTTCCTTTTATGTATTTTTGGATATTATACTTTGAGTTAATCTCCAAACTCATGTATTCGATGTAAGAATAGTATGATAAGCTAGAAATATGTCGAGCATGGTAGCAACACCCACCTATTTTTTTATTACACTTCTACATAAAATAAAATAAAATTAGTAATAAATGTTGGGGTGTTACATTGGTGGTGCAGGGTAGTTAGCACAACGGTTGTGCAGGGGTGTAGATGGAATTGACGTTTATGGTTGGGAAGGGGAAGATTGGAGCGATGTAGGTGCAAGGTGGTTGGGGTGTGTTTGGTCCAAAAGGGGAAAGAAGAGGGGTGATAATGGGGTTATGTGCCGGTCAAGGGAAGGGAAAGAAAGAAAGAAAAGAAAGACAATGGGAAAAAGGAAGAAGGGGCAAGAAAATTTTGAAGTTAGGATTAGGATTTGGATTTAGGTTTAAAATTTTAAAAATTAATCTAAATTTTAATCTATAAATTCTTTTTAGGATTAATATTAGGCTAAGAAAATATAAATGAAAAAAAATAAATTTGGATCAGGTTAAACTATTAATTAACTGAGATTAGAATTAGATAAAATTTTGGGATATTACAATAAATTTGGACAATGTACTCACTACGTTATGAGTAAGCAAAACCAAGCTTATTTTGTCAAAGTTGATGACAGATGATGTAATATCCCAAAATTTTAAAACCTAAAATTTAATAATTAATACTCATTTAGATTAATTTAATCTTAACATATTAATTTAATTATCTTATGGACCTTTGATTCATAAAAATAGATAGGATTATTTAATAAATTAAAATAAATATTTTATTATTTTATCATACTCTTTTTATTTAAATAAATTTTAAAACCCATAATTTTACTAAAATTATCATCTTAAATTAATACTTTAAATTTCAAATAAGTTAATTTAGTAAATAAAAATTTCCATCAAACTAATTTCTAATCCCAAATCTAAAAATTATTTTATTTTTCTTTTCCCTTTTTTTCCTTTCCCCTTTTTTTCTTCTCCCTTTTCCTTTTCTTTATTTTCTTCTTGGGCTACCCAGCATTCTTCTCGCCAGCCCAACTCGCGTCATCCTCTCCCCCTTCCTTTATTCTTTTCCTTCTTTCTCCCCCGTTAGGCTAGCCCCATGCCCTCTTCCTTTTTCTTCTCTTCTCCCTTGCAAAGATCAGCCTGCCCGTTTCTCCTCTTCCCTGTCCAACCCCTTTCTCATTTCTTCTTCTATTATTCTTCCTTCTTCTCCCTGTGTTAATGAACCAAACAACCCCCTATGCCTACACTTCACCTACTCATGCAACTCCCCCCTCTGCAACTGCACAACCCAACTTGTACCCCTCTCTCCTGTCCCTTTCCTTCCATTTTTAGCCATACACACCCCTTACTCAACTCCCCCGCATGCCCTCCTTTCCCTTTCCTTCTTCTCCTGCTTGCCACCGTAGGCCATGCACCCGCAACACCCTTTGAACCCACCTGCCCTATATGACCGGGCATGGCTACCCTCCTTTCCCTCTTATTTTTCTTACACTTCTCTTCTTCTCCTCTATCCCCATCTCTCCCCTCCTCAAGCCTCCTTTATCCCTTGTCGATTCCCCTCTTTCTTTCCTTCCTTCTCTTCTCCCTTGTTTTGCTTTGCTGTCCTTAGCCACCATCTCCGCCACCCAACTGGCCACCACACTAACTCCCCTACCTCCCCTACTTCATCCTCGCACCACCCTTAGCAGCCTAAACCCTCCACCTATAGCTAACTTCCTCTCTTTTTCCTTCTTTTCTCCTCTCGACCCCCACCATGCATCGCCACCTTACATTGTCGTCTCCCCAATTCTACCGTAGCCGAAGCCGCCCCTCAACCACTTGACACCACCCTTACACCCACCTACCTCAACCTGCCCGAGATTCTCCTCTACATCCCTCTTTTCCTCCTCCTTCTTTTCCTTTCTTCCTCTCCTTCTCCCTTCTTTCCACCCCCTTTCTAGCCATCGTCACTACCGTGTCTGCCCTTTGAGCTGCCACTCTCCGACCCCCAGCTACTGCCTACACTCTACCACTCCTCCGACGCCTAAAAACTACCCCAACTCCCCTCCATCACTCCCTCAAACCCCCTTACCCGAGACCCTTTCTTCTCCTTCGCCTAACTCCTTTCACCCCATTCTTTTTCCCCCTTGTGCCATGTAAACTCACGCTACCTATGCAGTATGAGTGTTGTTACATAATTAAGTTTATTTTACTAAATTTTGAGGTATAATATAGTTAGTGGTAATATGTATCAATAAGCTTTTCTTTGATAAAAAAGTATTCTTTAATTATCTACTACTAATATGCTAATTGTAACATTATTTTTAGGTATGATTTTTACTAATCAAAACTTAAGATTTTAACCAGGGTACCGATAAAGTTTGGTAATTGTCGGAAATAAGGCAACCATTATACCCTACTAAAATGTATGGATTTACGTATGCTAGGACATTAGGGTTTTGGAATGTGTTTTGTGTGTATATTTTGTGTTGCTAAGTATCTCATGATTTTTCATATTATTTGGGAGATAGAATGAAAAGCATGCTATATTGTATGGAAGGTGACATGTGTAGAAATAGTGGGGATTGAGGTTAAAAATGATGTTATGTGCATATGCACACTAGCTCAAGTAAATGTGGCCACTTGTAGTAGAAATAATGCTAATATGAACCCTAGGAACATTTTAGTAGTTTTACTTGTACATAGGGAGTGACCTAAATAAATGTGTACGGTAGGTGATAATGGATGTTAAGAATAATAATGACAGTTTTTTGGTGTCAAATGATGCATGTGGGCCATGGGTGTTAATATTATATTTATTAGGGATATTTAAGTAATTTTGTTTAAGAAATGAATAATTTGGTAATTTAATAAGTAAAAAGGGTATTTTGGTAATTTCACAACTAAGAAGGGTATTTTGGTAATATAATAACCAAGAAGGGTAATTTGATAATTTTACAAGTAAGAAGGGTAATTTGGTAATTTTACATCTACGGAGAGTATTTTTGGTAATTTAATAAGTAAGAAGGGTAATTTAGTAATTTTACAACTAAGAAAGGTATTTTGGTAATTTAATAAGTAAGAAGGGTAATTTTGTAATTTTATAAGTAAGAAGAGTATTTTGTTAGTTTAATAAATAAGAAGGGTATTTTAGTAATTTTACAACTAAGAATGATATTTTAGTAATTTACTAACTAAGAAGGGTAATTTGGTAATTTTACAACTAAGATGGGTATTTTGGTAATTTTGCTAGTAAGAAGGGTAATTAGGTAATTTTGCAACTAAGGGGGTATTTTGGTAATTTTATAAGTAAGAAGGGTAAATTGGTAGTTTTTCAACTAAGGGGGTATTTTGGTAATTTTATAAGTAAGAAGGGTAAATTGGTAGTTTTTCAACTAAGAAGGGTATTATGGTAATTTTATAAGTAAGAAGGGCAAGTTGGAAACTTTACGAGTAAGAAGGGTTTTTGGTAATTTGACAAGTAAGAAGGGCATCTTAGTAATTGTATAAATAAAAGGAAAACTTTGATAATTTGGCAAGTAAAAAGGGTAATTTAGTAATTTTACAAGTAAGAGGGATATTTTAATAATTTCACAAGTATGAAGGGTATTTTGGTAATTTGGCAAGTAAAAAGGATATTTTAGTAAGCAATAAGGTTATTTTAGTAATTTTGTAAGTAAGAAGGGGCAAATCGGTAATTTTGCATGTAACGTGGCAATTAATCTAATAAACCTTCACAATATGTCATAAGTGATGTTAAATAATAGAATAAAGGTGTATAGCCTTAGTATCACCCGTTTAAGTATAATCATGTATATTATAAGGATAGGGGTATTTCAGTAAATTGAAGGGTATCATAAGGAAAATGCATGGTATAGGGTTGAATGAGTAATTAAGAATGTGTTATGATATTAATTTTATAATCATGCAAGAGGTACATTAATTGTTAATTATGCATAGAAAGGTGTGTTGGATGTGATATAAGTACATGTTAGGGTTTATGTGTTCAATGATCATTTGGTGTGTAGAGTACTTGATTCCATGCCCATTAGTATAATTACGATACGATAACCTATTATGACATGTGGATAAATAAAAATGAATTATGTGATAAGAGTGGATAATAGGAGAAAGCCTTAAACTTAGGGACATTTTGGTCATTTGAGCTAAGGTGCTTAAGTATAAGAATTAGAACATAGGATGGATGGACTATTTAAGTTAACATGGACAGTAATACCAATAAAGATTACTTAATAACAATAGAAGAAAATAAAAACGAATAAGTATGTGATTAATGTGTTTCTTGTGGTCACCTTAATTAAGATACTAATAATTAAAGTAGATTACCTCGAGATTGGGAATGGTGACTCTTTAGGGGCCTCTGCCCAAAAAATGTGGTTTAGCCCACAATTATTTTGGATTTTGCCAGTGTGTCTTAGTGCCCTAGCTAGGCCATACATCTTACTCTATTTAGCTATATGAACCTACTTAGGGGGTATGTGTACTTATAGATTAGGTTTCCTTGTCGTTAGGGTGTTGTATATTTTCGTGCACCAGTGCGACTAGGGTACCTTTGCATCTCTAAGTTGATGGTTTGGAGGGTATTGTGCTACTCATATGTGCTAGTATTATTGGTGTATTTTTTATGTCTCCGGGTTTGTGATCTCCCCCTTGAGTTAAATAAATGGAATTGGTGTGCTAATTAAATGGAAAGACACTAATCACTTATAGTGAAACACCACGTAGGTCAGGACCATATAGATTATATCATTTTTATCGTTCCACCGGTTATAATAGTGGCCAGGTGTGTGTTGCCCTAGAGATTGTATATGTGTTCCATTCCACCGATTATAATAGTAGTCAAGTGTGTGTTGTCCTAGAGTTGGATACCTTATGTCTGTTCCACTGGTTATAATAGTGGGGTCTCCAAACCTACGTGGATATAATTCGAGAGATGATTATGAACAATATTTAATTAATAGCTTAAGTCCAGATAATGATGATTAAACATATGACCTATCATTATGGTATGATTGTGGCCTCAGTGCCTGCCTTAGATTGAGTGGTGGTATGTGTTGATGGAGTGTGTTGTTGGACATTTTTAATTATACTACAAAGAGCCTCACTTTGATGCTTTCCTGGTAAGTGTTGGTAATGCTAAGTAAATGAACTTTGTGACATATGATCCTTTAAGTATGAGTTCAATCTAATGTTTAGTATATCTCTTTCCATGTGTATGTGTAATATACTATTATTATGTTTGGATTAATATGTTACATGCGGGTCTTACCTTTTAGTTATGTATAAAGGGTTGCTAAGTACCGTAGTAATGAAGAGTTCCTTTTGTGGGCATCTGCCTATTCAATGGACAGTATCTTTTGTCAGGTAGCCCACAAGTGCTATTCAAGCTTCTTTTCAGGTTAAAAGCATAGGTGTAATACCCCAAAACTCTAATTTAGGAAATTATGATAAAATAGGAATTTATTGGTGAGATTATTTAAATATATTATTTTAATGAAACAATGGTAGTAATTAAAACAAAAATAGAGGGGAATACTAAAGAGCTTAATTAGGGAAGATTAGGGAAATTTTTGCTAATTAAAATGAAATTTAGGAAGATTTATCCAAAAAATTTTAAATTAATATAAAAATAAATTTAATTATTATTTTACTAATTTCTATTATTTTCAAATATCCAAAAACACCAAAGTGTCCTAAACACCCCAATTACCCTATTTTCCTTTTTCTTTTTTTCCTTTCCCCCTTTTTCCTTTTTCTTCTTTCTTTTTATACTTTCTCCTTTTTTTTTCTCCTCTTCTTCCTTTGATTGGGCCTCGCCTGTGCAACCCAACCTCCCCCTCCTCTCTTCTCTCCCCCGCACGACCCAACCCACCTCTCTTCTTTCCCTTTCTCTCCCTCGCTCTCCTGTTTTTTTCTTTCTTTTCTTTTCCCCTGACCGACTGGCCCAACCCCTTCTTCTTCCTCCTCCCTTCACCCTCCCTCACATTATAGGTCGAGCCTATAAATTTGCCATTGGCCGACCTACCCTGCCACCATATCGCCCGACCTGCTCCCCCTCTCTCCTTCGTCCTTTTCCTTTCCATTTCAAACCCAACCTACCATTGTACCTCCTTCCCCGCTTGCCCCTTCCCCTTCCCTTTCTCTCCCTCTGTAACCTACGCTCCTACCATTCATAGGCTCATATCGGCCTGCCATCGCCGGCCAAAGAGCTTTTGCCACACCTGCCCCCTTGTCCTCTTCCCCATTCGTCTTCTTCTCCCCCCTTGGTCTATAAATACCCCATATTGACCCCCATTCGCCCCTCCTTTGCTCTACCCAAAAAATCCAACCATTTTTGCCACCGCCACTTTAGACACCGCCCCAGCCGCCACCGTGCAACACCACCCCCTTGAAACACCACCTAATCCCTTCCTGCATCACCCTTCACCAAGTCAAGCCACTCACCTCCCTTGAATTCCCCTACACAAACCACCCCGACCATGCAAAGTTGGCAGCTAGAGCTACCCTTTGCACCTCATCACCGCCCTTCTCGTCGTCGTGCACCGCCCCTTCTGCCACAATCACCACTCCTCCTACCATCCACTCGACCCAACAGACCCTCCTCCACCTTCCCCTACCTTTTCTTTTCCCTTTCTCCCTCTCCTTCCTCCTCTCTCCCTCTCCATCACTCTCAACCACCACCACCTTTGCTGCCACCACCATTGCAACCCTCTCAACCCAAAGAGCCTGCCACCCCACAACAACCACCTCTGTCTCTCTCCCTTCCAGTCCTAAAAGACCCACCTTCCCCAGAACCACCACTTCCACCGCCGCCGCCACCTTCACTAGGTTGTGCCCTAAGCCTTGATACTTCTTAAGTATGGATTATTTAGGCATAATTATTATTCTAGCCTTATCATGATTATTATTATCCTTGTTATTATTATTATTATTATTATTATTATTATTATTATTATTATTATTGAAGTTATTATCATTATTATTAATAATATTGTTACTAATATTCTGCCATGACTATGATGACCACCTAACCCTATTTTAGCTAATATTACCCCTAATAGTATTGTTAACCACTTTAAGGATAAAACCATTATTATTACTACTAAAGCTATTACTACTACTACTACTACTACTACTAACACTAGTCCATACTAAAGGTAAAGTAGGAAATAATGAAAATAATAAGAGGGCAGTTAACCCTAGTGTTTTCCTATTATAGATGTGCCAAGTCCAACCCTTAAAGAGTAGTAGAAGCGTGCTCCAATGTAACACCCCCAAAATTCACTACTAAAAAATTTCGTTTGATTAAAATAATTAGCAGAAGCGAAATAATAAAACTATGAATTTTTGGGATATTACCGCCACACTTAGTACCAGACTGGTTCACTCCTATCGTTCCAGTATCAAGTGCTAAGGCTAAAGGAGAAAAATACAACTTACAAGAAACTCAAACCAATAATTAAATCAGAGTAGCGCACATAACATTTCAAAAAAATAAAATCCACCAGTGGTGGTTACAAATCAATAAATACATTGAAACCATAAATTTCAAAGGAGAAAGAGTACAACCCTAGAATATTTCCGATAGTGCCTTATGCTCTTTCCCGAGAGCCTACTTGAATAACACTTGAAAATGACCTGCAAGGGACATTACTCATTGAATAGGCAAGGGCCCCACGAATGGAACCCTTCAGTACTACGGTACAGAGTAACCCTTTAAAATACACCTAACATCAGGCCCACAATGCAACACATGATACTACATACATACATAATGAAAGGTAAATACTTAATATCTACATTCATACATTCACATACTCAACAAATCAATCAGATATTAATAGGCCATAAAGAACAATCAATACTTCTGGGCCTTAAGCCCTTAATCCATCATTATCAATCATATCGGATTATAAATATCCGTGTGAGTGCGGAAACCCCACTATTATAGCTGGTGGACCGGAATACATACAAGGCAGAACGCTCCTAACCATTATTATTCGCCGGTGGACCGGTCTAGCCCCGACTCACGGGGTTTTTCACTATATGTGTTTAGTATTTTTCCATAATTTATTCACAACCAAATCAAATTTATTGAGCTCGGGACCCCCACTATTATAGCTGGTGGATCAGAATACAAATATTCATCATATAGGGCAACACACTTGGGCCACTATTATATTCGGTGGATTGGTACTCATAAACATTATCCAGGGAAAAAACTCTTGGGCCACTATTATATCCGGTGGATCGGTACTCATATTATAATTCAACTAAGCCCGGCTCATTAATCAGCACAACAATTCCATTTATTTGCCTCGATAGGGAGATCAAGATCGCGGGACACAAAGGTACACCGATCGCACTGGTGCATAAAAGCTACAAAATATTCTTCAACTATCAACCCAGGGACGCAAAGGTACCCTGGTCGTACTGGTGCATAAAGCTAACTCAATACCCTACCAACAAGGACACCTAATCTATAAGTATGCATACGCCCTAAATAGGTCCATAGAGTTAGATAGAGTATGATATAGGGCCTAGTTGGGACACAAAGGCACACCACCAAATACCAGAACAACCGTGGGCTAAACCACATCTTTAGGGTAGCGACCCCTAAAGAGCCACCATTTCCGATCACGAGGTCTTTTACTTTAAGTATTAGTGTCTTAATTAATGTTATCACAAAAGCACAACAATCCGATACTTATTCACTTCAATCGCTCTGATATCATTAGATATTTCTTATTCAAACGGTTATCTGAGGTAGCACAAAGGAATCATTAATGCCATCATAATCTCATCTAATACCGAGTTAGGATATGTTCTCGTGATACTTACTAATTATCAAATACTCTTATCTTGTTATTCAGTGTTATTTGAGTCATATTACGAAATTCCACAAAGATGATACAAATTACTCATTTACCCCTTACTTATATAATTGCTAAGTCATCCCTTCCTTCCTTGACAAATTACCGTATTACCCTCCTTGTTACATAATTACCAAATTACCCCATACTCAATTTAGGTTACCGAGTTATCTCCTATACTTATTAGGTCACCGACTACTCTTCATAATTGTTACACTTAACATATTTTCTATTTGGTTGGTTAGATTACCCATTTGCCCTTTTCCTTTATTAATTAACAAATTACTCTTTTGTTGGTCAAATTACCAAATTACTCTTCTCCATGATTATAATTACCAAACTACCCCTTCTCCATTATCAAAATCAACAAATTACCCTTTAGTTGGTTAAATTATCAAATTGCCCTTCTCTATTATCATAATTACCAAATTACTCTTTAGTTAATTAAATTACCAATTTACCATTCTCCATTATCAAAATTACCAAATTACCCTTTTTTGTTAGTTAAATTACTAAATTGCCCTTCTCTATTAACATAATTACCAAACTACAATTTTCCATTATCATAATTATCAAGTTGCCCTTTAATTACAAAATTGCCATTCTGCCCTTTAATTATAAAATTATCACTTTACTCTTTAACTACAAAATTACCATTCTGCCCTTTAATTACAAAATTGCCATTCTGCCCTTTAATTACAAAATTGCTATTTTACCCTTTAACTACAAAATTACCATTTTCCCCTTTAATTACAAAATTGCCATTATGTCCTTTAATTACAAAATTACCATTTTACCCTTTAACTATAAAATTACCATTTTACCCTTTACCATTCTCTCCTTTAATTACAAAATCACCATTTTGCCCTTTAATTATAAAATTATCACTTTACCCTTTAACTATAAAATTACCATTTTACCCTTTAACTATAAAATTACCCTTTTACCCTTTAATTACAAAAGTACCATTTTTCCCCTTTACCTCCAAAATTAACAATTTTACCCTTTTCACACCATTTTACCCCTTACTTCCAAAATTATCATTTTATCCTTTTCACTTACAAATTACCATTTTCCCCCTTATTGCTCCACTTATATTAAATTATCATCGCCACATGAAATATTAGTATTAATACCCCATTCTCATTATCCAACTCCCCAACTATTATATTTAATATAATACTCATTAGCACCCACACATAATAAGCCACATTCTTGCACAAGACCTATTACTAAAATACCCTTAGGGCCCTCAATAAAATTAACTATGCATTAAAGATCACAATAGAATAATACAACATGGATAAATACTTAATATTTTCATTAATAACCAAACTCTTACCTTAAGCAATGTTTCCATATCTAGCATATAATCTAACATGCTTCCTTTTTATCAATCAACATAAGAACTACTTATATTATAGTAAACAACATATATCAACATATTAAAACCCCAATGTGCTAGCATACGTTAATCCATGCGTTTAAGTGGGGTTTAATTATTACCTTAATTCCAACAAAAACGAACCTTACCAGTATTCCGATTAAAGGTTCAAGCTTTCATTAGCAAAACCAATACCTAAAAATAATATCAATATTTATTATATTAGAAATAAGAAAAATCAAAGCATAAGCCTTTATAACACTTAATTAATAAAATAATTAACTTAAAATATTATTATACCTTAATGCTTATTAAATAAAACAAACTAGGCATGCAACAACCCATACTACTCATACAGCATGAGCTGCATGCAAAGAAATGAGGGGAGAGGCTCAAAATGGCAAGAATGGGAGTGGTGTTTTCGGGTTAGGGATTTGGAGCTAGGAAAGAAGGCATGTGGGGGAGGATTTAAGGCAAAGGAAGGGTGCAGAGGTAGAGAGGGGGTGTAGGTGGTGGTCGGGGATGGGTTGACGGTGGCTAAGGGCGGCAACAGCGAGGCTGCAAAGGTGGATGGGGCTGAAAAGAAAGGAAAAGGGAGGAGAAAAATGAAGAGTTGCAGGTGGTTGTTTCAACCAAAGATGGTGTGGGGGAGGAGGTTGCAGGGTTGGTTTGGTGCCTTAGATGGCGGTAGAGGCAGAGGAACGGTGACAGAAAGAGGCGGTGCAGGGTGGCTGCTGAGAAGGGAGAAAAAGAAGGGGGAGGAAGAAGGAGGATACAAGGTAGCTCAAGGGGTGCCATAATGGTTCAGGGGTGAGGTAGAGGGTGGTAGGGGGTGGTGCAAGTGGTTAGTGTGGCGGCGGCGGCGGCGGAACGGGGGCTGCAAAGCAAAACAGGGAGGGACATGGTAATAGAAGAAAGGAAGAGGAAGAAGGTTGGGGAAGGCATAGGAGGCTCGAAAAATGGCAGAATGAGGCAAGGAGGGAAGAACAAAAAGAAAAGGAAGAGAAAGGAGGGGACAAGGGGCTCGGTAGGGTGGTAGGGGCATGGGAATGGCAGGGAGAGGGAGGAGAAAAGAGGGGCATGGGCAAGGAGAGGAAGAGGTGGTGGGGCCGATATGGGCAGGAAAAATGACGAGAGAGAGAGAGAGAGATCAGTAGGGGAAGGGTTGCAAGTGGGGCGGCCGGAGATGGTGGAGGTGGTTGGGTTTTGGCGGCGGGGAAAAGGAAGAAGAAGAAAGAAAGAAGAAGAGGGGTTGGTGCGTGCGTGCAAGCCGGCAAAGGGGAAGAGGGGATTGGGTCGGCCTAGTCGGGGGAGAAAGGAAAGAAAAGAAAAGAGGAGTAGATGGGTTGTGTGAGCGGGAAGTCTAAGGGGCATGTATTTTTAGGGTGAAAGTATGTATTGAACAAGACATGGATAAGACACTAACCATTTAAAGTAAAAGATTATTAAGCCGAGCCTAGACCGATCAACTGACATAATATTGGCCAGGTGCAGGGTGCCCTGGAGATCGATCCACCTGCGAATAATAGTAGGCAAGTGCGTATTATCCTGGATGTTTTCGATCCACCGGCTATAAAAGTGAGGGATCCCGATATCAATAAACTAAACCTTAATTTATGTTAAGCCATGTGAAAGATAATAATTACTTATAGTGGACACACCATGGGAGTCGAGGCTAGACTGATCCACCAGCATAATAGTGGCCAAGAGTACTTTTCCCTGGAGACCAATCCACCAGCAAAAAATAGTGGCCAAGAGCGTTCTGTCCTAAATATTTTTGATCCATCAACTATAATAGTGGGATTCTCGTACTCACATGGACTTATAATGAGAATGGTGTGAAATGGGAATAATGACCAGAGATCTAACGATCAAGATAAACTGGTTTAAATCACGACTTATACCATCTGTCTTTCATGTATGGCTTTATCTATATGGTTACCTACTTGTGTTATCTATCTTTCATGTATGGCCTTAGCTGCATGGTTACATTGCTCAGTATGTAGCATACTAATCATTCATTCCATAGCTATTACTCATTCCCACAAGTAGAGGTTCCTTCTGAGTTGGTGCAGGTAGGAGATGTTGTATTTGATGCCTATGACACATTTAAGGCTTCAGGTGGGGCTGAGTGTTGACCTATGGGACTTGGCATGGAGCCCTAGAGCAAGTGTCATCCAGACTCTCCTTTTTTTCCAGTTTTATTCTACATCTCTGTCATATTTTTCTTTCCCCTAGGGGGCTTGACGCTATAACTATTTTCAATTCTGTAATGACCCTTTAATTTATGCACTCTGATTTTCTCTTTATTCATGAATCTTTCGGATTTCTACAGTTCTATGTCCTAATTAGTTTAATGTGTTATGAAATTATTTTATAAACTTGTGGTTGGTGCGAGACTGGCCGGGGGCCAGGCTTGTGCTAATCATGGTGGTAGCACCCCCAGTCCTTGTGTATGGTTTAAATTCAACAAAAATTTTCAACTATGATTTTTAGATGTGTTACAGTGGGACTATTCAGGAATCTTTTAGAGTTTATCTTTTAACTTTCATATTTCCTTGTTTACTGATTTTATTTTTCTAACCACTAATAGTGGATTTCATTCTTATAATGTGATTAACGCGCTACTTTGATTAAGTTTTGAGATTTTGATTTGTGTATGTTAGTTCTTTTCTTTTAAGCCTTAGCACTTGGTACTGGAACGGTGGAAGGAAACTGGTATGGTACTAAGTGTGGCGGTAGCATCCTTGAAATTTATTGTATTTTCTTCTGCTCAAAATTTTAATAAAATGAAATTTTTTAGTAGTAAATTTTGGGGGTGTTACAGATAATGAGCAGGAAAATTTGATCAAGTCTTCTCAAACGTATGTGGTCTGATAAAGGTGAAGTTATTGGATGGATCGTCATACTTTGTGATATTTATTGATGATTTATCTAGGAAACTCTAGGTATATCCCATGAAGACCAAAGTTCAAGTTTTGATCAACTTTAAAGTCTTTCATGCTAAGGTAGAATGTGAGATTGGGAGTAAGTTGAAATTTAATTGGATGGACAACGGAGGAGAATACCTTGGTCCATTTGATGAATATTGTAAGGCTTATGAAACCCGACATGAACAGACCATTCTTAAAACCCCTTAGCATAATGGAGTGGCAAAACGAATGAACCACACATTGATGGAAAAGTTTTGGTGTCAACAATCACATGAAAAGATTTAAAGATCATTCTAGAGGGAAGCTTTACAAATGATATATCATCTCATCAACTTATCTCCATCAACCTCTCTCAATGGTGATGTGGCCAACGGTGTGTAGGTTGGTAGGGAAGTGAGCTACAACCACATGAGGTTGTTTAGCTATTGGTTGTTTATCCACATACCAAGGGATGAGAGGCCAAAGTTATAAGATAAGGTCCTTCGAGGTGTGTTCATCAAATATGGTGAAGAAAATTTCAGCTACAAGTTGTACAACCCAATAACCAAGAAGGCCATTTGAAGTCAAGATGTTGTGTTATTTGATGACCAAAACATCAAAGACTCTATGGAAGATGAGAGGTTGGAGGCCTACATTGATGACCTTGTGGAATCTGATGATGATTTCGAGGCAAAAAGCTCGACTGGAAAGGCTAATCAAGGATGAATGACCTAGGCATATTCTAACTTAGATGAAGAGGTGCTACAATACTAGGTTGAGGTAATGGATATTGAAGATTTTGAGCTTGAGAAAATGCAATCCCAAATATCTGATGCACTTGAGACTCCACAAGAAGTTCAAAGATCCACAAGAAGATAGAAATTGACCAAGTACCCTATGATAGACTATTTATTACTCTTGGATAGTGGAGCACCTCTATGCTATAATAAGGCCCTTGGTGATGCCCATAAGAAGAAGTGGTTGGTTGCAATGAGGAAAGAGATGAACTATTTTCAAAAGAACAACACTTAATGCTTATAGATAGGTTAAGGGGGAGAGAAAGGTCTTGAAGAACAAGTGGGGTTTTTAAGATCAAGCATAAGGAGGGTAAAACCGAGCTATGACACAAGGTAAGGTTAGTGGTCAAGGCATTTGGCCAAAGATAAAGTGTTAGCGATGATGATTTTTCTCTTTGGTGGTAAAAATGATATCTATTTGTGTTATTCTAGGACTAGTTGATAATCTATATTTAGAAGTGGAATAACTTAATGCCAAAACATTTTTCCTACATGGAGACCTCAAGGAGGATGTTTACATAGAAAATTTGGAGGGTTTCAATGTCAAGGGTAAAGAGTGTATAGTGTGCAATGTAGTGAACAACTTATATGGATTGAATTAGGTTTCAAGGCAGTGATACATGAAGTTTGAGTTATTTATGGCTCAAGAGGGGTACAAAAATACATAACTAAACCGCTACATTTTTATGCAAAAGTTCAAGCCAGAAAATTTTACCCTTCTACTTCTGTACGTGGACAATATGCTAATAACGGGTCAGAATCAACATCAAATTTCAAAGTTGAAAGGAGATTTGGCCAAGACTTTCAAAGTGAAAGACTTGGGTCATGCCAAATAGATCCTAGACTTACACATCATGCATGACCAATAATAGAAGAAGATATAGTTAATCTCAAGAGGAGTATATATAGAAAATGATTAAAATATTCAACATGGACCAAGCAAATCCAGTTAATTATTCCATTGATCTTCATTTAAGGATGAGTAAGGCATCATGTCTGACGAATGAAGGTGGAAGGAAGAAGATGAGTCAGATTCCATATATGTTAGCTATTAGAAGTTTGATATATACAATGTTGTATACAAGGTTGGACATTACACTTGTCGTTGGTGTGGTTAGTTGGTTCATATCCAACCCCAACAAGGATTATTGGGAGGTAGCGAAGTGGATATTAAAGTATCTAAGGGGGACATCCAAGATGAGACTTTATTTCAATAAGGTTGAGCCAATTTTAGTGGGCTACATCAACTTGTCTATAGTAGGAGCTATGGATACATGGCAATCAACATCAAGATTTCTATTTACCTTATGTGTGGGAGTTATCTCGTGGTAGTCCCGACTATATATAGAAGTGTGTAGCTATATCTACAGGTGATGAAGAATACATAGCTATTACTGACGGGTGTAAGGAGATGTTGTGGATAAAGAGATTATTTAGGAATATTGTCTTAATGCCAAATTTGTAGTATTCAGTGATTCACAAAGTGTCATTCATGTTAGCAAAAATGCTAGCTTTCTCTCAACATGTAAAAATCCAGGCCAGGTATTACTGAACAAGAGATGTGCTCGAGGAAATAAAACTTTGTCTGAAGAAAGTCCATACGGATAAGAATGAGTCAGACATGCTTACAAAGCCCTTACGTAAAAGTAGGCATGACCTATGTTGCACTAAAGTTGAGTTAAGTAGGGTGTATAGTCTCCCTCAAATGGAGAAGAATGGAATTCTTCCCATGTATTGGAAGGAGGATAATTGCTGGCTTTCCTCAATAAGGGAGATAGCAAAGGTCGTTGGCCCAGTGGTAGACAACAAAGGCCATTAGTCGGGGCCCTAAGTAAAAAAGACCATCAACTAGGGAAATCAACCAAAAGTTGTCAACTAGGAGCGAATAGCCAAGGTCATGGGTTAATTTGCAATAGCCATGGATGTCAATCAAGGGCATAAGGAAAAAGACGACAGCCAAGGGGCTATTGCCAGAGGCATCCGTTAGTGTCTACCGACTAAGGGCATTAGCCAAGGGCCAACTGCCAAGGGCAATAGGCTAAGAGCATGTCCGTTGGCCAATTAACGATAATGGTTCCAAAGACCAGCTGAAGCCTCATGGGTTGAGACTAAAAAGAAGATATGATCAAAAAGGGAGGGGTTAGAAGTTTCCTTAATATAATAGATTTGGTACCCATTAGCATGACACCTGTACATTTTCCTAACTATGATTGATGGATAAGTAATACAACCAATGATAATGAAGTGTGTTGTTCAAGTATAAAGAAAGAGCACAAAAGACCCACACTCCAAACCCTTGTTGTATTTGGTGAGGTGGGACAAAAACTCTCTATTTCTCCCATTATTCATACTTAATAAAAATCTTTTATTCTTCCTCTCACATATATTTATTCTTATACTTACAATTTACTCTTATATTTTTATAATCGAATAGTTTGGTCGAGAGAATTATTGTCCATCTACCTTAGGGAATTTTACTTTATTGGTATAAAATTGGAAAGAGAGATTAGAGACCAAGTGGAACAAGTTTTTCATACATTTAGGATAAGGTCAAAGCTATCCAAACAATAGTTAATTAGTAGAGATTGGAAGAAGATTATCATCATATCATAGTGCTTGGCCATCGTGTAGAAATCAAAGAATCTATAGGTAATTAGATTGAGATTATATATCATATTTGAAAAAGTAGGATTATACATCATGGAGCGTAATTAGTTAACAGTTGGTCACATAAGCTCTTCAATAAGATTAGTCATGTAACCACGAAATGTAATGCTTCTCGATGAAATGTACCCATCTTTCTGGCTAAAAGAAAGACTAATATAATTGCCAAACATGCAACATAAATAAATACCCATATATAATTCTATCAAGAAAACCCTATATGTTATATATATATTTATAGGAAATGAGTATAATTTACTGAATGAGTGCAACAATTACTATAAAAGTACACATATATTGAGGAAGAATAAATTTAGACCGAACTTTCATATATCTAAAAGGAAATAATAGATAGTGGTCTATTTATACCAAAATAATTAAAGTTGGTCAATCTATTTAGTATTTAGTCTATTTTTTTGGTATCTCAATATACATGTACATACAGAGAATGTTATCTGTACATTTATATATAATTAGGTGTACATATTAGTATAATTATATGTACATAATATTTTGTACTTGTAACTAAATACTTTTGAACCATTTTAACTTTTATTCAATTATTTTCACCTAATTAGACTATAAATTTTTTTTTCCTATCTAGAATCTATGTTTCTACGACCGAGAGTCTAAATGCATTGAGAAATATAGGCTTCCGCTGTTAAGAGTCCAAATGTATTTAGGAATAAAATCTATGTTATAATTTACCCTTTTTTTAGATTTATAAAAAAATTCATAAAAATAATTACATATCCCTATATAGGTACGTCGTCACCATAAGATTATTACAATAATATACATATCATGTCTCCACATTTATTTTTATTTTTTTGGATAATTCAATGAGGTGAATGCAAAAGGCCCACAAACCAATTCATGTCAACTTGGTGACAGAGAATCAAAGGCACATAATACAAGGCATCGATTCATGTCAGAAAGACTCCGGCATTAAATAGTGTACAAACATGATACAGCAACTTCTCTTTTACATCTACATGAAGAAAAGTATAATTCCCAATATTGGACGCCTCTCTCAAACTGAAAGTAGAGATTATAAGAACAAAAGCACGATACATTATCAACCTGCTTTAATAAGTGCTATAAAAGTGCAACACCCGTAAGAACCATCATCACGGTAACACAAAAAAGGTCGTCATCCTTGTCGGTCTATGCCTGTTTCTTGCTTTCCGCAGCAGCAGCAGCAGCAGCTTTGACAAGTTTTGACGGCTTAATAGCACTCTTTGGATTAAGAGCCCTTGTAATCTTGAACACTGCCCAAGCAGTTCCAATAACATGTCCAGCAGCATCAAGTCCCTCATTGGTTGCCTTGGCTGCTTGATCACCATACCTTTCCAATACAAGTTCTGTTGTAACTTCAGACGTGGTTGACATAACATTCCTTCCAGCAACTTCAATAGCATCGCAGACTTTATTGTATCCGTCAAGGGAAGCAAGTATGATTTCTCCAGGTAGCATGGTAAAGAACTTCCGGCCTAATTTAGAGTTGGCAATTGAACCAGTAACACATCCGGTAACTCTTACGACTCCGGATAGGATTCCCGTAGCCACCTGCTCTGACATCATTGTCATCTTCTTTACGCTGTGGATAGTGGACGGATCCATACAACAAATCAAGATGTAAGATTGCTACGATATATGTGGCATAAGGTGTATATATATATATATAGCAGAGCACATAAGAGAGGGTGTATATTATATGTACCTTTCGATTCTCTTTATAGCTTCAGGACTAACTTCGGAATAACCCTTCTTCCCCATCCTCTTCCTCAAATAATCATTACCCCATTTCAATCTATCCACAGTCACATCTCCACACCACAAAATCCCCCGTATCAACTTCCCTGATCCAGCAGCAATCAACCTAGCCACAGAGCCACTATAATCCTCCACATTCGGAGCGATGGTCGTCCAATAAGCAGCCGAATTTTCCTCAACCACCTCTCTCTTCCTCTCATCTCTCTCCATCTCCAACGGTGCAGTCTCCTTGGCCATCCACCATCCTTCCACCTCTCCTGCCACCTCTTGAATCGAGAAATTACTGTACCTGCCAAGTATTCGATCGAATTCCCCTAAAATGTCTTCCTGTCCTTTAGCCGCAATCGTAACCCCATAGTTCAGCATACTACAATCGGAACCCGGGGTTTCACCGGGAACGCGCAGCGTGAAGAAGTAGTGCGAATCGTCGAGTTTGACGACCGCTTCATCTTTAGCCAAGGGCCACTGGATTTTTTCCCCTATACGAGCTAAGACGGCGACGTCGGTGTCATTTTGACGGATGCGGATGATTTCGAGGCTGCCGTAAGCAAGCTCAATGCTCTGGTTTTTGTCGATTAGGTGGATGATTGAGCCTCGGATAGTGATCAGGACTTCCTCGATGGACTCTGTAGCAGTGTGAGGTTGAGATGGGTCTTCCGAGGAGGAGATGGGTATGTCAATGGAGGGATAGGAGAAAGGTGAATTGGCATCTGGATTTGAAGAATCTACTTCTGGGCAGAGAGGAGTATCTGGGTTTTGTGAGGGTTCCATGGCTTTGCGTCTGACGAAATGCTTGGGCGTCGCTAACAATTTGGGGCACCGATGAATTTGGAATCTCAAAATATCAGACGAAGGTTTTAGTCCGAATGATATTTATAAAAGAAGATATTTGCCTTCGAAAGTAAGGTAATGGGACCGAGTACTTTCAGTTTGCGTGGCAAAAGAGGAAGGGACACACGTAAAGAGTATATTTTGTTGGGAATCTTATGTAACTGCTGGAAACGGTGGCTATTCTTCCGCGCTTCGACCGACACGGTTACCCAAATTAAAAAATTAAATCAAAACCTAAATTTATTTAAAAATTTGAGTATTAATATATTTATTTATTTATAAATAATTAAATAATATAAACTAAAAATAATATTAAATGAAAAAAATTACGGTACAAAAAATTATAAAAATTTTAGTATAATAATAATAACAATAATGATGATGATGATGATAATGCTAATAATAAATTTATTATATAAATTTTTTGCCATAATTTTATTTTATTTAATATTTTTAATATTTTTTATTACTTAATTACCAATAAAAAAATAAAATTAATGCTCTAAAATTTATAGTATTTAGATAAATTTTAATTTTTTTTGTTTGGGTTTTGCATTTGGGTTAATAACATTGATGCTTTCAAAACTCAATATTTGATGTGAGATATTTGCTTCAATTTTTTTAGATAGGATAAGATTTATAATAATTGCATCAAATATCATACATATTTAAAATAATTTATTATAGTTATATTAAATAATTACGCATATATTTAGAAAAAAAAATTACCATGTAGTAAGATATTGATATAGCCTGAGATCGAAGGCTGTGATTGCTGGGCTAGATCAATCTCAATTGAGAAGAAAGGATCGATCGAGCTTCAGCAAGGAACTAATATCTATAATAGACTAAAAGGGAGAGAAATAACAGAGATCGAGAGAATCGTGTATTTCATTTGCCATTGCCTCCTCAACACCTCCTCTTACATATAATAGCATAGAACAATAGGATTTTAACATAATGCTGAGCTGGACTTACGAAAAAAAAAAGAGTAACTAAACAACTAACTCCTACTAACATGGATAACAGATTTACGTCCTATATCAAAGGACTTCCCCTCCAAGAACCTTTGCCCTCAAAGGTTGAATGAAGGATAGCTTTTGAGGAGATCATGGAGGTGTTCCTACGTGGAATCTGAGGTAGGTAGATTCTGCCACTTCACCAGAACTTGAGTAGCTGTTGTCTTGCCCTGTTGAACCATCTTTCGATCCAAGATAGCTTCTGGGCATCGATCTAGAGTAGGATCTCCCACAATAACTGGAATAGCAGAAAGGGCCATGGGTTGGTAACATGCCTTAAGTTGAGAGACATGAAAAAAATCATGAATTTGAGAGCCTGGGGGCGGCTGAAGTTTGTAAGCCACAACTCCAATCTTGTCCACCACTCTGTAAAGGCCACAGTATTTAAGACTGAGCTTATGATTAGGGCAGTGGACCACGGTTCCCTGCTTGTAAGGTTATAGCTTCTAGAATACCTGATCCCCAATTTTAAACTGCCTGTCACTTCTATGCTTATTAGCTAATTGGACCATCCTATTCTAAGCACGCTATGTAAGTGGAACTTGAGTCTTCAATACTTCTTCTCTTTATTGTAGAGTCCTATCGACTGTAACATTTGATGACTCACCTGGCAGATAGGGCAAGTGCAGTGGAGGAGGCTGACCATACAGGACCTCATAAGGAGTTGAGTGAATAGAGGAATGATAGGTGGTGTTATACCACCATTCAACCAAGGGTAACCACTTGATCCAAGTGGCTGGGAAGGCATGTCACATACATCTAAGATAAGTTTCCAAACAATAGTTGACAGCCTCAGTTTGTCCATCTATTTGCTGGTGATAAGTTGAGGATGTCAATAAATCAACACCTTGTAACTTGAACAATTGAGCCCATACGTCACTTAGGAAAATTGGATCCCTATCAGAAACTATAGAATCTAGAAGATCATGAATTTTAAAAACTTGGTCTAGGTATATTTGAGCTACTGTTAAGGTTGTATATGGATGCTTAAGAGCCATAAAATGAGTAGATTTTCTCAGTCTGTCAACAACCACAAATATGACCTCCTTGTGGAATGATGGGGTGATCCTTTAATAAAATCCATGGATATAGATGACTATAATCTCTCTAGTATTGGTAGGGGTTGTAAGAGGCTTGGGGATGCCGAGGTATCATACTTACAAGTCCGACATATACCGTAAGTTCACACATATTTTCTAACATCCTTAGTCAGCCCCTTCTAATAAAACATGGCCTTAATGCGTTGGATGGTAGCATCCCTCCCTGAATGGCCTCCCATTGGAGAATCATGTAGCCATTGAAGGATGAGGGTTTTTAGGGATGGAGAGTCACCAACTACCAACTTCCCTTTTCTTCTAAGCTAACCATGTGTCTAAGTATAAAGAGGATGAGACCTTGGATCCTTCTGTAAGGCCTGGATGAGAGCTTGCAATCCAGCATCAGTAGCCCACGTATTCTGTAGTTGGCTCCATAAATCAGGGACAACTCCATCTACCACCAAGGCTAACAACTCAGAACTCTTCACTCTGGAAAGTGCATCCGTAGCTTTATTTTCTTGTCCCCTCTTATATTGGATCTCAAAATTAAATCCCCGCAATTTAACAAGAATATCTTACTGAGCTGGGGTGGTTATTTTCTGCTCCAAGAGGAATTTAATGTTCTTTTGATATGTTTTAATAACAAAGTGTATGTTGATCAAATATGGCCCCCATTGTTTAATTGCAAACATTACTGCCAGGAACTCCCTCTCATAAGCAAACTTGGATTGATGTAGAGGGCTGAGGCTTTTGCTGATATAGGCAATGGGATGATGATCTTACATAAGCACTACAACAATGACACTGAGTGATGCGTGTGTTTCTACCACAAATGTCTTAGTGAAATCAGGAAAGGCAAGCACTAGTGCTGAACATAAAGCCTGTTGCAACTTCTCAAAAGCCTATTGTGCCCTAGGCCCCCATGAGAATTTATCCTTCTTCAGTAAGTCGGTTAGGGGTTTCACAATGGTACCAAAATCCTTCACAAATCTTCTATAATAGCCAGCTAGCCTAATGAACCCTCTCAACTGTTTCAGTGTTTGAGGTTATGGCCATTGATGTACAGCTGCCACCTTAGTAGGATTAATGGCTACTCCTTCAGCGGAAATAATGTGCCCTAAATACTCCACTTGTGATGCAACAAATGTACACTTACTTCTCTTGAGGTAGAGATAATTAGTCTGTAATAATCGAAAGATTAATATCAAGTGTTGTAGATGTGACTCTGCATTCTAGATATAAACTAAAATATCATCAAAAAAGACCAGCATAAATTTCCTTAAGTAGGGTCTGAAGACATGATTCACAAGTGCTTGAAAAGAGGCAGGGGCATTTGTAAGGCTAAATGGAATTACTAAAATTCATAATGACCCTCATAAGTCTTGAAGGCAGTTTTATAGACATCCTCCTTACACATCCTCAATTGATGGTAACCGGACCTTAAGTCAAGTTTGGAAAAGAGAGTGGCACCCCCTAACTCATCCAATAGGTCATCCAACAAGGGTACAGGAAACTTGTCTTTAACAGTTTATTGTTCAACTCTCTATAGTCAATACATAAGCGCCAAGTCCCATCTTTCTTACCCACCAAAACAACTGGGGAAGCATATGGGTTGACACTATGTTGTATGATCCCCTTCTCCTTCATTTCTCTTATCAGCTTCTCTATAATGTCCTTATGTAGGGTGGGACTACCTGTAAAGCCTTTTAGTGAGTGGTGTGGCACCAAGTACCAAGGGGATTCTATGATCAAACCTACCTCTGCTGGGTGGTAGATTCACAGGCTCTTCAAACTGGAGAGAATATTCATCCAGCAATCTATTAAGGGTTTGGGGGGTTTCATTGGAACATGCTATGGAGAATAAGGAGGGAGATACCTCAGTGCCTCGCTGATGATTTGTGCACACTTGAATCAAAGCTAGTTTCCCTCCCTGTTGTAACACTTTTTACAGACCCTTGATTTCTATTGTTTTCCATTTGGAGGTGGTAGACCCTCTTAGAACATGCTTCTTGCCATTGAGCTTAAACTCCATCCGTAATTGCTAGAAATCCAAAAGAATAGGCCCAAGTGTAGTCAACCATTGAACACCCAATACCAAATCACAGAACCCTAAGGGAAGCACTATACAATCAGTTGTGAACACAGTGTTATGCACCTGCCATGAAAACTGCTTACAAATGGCTAATACTTGCAGCTTATTTCCATTAGCCATAGAAACGGTCATGGGTTTAGTAGGTTCCATCTTACACCATAGCAGTTTCACTACCTATTCATCCACAAAATTGTGGGTGCTCCCACTATCTATGAGAATTTGTAAAGCCCTCTTTCCCCGATGCCTTGTTATTCTCATAGTTTGGAAGTGGTGGAATCCATTAATGGGACTAACAACTATGTAAGGTTCCAGGGTATCGCCAGTTTCTTCATTTGCTTTAGTTTCTTCCCCTTCCTCTAGTTCATCACTCACATCAACCGCATACAACTATGCTCGCTTATGTTTAAATTGGTGACCTGGGGTGAATGGTTCATCACAAAAGAAACACAAACCCTTAGCCCTCCTCTCATCCATTTCAGCTGGGGTGTACCTCTTGTAAGGTATGTCAAGTGTTGTAGGGGTAGTGCTTCTGGTTGATGGGGGTAAAGCTCTTTTAGGTGGTTCTGGGAGGGGGGTAGATTTTGTGGTGGTGGTGTATAAGAGTTGGCTAGCTTAGGTGGGTGCTGGAAGGATTTGCATTGAAGGGATCTCACTTGCTTGTACTATTGAGCTGATTCAGCTAGCTTCACAAGCCTAGTAGCCGACTGAATAGTTTTGGGGTTGAACATCCTAACGTGCATTTGAATTTCCATATCCAGACCAGTGAGGAAACAACTGACCTTATACTCTACGGACAGATCAACTCGGGTGAATATACCTTCAAACCGATCTACATAATCATCAATACCATGAGTCTACCTTAATGACATTAACTCAGGCATCAGGTCATCATATACAAGGTCAATTGCTCGGTCACTGCAGTAGCATATTCCTCCCATATGACTGGCTCCTTGTTAATTCTGCTTCTCATCAGGGCATGGTGCTACTGTAGATCCTTTCCCTCTATATGAATGGCCGCTAGCTTCACCTTAGCATCCGCAGTAGTATTATCCAGTGAAAAAAATGGTCACACTGATAGAGCCACTCTTTGAACCTTTCCCATTAAAATTAGGAAAATCGACCTTGGTTAATTTGGTCATAAACGAAGAATGATTGTTTGAATTACCTCCCTGGTTGTCTCTATTCCCAGCTCCAGAATATTCCCCGATTTCCACCATCCCCATCGAGTGCTGATTGGCTAAAGCCATAATCATGTCGTACAAACTTGTTCTGGAGTTTTCAAGTATTGTATTAGATTCTTCTATGCGTTTATTCATGGCTTCCTCCAATTCCCTAAGATTGGTTTGCTGTCGGGTTGCATCTGCCATGGTTATTGATTAGCTGAGCTTTGATACCAGTGATACAGCCTAGAATCTGCCTGAGATCGAAGGTTGTGATTGTTGGGTTGGATCAATCTCAATTGAGAAGAAAGGATCAATTGAGCTTCAGCTAGGAATTAATATCTGTGATAAACTAAGAGGGAGAGAAATAACAAAGATTGAGAGAATCATGTATTTCACTTGCCATTGCCTCCTCGATGCCTCCTCTTACATATACTAGCATAGAACAACAGGTTTTAACAAAATGCTGAGCTGGACTTACGAAAAAAGAAAAAAGAAAAAAGAAAGAGTAACTAAATAACTAACTCCTGCTGACATGGATAACAGATTTACATCCTGTATCAGATATGTTACATAATATATCTAAAATATAGTATAACATGTTACAATATAAGGGTGCACAAAATTGAATATCCATATCTGTTTAGATATTATTTTGGATATCCCTCCATATAATATCCAAAAAAACATACTGGATATGGAATGAATTCGAATATATTTAATATCTATATAAAAATACTATTTTAATAACTTTTGAAACAAAATTATAAAAAATAAAGAACGTATATCAATTAATATTCATATAAGTGTCTTATTTTATCTAAAAATAAATTAAAATATTATTATAAAAGTTTAAAATTTAAAATTAATAAAACTACAAAAATATAATATTAGATTTGAATATTTCTATTAAAAAAATTTAGAAAATATAAATTCTATTTTTTTATTTTTTTATTCATCATCTATGTATTAATTACTTTTTTATTTTACAAATAACGGTATAAATATAATTTTAAGATTGTTTTAATTAGTTTCTAAAAGTATGCGTAAATTAATAAAATAACTTGACATGAAATAATAAGTATGATTTAGAAGTTGGAGAATAAACATTGAGGAAGTATTTCCAAATGATTAATCAAGAAACATTATTATTTTATTTTATTTTAGTATGGGAGTAATAGGAGTGAAAAATATTTCTCCTATTTTATATCGTTTATATCACATATTTAAGAATAATACAATTATTTTTAATGAAGTATCCATTTTAGATCAAATTAAAATTTAAAATATATATTCATTTGGAAAAATATTTAATTTTATATAGATTATTCAAGATATATAAAATAATGGGATAATTTTTTTTACCTTTAGTACTTCATATCAAACGAGCACTAAAACATATCACATAAGCCCTTAAATAAAATAGGACCCATTCACCCACTTGAGACATTAGCAACAACTAAGTATGGCCCTCGTGTATAAGTGAAATGCCCCGAAAATTTCTAATTTTATAAACTACATTTAAAGGATATTTATTATAAGAATTATTTAAATAAATCATTTTTAAATTGAATTAATTAGGGCAAATCAAGAAGAAATTTATAAGCATTTTTATTAGAAAAGAATTTGGGTATTTTAGCTAATTAAGCATTTTATTTTGAAAATAAATTAAATAAATTATTTTATTTAAAATAAGAAGGAGAAAATAGTTTCAAATTAATATTAATTTTATAAATAATTTAATTAGAGAAAATTAGGATGTTTTGCTAATTAAAAAGGAATTTATGGAAAATCTTTTAAAAATCCTAATTTAGCCTAAAAAAAGGATTTAAATATTATTTTATTTAAATATTATTATTTTTAAATATCCCAAATATTCTAATTAATTTAATTAAGCCAACCCACTATTTTTATTTTTCCCTTTTTCCTTTTTCCTTTTCTTTTTCTTCTTCTTCCTCTTTTCTTTTCCTTTTTCTTCTTCTCCCAAACTGGGCCAGTCGCGGCCCATTTCCCTTCTTCCTTCCCTCGGCCCAGCCCGTGCGGCTGGCGCCTCCTGCCATATACCGACGCTGCGTTTTAACCACTGTCCAACCAAAACGCGGCGTTCACTTAAACACTACCTGCGGCGTCCTTACCGTCCCTCTCTGCGCCGCGTTTGTCTTCTTTTATCACTAAAACTCGGCGTTTCATTTAAACGCCTTGACTCGCACCGACAGGTCCGGTCTGCCTCCCTTTCTTTTCTTTCTTTTTCTTCTGGACCGCTGGTCCAGCCCTTTCTTCTTCTTCCCCAGCTTCGCACTCCCAACCCCGACACCGTCGACCGCAGCCTGCAACAACTCCCAGCCCGAAAATGGCGGCGCCGGCTACGAGAACTCTAACCGGACGAGTCACCTCTCTTTTTCTTCCTCCCGGCTCGCAAATTAGCTTGGAATAATCAATTATCCTTAACTCTCGCTCATTCTCTCTCTCTGGCTTCGCGAAAGTTCGACCCCGACCCAAACTAACGCCGGCCGATTTCTGTCACCGGCCACCAAAACCCTAGCAATAAATACCATCCAGGAGACCTCCAAAACCCTAATAACCCATCTAAACTCTATAAATAGTCTAATGGTGGATGTTTTCGAGACTTCTTCTTCTCGAAAACCTTAAGTGAAAACCGCCCGCCACCGCCCCTTTAGACACCTCGTTCTCCGCGTTTAGTTAACCTCGACGCCTCTTCTCCATCTTAATATCTTTCCTGCAACACCCTCTAATTAACTAAACCATCTACGGCCTTCAATTCACCTTGTACAATCCTCCATAATCGTGCAAAGTTGGCTAGTCCTCTCGCCAGAAAATTCCACCCCGAAACATTAAACCACCGTCCACCGCCACATCCGCCACTTCTAACACCTATTAAACCAACTATTAACTCCTACTAATTATCCTCTACAGCCCCATATAATTATTTTAATTTTCTTCCTCTCCATCACCCATTTTCCTAATTTTTGGCCCCCTTAGACCCATTTTCCGGCCACCTCCGGGAACCATCGCCGGTGCCACCTTCATCCTCCAACTCAAGGTGATACCATAGACATTTTAAATACTTTATTTCGAATTATTTATAATTATTTTAATTTTAGCCAAAATTTTAGTATTAATTCAACTTTAATTATTATTATTATTAGTAATATTGACTGTATTCTAATTTATAAATTTTTTTTACAGGTCTGGAAGTATGATTTAGTAAGATACAATAATTATCTCGGCCTTTACCTATTTGCTTAGATTTTTACATAATTGATGTTATTATTAATAATATTTATAATAATAATATTATTAGTATAATTACTTGGTTGATACTTTGATTATTACTGGAAGAACAGATGCCTTAAATTTTAATTATGCCTCGCAGTTAGAAAATTTATTAACATTATTAACATTTTTCAACATTATTTTGATTATATTACCATTATTACCTTTATTAAAATATAATATAAGTATATATACATTATTAATTTTATTGTCACAATTCTGAATAATATTATTTTTATCATTATGGGAGGGTTAGAAATCCAACTTTTAATTTTAAGAATTTTGATATCATTAATATCTAATATTCTATTTATAAAAAGTATCATTAATATTATTGTGCTTTATTTATATTACTAATTATTTTTATTACTATTATTCTTATTATTGTTATTATTATCATCATCATAGTTATGTTATTATTAAATCTATTTTGGGAGAAGGGTAGAAACCCTTAGTTTATCACCTTTTCAAAAGAAAATAAGTGAATTAATTATATTAGTTCCTATAGTTAATTATTGAATAGTAAAATGTCATCCTAAAACCAAACCTCGAAATAAGTTAGAATTATATAAGAGAGTCTAATTCTAGTATGCTTTGATATAATAGGAACCCAATCAAATCCCTCAAGTGGAATAGGAGCATGCACCAAGACCGGTGACGTTTTAGGTAAGGAATGCTAAGGCCTTTTATGTGCTTATGTATATTATGTGTTTCGCATGTTATGTATCTAATGTTTATTATAATTAAATATTTTATATGTGGTATGACGTGGAGTTGAAGTATGTTGTGCATGGTATGTGTATTATTTATGTATGATGATATGTGTTGTGTATGTGAGGATGTCGATGTGGTTTATATGGGAGAAAGGATGAAAAGGGGGATGTGGAAAGAAGTTGACTAAGCGAAGTGAGTTGACCTAATTTTATGTTTTTATAAGTAATAATTTGATTTATGGTTTTATGTGGAGGAGTATAATTTATGATTTTATGCGGAGAATATAATATATGGTTTTATTTGGGAGAATTTAATTTATGATGATAATTAGGAGAATCTAATTTATGATGTTATATGGGAGAATCGAATTTATGGTTTGTTTGGGAGAATCTAGTTTATGATGTTATTTGGGAGAATGTAATTTATGATATTATAGGGGAGAATCTAATTTATGATTTGATTGGGAAAATCTAATTTATGATTTGTTTGGGGAATCCAATTTATGGTTTTTCTTAGGAGGTTCTAATTTATGATTTTATGTGGAAGAATCTAACTTATGATCTTGTATGGGAGAATCTAATTTGTGGTTATGAAAGGGGAGAATCTAATCAATTGTAGTATGAGGAAAAATCTTTGGGTTTTATATGATTTGAATCTTTGGGTTGGTATGGTTTGAATTTAGGGTTTGGTAAGGATGATTCTTTGGTTTTGTGAGGATTGAATGTAAGGCTGGTATGGATGAATCCTTATGGTTTGAACTTAGGGTTTGGCATGGAAGAATCTTTATGGTTTGAATTTAGAGTTGGTATGGACAAATCTTTGGGTCTTATATGGTTTGAATTTAGGGTTTCGTATGACGGACTCTAGGGTTTGCCTGGTGGTATTAATGGATGTAAGTTGGTATTAGGGTTTGTATGATAATATTAAGGTTTGTATGGTGGTAATTATAGTTGTATGGTGGTATTAGGATTTACATGGTGACATTGATGGTGACTTAGAAACTCTCTAATCAAATAAACAGCCACCATTAGGAATATCACCAAAAGGGAACCCAATATTTTGGAGATCTATATCATGATCCACGTTATCTAGAATAAAATCATATGTATCCAAGTAGGTATTCTCAGAGCTTCCAGCTTCCACCAGATTAGTTTCCTTCCCTTTTCCTTTCACAGAGTCTTGGTATAGCTTTACCAAGTGTAGGTGTAATACCCAAAAATTTTAAAAAATAATAAGTTAATAAATTACCTTTATTTGAGATGAATTAACTTTTAAATTTATTAATTTAATTATTTAGTAGATTTTTTAGTATATAAAATCGAATATAAATATTTAACAAATTAAAATAAATATTTTGTTATTTTATCATACTCATTTTATTTAAATAATTTTAGAACAATATTTTACTAAAATTATCCTTTTTAAACTAATATATTAAATTATAATAAATTAAATTATTAAATTCATTTATCTATCAAAAATATTAAATTCGATTATTCTAAAAATTATTTTATTTTACTCCTCCCCATTTTCTATTTTCCTTTTTTCCCCCTTTTTCCTTTTCTTTATCATTTTTCTTCCTTTTCCTTTCTTTTTCATTTTCTTCTTTCTCCTTCGGGTCCGCTTGTCCTACTTCATCTTCTCCCCGCGCCATCACCAACCCATGCTCCCCCTTCTTTTTTTCTTTTCCTTTCTCCCTCCCCCGACTGGGTTAGCCCAGCTCCCTTCCTTTTCTCCCCCCTCTCCCTTACGCACAGGCCGACCCGCTCCTCCTCTTTCACCCTCGCCCGACTGGCTTGCTCTCTTCCTTTTCTTCTTCTTCTTCTCTTCTTTTTCAATGTCGACCCTGCGTTGTGGAATTCTTCTACACCGCCGTCTACCACCACCTATCGCTACCCCTGCAACCCTACTCCCTCTCTCCCTCTCCGTCGTCCTTTTCTTCCCCTTTTTGGACCAAATCAGCTGCTGCAAACCTTCCCTACATGCCCTATTTTTTTTCTCTTCTCCTTCTCTCCTTTCCTTCTCCTGTTTTTGCTTTGCAACCCTCGACCTCCTCTTCCACCGCCCTACCAACCATCTGCACCACCTCCTTCCACCCCCTACTACCACCTTACACCACCAAGCCACCCCCTCAGGCTCCCTGCATCCAACCATCTTCCTTTTCTTTTTCTTTCCCCCTTCTCGGCCTCCTCCCTGCACCACTGCCCTCCGCCTCCGTTTTGTCGCTTCTGCCACCTCCCAAGCCACCAACCTACTCCCTGCAACCTCCACTACCTTCCCACATCCTTCTTTGGCCGAAACTCAGCGCTGCAGCCTCTCCTTTTCCTCCTTCCTTTCCCTTCCTTCTTCTCCTCTGCCACCCCTGCAGCCACTTCATAGCCCTCGGCCACCGATAACCCATCCCTAATCACCACCTACACCCCACCCCACCCTACACCTAGCCCTTGCCCTAACTCCACTCTACTTTCCCTCCTCTTAACCCCTAAAACCCTTAACCAAGCCACCCTCTCCTCTTCGACCCTTCCTCCTTCCTTACTCTTTGCATGCAGCTCATTGCTCATACATCGCAAGTTTGTTGCTCCCCTTTGATGATTTTAGCTAAATTTTAAGGTATAATAAGGGTTAATATTAGTATATGTTTAATTAAGCTTTTGATAAAAATTATTCCTTTGATTTTCTACTTATATTATGCTAATTTTTGATATTATTTTTAGGGATTGATTTTTACTAATCAAATCTTGAACATTTAACCGAGGGTACTGGTAAGGTTTATTTTTATAGGAATAAGGTAATCGTTAAACCTTACTTAAACGTATGGATATAATATGCTAGCACATTAGGGTTTTTAATATATTTATATGCATAATATGTGTTCTTAAGTATAATGTTTTAGTTGCATGTGTTGATTGAAAAAAAGAAGAAGAAGAAGAAGAAAGCATGTTAATTTAGGTGCCATGTGTAGAAATAATGCTTAAGTAAGGAATTTTGTCATTAAAAAAATGATGTTAAAAGTATATGTATGGTATAATATGTTAATATGGCCACTGGGGTACAAGTAATGTTAATATGAGCCCTAAGGTCGTTTTGGTAATTTTTACATATGCAAAAGGTGTGGCCTAAAAATGTGTGTGGTATGTGCTAATATGTGTTAATGATAATTAATAATAGTTAGTGGAGTTTGAATGATGAGTATAGAGCATTAAAATTGATATTTTATGTAGTGATGATATTTTGGCAAAAGTGGTATAATAAGGGTAAAATGGTAAATTATAAGAGTAAAGGGGGCAAAATGGTAAATGGATAAGGAAGAAGGGCCTTTTAGTAATTTTACATGGAAAAGGGATAACTTGGTAATTCTGGGTGGAAGAAAGTATTTTGGTGAATTAAATATAATGGAAAGGGCATTTTGGCAAATTATCATAAAAGAAAGGGCATGTTGGTATTTTGGTGAAGTAAAGGGATAAAATGGTAATTTAGTATAAAGGAAGGGTATTTTTGGTAATTTAATGAAGTAGAAGGGTAAAATGGTAATTTGGTCTAAAGGAAGGGTAAAATGGTAATTTAATAAAGTAGAAGGATAAAATGGTAATTTGGTACAAAGGAAGGGTAAAATGGTAATTTAATAAAGTAGAAGGATAAAATGGTAATTTAGTACAAAGGAAGGGTAAAATGGTAAATTAATAAAGTAGAAGGGTAAAATGGTAAATTGGTGTAAAGGAAGGGTATTTTGGTAATTTGTAGGAAGAGGGGCAAAATGGTAAATATAATAATGAAGAGGGGCAAAATGATAATAATAATAATAATAATAATAATAATAATAATAATAATAATAATAATGGAAAAGGGCAATTTGATAATTTAACCAATTAAAAGGGCAAAATGGTAATTATAATAATGAAGAAGGGCGATTTGATAATTTAACCAACTAAAAAGGCAATTTGGTAATTAGAATAATGAAGAAGGGCTATTTGGTAATCTAACCAACCAAATGGAAAATCTGACTAGTGTAACAAATATGAAGGGTGAGTGATGACTTAATGGGCCTAAGGACAATTTTGTAATTTAGAAAAGTATAAAGGGTAATATGGTAATTTAGCCCATTAGAAGGGTAAATCGGTAACTTAATAAGTATAAGAGGTAAAGTTGGTAATTTAATAAGTATGGAGGATAATTTGGTAACCTAACACGAGTAAGGGGTAATTTGGTAATTATACAACATGGAGGGTAATATGGTAATTTGGCAAGTAAAGAGGGATGACTTAATGATTATACAAGCAAGGGGTATTTTGGTAATTTTGTAGAGATGATAGGGGTAAATTAGTAACCCGTATCTAACATATCAATAGATTAACGGATTTCATAATAAGACTCAAGTAACATTAAATAGCAAGATAAGAGTATTTGACAATTAGTAAGTATCACAAGAATATGACCTGGCCTGGTATTGGATGGATAATCAGGGTTGTGGTATGGTGCTATTCTTATATTCATGAAGGAGGTGTCTTAATCATTAATCATGTATGGTATTGGGTGTTGGGTGTAAATTAAGGGCATATTAGGGTTATGTGTGCCATGATCTTTTGATGTGAACTAACCAAACTCTAAGACTGTAATGTGACTATGACATGATAACCCTTATGGCATGTGAACAAATGAAAATGAATCCTGAATTGGAATTGGATAAGATAATGATAGCCTTAGTAACTCTTTAGATTATCATGGATAATTGTATGAATAAGGATTACTTAATGATATCAGAAAGAATTGGAAGTGAATAAGTATGTGGTTGTTGTGCTTCTCGTGATCACCTTAATTAAGACACTAATAATTAAAGTAGAAGACCTCGAGATCGAAAATGGTGGCTCTTTAGGGGTCACTACCCTAAAAACGTAGTTTAGCCCACGATTATTCTGATATTTGCTGGTGTGCCTTATTTAGGGGTATGCATACCTATGAATTAGGTTTATTATCGGTAGGGTACTGTGTCTGTGTAGCTTGTATGCACCTGTATGACCAGGGTACATTTGCGTCCTTGGGTTGATGGTTGAAGGGTACCGAGTTGCTTATATGTGCCAGTATAACTGGTGTACCTTTGTATCTCCGGGTTCTTGATCTCCCCCTCGAGGCAAATAAATGAAACCGTTGTGCTAATTAAAAAGGAAAAACACTAATCATGAAAGTGAAAGACGATTGAACCTGGCCTAGATGGTTTATATCATGTGTACCGGTCCATCAGTTATAATAGTGGCCCAGGAACATTTTTCCCTAGAAGATGTATATGTGTACCAGTCCATTGGATATAATAGTGGCCTAGGAGTGCTTTGCCTTAGAAGATGTATATGTGTATTCTGGTCCACCGGATATAATAGTGGGGATCTCAAGCTCAACAAACTAATCTTGGATGTGAATAAATCTTGAAAAAATATTAATCACTTACGGTGGAATACCATATGAGTCGGGCCCAGACCGATCTACCGGCAATAATAGTGGCCAGGAGCCTTCTACCCTGGAGACCGATCCACCGACAAATAATAGTGGTTAGGTGCTTGTTGCCTTGTATGTTTCTAGTCCATGGGCTATAATAGTGGAATCTCCGCAGTCCCATGGATATAATTTGAGAGATGATGATTGAATAATGATATTCATTAATGGCTTAAGGCCCAAAAAGTATTGTTTCTCTTTATGATCTATTGATATGATCTAGTTTAGCTTTAGTGCTTGTCCCTACTTGGGTGCATGATGGCTTTGTAAGTACATGAATTTTGGTGTTATGCATCTCTCATTGTATGTGGTATCACGAAATGTATTAATCCACATGTTATCTTCCTATATAGTCTATGGATTATGTGTTGTATGCGGGCCTGCCTTTCAGCCTGGTTTAAAGGGTTACTCAGTACCATAATACTAAAGAATTTCATTTGTGGGCCCCTATCTATTCAATGGGTATTGTCCCTTGTAGATCCATTGCAGGTGCTATTTAAGCAGGCTTGGGTACGAGAGTAAGGATTATCTAGAAAAATCCTTAGGGTATTTCTTTCACTCTTTTTAATTCTTTGGTAAATGATTTTACCCTTATAACCATTAATTGTGGGCTTATATCTTTTGTAACGATTTCACTGTGCTACTCTGTTTAAATTGAATTTGTGTAAATCATGTTTTATTTCTTTTAGCCTTAGCACTTGGTACTGGAACGGTAGGAGTGAACCGGTCTGGTACTAAGTGTGGCGGTAATATCCCCAAAATTTATAGTTTTATTTTATTTACTTTCGCTATTTTTTTTAAATAAAACGAAAATTTTCAGTAGTGAATTTTGGGGGTGTTATAGCAGGGGAGTACGAAAAGCACGGAACCAATGCTGTGATGCTCCACACCTATAACAAACACTTCTACCTAGAGTTTTGGGCTTCTTTGGTGGATCATTTTTGTGGATGTTTTCCCTTTTTTCTTCTGGATATCTAGGTTGATCCAGGTATTGTTAAATCCATGACCACGACCACGCCCACCCCTATGACCACGACCACCTGGGCGACCATTATTTTTTCCTCTTCTAAAGGAAGCAACATTCACTTTAGAAAATATTGCATGAGTTTCAAGCAGTGGTGTTGAACCAGTGGGTCGTATCTGATGATTATTCAATAGCAGTTGATTGTTTTCCTCTACCACAATCAGACATGAGATGATATTTGCATAAGTTTTGAAATTATGCTATCCATACTGTTGCTGGAGGACCATATTTTTATCATGAAAGGTAGAGAAGGTATTTTCCAACATCTCATCATCTCTGACATGGTGCCCACGTAGCCTCAACTTTAATATAATTTCAAACATATTTGAATTATACTCACCTACTGTTTTATAATCTTGCAACCTCAAGTGCATCCACTCATATCAGGAACGAGGGAGGATAACTGTTTTTAAGTGATCAAATTGATCTTTAAAACTCTTCCAGAGTTCTTGTGGACTCTTAACAGCCAGATATTGATTTTTAAGGCTCTCATGTAAATGATGGCGTAGCAAAAGCATTGCCTTTGCGCAATCTTGTTCAGACTAGGGCTATTAACGAGCCAAGCCGAGCAGAGCTGAGGTAGGCTTGGGCTCAATTTGTTTAATAAACAAGCCTTAAAATGAAGCTTGAACTTGGTTTGTTTATAAATGAGTCGAGCTTTTAATGAGCCAACTCAGGAGCTTTTATGGTAAACGAGTCAATCTCATGAGCTTTTATACTATAAGCGAGCTTGAGCCTAAATTTGTTATGCTCAAACTTAGCTTCTTTAATAATTGGGCCGAGTTCAAGCCTAATTTTTAAGCTCGTTTAGCTAAACAAGCGAGTAGAGCCAAGCCGAGCTCAAAAAGCTCGCTAGCCAGCTTGATTTGTTAATAGTCCTAGTTCAGACACGTTTGAGCCTTCTTTCATTGTTTCATCCAAACCAATACTGACTAAATAGAGCTCCGCATCTAAGGCCCAGGATAAATAATTATTTCTAGTCACATCTAGTGCGGTGAATTCCAACTTTATAAGGTTAGCCATTTTTTTTTAACTACAAAAATAAAGTGCAAAATGTAAATAATGAGAAATAAAAATTATAAAGAAATTAAATTACCAAAAAATAAATTGTAGAATAATAAAATATGTGTAAATAAAGTAGTTGGTTGGGAGTTTCATGCCACTACCAATATTTGTGCAATCATCCAACTGTACTATAGGTATGTGGGAAAAATTAGCCACATCTGGTGGCCCTCCATTAGCTGCACGTAATGGAGGTTTGCATATATTAGATTATACGACCACGTTAAGTTGTCATCTGATTAACTTTCTGTGATGAAAGTATGTATACGGTGATGGGCGATGAGACTGCCAATCCAACTCGTTTCTCATATATGTGGTGATAGGCGATGAGACCGCCAATCTATCACCCTTTTATGATAATTATAGTATTAAATCTATAATATAGTATCATATATATATTAAATGATAGTATTAAATCTAAAATAAGACTCATATTTGCAATATTACCATGCTCAATAAATTCACATAAACAATACAAAGCTTGGTTTAAGTTATACTTTAGCCGTAATTTGACACAAATTAAAATTTTCAAAAACTGTGTTGATTACCAGCTAGAAATTATAAAATATTAGTAGATTCATATGACCATTCCTCCACAAAAGTAAAATAATATTTATACAATATGACCATTACATAACAAAGAATTGGCTCCATGCATATATACATGTGATAAGATAGAGTAGTGGCATGTAAACGGAGCATCGTAAATCATGATACTATGATTTCAAAGTACTATAATTGGTAATATAAAAATAGAAATCACGCATCATGCCTTCATGAAAGAAAACACATGTTATGAAAAATAAAATAAAAATTAATGTGCATGATAACGATATATATCACCATATAACAATGATTTGATTATAATAACATATATGCATGCCCTATACAAGAAAAATTGAAATGACTAAAATATGACTAAAATCGAAAAAAGATGGTAACGTCGATGGTAACCAAAGAATTGAAAAATAAATTTCAAGCTAAAACATCATCTCACCTAAAACAATTGTGTTGATAATGTATAATAATATAAGAGAAAATATGTAACACACTTAAGAAAAAAGCTAGAAAGTTGATAATGAAAGAAAATATATTTCTTCTACCGTATTTTTCATTTCATAATTCACTTATTTGCAATACAAAAAAAAAGAGTGAAAGGTGAAGAGTTACAATGAATATTATTGTACCATTATGAGGGAAGGTAAATAGAAGTAATAATAATATTTATAATACATTATGAAGCTAATGAAGAGCCTTAGGAAATATGTACAACCACTTTTATCCAACATATAATTTTGTAGATAATATTTTTGTCACAGATATTATTTTATGGGTAATACTTTTAGTTATAGAAATTATTTCGTGGGTTATACTTTTAGTCACATATATTATTTTGTGGTCAATACTTTTACTTAAAGATATAAGTGTGGTATACCTTTTACTAATGGATGGATATATGTGGCCATTATTAATTATTCTCAATAGATAATACATATCAGGAGGTAAAACTTTTAAGCACATAATGTTTACCTATTGTTTTGTCCCTCAAAAAATATATTGGTAAATGTTTTTGCCAATAGAAAATTTATTTTTACCTATAGATAATGTCTTGTTAGCATAAATCAATTATTTTATAGTGTAGGTCTGGGTCTAGAATCTTAAATGAATAGTCAAACCTGTTTAGTTTGTGTGTATATACACACATACATACATACTCATTTAATGCATGCCATCTTTTTCATGATTTTGTTTGGGCTATTAATTTAATTTTATAGTTTTATTTGTGTATTCAATTTAGAATTAATATGTACAATATTTTATTCTGAAAACTATTAAAATTCTATTTAAAAAGATAAAGTAACTATTTTGAATATTTATCTTATTATTGGATATTTTTTTAATAAAAAGATACATATTAAACTATATAAAATAAAAATGTATTATTATATTTATATAAATTTAAATCTATGTGTATTTGTGTATGTGATTGATGATCTCTCCATTCTAGGTTTATGAGACCACTTTCTCAATAAACCCTCTTGGACACAATTTATAAGTTATAACTTAGACTAGTTATCTTCTCTAGATTCACTAAGAATATCTTTAGGAATACTTAACACATACATTATATAGATAATTGATTTTTGAGAGAAGTAAGTATTGTGTTTACTAGACAATCTTCACAAATATAGAAATTAAAAGTATAGAAACAATTGTGAGAAGTGTAAATGTATAACATATAGAATCAAAGACAACAAGTGAGAAGCTACTCTAGCCGATAATGATAAGGATTGAGGAAAATGAATTTTCTCAAGAAAAAAGTTATGAAAGTGAAGTGAAAAAAAAGGCTTGAGAATTGCTTACAAGAAAGATGGTAGTATTATAGAGAACAAATAATGGTTAAAAAAGTTGTTATCACTCTTTTAAATAGTTAGGAATTTATAGCCCTTAAATATTCTCTAAGACAATTGGCCATTTAATTCTCAACATTACTGATAATGAGTCAAAATTTAAGACTTGAGAACCCATCAATCAACCGATCGATTCAATTAGGCAACCAATTGATCACTCAATCAATCCCTTGGAAACTTTAGCCAATGGCAAGTTCATATGAAATTTGAAACTAATGAATAAACATTCAATGAATGTAATATTTAGTAGACCAATAGTTGTCTTGTGAAAAGTTCAAAAATGAAGGCTTGTAGAACATTGACTGAAAAATAGAGACATTAAATTGTTGTCAAAAGTCATTAGACCAAAGGACTCAAAGTCATTTGTGTTCAATTAAGCAAGTGTGAGTTAAGGTATTCTAAAAATTGGAAAAAAAAATCTTGATTATATTCTCTTTTCAATACCATCTACTTAAAGATAGGATCATGATTCTCCTTGCCTTTATCTTTGAGTTTTATGATTTATTATGTATCTTGAAGTGTTTTTGCTAAGGTATGATTGATTTTGTTTCAATGTGTTCGAGTATCCAAGGAAGGGAAGGAGGCTTGAGTGAGGTTTTCTTTTATTTTTCTAGGAGATTTGACTCTAGGTGAATACATCTAAACTTTAAGTAGGTAGAAATTATGTTTTTCATGAGTTCATATGGAAAATATGTTAATAATTTACTTTTGTCATTTTTTTCATGCTATTGAATTTTTTCATTTTTAGGTGATTTTATTGATTTGAATTATTTTTAATGACTTCATGGTGTTCATTGATAATTTTAGGTGAAAATTGATATATAATATGTTAGGTTTTTAGCATGTACAAGATTAGTTATGGTTTTTGCAAGTTTAAGCATGTTTAGTCACATAGTTGGTATTTTACATGATTTGATGAGTTCTAATATGTTCTTCACGTTAGATATGCTAAGTATTTAAAGTTTCATGATTTAATTCCCTATTTATTAGGCTTTATGCTAAAAATGTGTTTTTAGGATTTTAGAGGCATTTTGGTCATTTTACTTAAGTTCCATATTTTTTGAAATAAAATTTGGGGTTTAAAGTGTTCTACTTGATATAATGTAGCATTGGTTTGATGTTGTTAATTTTTTTATGAGTATTTAATTCTTTTTTTTGTATTTTTATAAGTTTTAATGATAATAAAGGTAAATTGAGTATTTCACCCAAAAAAAATTAGTTGATCTTAGAGATTATAGTTGATTATTGAACATTGAATTTTTTAGAATAGTGATTCAATGTGAATAGTAATTTTCATGAATATTATTTCTTGGGAATTATTTTTTGAACGACTTTTGTTTTAGTATTTGTGAGCATTTTTGAACATCATGAATATTATTTTTGGTGAATAATAACTTTTTTCTCAAAGCGGCTATTTATTCTATTTGGTGGTAAAAATAATTAATGTTTTTGAAAGTATTACTAATTCAAAGTGAAGGACTAAATTCGAGAATTAGACACATAGCCTCGGTTTAACCTCCAAGGTAAAGTAATGTGGTTGTATGTCTTTCCTATTTTATAATTATGCTAGCATGAGTGTGCATTAGCTACGACCCTCTTCACTCTACATGTAATATACCAACCCTATAGGAGGTATTGATACTTAAAGTTTATGAGTCATCTTGGCGATCGTATTTTTCTTACATTATTGTGCTTTAGATATGATCCATTTGTCCTTATAGCAGTGGATTTAGACTTATCTCTTTCAAATATTAAAGTGAAGTGAATTTGTGATCGCATTGATTAATAGCCAAAATAAGTTGTTGGATTTTCATATTTATATGTGATATAATGTTCTTCTGTCATGTTTATTTGTGATATAATGTTCCCCTATAACAATTTTTTTTTATGATTTATTTATTCACCCCATAAAGATGTGCAATGTGTGAGCATGTTATTGCTTATTGTTGGAAGTGTTTTCTTAGTACATAATCATACTGATACTATGCTTTTTCATATGATTGTGTAGAAGTGTTTGATGAAGGCATCTTTTTCAAATGATTTTCCAAAGTGTGGATTTTGGGTGGGCTTAGAGTAGTGTTATTCAGTGCCACCATGTTTATACTTTTTGTTATTCGAATATGGATACTCTATCTCTTTTTTGCATCTCATGTCTTAATATATTTCTCTATTTGTTTCTACTTAAGGAGTTTTATCTTTATTTTGAATAATATAATTTATGTACTTTATTTTTTGTTGTTTCTATTTTGTCTGCTTGATTTCCTTTAATTAAAGTAAATTTTTTAGCATTAAATTTGGTAAGGATGGTGAGAGTATCAGACTTCTACTAAGTCTGACAGTGACATTTGTGTATTTATCTTTATACTTCCCCAAATTAGATCTTAAAAATGAAAAAAATCCATAGCTATGAATTTCTTGATATTACAATCACTACTACAAAACATAGATTTAATAACACCAAATATATAACGATGATAACAAAACCAATGATAAAAGTGTAAAAATTTAAATATGCTTTTTGGAAAAGGGTTTAGATAATAGTTTTAGGTAGAGCCCATTATTAAAAATGGGTTTATATATATAGTTTTGGAGAATATACTTTTAGATAATGACTTTAGGAGGAATCATCGTCAAAATAATAATAAAAAACACAAAGGTTGTTATTAACTATCCTGTAGAAGAACCGCTATCTACAGTCTTATCTATTACTCCCCCTTCTTGTTGGCTCAGTCATCAATTCGACACTAACATAAACAACCATCTCTTCTTGTAACTCTTCCTCCTCCAAAACCAACCATAATCTCTCCTCCTCCCTGACTAACTTAGTAATGATCTTATTCTCTTCCTTTTTTTTGCTTCACATTTTTCTTTTCTTTCATTCATTTTCATTGTTTGTTGCATTGATTGAGTCTTATTAGGAGTTCTTGTGTGATTTTGGTACAAGAAATAGTAGATTTTATTGAGTACTTGGTCGATATGTGAGTATCATGGGTAGATACAAGTGTGTTAGTGTTCGAACTACTCGATTTAGAAGGTGACTTGTTATTTTTTCCATGACTTAAACTTAACCTTGCAAGATATGGATTAATCCATTGCACTATAGTGCCCTTCTTTTGTGGATTCGAACATCATTGATGGATGTTAGTGTGGTAACTTCAATCTTCACCCTTCATTTCTTATTGTTCTGACAACTTTGAATAATTATATTAAATTTGTTGGTCTAATTCACTTTCTATTGTATGTTCATTCTTACTAATGGATTTTCTGTATGCTTCTTTCATTTCTGTTTATTGTTTCATTTTTTCCCCTTTTTTACTCTCTGTTTAACTTCAATTCAAGGTTTATTTCATCTTTTCTTATAGGTTTTGTTGATTTCAATCTTTGTCTTGAATTTTAGGTTCATTGTTCACTAATTTTAATTTGGTTTCAAAATTTTAGGGTTTGTAGTTGTTAGGTAAATTCAATGAACTACCGAATTGCTTGCTTGTCATTCATCTCCCTTAAGTGGGATTATCTCATTGTGGGGTGCTGGATATAGGTAAGGGTAATAGAGACAACGAATGCATAAGTCTTCTTCATTCTTATCTTGAAAGATTAGATTGTTCTAGAGTGTATGTTATAGACTTATAATTCCATAGAGAACTACGAGGGTTCAAATCTTTTATGCTCCTAAATTTCATGGTCAACAAATTGAAAATGTAATTCATAAAATAAATTTTTGCTAGTTTAGCCGATGGCTTCACATAGAACATATATCAAAAGTTGCTAGAACTAAGTTTTTAATGACGGTTGTCAAGATAAACATTATTAAAACTTGCTAATGAAGTGGGTTTTTATAACAGTTTTTTAGCACAGCTATTATTAAAAGTCTAAATATTTTTTCTTGTCAACGTGTTTTATTTTAAGTTCTAATAATGGTTTTACAACAGTTATAAAAATTTTAATAACCCTGTTTTACAACCGTTATCAACACCCTATAATAACCATTGATAATGCTTGTTTCTAGAGTAGTAGTAGAGAATCATAAAATACAATAGAAAACAGTGAGACCTTAGTAAATGTCCACTATGAGTCTTGAAAGTCTTGAAAGGCTTTTAAGTTTTTCGTGTGCTTGATTTAATATCTAAATCTTGAGTATTTTGCACATTTTGTTTTGGTAAAGTGTAGGATACTTCATTGCGACAATTTTACACATGCACAATAAACCAAACAAGTTAAACCATAAATAAATTTGTTATCATCAACACAAGTATTAATGAAGTTGATTGGACTACAAGATCAACAAATACTTGAGACCTAGGATTGAACTTTGATGGTAAGGGATGATAGCACGCATACATATCGGAATAAGGCCTTGAACTGGTAGGGTATTTTTAGGTTTCAGATGCGCGAAGCGTTAGAAATCCCATTTTCCGGTATTAACATATTAGTCTTGTGTCATTAGACATGCTTATGTACCTTTTCCCGATCTATATATGCCTATTTATTATTAATTTTTTTTATGTCATTATTGAACTACTTAATATTAAAGAAGAAAACATGCAGAAGAAGGCGGCAGCAAATGGCCGCTAGTAAAGAAGCCAAATGTAGTCGTTTAGTAGCTGTAAATAAGGTATTCCAGAGTCTAAGAAACTGGGGAAAATAATGGGGAATAGGTCAGGGGATGGTTTAAGAAACTGGGGTTGCTTTGGATTAGCAGTGCCCTCAGGCCAAAGGCTAATATTGAATCATTGATCAGATTCAATTAACGCTTGAATAATGCTTAGCCTACATCCTGCACATTAGACTCATAATGCATATCATAAATTTGAAGAGGAAGAGCTGAAACAAAAACAAAAGCAAAACAAAAGGAAAGGAAAAAAGAAAACTAATTTTATTCGATATATAAATCAGGATCATGGGGCTTCTCATTTCCAAGTCGAAACACAACAACAAAGTGCACAATTTTCTCAAAGAGGCAAAACTGTAAGACCATCCATGTTTAAATCATCATCCATTCTCCTTCCGCTGCTACTCACCATCTCCCTCTATGCGAAACCGTGTCGGTGCAACAAATTAGAGACCCACGAGCTAACCAAATGGGCAGAAAATCTGGAAACCATGAAACAAAAAGCAACCCACCTCCACTTCTACTTCCACGACATGACGGGCGGAAGACGCCCGACCGCCATGACAGTAGCCCAGTCTTCAACCTCAAACAAAACTCCAACATATTTCGGCAAGATCAACATGATGGACGATCCATTAACGGAAGGCCCCGAAAAGAATTCTAAACAAGTAGGTAGAGCCCGCGGAATGTATGCATTTATAGCCCAAGATGAATTGACCCTGCTTCTGGCAACTAGTTTTCATTTTACTCATGGGAAGCATAATGGTAGTTCTATTAGTATGTTGAGTTATAATCCGGCGTTACATCCTCAACGCGAGCTTGCTATTGTGGGCGGAACCGGAAAGTTTAGATTGGCTCGCGGTGTAGCCTTGGCAAAGAATATCTACTCGAATTTTACTAGCGGTGAGGCTACGATTGAGTATGATTTTATGGTGTTGCATTACGAAGATTAGGCGCGGGTGCTATATACATAATAAACTGGTACTCCTAAGGACCGATGTTTTTGTTTGAAAGGTGGCGTTTTTAACGTCCTCTAATAAGACATCTAAATTTCAAGGCGGTGGTAAGTTTGAAATTTTATGAACGTCGAATGAAATTATTATGGTGAGAAAGTTTATGCCAAAAAAAAATGTATGAATTATGCTCTAGCGCAATCAATCATGACTAAGAGTATGTGTGAATGATTAAAAATTAGTTGAAAGTTGAAATGACGGAGTTTACTTGAAATGATGGGATCGATAATCTCTTTCAAAACCATTCACTTCACGCACTTGGTGAAATTTATAGTTGCTTGCTGCATAAGTAGAGTACTGATTGCTTGTTTTTATTTTATTTATGGAAATTTTGTAAAGATAAGTTCGAATTAATATATAGATATTATAATACCAACAGAGAAAGAAAAAAAAGGGTTGAAATATAATACTTTTAGTATCCAAAAATTAGTTTTTATTAATAGACTAAAATTTATTCGGTATAATGAGATGGAAGTACCCTCCACCAACTTCGATCACTATGCTCTGCAATTTTTAATGAAAAATGACCAGCACATGAATTTTATTGGCGGATGATATTTAGAATACATCCCATGTTTTTTTGTTTACAGCCCAGAAAGACTCTTCCTTCGTTTAGGTTAAAACTAATCAAGTAAAGGAAACTGCAATAAATGAAAACATTTGTAAAATAAAATAAATCAGAGACCAATGAAACCATACTTAGGGAAAACAAACCAACAATTAAAACAAAGCTCTACGACGTTATCAACAATTAATCGAGCCATTAACTGCATGTCATCGATCGTAGCAAGACAAGTTAGACTGAGAGCGAAAGCTAAAAATTGAAAACAATTTGGGATGTTTTTGCCAAAATTTTGAACAAGCCTGTCACTCAATAATGCAACGCAAGGAGGTTTTAAGTCTGATAAGCTGCCCCCCCCCACCAAATCAAAGTCTTTTTGGTCGAATAAGTTTTTTTATAAGTTAAAATTAGCTTATTCGAACATTCAAATATATATTAAAATTATGTTTACAATGACTAGCTGAAAGTTATTTAAAAGATAAAATCTAAAAAAAAAACTACTAAAATAGAACTATAGAAGGCTAAAAAGTTAGGTAAGCATTTAAAATATGTGCGGTAAAAATAATTGAATAGTTCATTGAAAGTTTAAAAATGATAAATTACTTAAAATAAAATTTCAAATTCTAGCTTATAAATTATTAAAAAAAACTAACTTCAATAAGCTATAATAAAATAGAATGTAAATTACTTTTAATTTTGTCAAATAAATGCTCGCTCAAAGTTGAAAAGCTTAAATGAACTTATTTTAAAAATTACTCCGACAACAAGCCTTTCAACTCAAAGTAAAATTGCCATCCAAACTTTTTAATCCTAATTTTATTTTGTTTTTTTGACCAACTGAGTTTTTTCTGAAGTTTAATAAGCTATAAAGTAAATTGTTTGGATATCCGAACATATATTAATTATTGGTATCTGTCAATATCATCGCATGCCGTTTACCACGAGATGGATGATTAGAGCCTGGCATCTGAATCCTTATTTGGAACTATATACTTATGTATCGAAAATATTTATATAGGGTGGATGGTTGCGTACAATCTTAACTAGTGAACGAAGACATAAATATTCTTAATTTGGTTCCGGTGCACTCCGAAGGTGCACATCATAAGAGTTCCGAATGGTTTTCGCTACGGAACTAATACACCACGTGTCACGAACGATGCGTTCAAGAAACTGATTATAATCTATCCGAACTAAATAAAACCCCTACGGTTTACCAAAGAAATATTTTTTTCGAGGTAATTTTTTAAAATATAAAAAAATAATTTTAGAAAATTTATTTCACATGTTGTCTATGTTTTGAAAACATTTTTCTACCTAATTTTAAAAAAAATATACATGCTATTTTTTTTACTTAATAAATTATTGTTTCTATCAGTCTCCCTTTTTCATGTTGCCGCACGGCCCGCACCCACGAAATAAAGCATATTGTCAAATCCCTACCAATATTCCAATCAATAACCATGGCCAAGCGCACGTATTTTAGGATCAGAAGGAGAGAGTGAGTTTTGTTTCCTATTTTAATTTATTTTTCTTAGAGACCAGTACAGAGTAAAGTATTAATTCTGGGAGGGAAAATAATAATTTTACAACAAAATTATTTATAATATTTTTACGTCTAATGATATAAAAGTTATATGTGAGATTCACACACCATTACATGATAGAAATAAAGTTTTAAAGCATAATATTACCCCCCCATATAAAACAATAGTAAAAGATAGAAAGAGTTGCAAGTAAACTATTGCCTACATTAAAATTATATATATATATATATATATATATATATATATATTAAAACGTAAACTACATCTATTAAAATTAAGAAAAAAAGTAAAAAAAAATTATAAAATTATTGCCTACATTAATTAATATGAACCATTAATAATTTTTTTTTAATAATTAATCAAATAATTTCGATATCAATTGCAACACCAATAAATTTTTCAAAATGAAAAACAACAAGTGGCTAATCAAAATAGATGACGCCATTGTTGGTAGTAATTGTCTACTTGCTTGAAAGCTTTTCGGGATTACTGCATTTAGCTCCTAGGCTAACTAGATTCTCACCCAGTGGAGCTTTCACAATAGGTATTGCATCAGAGTCCCCTTCTCTCATTTGAACAGTTGCACCAACTGATTAAACCTTTGATTAAAATAGTGGTTAAAGAAGTTGTGTTTGCCATTGGTGATTCAAAAGCTCTAGGCCTAGATGGTTTTACTACTTGTTATTTCAAGAAGGCATGGGATGTTGTAGGTGATGAAATCTATAAAGTTTTGAATGAATCCTTCCTCACAGCAATTCTCCCTAGATTCATTACCTCAACATTACTTGTTCTTATTTCCAAAGTTTCCAATGCTGAAAATACTGGGGATTCCAAGCCAATAGCATGTTGTACTGTCTTATACAAGGCTTTCACGAAGATCTTGATGACAAGACTTCAACTCATCCTTCCAGATCTAATTGATCACTCACAGTCCGCCTTCATTAAAGGTAGATCAATTGGTGAGAATATTTTAATGGCACATGAATTATTGAGACTATACAGAAGGAAACAGACCTCCCCAAGATGCGTGCTGAAGGTTAACTTATGCAAAGCATATGACTCTATACGGTGGGAGTTTCTGGAGAAAACCATGCTAGCATTTCATTTCCCTCCCCATCTTATCAGGATCATCATGGTTTGTGTTTCTAGTGTGAAATATTTCATTGCTCTTAATGGCACTCTTCTGGATCCCATTAAAGGGAAGAGAGGTTTGAGACAAGGTGACCCCCACTCCCCTTATATGTTTGTCATTATCACAGAATAGTTTAACCAAATGATGAAGATCCTATGGCAAGAACCGGGTTTCAATGGTCATCCACAGTGTAAGAAGTTGAAAATTGTCAACTTATCATTTGCAGATGACATGCTTATTTTCTGTCATGGTGACCTTCAATCAGTTCAAAGCCTTATACACAAGTTCCATCTTTTTACTAATCTATCAGGTTTAACTATCGGTCCCCATAAGAGTTCTATCTTGTTTAGAGGAGTCTCACAGTAAGTTAGAGAGGACATTCTGTGGTACTTGAATTTCTCATAGGGCTTATTGCCTTTCAAGTACTTGGGAGTCCTTGTGGGGGACACACGCCTCAACGCTCATCACATGGCTATTCTTACGAATAGGGTGCTTCATAGAATGAATAATTGGCCCACTAAAATGCTTCCTTACGCTGGCAGACTCCAACTTCTAAAATCAATTATCTTTGGCATCCAAATGTATTGGATTCGGGTTTTCTTGCTACCTCAAAAGATTCTTACTTATCTTATTGTTGTTTGCTATAGCTTTTTATGGACTAGCAGTACTTCCTTCTCCCATAAAGCTCCAGTTGCTTGGGCTTCTTCCTGTCAACCAAGGAATGAGGGAGGTCTTAGCATAATCGATATTAGCACATGAAATATTGCAGCACTTGGCAAACATCTATGGAACCTAGCCCAGAAAAAAGATACTTTGTGGTTCAAGTGGATCCATAGCAGATTCATCAAAAAAGGCTCAGTTTGGGACATAGATATTCTAGCAACTGCTTCTTGGCCTTTGATGAGTATCATGAGCTTAAGGAATTCGATATATCTCATTTTTGCAAGACTTCCATAGGACGCACCCTATAGTATTAGAAGAGTTTGTGCAGATTTGAGGCATAAGGATCCGATATGTGATTGGTGGAAAATAGTTTGGCAAAATCTTGCAGCTTCTAATCATCAACTTATATCTTAGTTAGTTGCAACCGGTCATTTGGCCGTAAAGGATTGCCTTAGGAAGTACATACCTATGGCATATCAACAATGTGCTTTCTGTATAGAACATGAATCTATTTCTTATTTGTTTGTACACTGTCTAACAATGGGGGGTATTATTCGCATAATTTTGTCGTCTCATGAGACTCAAGGAAACATCTCTTAGCTGGAGCAGGTTGCTAGTAGAATTCAACTTCATGCATGAATGCTCAAGGACAAAGTTGTTGTTCTTAAGAGGTTTATTTGTCACAACTCTTTACGAGATATGGAAGGATAAGAACAACAAGGTTTTTATGAAATTTCTTGTAAATGGAATGCACTGATTAAATCCATTGCCACTAGTGATTCTCGTAGATGCTTATACAGCCATAGGTACTCTAAGTATAGTCGTAGTATTTACGTAATTGATGCATTTTAGTCTCAAGTTTGTAATACTTCATACTTTTCATAGTAATAAAATACCATTATATATATTTACTTGCTTGCGGTGTTGACTTTAGGTATAAAAAAATGAATGGTCTTTCGATGCTCCAATAATTTATATTTTAATGATAATAAAATTTAAATATTTATATCTTTATAAAAAATATTTAGTTAAAAAAATGAACTCAAGATATCAATAGCCTATGTTTAAAATACCAAAAAAAAAGAAGCACTTTTCTCAATACAAGTGATCGTTTGGCAATCGTTTGGTATGAGGGTAATAGAAATAAAAAAATATCTCATATTACCTCCATATTTTATATATCTTATATAATCTATTTAAAATTAAATATTTTTATTCTAATAAATATTCATTTTAAATTTTAATTTGATCTAAAATAAATATTTTATTAAAAATATATTTATTATTAAATACTTAATATAAAAAAATATAAAATAAAATAAAAAAAATTTCCATCCTTATTATTCCATATCAAACAAGTTCCAAAAAGAGAGTATGTGGCGCATCACCTACGCTCAAGAGTTGAAAATTGGAAAATTCTCGTGCCGATGGGGCAGCTATTTTTGACCGTAATTAAGTACATAAGAATCGATACGTCATTTTCATAATTGATCGTAAATTGGCACGCATGTATCCAATGTAAGGCAAAACGTCGCAATCAATCCAACGCACTACATAAAAAAAAAATTAAAAAAAAAAAGATGAAGAAAAAATGAGTGGGCAAGTAAAAGCCAGCACCACTGCTGTCCTAGCTAAGCTTAGTGCTTATCCTTCTGAAAGAGACACATGATCTAGTAAGGTGTGGCATTTGAATAGATTGAAAATGACAATTTGCGTGCCCAAACGGGTCATAAGCAGCAAAATATGCTAAAAAATGCCATTAGATTAGCTTCACTTCTGCTTCCTGATGTGATCTTTAAGCAGATATAGTGGCACAGAGCCACGTCAGAAATTTAGAACCGACTCACCGACCAAATTTACATCCACATACCTACCAATTTACCCCCCCCCTTTCTTTCTATATAGTACTTACTAAGGGTTACATTACATCAGATCAAGCTTGGATTATTATATTACTATGGTACCAGCACCTCCCAAAATTATAGAAAAACACGAAAAGAAGAAGCGAGAAAAGCAACTCTACTAAAAGTTAAGGGAATTGGATTTAAAAACTCTCTTGATCTGATCTTGGCGACCTTGCGGCGATGGTTCGCTTTACAATTAGGGTTAAAAATTATTCATCAATTCGGATTCGGATACGAAATTTTTTCTATTTGACTCGGTCCATAATAACATCAAAGCCCATCTCAGTAGGATCAGTAGCTTGAACTTCATAATGAATCCCATCAAATGCTCTCCTTAGCCCATCTTTAGATGTTGCGTACAGAATCTTTGCTCTTGTCCTCGATGCCGCCGGCGCCCTACAATTAATTAATACAGAGATAAATAATTAAACAAATTGCCGTTCATTTTCTACGCCACTAAGAACAGCATCGTCGTTTACCATACCGAGAGATCAACGCCAACATATATATATTCATACATAATACGCCAAAAGTTAACTAAAAAATAGAGGAAATCAGCGACAAACCATGCAATGAAGAAGATCTTGCTCTTCCGGCAATTATCGACGGTAACGAAATCGAAATCAAACACGGCATAACGACAATCGTCGCTCGGTAACGAAGCGGCTAGATCGGCGTAGCATTCAGCTGGACCGCCGACTTTATCGACTATAACGAGACGAGATTTCTCATCGATTTTGAAGACGATATATCTGTGGTTTTTCTTCCATTTCATCTCCATGAACGAATTCTTGCATTCGTCACTTAGCCACATCCCTGTCGTCGCCTGCAATCGAGTTATAAAATAGTAGAGGGTTGGGGGGAATAATCAATCGATTTATCAATTAGATGGTCGCGCTCTGAATAAGTTCGATGAGATATGAGATTTGAGATTGAAATTGAAATTACCATCTTAAAAGCCATTGCCATTTTTGCTACGGGTATTCTGGAAGTGGATGAGTGCGTCGAGCGGCCGAGACTTTCTGACTTGAGACGGTTGAATGGAACGTCTTAATGATGTGGCATCTAATGACCTACACGGTTTATATAGGATGTGCTTCGTAAGATTGCCATTTGAACATGCTCATAATTACAATATTAGCCATTGAGGTTTGTCGCAGAGCAGTAAGTGTCACAGAAAACGCTGGCTAACTCGCTATTCAATGTATACTATTCTTTTTTTTTGATAATTAATTAATTTAAAGAAATCTACTATAATGTTTCTAAATTTTTACTTTATATAAAATGTTAGTAAAAATTTTACTTAAAAAATGTACCATAAATAAGGTAAGTAAATGATCAGTATATTAGTAGTAAAAATAATTAGTTTTAAGTAAAATAATAGTAAAAAATTATATCACTCACAAAAAATCCATAAATTAGTAATTAAAAATTAGCTTTAGTCAGAAAAATAGGAAAAATTAGCTCATTAGTGAAAAATCAACAAATTAATGGTAAAAAAAATTAAAAGATCAATTTTTACCTAAAATAGTAATAGTAAATGATTAATTTATTGGTGAAATCAATATATTAATGGTTAAAAATTAATAAATTATTATTGAAAGATCAGAACATTAATGATGAAAGATAAAATCAGCATATCTGTAGTAAAAAAATCAGTACATTAGAGTTGAAAAATCAATACATTAGTAGTAAAATAATAGGAAAATACCAACTCGCTAGTGAGCAATTATCACGTCAGTAGTGAAATATCAAATTTTAAGAAGATTAATGGTAAATGATCAATTTGCTAGTGAAAAATTAATATATTGGTGATAAAATATCAATACTTTAACGGTGAAAAATCGGTACATTAACGGTTTAAGATTAATTTTAAGCAGAATAATGGTAAAATGTCAATTCACTAGTGAAAAATCAATGTATTAGTGGTAAAAGATTAGTACATTAGTGGTAAAAGATCAATATATTAGTATTGTAAAATCAATTTTTAAGTAGAAAAGTAATAGTAAAAGATAAATTAACTAGTGAAAAATTAGTAAGTTAATGGTAAAAAATTAATACATAAATTATGAAAGATCAATTTTTTAATGAAAAATCAATACATTAATAGTAAAAGATCAATTTATTGGTAAAAAAATTAGTATATTAATGGTATGAAAATTATTATATTGATGGTGAAATATAAATAATTTATTATATTTAAAAAATAAATTTATTAAAATTAATATAAAATTTTAAAAAATTGTAATATAAAGTAATTATCAGAGTATAAAACAAAACATATTATTAGTTTTACACGTGTCACCATTTTTACCATAATGTAATGCAACCATATTTGAAACTCAAATAATATTAAAATTATGTATATTTTTATTTTTATTTCTTTATTTTATAATTAAGTAATAAAAACCAAAAATAATATATATACATATATATATATATGCACTCATTAATTTTATTTTTATTAATGATTAAATAATAAAAACTTACGAAACGGTACCAATGGACACTGTTCAAGCTGTCTTACATAATGTTTCACCGTAAAATGGGCGTGCGGGATTAGTTTTCCTGTAACAAAATAATTAGAGGTTTTAAACTAATACATATATGTTTGCTCTATATTATGTTCAGCATATGTAATAACACAAGGAAATAAATATTATATATATATATATATATTAAAAAAATTATCTAAATTTTTATAATTTATTTTTATTGTTTCATAAAATCACGATATATTTTATTTACTATATTGCTAATAAACTATTGTGTGTGTATATATATATATACATATATATATATATAGCTAGCATCTATCTATATCGGTGCTCATGAATATTAAATATATTTGCACATTTATGTACAACTAGATTTACTTAGGGAGTACATATTAAATGAATTATTATATAAAGAAGAACCTTCATGTATCATAGATCCGTATATTGTACGAGATTATAAACTAATATGATATAAATTTACCTATATTTGGAGACTTGTAAACGAGCAAATACTACATGAACTCTGGTCTTTTATTTAAAAAATACCATTATATATAATATTTTTTTATTGCCAAAATTTGTAAATATACAAACACCAAAAGTATATGTAGATTCAAAAGTTATTCTCAAATTATTTCTATTTTATAATTTGAGAATATTAGCTTTCCTTAGAATTTACCTTCAACATATTTTTTTTATATTTTAAATCTCATTATTAACATAAAAAATCACTTTATAAGATTGATGCATATTTAATAAGACACAATAAAAAAGTCACAAAAAATAGTTGCCTACAAATTTTAATATCAAATATTAACTCTTAATTTTTGTCAAAGTACAATAAATTACAATACAAAAATATAATTCTTATATTCATATTTATAAGTATTTTAATAATATTATTATTGTGATATTTATCAATATATATTCAAAGATATTAATAACCTAAGTTCATCCTCGAAATTTGCTAGTAGTTTTTATAATAAAACATATGGATTATTATTTAACATCGCTAGTATAAAACAATAATAAGGCCAGTTTCTTTAATAAGCTACACAATATAGCTAGTTAATATTGATAGTACACTAACTATCATAATTCAATACACATCATTAATTATATAGTATAACTATTTAACATCCATAATGCAAATATATAAGGGTAATGCATTTAGGGGTGAATATGGTTTGGTTTGATCCCATTTTGACCTCAAATTGAACCAAACCATATTTATACAATTTGAAAACTATTCAAACTAAATTAAATCATTTTTCGAATGATACAAAACAAACCATATTAACGGTTTATACTTTGGTGTGGCTTTGTTTATGGATTATGCTTTTTAATATAAAAAATAATAATTACTTAAATTAAAATCATTTTAAATTAAAATAAAAATTAGAACTCATGAAAATTTAGTGTTATATTGTAGTTGAGAAATATTCATTTTTATAGTAATATCTAGCGTATTATGTACTTATGTAAATATAGCTACACACACACACATATTTGCAAATGAAAAAAAAAATAAAGAGAGAACATAATCACAATTTAAGGAATATGCAAATCATGTAATATGTCTAAGCAACTTACTAACTATGTAAGTATGTAAACAATAAAATACAATGAAGAAGAGTAAACATAAATGCTACTAGATATAATAGGAAAAACTTGTTATAGTAAAGGATTCCTTATGAATATATATATAATTACAATATAGCTATTAATAAAGATTATAGCGAATAATATTTTATTTGATTATACACACAAACACATCATTTGTGTTATATAAACCATACTTTTATTTTTCAAATCGTAGCCAAACCTTTTGCGAAAATGCTAAACCAAACCATATATTTCTAAACCGTAAATTAAATTAAATCAAAAAATCATAGTTTGGTTTGACTCGGTTTATAATTTAAACCATATTATGTTTACCCCTAATTGTATTTGATATGCAATAGAAGTATCACTATGTAATATGATTAATATATTAAAAAACACAATTATTTACATTTAGTTGTGCAATTTTAAAAATTTTACATCAAATATATAGACAAGGGATATTATTACCTATAATTAACTACAATTTTATCTTCATTCAATACTTATGTGAAATTTGTTATCCTAGTTATGTATTACTTAGGTGTATAGTATTATTATTCAATATTTATGATATAAAATTTATATGTTTATTACACTAGTTGTCAAAAATCTTCCAATGACCTATTTATATTTTTCCGATCATATAAGGTTACATTATTCATGTTTCAAATCTTATAATTATTATTATTATTATTATTATTATTATTATTATTATTATATGTGAAACTCTAATTTGTAAAATAATTTATTTTTCAATCAAAAAAATCAATTGATGATACTCAAATATTGTAACAACTTGAAATATAATGCTAAAAAAATTAATTTTAAGCGGAAGTATTAACATAATTTAAAGGGCACCTACCGCAAGTCTGAACCATACATTTCTCGCACTAAATGTAGGGCTAAAATGTTTGAGACAATTAAACCAAAACTTATAGAAATGGATAGAAAATAAAGGAAGATTTTAATAAATATAAGATAAGTACAAAGTATGGAATCACTGTTATAGATAATACAATACATACACATAGAGTGAGAAACAAAGAGGATGGATTGTATGAAAGAAATATTTGGAATCTATTTCACACAACACGAGTAACCCCGAATAACTATAACTCCACACCTTAAACTTAATTATAACCTAAATCACTCCATCTAACAGACATTCTCAAAGTTAGGTTTCATCATCAAATACCTGGGACACACAACATCTACAAAAGTGTAGTATTAGTATGCATCTTGTATTAAGTAACACAACTATCTTAAAGAGATAGAATTATGAATAAGGTCCATGCGAAGAAATTGATAAACAGGTAATAATATAATAATAACATGCTTCATACATATGTCAAATGTAAGGAAGGTGATTCAACCATCAAGCATAAGATAATGTGATATGTAAGTATGGTTAGATGGTATTTGTTAATTATTATAATTTATTGTCATGATCACAACCAATAGATTATATCTACTTGAGGATAGAGACTTGAACCACCCCCTCATCTACAACATTTCTACCTAGTGTACAACAACACTAGCCTAGTTTATCCACTCGAACATATAACCAAAAACCCTAATAGTAGTTCACGTAATCACTTTAGTATGCATATCCCTATAGGGCCCATGGCTCTTATAAAGTAAAAAAGGGCATCTCGAGCTTCATATAAAACACCTGACATCATAGAAGAGAAAAATATTAGAATAGTATCAATTGAATACCAAACTTATGCTCGAGTAGCTAACCCCAATGGTATTAGTCTTGACTTGGGATCTTACATTTTAAGCGATTAATATTTTATTAAATTCTTAGGTTAACAATAAACAAAACCCATAGAATAACACTCAATTAAATCCACAAACACAAACATGCTTATTTATTTGGTTCCAATAATATTCATGCACTTGATCCATAAAATGAATCAAGGCCCAATAATTTAGAGCACAAAGGCTCAATAACATGCCATTTAGGCTTGATAAATAAATAAGGTATTAAATGGCAAGTTTCATGCCATGAAAGATCCAATTTTAATTTAAATATCAACACTTGTTAATTTTATTTATTTGACATGAGGGTTAATGCTCAATGCCTAAGACAACGCTCATCAAAGTCTATAGTTGACTAAGGGTCATCGACGTGTTCATGTAAGTTTTAACAGATATACAAACATGTTAAAATCACACAAACCATTCTCTCATCCAATTTTTATGCTTATACACATATTATCGCAACATAAATATGTCATACAAGATTTTTTAAGATAATATTTCACACTCATAAGTTATAATCAAAATAAAGCTAATCATACATAAAATACACCTAGCACAAACTCATGGTTCTAAAGGTCTATTTAGTTACCAAAATTCCTAAGGTCCTAACAAAGAAGTACCAAGCTAAATACCTCCTAAAGTGCCTCATGATCTCTTTCACGAAATAAGAAAAATAAACTTGATAAGTATCATTAAGAATAATATGAAAAAAAGGGAGTATTATTAAAACAAGGTTTTAATAACGATTTTTATAAGAACCGTTATTAAAACTCCACTTTTTTTTTGCAGTTTTGTTCCTGCCCACATACACAGTTGTATGTTAAAACAATTACCAAATCTGCAATGTAAAACAACATCAATTCATACCAAATCTGCAATCACACCATAATTTCAATCAATCTATAATTGGTATGCATGTCTCAATACACCAACTATACTTAGCAATAAAATTAGTGGGCATACCACAACTTGGTAGCTCTACACCCTAAAGTAAAGAGTTCACAGATCTAGGCTGGTAGACGAAATACAAACCTAAAAATGCATGTAGAATATATAGATCGCTACCTAATACCGAATGAATGAGTGCACGTGCTTAGCCCATTGATCTCTAACTTCATCAATTTCATCAACATTATATTGCTAGCCTCGTGCATAGTCATCGGTGAAAAACTACAACACCCATGTTTCAATTAATATACAGTTAGCCATTAGGTATGTCATGATTCATTAATAGAAAAATATGGAAAAGAAAACATACATGGCTTGGATCTATGTTGACCAATCTATTCTAGACTATAAGATCCATTACTCGTCTTCTTCACTTGAACCCTTAAAAACTTCAATTTCATCATCTAAGTTCCTTTGTCTCGAAGATCTTCAATTTTGGAGGTACCTAAAGCTCTTATCTCATCCATAATTACAATAGAGGATAAAGAGATAAACAATAGAGGAAAAACAATTCTGATAAAAGTAAAAACTAAAATAAATGAAAACATTTATTACCCTACATACAAAATAATACAAAGGTAGGCAACATATGTTACCACTTTAATCAAGAGGTTATATAACACCATCATACCCTAGAATATGAAAAAGGTTTTCAGGATAGTCTAAATTAAAGGTTCAATTTGTAAAAAAGGCCCCAAAAATATACCCTCACTTGTATGTAACAAAAAAACCTCAATTTAGAGGCTAAAATGGCCTTTTTTTGGCTACGATATTGCCCAAACCGGCTCCACCGATTTTCCACGTCGTAGATCTCAAAAATACCCAAAATAGCCTCCTAGATCACCTAAATCCGAGGTCCCGTGAAAAAGTTATGACCCTCCAAAGTTTACAGTTGAATCTAACTCTAAATAACCTCAATAATATCTTCTCTTTTGTTTATTATGGTTGTAGCTCTAAATAATGTTGAATCTATATTCTCCATACAACAATAATATGTAAGGGTCTCGACCAACACATGCATTTGTTAATATATAACAATAACGCAACAAATTCAACAACAAACAGTAAAATTTTCAACCAACACAACGAAACCCTGGCGACATGCATTTATATAAGTAGATAAAAATTTACGAGAGGAAGAACAAACACATACATAAAGTGAGCTAGCTACAAACACGACGGTGAGAATCTTGAGAGAGGCAAGGGCTTCAAACACGACGGAGGATGAAGGTGCAAGTGCCAGCTAGCTTCGGAATAATGGCAGAGGCGTGGTGGAGAGTTGGCGGTGCGAGGGTTTCCTTTACTTGAGAGGAGCCGGTGTGGTGGTGCGAGTTGGTGGTGCACGGTGTGGTGGCCCGAGGGTTTGCAATGAGAAGGAGAGCAAGAGAACGAAAGTGCAGAGAGTCTGAAAACTTTGGCATGAAACAGAACCGAGCGAAATAAAAGTTTAATTTTGGGGTTTTAATAACGGTTCTCTCAGGAACCGTTATTAAAACATCTTTTAATAACGGTTCTTCCAAGAACCGTCATTAAAAGCTTCTGACTTTTGACAACGGTTCTAATATGAACCGTTATTAAATCCTCTTTTAATAACGATTTATATAAAACCGTTATTAAAACATCCGTCCAAATTTTAACGTTTCCCTTTTAATAACGGTTTTTAACTAGAACCGTTATCAAAACTTCCCGCCGATAATTTTCACTCGTTTGACAACGGTTTTCGAACTACCGTTATTAATGTCCCGTTATTATTTCCTGTGTTTGTAGTAGTGTCAAGAACAACGACACCTACCCTAAACCTTAACTTCGTACACTAAGAATAAGTGTTTGAGAGATAAGTTAAGGCTAATTAGGTAAAGGAAGAACAAAGGAAAGGGGATAAAGAAGCCACACATTGATGATGAAAAATCATGATCGACGTCAACAACATAGTAGGGAAGCAAGATTGAAGGCCAAAACATGGGAGGGGGGACCACAAATAACAATGGTAAAATGGATGGTTTATGGAATGTGCACTAAAAGTAACCCAACGCCTCAAAATTAAGGAGGAAATAGGACAAACGTGGCTGCTATAATGGTCCAAATTAGGCAAAAAAGATCAACCGCTAGAGCACATGTTGACTGGGAAGCAAAAGTCATAGTAGATTTGAGGGGTATAAGATGACTAAAAATAGAGGAAAAGAGTTAGGAGTTGGAGTATGCAATAACATGATTTAAATCAATAAATAATGGGAGGAAAAGGATGAAAAACAAACTTTTTAGAGTTGACAAAAGTAGAAAACTCTATCAACATAAAGCTAGAAGGAAAATCAAAGAATAAAAGGTTGTGCGAGGTTGTATATGGCCAGGATGCACGACTTATGGGCTTTTGGGGTGAGGGAGAGATGGAATATGATTGAGAGAGTTTTAATCACTTAAACACTTGAATGAAATTAATAATGTAAATGAAAGAGGGCTGGTTAGTTTTGAGCATGATAAGATTATGAAAGTATTTTTGGTTGATTGCTAACTTTCGAATTTTGAGATCTTATACAATATGTAAGGGTCACATGCCAATTGAGAGAGGGGTAGGATAGGAATTTTTATAATTTTTAAGATATATAAATAGGTAGAAATGTTAGAAAATAGTGATCTATAAGGGGAAAAAATAGTGAAAAGATTAAGAATACTTTTAGGAACCCAAATACATAAAAATATTGGACATTGGAGTTGTTCAATGCTCAACGGATGTAAAACGAGCGAAAATAACAAAAAATGGATAAGTCATGATTTAATAATTTGAAAAGAACCAATGGTTTGTGAGTGGACGCAATAGATGTAAACTCAACGATATGTTTAGGTCAATTTACAAATTTTGAATGGCCTAAAAATGAGGGAAAATTACAAAATTGAAACAATTGTATAAAATAAAAGAAATAAATGATTGAAAAAAAAATTCAAAATTAATATGGATAGAATCCAACTCAATAATATAATTTTTAAGATGTGATACATGCTTAACCATGAGCTAATTAGAGTTAGGAGATTGAGGTGTTAAAAATATCTAATAACTTGAACCAGGTATATGTCAATGTTCATTACAAAATAGCCTAAATTATACAAAAAAAAGGAGTTACAGAGCTTGATGAAATGATATGAGTAAAAGGTAACCAAATACGAATGTTATTTAGTAATAATATATTAATTATTAAACTCCTATGTAGATATATATAGAATTCCAGTAAGAACTTCTTGGAATAGAAAAAATCTAATTACTTAAATTTATTATTATTATTATTATTATTATTATTATTATTATTATCTATATAGCAATAATTGAATATCTAGTATGAACTTTCTGGAATAAAAAAAATACTTAATCAATTAGTGATGTTTAATATACTGAATGTCGAGTTAGAACTTTTTAGAAAAGGCCTTTGAGAAATATATAGTAGAAGAGTGTTTTATATTGAATTATTCAAAATAATCATTTTTAAAGTATTTATATATTCAGTCTTTTATTAAATATCATTACCAATTAATATTATCAAACATCTGTAGATACAAAATTTAAACAATCAATTGTTAACTAACTGTCAATGTAATCTATTGTCCATTAATTGCATAATAGGATTGCAATATCCTTTATTTAAAGAAATATTATATTATATGCCACTATATTATATTAAAATTATATCATATACTCTTATATTATATTTTCCATGCTATGTGTTGTATCAAATATTCTTGTATTATAGAGAGTGTTTAAAATAATAACAATATCTGTTGGCATAAAACCAATATAACTATAAAAAAGAATATATGATATCTAATCGATGGAGGATCTCAATTTAGGGATCTTGATCATTGACAATAAATTTTTCGTTCTCGATGTTAATTTAAGACAACTTAGATTTACTTGTTCTTTTTTTTAAAAATAGTTTTTAATTTTTGTTTTTATATGTTTATTTTTTTCAAATATAAATAAATTTTATTTAACAAAACTTCTTTTGACTTGTTTTTTCAAAGATATTTTTTAATTTCCGTTTTTATATTTTATATATTTTTTAAATATAAATAAATATAATTTATAATTGAAAAAAAAATATTCTCCGTTGTCCTTTTTTCGTTCCCATTTTTGTATTTGTACGACGCCGATGTTCAATAGATCACCATGTCTAGCTAGACATCCTGCTTTGGTTACGCTGTACGGACCTTATTTATTGGGACATTAATATCGATGACAATTGACAAGTCACTCATCTATCCTGCACTAAGTCTAACTGGTAAATGCCCACCCTCGGCTTCCTTCGTACGTACTACGCTGAGGTAGCTGTATGTTTACCCCGTCGCTTATTGAAATTTTAGCTAAGGAATCAACCTTACTCGGACTGACATTATTAAGTTGGTCGCATGTGGCCAACAACTAGCTATTTAACTTCAGTACCAGATCTGTGCGCGAGTGCGATCGATCGAGATCTTGCTGATGTGCTGTTTTTATTTTAAAAAATAATAAATTTGGTAAATTTTGTATAAATTTTAATACGTGATTATGTAGATTTTGTCTTTGTCACGGTCGGAGTAGAATTGTCATATTTGGGCGTCGCTGATCTCGTTAAAATTAGGTATGGATTAACTTCAGTACCAAAATAATTTTTTTTACTGTGACTATAATAGATAAAATTACACACCACAAGAATCAAAAAAATATGCAGCTCTTTTAAAACATAATAATAAAAAAGATTAATGTATACATAAAAATGTCATTATTAATATCTATTCATTTCATCTTAACAACAAATTATTTATCAAATAGTGTCTGAGCATTGTTAACTTACAATTAAAAAAATTAAAATTAGATTTTCCTCATTTACAAAAAGACACGTAGATAATAATAAAAGTAAAATAAAATATTTAGCAATGTCCCAATTATTAGCAGTACGGTTCAAACCCCAATTATTAGCAATGCCCCAGTTCTTGTGGTTGGAAATTTTGTTGACATTAAATATATGATAATTAGGTTTTTTTTTCTATGAGCTTAATTCACTATAAAAAATTGGTGCAGTAATGATCAATTTAGTGACCAAAAATTTTTTTAGTCATTATTAATATATTATTAACGACCACTATTAAAAGTCATCATTATTGGTATATCTATTACGACCAGTGTAATTTTTGGTTGTTAATTGTTAATTTATTTAGTCGTTAAAGGCATTTAAGTCTTATATGTATATATATATATATATATATATATATATATATATATTTATTTATAGTATAAAAAATTTAATAATTTTTATCTATAGAAAATATTTAGGTCTGTGAATTTTTTTTATAAGGTCGATAAGATCTTCGCAAAATTTTATATTTAAAATTTCTACAACTTATTTATGATTTTTTAATGTTTTTCCCATTTTTATTTACGGATGACATTTTTATAAATATGTTAAATTATTATTAGTCACTTAAACTTGTATAAAAAGAAATTTTGTTTCTCGGATCTTTATCCAAACAGTTTTTATTAAATAAAATTCAGATATAATTATTTGTTATCATATTTTAGATACTTAAAAAAAACACAATCGGTGACAACCTCCGCCCTCCCTTTCTTTCCACCTCCCTCTTCCTTTCCCGTCGGTTTTTTCTGCGCTGAGGCTCGACCCCCTGCTTCCCTTCTCCCTTCCCTTTCTTGCTCCTCTGTGTGCATTCTTCAGCCACCACCTCACCACTACAGCACGACCATCGGACGACGACAACATGGGAGTGAGGCAGCAGCAGCTGTGGTCGGACAAGCAGTGCAAGCAAGGAAGCAAAGTGGGTCGCTCGACCTTGCTCCAGCGCCATTTCCACGACACCACCGCGACGCCACCACTGGCCACCTCTAGTGATGTCCACCATGGACGGACATTCCCCGACCTTTGACGAAGCTCCAATGCCCTTTATCCGCCCTATTTTGGCTGATATTATTTGGTATAAATTATCCTAAACCCTAACTTTTGTTTCGATTAAATTTCTATGAATTAGCTTTGATTATGCTAAATTATCTACTGAATTGAGTATGTATGTGTTATATGATTGATTTGGATGGGTTAATTATGTGGTATATGCTTGATTTCTGAATTTGAAAATTTTGACCCGGTTATGTGAGGATTGTTCGAAATGTTCGGAACTTGGGAATTTGGATGGGTTAATTATGTGGTAATGACCTTTCTCGACATATATATATATATATATATATATATATATATATATATATTGCTTAATATTAGTTTATTCGGTGTTTTGCTTGATATTATGAAAATAATATGTTATGAGCTTAACTTGGTGTTTTGCTTTTATAGTAATTATGGCTTGGACCTTTATCCTGTATGGTTTGTGATGGATGAAAGTTTTATAGTGAATTTACCTAGGGAAATGATTAACCATGATTTCCAAAACTTCCAAGAATGTGGTGGAAATGGTTTGTGGTGAGAAGGACAAATCTTTCACTATTTTTAATAAAATTCCTAATTTATCAATTTTTATTATTATTTAACTACTGTTTGGTTATTGTCTTAAAGTAAGCTTTAGGTGTAACATATATCAAAAGCTAAGAAGGATGAATCAAATGCTTTCATTACCACCACCTCTGCTAGAAAGTTGGGTGTGAGTATTTTGGATTTCGGTATCAGAACATTGTGATTTCATTTGTTTCTTATGAGGCTCAAATAATTCGTTTTTCTTTTTGAATTTTCAGTGTCGTATTATTTCTCTATTGTAAGCTAGAACCTAGTTTTGATAATGACTTTAATGTCATCTTAAAATAGTGTTGGTAACAATTATTTAAGGTCTAAGTATTTGGGTATACGTATGATGAGGATGATATATGGTGGAATCAGTACACATTAACTAAATTCTTAGGGGTGTATTAGGGATTTTACTACTATAAAGGGAATTCATAAATCTTTTATTGTGATCTATGGATATTTTTTGCTTATGTGTCTTATAGTACGTATATATGAAAGCATGATAAATACAATTATTAAGGTCGTGAGATAGATATGTCTTCTTCAAATATGAAATGTTTTTAAGTATATATAGAGGTTATATCTTACTAAGTACTTTACTATATAGATGCGTTTGTGGAGTTTTATTGATGGAGGACTGCTTGAAAGGGAAAATAAGGATAACTACCTGTTGCTTATGGCTTGATAAAGGGAAGCTCTTAGATGCACTTTATAAAAGCTAATCATGTTGCTTTGTCTAGTTGCCCCGTAAAATGCCCTCTTGCCCACATGGAGCAAACCGTGTCAGAGTTCCTGAGAAAAATGGTGAGGAAATACAGTGGAAAAAGACCTGAAGTGATTGCAATAGCTATAGAGAACCCAGTTGTTGTGCTTTCTAAGGAGGTCAATGAACGTCTCTCTGGAAAGTCACTGGTTGGGTTAGGACTGCCTGCACTAAGAAAAGCAGTTGATGGGCAGAAAAATAATAGGAGACTGGGAAAAATTCCAGATGAGGAAAGCAGTGACACCACTTCCCTAGATTTCCCCACACATCATTAGGCAGAAGGTTCCATATTCTTTCTCGGAGATTTTTTTTCCTGATGGATTGTTTTATACTAATTAAGGATCTTAGGAGTATCTCATCTTGTCACCTTTTTTTTGGCTTACTTGTGCAAAGCTATAGAATGGTCCTGTTTGGATAATATGTTGAGGTTTGTCTCTCTTACTCGATGATTGTTGAGCTTGTAAGAGCTCTCAAATGGCTTGACTCATTTTTCCTTTTCAATGGACGGTCGAGTTGATATATTGAGTTAGAGTGGAACCTTAAACTCTACCATTCTATAAGTTTGGAAGGATGGTGGAATCTAGGCTCTCCTATTGGGAAAATAACTAGTGACTGCATGCATTTACTAACTAATTTTACATGCTTTTTTTGGGCCTAGACTGAATTGCATGTTTTACCAACAACATGATGCCTTCCAACCCTATTTGTTTCTAACATACAAATAGAATAGTGTTGCTGTGAGCTGGCTACTGAACCAAATGTGCAAATATTACCTAGAAAGTTACTGTTAGAAACATAGCTTTCCTTAGTTGAAAAGAGTGAGATTCTTGAGTTATACGGATCTGAGATATATGCATGATTTCTCTGTTAGTTTCTTCCTCCCTTTCTCTTGCAGAATGTTTTGAAATGGAAAGAGTCCAGTCGGAGTAAGAGAGTACCATATCTAGTTCTGATGTGGAAGGAACCTCTTCTCTTAACCCAATTTTTTCTGATAATTTCTGGAAACCTTTTATGAAGTCCAAGACATCACCTGTTGATTAGATGACTAAGAACAACAAGAGTTCCATTTTGCTAGGGGATTAGATAAAAGGCGACTTAAGTGATGGAGAGGTCAACGAAGGAGACTCTGACAAAGCTTCACAACCTTCGAAGTCAAAAAAGCGTAATAAATGGAAACCATAGGAGGTCAAGAAGTTGATTAGATTGAGAGGAGACTTGCATATTAGGTTCCAATTTGTAAGAGGAAGGATGACTCTCTGGCAAGAGATATCAGCGAGCCTGTTGGCTGATGGAGTTGACCAAACTCCAGGACAATGCAAGTCCTTGTGGGCTTCCCTAGTATAGAAATATGAGGTTTGTTCTTTACCCATCTATGATGTTTAGACTTTGAGAGGACTATATCAAAATTACCAGTTATAGAGGAAGCAAATAGATATTCTGCAAGTTCAGTTCCGACCCTATTATCATAATATACTGTCATATTTTGACCCTATTCTTTTGTCGCAGGAAAGCAAGAGTGGCAACAAGAACTGGGCTTACTATCAAGACATGGACAAAATTTTTATCAAATTTAGGGGAATTGGCAGCAAAATGATCATATTCCAATTGAAGTGGAGCAGTTTTCTTAAAGTCAAGACGGTGCTAGCTGAAGACATTGATTACTGCTTGGGGCTACAATATATATCATTTATGGGAAATGCAGGGATGATCAATGTGAACTTATTTAATTATTTTTGTCAGAGATGAGATATCGTCTTCATATTGAATTTTTTGCGTCGGTTTAACAGAGAATCCTGCTTTTGGCTCTCTATGTCGGTTAAACAGGTAGCCATGATATTTTTGTAATGCAATGGTATCCTATAACTCTTTTGTAATATATTTATAATTAATCAAATATTTTGTTGTACTAGATATTTGATACAAATTATTTGTATGAATATTTAGTTGAATGTTTGTAGACAGGTATTTAGAAAATTATATCCATATGTTAAAAGGGATATATATGCATACAGGTACAGGAATTTTAGTAGCGAAGGAAAAATTAGTCATTATTGGTGTGAAATTAGTCGCTAATATTATTTACGACAGTATATTTTGTTCGTCGCTATTGCTTATAAAGACCAACATTATTCGCTGTCATTACTGCTTATAGCGACCAACGTTATACGCCGTCACTATTGCTTATAACGACCAATATTATTCGTTGTCGCTACTGCTTATAGTGACCAACGTTATATGCTGTCGCTATTGCTTTAGCGACTAAAAAATTTTGGTTGGTCGTTAAAGCCTTTAGCGAGTGAGCAATAATGACCACTGACGACCAACAATTTGTTTTGTCGTTAATGACATTAGCGACCAAAATTTGGCCATTAACAACCAAAATTTGGCCATTAACGACCAAAATATTTTGGTAGAATTAGAATGGGAAACCTCACGATTTATGTAACATACTAATAAGAGTAGCCATTAAAAATATGCATAGATGGAACTCTAAAACAACATTAGTTTATTTTGCCCAAAACTTCCCTTTTCCCAACTTATATGAATTGAACTCATTGTGTCAGGTGAAGGAAATATTCATTGGAATACCCTTAGTTTTTCCAACTTAAAATTTCATTTTGTGTTAAGATTTTTTATATGAAATTACTATTCATATCTCGGGGTGGTAACTTTAATAATTTTAGAAATTTTATTACTATTTATTTTGAGTTTTCTTTTGAGCACCAATCCTTACTTTTAGGTTATTATTTTATGTAATTTTTCTTATCTAAAACTTACCAAAATTTGGGTGAAACCCAAAATGATATTATTAATATCCTTACCAAATTTTATATGTCTTACATTTTTTACCGTATAGACTTTAAATCAATAATTTTCCTTGTTTAAATTTTAAGAAACTTCAAAGACTACTATATTTTGATATTTTGAGTTGATGAGAATTTAAAAACCATTTATTTATGCTCGTATAGTTTTTAGAAATTATTTGACATTTTATTTCAATATCTTCCCATTTGGTTGATTATGCTTAACCTTGTTCACCTAAACCTTTCTGAGCTCAACCAAACTTTCTCTTAGCTCTCACACACTATCTCTCACTCATGTGGCCCTCCTATAATTGTTTTTATTATTTATGTGTTAGTTTGACTTAGTTGAACCCTTTCAATCTTCGATCTAGAATGATAACATTTTTCTAATACTAGATTTTTACCCGTACAATGAACAGAGGTTGCTACAATATCAAATAATAAAATAATTAGAAGAAATTATAGATAACAATATAAAACCAATAAAGATAAAATAAACAATGAAAATATATAATTAAGTCATCAAATCTTTTCAAACACTTCATTGAATACAACATTCGTTGGTGAATTATATTCATCAATATCATTGTCGCATATCAATATTTTCAAACCTCTACGATTTATATATCTGGAAACCACAACATAAAACTAGTCATGACTTAATATCATTTTTTAAAAAGACCAACATTATTAAGGGATTGACCTTAATTTTTGTTGATTTTCATTACATTAGATACAATCAATGAAAATTGTCTTTGATTGAACTTAAATTATAATATTGAATTAGATGGCGTTCTTAACATTTTTAGCAATAATAGTTGATGATGTACAATACTTCCATCTAAGATTCTGGCTTCTAAAACACGAGTTCCATTCCACCTAGCATTATGGCTTCTGAAACAATACTATTTTTACTAATATTACACCTGACGATAATATAATTTAAATTGTGTATCGGCGACAACCAACCTATCTTAATGAACTAATTATTTAGTTTTCTAAAATTTATATTTTCATCCATTTTTAAGCTCTTTTCAAAACTTTTTTTTATAATTATAATTTTAAATACACCTTAAATAATTTTAAAACAGAATATTACGCTCGCAATTTATATCGTATGCCTAAATAAAATCTTATTAGGTGATTTTAGTTTCACCGTCAATAATTATCAAAAGTATAGGGATGGAGTTATAAAGCGGTATCCATCCGATATCGCCGTCATCTCCAGAGAATAACAATTGTAATGTGATGATCACAACATCGGACTACCAAAGACTTCGAATCTTTCGTTTTTATTAATTTAATAAAAACGACAGAGGAAAAAGTTGGTCAAGTAAAGATATTTCTTTCTTTACTAATAGGGAACATGTAATTGATTGCTTGTTCGCTCGGAAGAGACAAATTTGAATCAAGTTTATAAACTAAATCAATAATGCAATATATATAGAGTTACTGTTACAGATGAAGAGAGCAAACAAGTCATTGATTGGAGGTTGAAATTGAGGTTTTTTACCGATAAAAAAAACAGAAGAAGAAAAACACGATCTAGGATTTAATAGGAAGAAGCAACCAGGAACAGGAGAGGGGTACAAAAGTGAACGCCAGAAAAGTACACTTTTAATGGCTTCTCAGGCAGCTCGTTGACTCCTACGCCAAAAGGGCGATTTCTTCGCCCAGATCCTCCGTCAGCCGGCCCGACAACACCAGAAAAAGTAAACTACGGTGATTCAACGGTTGAATATATAGTGATCCTCGAAAACAATATAAATATATACATTATTTTTGGATCGTTTTATTTTATTACAGATAATATATACATTCATTAAAATATAAAGACTTAGATTCATCAACATATTTGCATGTTCATCAAAGTAAAATTTAAGTATCATCATATGTATTTTATATCATATAACAATAACATTCATCTAATATATTTGATAATAATAAATGCCCATATTTATCACATAAAACATATGCATCCGTCTTTTATAGTAATTATGTTTATAAAAGATATATAGGTCGATAAAAAAATTATATGCTTATAATTTTAAATGCTTAAGTTTATCACGAACAATATCAATATTTAATATATAAAATACATAGATTCATCACTTAAAGTTAATAATATAGAACATTTAGATTTATAATAGTAAACACTCGAATTTATAACATAGAACGTATATGTTCATCACGTTAATTGCCTATGTTTATCGATTAACATTAAATATGTTGGTATTCAATGTTCATATTATTTCTATTTTATGTTCAACCCACAAAATATTAAGACTTATTCCATAAACAGTTTAAGTTTGTCTATGAACATATATTAAAACTAGATTTCCACCTGTGTGATACACATAAGATGTATTTAAAATTATTCATAATATATTAGTTGTGATTAATAAAATAATTACTCATTAAGAAACTTAATTTGCGAAGTTTTTAGGCGAGATATTGAATGTTAAAAAACTCTCTTTTTATATACATTATAGAATATCTCTTTATCGCTAAAACCTTTGTCGAATATTCTCTATCATGTTATTTTTTTTGTCATACACTATTTTCTTTCTCCTCAATCATGCGTTGGAAGTTTTTTTTTATTTATAATGAAAATGAAAATTTTGAGCGGAAAAGGTTGATATATTCCATTTTCATATATATTAAGATATAAAATATAATCTTGAATTTATTGAAAAACACCATATAATCTTGAGTTTACAACTTTATGTATCAAATAACACTCTGTCTATTTTAAAAGTTGATATTGAGTTTTTAAACTGGAGGATCATCGCATGCATACCGGTGTAAAATTAGGATTAAATGGCATTTTCCAACAAAGTCAAGATTATATAGTATATTATATCTCATGGTTGTTTGTTACATTATCCAAAATATCTATTGAAAATCTTAATATACATTGATTGAAATTTAAAATTTATAAAAATAAATAAATATAACATTCGTAATTTTTTTATTTGTATATTTTGAAATTGTGTAAAAAATTAAAAACTTATGAAAATCTACACAATTCCTTATTTTTTGAATCGATACAACAACTAAAATTTCTTCTAAAAACCTATCTTCATATTTTAGTTTATTTCATGAGAACAAAAACCAACTTTATCCTTGTCTTACGAATTGAAGTTAAGTTACAAAAATCAAATTTCTAATAAGAAATCTATTTTTTGTATGAAATAGTAGAAGATAGGAATTTTATTAGTATCCATTAAACATCTTAATATCTTTAAAGAATAGATTTACATCATATAATTTTTATTTTATTTTTATAAAGTCTTGTAGTTTGAAACTTTTTAATTTAAGAATTTACCATTTCTAATGCATATTAATATGTATCAATATAATTACAGTGTAATGATAAGTAAATGGTGCTACTTACATACAATTTTTTAATTCCATATAACTTGTTATGTACTATTTATAAATCATTATTAACTATAAGATATAAAAAAATTTGATAATTTTTTCGGTACTATATTATATATTTTAAAAAAAACCAACGTAAATTATTAATTCACTATAGTCTAATTTTTCCCCCCAAAATGTATACCCAACCTAGTAGAAGATAATAAATACTAGTATCCATCTTGTATAAAATCTTAGGCATTGATTTTGAAAAAAAAAATAGTATCAACCAAATGTTCATAAAAAATCTCAATCATTCTACTTGCAAAGTGTAAATCCTAGCACCCAATGATAGTAGCAGGCTAGTAGTGATGAGAAGTTCAATATAAGTTTCACAGTTGCAGTGTAGTTCATCAATAATGCATTACTTTTACCAAGAAAAAAGAAAAATAAAAAAAAAATTCTTGATGTTGATGGATGTAAGCGGAAAGATATCATGTAGTGTATTATGCTTTTATATAATAAGATATCGCATATGTTAATCGCATAGCTACACTAATAACACCATTTTTATGAATAAGAAATATAAATTATAAAAATGAGCCCAAGTACCTAAATAAAATCTATAAAAAATATAAAAATATCTGTGTGTATTCAAATAAAGTTTATAGAATTACAAAAAAAAAATGATAGAATACTAGGCAATTCTCGGCTTACTATATTTGTATTGGGATTGTGCAAATAAGTCAATCCAACATTTAGCATATTCAATTTGATTTTTGCTAAAAATATAACCGATATTTATAATATCCAATTTCTCAATTCGATTAGGAAAAATATTGAGTATTTTGTTGATTATTTAAACAATTCGATATTTTTGTAGTGTTACGTTTTTTAAAGTTATTTATTTTTATAATTTAAATTGTATAATAATATTTTAGTACTTTTTTTATATGAAATAAGAAAATTATATTAACATAGATATAAATATTAATTAAAATATGGTTCTTTATTTTTAAAATATTTGTGCAAAAAAGTATCAAAAATAATAAAATAAACCCGGTTTGTATGACGCAACACATGCAGCGCGTGGAGCCGCGGAGGTTAGGGGTTCGTGTACAAATGTGTAGTGATTATAGGAGACCAATATCGGATCCCCACACGTGACACGTCCCCGCCCACGCACCCATGCAAACCAAACATCCATTTCACGCAGTCACTCTCTCGTATTTGCGGTAACTCTAGAGTCGGTACACGGTGGTCTTTGCCTCTTTGCCAGGCCCTTTGCGTAAAAGTGAAGCATTCTGAATTACTTACTACTCGGTTACTCCATCTGATAAAATAATGAGCGAGGCGTACGACACTGTAAAATAGGAGTAATGCAAGCTTCTCGTATTGGCACTGCCAAACTATTCAGTACCAAACAACGGCGGGTTTCCATCCATCCATACATTATCTTAATATTTTATATTTTCTGAGTAGAATTAAATAATTTATTTTTATATAAATATTTATTTTAAATCTTATTTTAATCTCAAATAAATATTTTTAATATTTAATATAATTTTTTTTACTGATATTATCCCGTGCCAAACTAGCCTACGTCCATAACATGGATTTCACACAACATGAAGGATGGAATCCCCAACACACAACACGGGCATTAAAAGTACAAACGAGCTAATTCGCATAACCTAGAAAGAAAGCTGAACTAAAGTACAAAATAATGCAAGTAGATGGGGGCGGGCAACAACCAATATTATCTCAAATTCTTATTCATTCATTCATTTATTTGGTTGAAAACATCATTATCTGGTACTATATTATAATGGTGTCAATGTTTTCAACGATTATAAATGCAAGGGGATAATCAGTAATTATAGATCAAAGAGGAATGGTAGGGGGATCGAGGATTGCGCAAATAGGTCAATCATGCACGTACAAGATTGCAAAATCCCAAGCACTAAAATCCAAATATATTTTGCAAACACGAGATGGAGCAAAGAATGGGGAGAGGGACACACCTCATGTGAGTGGACCTACCGTCACCAAATACCTAGGCTAACTCTAATTGGATTGGAGGCCTTGGTAGCCAGCTACAGGCGTAAAAGGTCACTTATAGGCTAGCAACTATTTAAACATAATGGTTTTTTTTTTTTTTTTTTTTTTTGTTTGTTTGTTTGAGCAAACGCTTAGATGTAGGTAGTAGATGACGGAAATAATAGAAATTGTATTTTTGGTAGGAAATAACTTAATAATTTGACGAGTTACAACATGTAGTACTACTTAATTAGGTGGAGAAGAAATTATTCATCAATCAAAGCTAGGTAGTGTTGTGGATTGAACACATAAATATGTGCATTATTAATTGAGACTTAATAGTTGAGAGAAGTGATCTAATATTTACATGTGTTAACTAAAAAGCTTTATATGTTGAAGTGATGTGGGCCCTATTAAATATTACTTATTTAAAATAATGATCTAAGATAATTATTTATTTTTTTAATCCATATAAACTAAATTAAAGTTGAAATGAATCGATGAATATTAAAAATTTTATAACCTTTTTTTCTTATGTATATCTTAATCTTATTTTATTATTTAAGAGACGTTCCATCATGAATTGTTATAAAAGATAACGGTATATCAGAAAATTTTAATATGATTGTCAAAAATTAACTCTAAAGACGCTTTATTCAATAATTACTTACCCTTGTGATTGCTTTAAGAATCATAAAATATAAGTAGTTGTCTGATACATGTTTCCCCACTTGCTCATTCATCTCAGGAGTAGTATGATTGGATATTTGGACTTATGCACATTAACGTCGGGCAATGGATGTTCACCTGCGTCGGATACGTACATCTCCTGAATTTCGCCCCTAGTTTCCAGCTTGTTTCTTCTTTGGAAAATTGTGGTCCAGTTTTAATTTCCTCCTCTCGAAATTGTGATTCATGCTATACATATCGTTTGGCCGTCAAACCGTGGAACTTGTGTAAATTAAGAACCTCGGGATTCTCCTCATCTCATTATCTCATTTATAATAATTATCTCATTTATATATAATAATAATAATAATGTGTCACTCCTTTCTCTGCAAGAGTTAGGGGGGGGGGAAAGAAAACACCTCTGAGGGCCTCCCATCTGTTCGTTGCACCACTTTTACTGCATTGGAGGAATCGACTTCAATAATAATTAAGAGGGAGGTGACTGGTGAGGTACGTAAAGTCTGTTTATTATCTTATTTATAATATATAAAAGGGTTTATGATGGACTAAATTCACCTAAAAAAGTATATAGGGTGTGCTCGGTATGGGTGAAATGGGGGGATGAAAACGATGTTGGAGTTCATTCTTAATCATGTTCGGAAGGAGAGGAAATCATTATGAGAGGCATGGATATCCCTCCGCGGGAGGTGATAAATCTCCATTGGGCACCCCTGGCCCTGGGTAATAAAATATGGGAGAATGTTAGAGTTACCCTGAGGGTAGACTACATTTTAAAAAAATAGTAGTATATATATAGGTAATAAGTTTAAAAAATTATAATTTTATTATTAATATTTTCAAAATTTAATTGTGATTATATAAGTTAAAAAAATTATCTCATTCCTTAAATTTTTATTCAGAAAATAACTAATATTATAATTAATATTATGTTAATGATAATTAATACTACAATAATTAATTAATTATAGTATATATAAATTATTATTTTTCATGATGATTAAAAAAGATTAAAATTATATAATCACAATTAAGTTTTGAAAATATCAATAATAAAATTATAATATTTTAAACTTATTACCTATATATATACTACTATTTTTTAGAGGGTAGTCTACCGGATAGCTCTAACATTCTCCTAAAATATGAGAGGTTATTATTCTGTGTTTTGAAGCTGCATCCGTAGGCTTGGCAGGAAAGTATATGTAGATTAGGTGGAGCATGCTTTAATACTATTGACTAGGTTTTTCTTTCCTATCATCTCCTTCTCCATAGGCCATACACACTATTTTTACTGACTTCAACCCTATATCCGTTCTCATATTTTTTTACTTTTCAAAACTACCCCTCTCATTTTCACTCTCCTTTCCAACGCACTATCATTAAAACAATCAATCACCCACCATTTATACATTCTTAATCCATAAAGATTAATGTACATCTAATTTTATTATTAATTTTTTTAATAAAAAATGCTTATTTTTAAACTTAAGTTGGTATAGATTATTTGGTGTTTGATTTTTTGATTTATGTTATTTGCTTCAATTGGTTATTACTATGTATAGATTAACCTAAATTATGTAATTTGTAGTTTTTTTTTAAAAAATTTCAACCTTTAAATTTTTCGTAAATTTAATACGTAATTTTTTTCTATAAATTTTAGACTTGATGGATAAATCACACATACGAACCTTTCTTCAACGAGCTACTAAATTATGAACCCTTCTCTAACGGGACACTCATTCATATTAACCCCTCTCCAAAGGGTCACTCACCACCCATATCAACTCATCCCTAACGTGTAAGTCACTTGTAGATACCCTACTAACAGATCACTCATCCATTAGTTGTTATTATGATTAATTATTGTAACATATATTATTATTATTATTATTAGTAGTAATTAATGTTAATTATAATAAATAATATAGTAATAATTACTATTATTGATTATGAAATATTAAATTATTATTATTATTAATATTAACATTGATTACTATTTATTTCAAGTATTATTAAAACTTTTAATTTTTAAATACAATTACTTATTAATGTTGCTTATTATTATGAATGATTATTACTAATGAATAATAATAATTGTTATTTAATAATAATTAAAAATAATTATAAAATTTAAAATATCAATTATTGCATATTATATATTGATTATTAAAAATAAAATTATTTTTATCATTACTAGTTATTAATAATAATATTATTTAATATTACTTATTAATAATAATATTATTATTAATATTATTTTTTTATGACTGATATAATAATATTATTAATATCAATGGTTATTATTTTGTTTAGTTTCTTATTATTGAATGTGATATTAATTATTATGTATTGGAAATTAAAATGTTGAAGATTTAAGGTTGAAGATTAAAGAAAGAAAAGAGAGAAAATAGAAAAAAAAATATGAAAAATTTATAAAAGGAGAGATACTTTTATCAAATATAAAAATATTCCTTCTATATCGAAAGAAAAAAAAAGTCATTCTATAATCAAATTTTTATATTAAAAAAATTATTTTATAAAAGTAAAAGATTATTTTTTATTTTTATCCTTAATTTTTAAAATTATATATGTATTAAATATTTTATTATTTTTTAATAAAATATTAATATAATTTTAAAATTATTGTTATTACTTTTTTAAAAAATACATAAAATGATATAAGTATTTTTTTTTTAAATAAGGAGAGAGTAATTCCGACGTAAACTCATCAAAAGGGCGTTTCTTTTAATGCGTGATATGTGAGATTTCATAGAGGGACACCATTCATTGAACGAGGGCAAATGCGGCAAATGAGGATATTCTCAGCCCTGAATAAATAATTGATGAGAAGTGACGACAGGACAGGAGATGTGAATATGCGGCTATTCGTCAGTTTGAGTTCCCACGGGCAAAATAAACCTGTGACGTGAAAAAGATGTTGTCAGACTACGTGATGAAGAAAGCCTTCTGAAGCATCCGTGAAGCCTCACCTTTTACTCAAAAAAAAAAAAAAAAAAAACTCCACAGATGATACAAATTAATGCAACGGTTAGCATAATTAGCAATATGCACAAGCTCCACCAAATCACTTACGATTACGAGTGGTGAAACAAATCAAAGAGAAAAAGAATGAACTTCATTCGGGCTAAAGAGAGAATTAGGGTAGCGTTTGGTACACAGGGTGATGCGGTGGAAAAGATGCCCATAATTTTGTTAGGGACGGATGGATAGTTATTTTTTCCCCCATAAGAACACCATGTACCCCGAGCAAAAAAGATACAGAATTAATGTGTATTCAGACCACTACACAAAAATATAAAATACACACCGTTGAATATTACACGTCGAGTGAAGCTGGGGATACTATGAGAGGCAGACATAGACTTCATGAACTTCTAGTTTATGTACTTCTCCTCTGTCCCTATCAATGGCATAGCAGATAATATAGAGTATCAATCACATCGTCGAGAACGTGAACAGAATAACCGAGAACCACAAGTAGCGGCCCCGAGACTTGTGATGCCATTGAGGATGGCCCAAACCTAACAGCAAAAGTATCTTACTGTTAGCAATGCACGCTTGCTAGCACCTAAGTTGCAGATGAGACAAGACGGAATAACAACACTTGAATCAACTTATTTTGGAAGAATCCATTTTTTTTTCTTCACCGCCCAGCCCAGATCAGACCAGACAGCTGACAAGATTCCCGGTTGAACCAAATGGTCCATTTGCAATAACACTTCATTAGATTGACCTTTTTGTCGTGTCTTTATATGCAGTTGAGCAGCAAGATAGTCAGAAACCAGAATGTTTACCAGGGAAAAAAAAGAAAGAAGTCAGAACCCAGAAGACTTCACTTCACGAGTGAATCAAACAAGAACGATGCCTTCTAATAGAAGAACCATTCCTGAGAAGTCAAAATCGTATAGGAGCAAATAACAAGAAAAGCTAAACATCCAAGCACTTCCAGGACAGTAAATATGATAAAAGGCCACAAGATATTGAAATTTTCATCATCCAAACGAAAATTTATAGAACCCGCTCATAGTTGCCGAAAAGTTGGTTATGCTTTTGCTTTAACAATTAACACTCACTTGGCTAATACCAATCACAAAGCAAGACACCGCTCTATTACTACACTGATGCAACTGTTCGCACTGTTTGAGGTTTTGAGTTCGAAGGCCTCACATGTACAAAGAACTGGTCCTATGACAAAGCCACAAAGGCACTCTAGGATAGTAAGGCACAAAAAAATATGGAAGAAAAGGAAATGATTCGCAAGCCTAATTGCAGGCGTGTAAATTCATTCAACAGAGGAATAAGGGCAAGAGAGGGAAATAGTGATCTTGGTGTAGCAGAAATCTTCTTTAGCAAAGGGCGGGTGGTGAAAAGCACCGCTTTCCACCACAACATATATTGCTGAGATGGTCAAAATAATCCCAGCCATCAAGCGAGTGGAAATAATCTCCACAAATACAGCTGAAAGAAGATTGCATTTTGGGAGTTCGTATGTCATCCTTGCCGAAGTAAACAATAAGCTTCACCAGTCACTGAAGCAAAGTTGATGGTGAAGAAAATCAATAGCTGAGAGGATGACAATGACATTGACACAGCATCGGAGTACAGCATTCACAATGCCTGGAACATGTTCTTGCTTAGCACCATCATTGACGACACGCACCACACGAACAACACAGATAATTAAAACAGTGAAACATATTCTGCCAAAGGAGGGGCCAAAAGCATTCCTGCAGATATACATAGGTTCGACGAAGGGAGAAAATCTGGAATTTCAACGTGGTAACTTTTTGAGTTTACATTCCGGCCAAATAAACACTAGAAATTTTATTACTCAGAATAAGGTCTGAAACTGCAATGTAATAGATTCACATATTTCAAATGGCATCTTAAGGTCAAGTAATTGACAAGATTTTAGGCCGAGAATTACATTCTTCAGATTATTAAGAACCATAGAAATAACATCAAATTACCAAATAGCAGCAGAACAAAGCAACAAAAAGCATTTCAAAAGACCAAGAACTAAACCTACAGAAGATCCAACACAGTGCTTTTCTTATTATAGACGCTCAGGTAGGACTTCCAAGTTGCAAACTGGAGCCATTAAGAGTCAGGCCAAACTATAAAGTCACTGGCTGAGCGAAGATAAGCAGCCTCCCTCCTTCAGGGCAAATTTTCCCAGAATAAAAGGTTACACTAACAATTGAATGCAGTAGTATTGCAGCACTACCAGAATGTCATTTTATCCTCTTGCAGTTTTAACTCTCATACAGATGCAGGGACCAGGGTTAATGTCCTTTAGTTGCCATCAAACACAGCATGTTGCTATTATACTCTACCTTCACTTCTAATCCATATTTCTCAGAACGAATATCCAAACAATGGTACACAACCTGTGGGAGTTTTTTATATTTCTTTATTATTTATTATTTATTTATTTATTCTTTTTTTTGGGGGGGGGGGGATCATCAGTCTTAAATGGTCTTTGATAGTAACATGGATAATATGGTTCCACACGAGGGTCACCAGACTCACCACAATAACATCATCTAATCCATAAAGACGAAAGGTGAAATTTCTAATCTCGCCTAGTGTTAGTAAATCAATGACACTGAAAACAACATCCAACTCGGTGTGAAGAACCTAACACAGGCACCCTATCTTGGGTTGAGAAACATGCACCAAAACTTATCTGCAGTTGATGCCATAATAGGAAGGGATGAAATCTGTACAAAAATTTGAAGGAACAATCAAATACAACAAACACAATTAATATTCTGACTTACACGGTTATACCCAAAAACTGTCCCTGAGAACTGGTCCACTAAAAAGAATCCTTTTGTATCTAAAACCCTTCCAGAAGGACTGTCCTGCAGAATAAAAGAACCATCCTTTAAAAATATATCCCATGAATCTCTAACTCAAGGAACCCACTCACCCCCATCAGCTATTTGCAGTAAGCTACCTCAGCCTTCTCCTTTTCTCAGAGTGTTCGCCTGTAAAAAAAGAAAAAATAAAAAGGGTTTTCTTTCCTTGAATTTTGTATAAAACTCCATAAGGTCCACAGAAGTTCTCTTACAGTCTCTTGCTTACCAGAGATTATACTCATCCTAAAATAACGCAACTTCCTTTGATGATAAGGCGACTACTAAAAGCAAGAATTATACTGGAAACAACTAATTCAGAGTAAATGCTAGCCTAAGAATTATGTGACAAGGGTAGATATCACCCCAACCAATAAGTGCACAGGTTTACAGGTTTCTTAATAAAGAGGTTTATGCATGAGAATCTCTACTTCCCAAATTCTTCATTTATAAACTTTGCCCAACTTAATATTCAATCATTTCAATGAACAAAACTTCGAGCTTTTAAAATTCCGGGACTTCATACCTCTAAAGAGTGGGAAATCACTTGAGAAAAGGATCAAACATCAAGAATCCTAAGTTGATTATTGACTAGAAGTAGCACATAAAGTAGATTGGAAGACTAGTAAAAACAGTCACTGAAGGACCCCACACACATAGAGAATACCCCCAAGGTTTTAATGAAGTGAAAGGCCCGGGTAGTATATGACAACACCTACAAGGATCAACGCTAAGACAATCAACCAAATAATAGAACCCAAATTCACCACAAATAATTCACCAAAGTAAATTACCAAGAAAAACTAATTATGGGCAGAAAGTATAAGCGAATAGATCAGAAAAATGAAGCAATCAACACATAATTTATACGTGGAAACCCCCTTCGATGTGAAGAGTAAAAACCACAAGACGTTTGAGAAGTCCACCCTATTTTCTTCTCTTATTATGATAAATTGAGGGAAAAATGAACCCAAATCAAATTCACAACAATTCACAACCCACCAACAAGTACATACATAAGAGATTAAGCAAGAAGAGATCAAATGTGAAGAATATCACTAAAATTTAGAAGTTCATCCCGTTGCAATAACAGACAAACCAAATCTCAAAACAATAATCCAACTGTTCAAAATGAGACCCTACGTGTCTTCAACAAACTGACCAAGTTTCAGCAAAATCCAACAGTGGAATATCCAACAATCGACAACTTTCTAAAAGCTGTCCTTGAAAAGTTGCAAATCACTCTTCTCTCAAACCCTTTGTCTTCCTCTCTTCTTTTGCTTCTAATTTTGTGTGTAATTTTCTAAATACATATCCTCACTTGCTGCCCTAATTTTTACAGCAAGAATTTCTACCAAAGTCTTACTTAGAAAGTCCAAATAATAAGCCCAAGTTGGACTTAATCCAACATCCGTAAAATGCTATCAAAAGCCTATTCATTAGGACAACACAAAATACACATTTTACTAACACATGTGGGCTGGACCCACAACATGAAGCATATTTTACTCAAAGTTTGAAGGTCAGACATAAAAGATGAAAAATAAGAAAGAGGTAACCGTATTTATACACACATATTCCACCTATTAGTCATCTACTTGCCGCCATAGCTTCTTCATGTCAAAGGAGGATAAAGTGATAACAGAGGTAATCACCCAAATATTCATATTTCGGACCCTATCTATTTCCATTCCAATTAAGGAACATAATACAGTGTAACCAGTTTCCCTGTGTAAGTATGTAGGATAGAAGTAATGGACGTGGCCTATCACTCTACAAAAGTCCAGTGTGTGGAGTTTTACTTATATAAGTGTCATGACTCATATAATGTGTTACTTCCCTAGGGATTGCTGCAAAAAAGGATTGAAGTGTTTGTAATTTTGTATAATCTCAGCAGCAGGATTACACTCGTTTTTGACCTTCATTTGTCAGTTTTCTATTATTATCTGTAGGTAAAAATGATACAAGCGTTTTCTATTGTTGTCACATTTGTCACCAAGTCAACTATAGAAACGTTTCTGAATCAATGCAAGCAAAACACAGCTCTGCACCTCCACTGCCTAGGACATAAACAAAGAAAAGGTTCTCAGATGAAACGTTTCAGAGAAATGCTTCCACCAAATGTTCTGTCACGCCGGAAGAAATACTCCTCAATAGAAGAAACTCTACCGAGTTTCAACCCAGAAAGATTGCCAAAAACAAAAGAAAAACCGGTAGAAAGGAATAATAATTAAAAACTCCTCTAGCTCATTAATCAGCTTCAGCGGACTCTACATTTATATAAATAAGTTTGGTCGTGAGTCTGGAGAATTCTTCAGTTTTGTATGATAGAGAGAGCATACGCTGCATACCATTATGAAATTGAGTTTGACCTCGTCTTACGTCAGTAGTGACTACCATTATGAAATGTCAGCTATAATATTATCAATTTCCTGCAAAGAGATAAAAGTCTACTCCAACGAAAATATAAATAATATTACAATTATTAGCTAGGTGTAAGCCTCAAGAAATCAAATGACGAACCTATAAATTATACAAGTACTAGTCCTGTTTATTCACAAATATTACCGAATCTTGTAATCCGCCAAACGAAGAAAGATTAGCATCTTTTGGATCCTTGAATTATGGACTGTTCAGCTGGGTGAGCTTAATTATGATCCAATTCAAGATTTGAGACTCTTATAATCTTCTCTAATTCGGAGTATCTACTCCATGAAAAATAAAACAACCTTCTGTTCTTTGATTTGTGTTTTTTTTTTTTTTTTTTTTTTGCATGCAGGATGTCAGAAGAGGTTAAGAATGTCGATGTTTACACTGCCAAAGGTCTTCTGAGCATTGGATACAAGTACTTGGATGTCAGGTTGGAGACGACTTTCACAGTTTACATGTGATTAATTGTCCCATTTTTTGTTATTTGATTAGATTCAGTATCTGAGAAAATTAACCTGTATATGAACAGAACAAAGGAAGAGCATGAGAAGAGTCATGCCGAGGGTGCCATAAATGTCCCTTATATGTTCAAGACAGAAGAAGGTATGTACATATCAACTGCGTTTGCATTCCTTTTTATCTGAAACATCTGTTTTACATGAATGCTACCAAAGTTGATAATAACGTGTATTGTAATCAAAATCACAGGGAAAGTGAAAAATCCTGATTTTCTTGCCCAAGTTTCAGAGGTTTGCAAAAAGGACGATCTGCTGGTTGTGGTAATTAATCCAGTCTTTTTCTTTGTAGTATGCCATTTTTATACAATTAAATACTCGTCATCGACCTGAAATGTGCTCCTTTATCACAAATTCATTCCATTTAACCCTACAATGTTGGTCTCTTTTGTGAAGGCTTGCAACAGCGGAGGCAGATCTCTTCGAGCTACTATCGATCTGCAGCATGCAGTATGTGTTTCATTGATTATTTCTCCAATCATCTCATTTAATTTCTTCACATGCTGTAATACATTATTTCAGAAATATACACAGAGTGAATTCTTTGGTTTTGTTGGTTTGACTTTTCTTGAGAAACGAGATCGCTGAATAATTTGGTGCGATTGCAGGGGTATGAGCATGTCCATAACATGGAAGGGGGTTACACTGCATGGGTAGATGCTGGATTTGCTGGTGATAATTCAGATGCCCTCAAGACCGCCTGCAAGTTTCGTGCTTAGACTTTCACATGGCTTATTGAACGTATGCTGTTTATGATCATGTCTGGCCACAGTTGTATGAGTGTAATGAGATTTGGTTATTTCTCAGTTTGATTTGTAGAAAATTGGGCAGAAAGGAAAAACAAAGTAAATAAAGGTGAAAAATTGAAATTTCCCCCCTCCCTTTGGTTATTTAAAAACTCTTGTAAAAGATAATTTTCTAGTTAACAGTTTCTTGTATTTGGTTTGGTAAGAAATAAATGCTAAGAAAATTTGTAATTCCTCTATATTTACAAGATTGTTCTTAAATATTTCAAAGATAAAAATTGACTATTAATATCTTTTAATATATATTCATAAAAATATTATAAAAAATATTTTATCAATACTAATACAATAATTATTTTTTATTTTATAGTATATCATATTTTGAGAGAAATTAATAGTCAAACTTTATCTTTAAAATACCATACAATAATCTTTTGAATACACATGGAGTATTTACTTATGATTTTAAATAATTGGTTTTGTATAAAAAAAAAATATAAAAATTATCCTACCACCGCCACCACACATACCTCCATCTCATGAAATAGATTGTCCAATTCTACCATTTTTCTCATAACAGTGAAATGTCATAATATGTGTATTTTTTTTAGGAAACTGCATAATATAACTTTGAGTTTATATTAAATAGATTATATAATTTGAGTTTTTTTTAGAAATACACCAGATAATCCTAAGTTTAGTGGGTTTCACACCATATAATCCTATATAAATTGCCTAATCAATGAATAAAGATTAAAAAATGATACGGCTACATATACTAGTTAGGCGCACCTTCATTTTGTGAAGCCTATCATCACAAAACCCCACAATTATGTGTGTTTAAGTTGGAGCAATCCAAGTATGAGTGGTCTCCTAAGATATTTTTAGGAAGCATGTGAATGAAGATAATCATGTTGGAGGGGGCTCAAGCTGATATACAGGGTTAGTCATCAATCCTAAAATTGCTTTACTAACAATCCATGGTGGGCATTAGTGTCAAGATATTACAATATGAGTAGATGTCATCGTCACACTTAGCATAAGTTTGATACCATCTACCTTCCATATACTACGTGTAAGGTTACAATATTTTTTCAAATTAATTCCAGTAACCAAACAAAATGAAGATTTCAAATAATAATATAATATCAATGAAATTCAAGAGGAATTATAACTTCCTATACCACAATGACCAAAATAATGCATATGATAATTAAATATAAGGTATGGGACTTACGAGTCTAAAACAATATTTAAAATACAAAAGACATCATGACACATGTGGCTCCAGATATCCCTACCTCTCGATCCCTGAACCCAACAAAAGGGATCACTCTTAGTGCTAATCCAAATACTCCATGAACACATATACTAATTTTAAAAGTCATAGTATCAATATGGTTTACTCAATAATGGATTACCACCGAGTAAACCATAACTACTATAAAAAGATAGCATGCCCACATAATACATTCAATACATGAAGCATAATGATTTCATATGATAATAAGGTTAAAATAGCATGTGATCTCATAGTATTGTGAATATAATATGGATCATATGATTGCATCTAACTTATATGGTATTAGTAAACACACACACTGACAATTTCATATAATAAATCTTAACACCTCAAATAATAAATGCCATATATAAAAACACTTAACCATTTATTTCATTCCAAGATCATGATCAAACCAAGTCAGATATTATTATAAAACATTGAGAGGGAGGCATGTCTCAATCAAAAGCAAAGCTCGCCAATGAAATACCACATTCATAGTATCACAAAGTCTTAATTGCTCAATTATTAAGTAGAAGGTTCGTAGAATTCTAAAAGAGTAGTTGTGGGGTAACATGTAAGTCTTATATAAATGGAGAAATTCATGGCTGACCTATCCTTGAAGGCCAATACGAGAAATGAAGATCATATTCTCAACTCAAGTTTTCTTTCACTTTACATTGTTAATAATCTATTCAAGGTTATCATAAATAACACATAAACGCATATAAATTACACTTAACCATATCCAAGTCTAATATAAAATTATTCAAATCAATTTTAATATCACAATTTCAAAATAGCTTATTAAATACCAATGTTTGTTTCTTAACCTAAAGACATCCATACTTATATATTTAAAAATTTGTTAAATATCATGTCTATGCATTAAACTTCAAGTCAAAGTACTATCTTAATTATGATAAAGTTGACATAAAAGTCATCCAACAAGGTTTAAGGTCAAAGGTTGAAATAAGTTGTCATGAAACAACACTTTAGGTTTCCTAGTGAAACCAATCAACAACTCTAAAAGTATCAATCGACTGCTTAGTCAAACCAGACAATGTGAGAGCAAAAACTTTTGTAAACTAAAAATCAATTGAAAAAAGGCATCAATTGACTAGTTGTATCAACTAGATGATTGCTTGCATAAACTAGTTAAAAGGTTCAAACATGTCAAGAATAATCATGTGTTTAAACTTAACTGAAATAAGCATGCTTTTAGTCTAACATTTAACACTTCAAATCATGACATTGAGACACCAAACTTTCGAGAATTGATAATATACAAATTAATCAATGACTCATCCCTTGAAAACAAGATAATATCCTATTTTTTTCATCAATTATTCTAAAGGGTCCAAAAATGGGCTATAACATGCTTCTAATCTGATTTTTCATGACACACTAGCTTCAAGACCAAATATTAAGTAAACCACCTAATGAATATCATAGAACACTAAAAAAATTATTTAAAAGTACAAGAACGCCAAAATAGAGCCAAGGGCCTAGAGCTTCATAGCTTACAAAAAATGCTTTATAACTCAACTAATGTTATTCATTCTTGGAATACATTAGACACATAAAATACATGTTGACACCGGAAAAAAAAATATAACAACAAGAAAAATAATATTTGACTGTTATATGGTCAATTAACCTAAATTAGGGATAATTAAATATTCCTAAAATTATTTGGGATTTATATGTTAAAATAAAATATTTTAATTGTTTACGTCCCATTCGTATTTTATTAAATTGGGCCGAAATATTTCAATTGGTCTTATTTTAATTAAATATGGGCATACTTTATTTCACAATGGGCCATGAGTCTATAAAATTAAGTTAATCGAAGCATGACTTTTAAGTCTACAACGCAAGACAAGTCCAAGCCCGAAAGCCAAGGAGGCCTTTTTTCTATAAATAGAGGGCTCCCCTCCTCATTATGGACACACTGAAGTTCCAAGATCAAGAGCTTATAGAGAGAACGACCACAAGCACTTTGAAGCTAAAGATCGAGGACCCAAAGAACGAAGATCCAAATATTGAAGAAGTAAGATCCAAGGATCGAAGAACGAAGAACGAAGGTTTCAAGATCATCAAAGTCAAAAACGTTGAAGCGTTGCAACTTCAACATCATTGAACCGGTTCGAAGGGATCAAGCACCACCAAGTCGTGCCCTCTTTACCAAGTAAATTAAATTTTCATCAACAGATTTGGATCAAACTCATTAAACTCAAGACGAGCCCCGAACAAGTTGAGCCCAAAATTCAACATCGCGAATCACAATGCCATCGGTTGTCTAGGATATTGAATCAAAGGATATTAAATCTTGTACTGGATTTATATAGAGATTATACCTACATTCAATCCGATAATTAATAATCAATAAAATTATATTTTGTTCTTCAATTTTCTTTTTGTAGAAATTTATCGTTAACAAATTTGGTGCACCCGGTGGGACCATCTCTACCTCTCTCATCTCAATCTCCAACTATGCATTTTGATGGCTTCAAACATGAACAAGAGCATCCTCAAAAACTCCGCAACACTCAGTGGTGATAGTAATCACACCGGACCATTGACACGAAGCAAGACAAAAATCATTACCTCAAGCAACAAAGATATGTTGCTTGAAGACCCTGCTGCTGAACGATCAATGACGCCCATCGCAGGAGCTACCTCAAAACATGCTCTATTAAACCAAGATGAAGAGTCATACAACTCTACATACTCAATCGCTCTAGTGATGACAACTGGAGTCATTGATGAATAGCTTGTAGAATTGAAACAGGCTGTTGACATCCTCTCCAAAGCTGTGAAAGAGAAGGATGAGCAAATCGCTGTGCTGATGCAAAAACTTGAAGAAAAGGGTGACGCTTCATCTAGTGAAGAGAAGGAGGCAGTCATTAAAGCAAAAGACCAGGATGACTCTGTCGATAGATTACATCTTCAGGAGGAGAAAGACTGCTCCAACCTGACTCCTCTGAGAGGTTTGACTCCCAAAGGCCTACAAGAGATGATTGCTGGTGTAGTAAAAGCTCAATTCGGCATCGCTTCCCAAAATAGCTTCTCTTACATGATGCCCTACACAAAGAGGATCAACTGCTTGCCAATGCCCGTTGGTTATCAGCCTCCCAAATTTTAATATTTTGAAGGAAACGGCAATCCTCGCCAGCATATAGCACATTTCATCGAAACTTGTAATAATGCAGGCATTGGAGAAGATTTATTGAAGGGAAATGATTTTGACTGGTACACTAACCTCCCTAGTGAGTCCATTGATAGTTGGGAAGAGTTGGAAAGAGAGTTCAGCAATCACTTTTACAGTGCTAGCCGAACTGTAATTATAGCGGAGCTTGCAAACATTAAGCAATAGGAGAATGAGCCCGTTGAAGAGTACATCAAGCATTGACGTTCACTGAGCCTAAATTTTCAGGATCGCCTCAGCGAAGTATCGACTATTGGGATTTGCATTGAAGGAATGCATTGGGGCATTACGTACATCTTGCCAGGCACAAAACCCAGAACTTTCTCTGAGTTATCTATGACTGCTCATGACATAGAGGTAAACATTGCTAAACATGGACGTAAAATACCTATGTTTGAACAACCTAAGGAGAAGAAGGATTTCAAGAAGAATGAGAAATCTTCCAAGAGTGTGACGAAGGAGGCAATGGTTGTTGGTGCATCTCCAATTAAGATCTCAGCTAAGCCACAAAGATCTGACGAGAGTCAAAACTACTTAAAGCAAGAGTTTACAAGGAAGTAGAAAACTTTTAAGGAATTGGACGTAAAATAATACCCATTTCCTAATTTGGACGTCCCAGGGATGCTAGAAGATCTATTGGAAAAGAAGGTGGTAGAATTGTCGGAGCCAAAGCATCCACAAGAGGTAGGACGAACTGAAGATCCTAGGTACTGCATGTACCATCGATGCATCAGCCATCCAACTCAAAAATTCATCACTTTGAAGGAGATGATCATGAAATTGGCGAAAGAGGGAGTAATTTTGCTCGATCTAGAAGCCCCAGCAGCAGGCCTAAATTATATCACCATGATGGGCGACTTACCCCAGACAATGCCTACAAGGGTTAGCCGGTTGATTTAATTTGGAAGCCTGGAACCAATTCTAATATATGTCACAAAAAGTGATTGTTCACAAACCCACACAGCTGTCAAAGACCTTGAAGTGAAGGATGACCCTATGCAAACCAATGAGGAGCACGAGGGTTGGACTTTGGTGACAAGAAGACCACCGAAGAGAAAACAAGCTTCAAAGCCTCAACTATGCCAACACCAGGGGAAGCAGTCCAGAAGAAAAAAAGGTCAGGCTAAGCTGAAGAAAGGGATGAAGTCAAAGCCAAGAAAGGAAAGAGTCTTACCAATTGAATTGCTGAAACAAGAACTTCTTAAGCTAATCACACTAGCAGAATTCTTCCCTCCAAAATTCTTGGAAGTTTATGAAGTTAACATGACTTCCTGCTGTGTAGTTGAAGAAGAGGATGCAAGAGAGGATGACGTGCAAGATGATAATGCTCTTGCTATACTTTGCTTAAATAGTGATGAGATGACTGAAACACTTTCACAATATGAAAGTTTACAACAGTTGGGAAAGTTACCGAAAGAGGTTCGAGAAGTTATGATTAAAGCTCTTCAAGGGCCAAAAGTACGAAATCACGTAGGTGATGTACTTTGTTGTGCCTCTCTCCCCTTCATGAAAGATGATATATTGCTCGGAGCCAAAACACATAATAGGCCACTCTTTATCTCGGGATATGCTCGTGACCAAAGAATCAGTCGTATGTTGGTTGACAGGGGGTCAGCTGTAAACATCATGCCACTATTCATCATGAAGTGGCTCAGAATACCGATGAATGAGCTATCAAATAGTCGAGGCTAGACCGGTCCACCAATGAATAATAGTGGCCAGGAGCGTTTTTCCCTGCATGATCGGTCCACTGGCGAATAATAGTGGGGTTCCCGCACTCACACAGATATTTATAATCGGATATGATTGATAAGGATGGACTAAGGGTTAAGGCCCAGAAGTATCGATTGTTCTCTATGGCCTATTAATATTTGATTGATTTGTTAAGTATGTGAATGTATAAATGTGGATATTAAGTATTTACCTTTCATTATGTATGTATGTGGTATCATGTGTTGCATTGCGAGCCTGCTGTTAAGTGTGATTTAAAGGGTTACTCAATACCGTAATACTAAAGGGTTTCACTCATAGGGCTCCTACCTATTCAATGGGCAGTGTCCCTTGCAGGTCATTTTTAGGTACTATTTAAGTGGGCTCTCGGGAAAGAGCATAAGGAACTATGCGGAATTGTTAGGGTTTTATTCTGTCTCCTTTAAATTCACAGCTTAAATGTATTCGTTGTCTTGTAACCACCACTGGTAGATTGTATTTTTATGAAACGTTACGTGCGCTACATTGATTTAATCATTGGTTTGAGTTTCTCCTAAGTTGTATTTTTCTCTTTTAACCTTAGCACTTAGTATTGGAATGGTATGAGTGAACCGGTCTAGTACTAAGTGTGGCGGTAATATCTCTAGAATTTACAATTTATTATTTCGCTTCCACTAATTCTTTTTAATAAAATAAAATTTTTCAGTAGTGAATTTTTGGGGTGTTAAAAGTTGGTATCATAGCTGGTTTCAAGTACGCTCTTCTGATTTTAAACTTTTTAAGCTGATACCACAAGTTGGTATCAGAGCTGGTTTCAACCGCTCTTTCAATTTCAAACTTTTTAAGCCGATACCACGAGCTGGTATCAAGGTTTGTTTTGATAACTCTTTTAATTTTTAACGATTTTAAGCGGATACCACAGCCGGTATCTAAGCTGATTTGCAACCACTCTTGTAATTTCAATCAATTTAAGTTGGTACCATGAGTTGGTATAAGGTATTTTTAGAAAATCTTTCTTGGTTTTTTAAATATTTTGAGCTGATACTACAAGTTAGTATCAAAGTATTTCATGAGTTCCAAGTTTAAATGATTCTTGTAAGGTTTTCCCTCCTATTTCTCTCTTGTTTTGGAAAACCCAGATTAGTCCTGAGATTTGGGTATGGATAGATTAAGTGACCTCGGCGTAGGTCACCTAGCTTGAGAAAATAACACATTCCCTAATACGTTTCTATTTTACAGCTAATTCAAAATGGACCGAGACGAGCGAGTCAACAATCTAGAGAGGGCGTTCAAAGTGCTCATGGGATTAGCTCAACATTCTCCAGTACCTTAACCTCAAACTGCTTTACCTCCAATGAGTATTGGAGATGATTGGCTCGATAGAGTTTCGCGTCATCAGCCCCCGACCTACGACGGGAAAGAAGACCCCGTGGTCTTAGAAAGCTAAATATGAAATTTTGATAGGACATTCGAGGCACTCAACTGCCTTGAGGAGCCAAGGACGAACATCGCGGTGTACTTCCTTCGAGGATCAGCCGACACTTGGTGGGAAGACCTTCGAACTCAAGGAGGATGATCAACATCTTGGGAAGACTCTAAGACTGTCATCCACATGTGTTTCTACACAGAAAGACTTAAGAGGGCCAAACTCAAGGAATTCATGGAGCTAATGTAGGGAAGCTTGTCGGTTCAAGAGTACTACACACGATTCACAGAGATATTGAGGTTCACCTCCGGAATAGAAGCTAGCCAAGCTATAGTGGTCTTTCAATTCGAGCAAGGGTTTCACTTCAACATCCGAAGCATGATGGGCGCCAAAATTTTCCATGATCTGAGTACAGTGTACGAGCGGGCATGTAACGCCGATGCCTTGGTCCAAGAACAAGCCTCCATCCTAGGTAAGAGGAAGAACGAAGAGACCGAGTCCTAAGAAAAGAGTCATCACCCCGGTAGCAAGATTTTGCAGGTACAACCTCAACCTCAATCTAAATTTTGACGTAAGAAGACCCAGAGTGCTCTCGATGGCAAGGCTAGCAAGAGACCAACCCGGCATTACCATTGTTGTTGTTGCAGAAGAGATCATCTAGGAAAGGACTGCATGGGAAAGTTGGTTCAATGCCATGACTGTGGACAGCTTGGGCACAGGAGCTACGAATGCTACAACACACCTCTTGAAGGAATCTAGAGGACACAACAACTATCGGTTCAACAGAATCAAGTGCTTGGAGCAACCCATTCAGCCTCGTTAATCGAAGGAGATGCGCAAGCAATCGATCAGGATGTAACCTCTTCAAGCTATCTGTCGGGCCCCTCGTAATTGTTTGTATTATTAATTATGTGTGTAGTTGTTTTTCCTTAGTTAAGTAAGTTCTTTCTTTAAGGGGGTAGTTACCCCAAGTAACTTAGAATCCCTCTTTGTAATCCCTAGTACTAAGGCATAAACCTCGGGGACGAGGTTTTTCTTTAAGGGGGTAGTGATATAATCCTCCGAAATTTTAAAAAGCTTATATTTTAATAAATAACTTTTATTTGAGATAAATTAGCCTTTAAATCTATTTAATTTAATTATTTTATGGATTTTTGAGTATATAAAATTGGATATAAATATTTAATAAATTAAAATGAATATTTTTATTTATTTTATCACACTCTTATTATTTAAATAATTGTTCAAACCATTATTTTACTAAAATTATCCTTTTTAAACCCTTATATTTTACTTATATTAAATTAAATTATTAAATAAATTTATTACTCAAAAATATTTTATTTTATTACTTTATAAATTAAATTATTTTATTTTATTCCATTTTCCCTTTTCTTTTTCCTTTTTCCCTTTTCTTTCTTCTCCTTTTTTTCTTTCCTTAGGCCGTTGGCTGGCCTGGCCTACCCCTTCCCCTCCTGCGCATTGGGTCGATGACCCGTCTCTCTTCCCCTTCCCCTCCTTCTCCCGTGTCGTCAGCCCGGCCTGCCTCCCCTCTTCCTTTTCTTTCCTTCCTTTCTTCCCCGACAAGGCCGACCCGCGTTATTCTTTCCCTTCGGCCGCCCGTCGCACTAGCCCCCCGCCCCTTCTTCTTCTTCTTTCTTTCTTTCTTCTTCCTCTTTCCCCGACAAAAAAACCTGACCACCCTGCCATCTCGCCACCCAACCTGCAACCCTCTCCCTCTACTGCTTCCCCTATCGCTTTCTCTCTCTCTCGTCGTTTTCCTGCCTTATCCTGGCCCCACCATCTCTCCCTTCCCCCATGCCCTGCCATACCTCTCTTCTCCCTCTCCCTGCCATCGCCATTCCTACCACCCTATCGTCGCCCTCGAGCTCCCCTATGCCCTCCTTTCTCTTCCTCTTTTTTTTTTCTTCCTCCTTCCCTGCCTCATTCTGCATTTTTTTTCGAACTCCCCATGCCTTCCCCGACCTCCTTTTCTTCCTTTCTTCTCCTCCCACCTCTCACCCTACTTTTGCTTCACCACTACCATTCCGCCGCTGCCGCCACCTCAACCGCCACCTACACCACCCCTTTCCACCCTCTACCTCACCCTCGAACGATCACAACACCCCTCGAGCCAGCCTGTAGGCCTCCACTTTCTCCCTCCCTTTTCCTTCCTTCTCAGCCCTCCATCTTGACTCACCTTGGCAGCCCCACTTCACAACCACATTGCCGCCCTTAGCCATCGTCAACCTATCCCCAACCACCACCTACACCCCCTCTCCACCTCTGCACCCTTCCCTTGCCCTAAATCCTCCCCCCATCCATCTTATTTCCTGGCCCCAAACCACTAATCCGAAAATAGCCTATTTCTCCTCCTATCACCCACCTTTGAGCCCCTCCTCCTCATTTCTTTGCATGCAGCTCATGCTGCATGAGCAGGATGAGCTGCTGCATTTCTTGATTTAGTTGGATAATAATTTTAAGGTATAATAATATTTTAATTCAAGTATTTGATTAATAAAGTGTTATACTTTAATTTTTCTTATTTCTAATATAATAAATCTTGATATTATTTGTAGGTATTATTTTTGATAATCAAAGCTTGAATCTTTAACCGGAATACCAGTAAGGTTCGTTTTTGTGGGAATTAAGGTAACCATTAAATCCCATTTAAACGCATGGATTAACGTATGTTAGCACATTAAGATTTTTAATATGTTATTATGCTTAATATTTGTTATTTAATACATATATGTAGTTTCTTGTGATGTTTGATAAAAAGGAATCATGTTAGGTTATATGTTATGTATGGAAATATTGTTTAAGGTAAGAGTTTGGTTGTTAATAAAAATGTTAAGTATTATCCATGTTGTATTATGCTATTGTGATCCTTAATGCATGGTTAATATTTTTGTGATCCCTAGGGGTATTTTAGTAACATATCTTGTGTAGGAATGTGGCCTAATATGTGTGGGTGCTAAAAGTATTAAATTAAATATAATATTTATGGATGAGGTATTAATATTGATATTTTATGTAGCGATGATAATTTAATATAAGTGGTGTAATAAGGGAAAAATGGTAATTTGTAATTAAAAGGAGAATTATGGTAATTTTGGAGGCAAGGGTAAATTGGCAATTATGGTAATATTAGAAGTAAAAAGGGTAAAGTGGTAAACTGTAAATGAAAAGGGGTAAATTGGTAATTTCGAAAGTAAGGGGGTAAAATGGTAATTTATAAGTGAAAAGGGCAAAATGGTAATTTATAAATGAAAAGGGTAAGGTGGTAATTTGTAAATGAAAAAATGGGTAAATTGGCAATTTTGGAAGTAAGGGGGTAAAATGGTAATTTTGAAAGTAAAGGGACAAAATGGTAATTTGTGAATAAAGGGTAAAATAGTAATTAAAGGGTAAAATAGTAATTTTATAATTAAAGGGAAAATGGTAATTTTGTGAATGAAAGGGTAAAATAGTAATTTTGTAGTTAAAGGGCAAAATGCTCATTTCATAATTAAAGGTCAAAATGGTAATTTTATAATTAAAGGGCAAAATGGTAATTTTGTAATTAAAGGGGCAAAATGGTAAATTTGTGAATGAAAGGGTGTTATGTAGGGATGGCAATGGGTCCAGGACCCGGCCCAGACCCGGCGGACCCGACCGGTTAATACAGGGTCTGGATCTGTAATTTTTAGACCCGGCGGGTCTGGATCGGATCTGGGTCTGGACCTAAATAAACGGGTCTGGATCTGGATCCTATTATTTTAGACCCAGACCCGGCCCAGACCCGTTTTTTTTTTAATATATATATATATATATTTACAAAATCCATTATTAAACCCTAATGTCACTAGTCACTACTCTTCTCTTACTGATTCAACGGCTCGTCGACGCCCAACCCAAGTCCTAACTCCCAACAGTCGCGCTCGCGCAGCCGGCGGCCGGCCGAAGTTCGACAGTCGACACTTTTGAGTGTCACGCTCACGCGGCTCAGTGCTCAGTGCTCACGCGAAGAAGTAAGAACGGAAGATCCGAAGAAGAGACTCAAAAGAGTCTGTTGATCTTCTCTGTTCTGTTCCGTGCTCAAGCTCAACAGTGGACGGTCGAGGACGATACCAGTCACGCCTCTTTTGACCCGTCTTCTTCTTCTTGTTCCACCGAATTTTTCCACATCGATGAAAACTTGAATCAAGAACGACAAGAAGAAGGTAAGTCTCGGCAGTCGGCCCGCCCTCATTTTCCTCTTGTTTTTTAATGGAAGATGATTGGTCGGATTTCTTAGTGGAATATTGGGCGTTGGTGTTCTTGATTATTTGATGCTGCTTTTTCAATATGCACTCCCGCAATTGGAAAATATTGAAAATTGCCCCCTCCTTGATATGTGATTCTGGTTAGAATGTTTATAATTCTGCGTTGTCTCTTTTTCGTGTTTCCTATGGTCGATTTGTCTTTCATTCATTTACTTTTCGAAGCTCAACAATCATCTTCCATTTCAGTTTCCATTGCACGGTTTGCACCAAGGACGAGTCTCCAATTCCAATTAATATATTTTTTAGACATAAAATGTCTGGACCCGTTAAGGACCCGTTTAGGACCCGATTACCCGCTGGACCCGTCGGGTCTGGGTCTGGGTCTGAAATTTTGAGACCCGTTGGATCTGGACCGGGTCTGGATCTTCTAAAATAAACGGGTCTGGGTCTGGATCTCGATGGACCCGATCCAGACCCGACCCATTGCCATCTCTAGTTATGATAAATTTTGGAAGTTAAGGGGTAAAATGGTGAATTTAAAAGTAAAAGGGTAAAATGGTAATTTTGTAAATAGAATGGGTAAAGTGGAGATTGGAAAGGAGTAACTTGGTAATTATGATAATAGATAAGGTTAATTTGGTAATTTAAATAACTAAAGGGTAATTTGGTAAATTTGATAATGGAGAAGGGTAGTTTGGTAATTATGATCATATAAAAGGGTAATTTGGTAATTTAACCAACTATAGGGAAATTTGGTAATTTTGATAATGGAGAAGGGTAGTTTGGTAATTATGATAATAGAGAATGGTAATTTGGTAATTAACCAAATAAAGGGATAATTGGTAATTAGGATAATGAGGAAGGGTAATTTGGTAATTTGACCAACTCAAGGGTAATTTATTAATTATAATAAAGGAAAAAGAGCAAAGTGGTAATCTAACCAACCAAATGGAAAATATATTAAGTGTGGCAGTTATGAAGGAAGATTAGCGACCTAATAAGTATGGGAGATAACTTGGTAACCTAAATTGAGTAAGGGGTAACTTGGTAATTATGTAACAAGGAGGGTAATATGGTAATTTGTCAAGTAAGGAAGGGACGACTTAGCAATTATATAAGTAAGGGGTAAATGAGTAATTTGTATTTAACATGTCGTTGTGATTGTGGAATTTCGTAATATAACATTGAATAGCAAGATAAGAGTATTTAATAATTAGTAAGTACCACGAGAAATCCTAATTCGAAATTAGATGAGTTTAGGATGGCCTTAATGATTCTTCTATGTTACCTTGGATAACCATTTGAATAAGAAATATCTAGTGATATCCAAACGATTGAAAGTGAATAATTATCTAATTATTGTGTTTTTGTGATCACCTTAATTAAGACACTAATACTTAAAGTGAAAGACCTCGAGATCGGGAATGGTGGCTGATTAGGAGTCGCTACCTTAAAGACGTGGTTTAGCCCACTGTTATTCTGGTTTTTGCTAGTGTGCCTTTGTGCCCCAACCAAGCCCTATATCTTACTCTATCTAGCTCTACGGACGTAGTTAGGGGGTATGCATACTTATGGATTAGGTGTCCTTGTCGGTAGGGTACTAAGTTAGCTTTATGCACCAGTATGACCAGGGTACCTTTGCATCCCTGGGTTGATAGTTGAAGGGTACTGAGTAGCTTTTATGCACCAGTACGACCGGTGTACCTCTGTGTCCTGGGATCTTGATCTCCCTATCAAGGCAAATAAATGGAATTGTTGTGCTGATTAAAAGGGGAAAACACTAATCGTGGAAGTGAAAGATTAATGAGCCGGGCCTAGTTGAATTATATTATGAGTACCAATCCACCAGATATAATAGTGGCCCAAGAGGTTTTGCCCTGGATGATGTTTATGAGTACCGATCCACCAGATGTAATATTGGCCCAGGCGCGTGTTGCCCTGGATGATGTATTTTTGTATTCCGATCCACCGGTCATAATAGTGGGGGTCTCGAGCTCAATAAATTAGATTTGGGTGTGAATAAATTATGAAAAAATACTAATCACTTACAGTAGAGCACCATGTGAGTCGAGGCCAGACCGGTCCACCGGCGAATAATAGTGACCAGGAGTGTTTTGCCTTGCATGACCTATCCACCCACGAATAATAGTGGGGTTCCCGCACTCACACTGATATTTATAATCAAATATGATTGATAAGGATGGACTAAGGGCTTAAGGCCCAGAAGTATCGATTGTTCTCTATGGCCTATTAATATCTGATTGATTTGTTAAGTATGTGGATGTATAAATGTAGATATTAAGTATTTACCTTTCATTATATATGTATGTAGTATCATGTGTTGCATTGTCAGCTTTCTATTAAGTGTGATTTAAAGGATTACTCAGTACCGTAGTATTGAAGGGTTCCATTCGTGGGGCCATTGCCTATTCAATGGGCAGTGTCCCTTGCAGGTCATTTTTAGGTGCTATTCAAGTGGGCTATCAGAAAAGAGCATAAGGAACTATCCGGAACTGTTAGGGTTTAACTCTATCTCCTTTAAATCCACAGCTTAAATGTATTCGTTGTCTTGTAACCATCACTGGTGGACTGTATTTTTGTAAAAGGTTACGTGCCCTACTCTGATTTAATCATTGGTTTGAGTTTCTCCTAAGTTGTATTTTTCTCTTTTAGCCTTAACACTTGTACTAGAATGGTATGAGTGAACCAATCTGGTACTAAATATGGCGGTAATATTTCTAAAATTCATAGTTTTATTATTTCACTTCCGCCAATTCTTTTTAATAAAATGAAAATTTTCAGTAGTGAATTTTGTGGGTGTTACAATATATCACTGCTGAAGAAAATGAAGATTTGGAGGGACAAAAATCGGAATGTCGACAAAGGATCTCGGTGTTTGATAGATTTGATCACTAGAGTAAGACAAGGCCTTCTATGCTCTCTCGAATAGGAGGAAAAGCCTTGCAGGAGGAAAGACCAACTCAGAAGAAATCATCTGTGTTCTCGCGCCTTGGAGTCATCAATCATGATAATAAGATTTGGAAGAGGAAATTGGAAGATTCATTGATTCTGGATGAACAAAGGAACAAAATGAAGAGTCTCATACCATCACAAATGAGGCGCTATGCCAAGTTACAAATTAGTACGGAGGGAGCCCTTAGAATCAAGAAGTATATCGCTATCGTCACTAGGAAAAAGCAATAAGAGAAGAAGAATTCCACATCAAAACAATTAATAGCTTCCGCCAACCACATAACCATTGAAGATGACTCAAGTCAAGAGATGGTAGAACAGGAAGCACCCCCAGAGCTTGAAGATGGGAGGCAAGCTACTGTGGACAAATTAAAGGAAGTCAATTTGAGTACTATGGAGGAGCCTAGGGTAACCTTCGTCAATGCTCTACTGAAACCTGATGAGAAAAAGAAATATATTCAGTTACTTGAGGAATATAAGGATGTCTTTGCTTGGACATACAACGAGATGCCCGTACTTCACCCAAAGGTAGCAGTGCATGAACTTGACATCAAGCCTTAGTGGAGACATAGACCAATGAAACAACCATTGCGTTGTTTTCGCCCAGAGCTCATTCCAGAGATAGAGAAGGAAGTGAATAGCCAAATTGAGTTAGGGTTCATTCGAGAAGTTAAGTAACCTTCATGGATCGCAAATATAGTCCCTATCAGAAAGAAAAATGGGAAGCTTTGCCTTTGCGTAGACTTTACAGAATTAATGGTGGATTCCATGACAGGACATGAAGCATTTTCATTCATGGATGGTTATAGTCGTTATCATCAAATTCTCATGGCTCCTAAGGATGAAGAATGCACAGATTTTCACACTCCAAAAGGAATATTTTGCTATCAAGTCATGCCTTTCGGATTGAAGAATGCAGGGGCCACCTACCAAAGGGCTATGTAGAAGATCTTTGATGACATGTTGCATAAGGTTGTAGAATGTTATGTCGATGATTTGGTAGTCAAGTCAAGACAAAGAGACAATCACATCCAAGATCTCAAGACAATGTTTGATCGACTGAGAGAGTATCAGCTCAAGATGAGTCCATTAAAGTGCGCATTCAGTGTTACATCTGGAAAATTCTTAGGTTTTGTTGTCCGACATAGAGGCATCGAAATTGATCGGTCAAAGATTGATGCAATCCAGAAGATGCTGAGACCAACAAACCTTAACGAACTCTGAAGCCTATAGGGCTGACTGGCTTATATATGAAGATTCATCTCAAACTTAGCAGGGCACTCTCAACTATTTAGCCATCTCATGAAAAAGGGAGAGCCTATTGAATGGGATAAAGCTTGCAATAATGCTTTTGTAGGTATAAAGAGGTACCTCCTCAATCCACCCGTCCTAGCAGAACCTCTACCAGGCAAACCACTCTTGCTTTATGTGGCAGCGCAATAACGTTTATTGAGGGTATTGTGTGCATAGGAAAATGAAAAGGGGAAGGAACAAGCACTCTATTATTTGAGTCGCACTCTCATTGGGGCAGAAATCAACTACACCCCAATTGAGAAGGCATGTCTAGCCATGGTTTTCGCCATACAAAAACTAAAACATTAAATGCAAGCGCATACGATGCATCTGATATCACGTGCTATCTAGGTTTGTGTTAATAGGACGACTAGCAAAATGGGCTCTGGTGATCAATCAATATGACAGTGTCTTCATTCCCCAAAAGGCGATCAAGGGACAAGCATCGGCAGACTTCTTAGCCGATCACCCAATTCCAGCTAAGTGGGAGTTATCAAATGAGCTATCGAATGAGGAGTCATTGGTCATTGAGGTCCTCCCTCCATGGGAAATGTACTTTGATGGTGTTGCACAAAGAGACGGCGCTAGAGCTGGAGTGGTGTTTGTGTCCCCTCAAAGGCATGTGCTTGCATATTCATTTGTGCTCACAGAGTTATGCTCTAATAACATGGCGGAATATCAAGCAATGATCATGGGGCTCGAGATGGCATTGGAGATGGAAATCAAGGATCTAAATGTCTATGGAGACTCGAATCTAGTAATAAGGCATCTCCTAGAGGAGTATGATGTGAAGAAAGAGGATTTAATTCCTTAACACAAGTACGCTACACATCTACTTGAAAATTTTCATGAAGTGAAGCTGGAACACATAGGAAGAGGATCAAACAAGATTGCTGATGCACTTGCAAACTTGGTAGCAACAATAGCATTAGGGGTTGAAGAAACAACAACAGTGCCAGTATGCAGTCAGTGGGATGTACCATCTATCCATGACGAGGAGGAGGAGGTATCAAACTTAGTCTCTATCTATGAGGTGGACCTCGAAGACTGGAAACAACTACTTATTGACTATTTGGAATATGACATGTTACCAGATGATCCTCAACATCAAATGGAGATTCGAAGAAGAGCGGTGCGCTTCTACTTTCATAATAACATACTTTACTATTTTAATGCCAATGGAATTCTACTTCGATGCTTGGGAGAAAGATAAGAAAAGGAAGTCATAGAGGAAGCTCATGCAGGGGTTTGCAGAGCTCATCAATCTGGGCCTAAGCTACATGATAGAATTAAGCGTCTCGGTTATTATTGGCCGACAATGGTACAAGATTGTATGGATTATGCAAAGAGGTGCAAGCCATGCTAGTTTCATGCAAATTTCATTCATCAACCACCAGAGCCATTACATCCTACAGTAGCATCATGGCCATTCAAAGCATGCGGTCTTGACGTTGTTGGTCCGTTCACACCAAAATCTTCAAGTGGAAAAGCATACATCTTAGCTGCGACATATTACTTTTCCAAGTGGGCTGAAGCTATGGCTCTAAAAGAAGTGAAGAAGTAGAATGTGGTTGACTTCATCCGAGCTCACATCATCTATCGATTTGGAATTCCTAGGTACATCTTGACAAATAATGGAAAGCCCTTTTGTCAATCAGCTGGTAACCAAGTTATGCCATAAATTTGAATTCACACATAGGACATCTTCCATGTACTCTCCTCAAGCAAATGGTCAAGCGGAAGCTTTCAACAAAACATTGTGTACCCTCCTCAAGAAGGTAGTGTAAAAAAAAGCAAGATTGGCATAATAGAATGGGAGAAGCATTATGGGCATATCGGACAACTCGACGAAACTCCACTCAAGCCACTCCATATTTCTTGGTCTATGGAGTTGAAGCGGTGCACCCGATCGAGATTTAGATTCCATCACTCTGGATTACTATTTAGGAAGGACTGACGGAGGATCAAAATGCTCAAATTCGCCTTGCTGAGTTAGAAGCACTTGATGAAAGAAGATTGTAAGCGCAACAAAACCTCGAGTGCCAACAAGCCCGCATGACTAGAGCTTTCAACAAGTGGGTGACATGGTACTCGCAATCCGAAGACCCATCATTCTTAGCCACCGCACAGGTGGAAAGTTTGCTGTAAAATGGGATGGCCCATATGTTGTCGAAGAAGTCTACACCAACTGCGCTTACAAGATAGTAGCTGGCGATGGATTAAAAGTTGGCCCCATCAACGACAAGTTCCTCAAATGTTACTACCCATAGAACTCTTCACAGTTATACTCCTGGCCCGCAAGAGTATAAACTGCGAACAGTAAAATTATAAAATAAATATCTCCATTGTAATACTCCTGGCCCGCAAGAGTATAAACTGTGGACGACAAGTAAAAAAAAGAGAAAGAAAGAAAGCCGAAAGCCGAACCCGTTTTGAAAGTTGTTAACCGTTGATGAAGAAAGATAGTGGAACGGGGTTCGATAGCTAGAAAAATAGTTGAAAGCCAAACCCGATTCAAAAGATGCTAACCGTTGATGAAGAAAGACAACGGAACGGGGTTCGACGACTAGAAAAATAGCTAAAAGCTTAACCCAGTTCGAAAGTTGTTAACTGTTGATGAAGAAAGACAGCGGAATGGGGTTTGATAGGTGGAAAAAGAGCTAAAAGCCGAACCTGGTTCGAAAGTTGTTAACTGTTGATGAAGAAAGACAGCGGAACGGGGTTCGATAGCTGAAAAAACAACCAAAAGTTGAACCCGGTTTGAAAGTTGTTGACCGTTGATGAAGAAAGAAAAGCGGTTGAATGGGGTTCGACAAATGAAAAAAAAACAACCAAAAACTGAACCCGGTTCAAAAGATGCTGGTCATTGATGAAGAAAATCAGTGGAACCGGGTTCGATAGCTATAAAAACAACCGAAATCCGAATCCGGTTCAAAAGATGCAGATCGTTGACGAAGAAAGGCGGTTGAACGGGGTTCTATAGCTGATGAGTAGTCTGAAACCGAACCCAGTTCGTAGGCTGAAGGCAATCAAATCCGGTTCGAAAGCTGTTGACCCTTGACGAAGTATCACACAAATTTTGTTGATATTGGATGTCATCATTTGGGGGCATCATTACGAACTATCGACACCATAATAGGAGCAACACCATATATATATATGTGTGTATGTGTGTGTGTGTGCGTGTACCTCAAGTGCAGCCGGAATGCTAATCTCGACAAAAAAAAAAGAACTCTGACGGTTTGAGAAAACTCCTTGTGACCGATTTGAAATTGCATAATGACCGGAAAAAAAAACTACCTGTGATCAAGTATCTTCCACGAGAGGAAGAAGACAGGTCCAAGCATCTGCAAAGATCAATTACTATTAATTTGTAAATACCCGATAGTTGAAATAAATAAATAAATAATATATATATATATATATATATATATATATATATATATATATATATATATATATATATATATATGAATCTTGTCATAGCAAAGGTACAAGAGGCAGGCTTGCGAGTGAAGAAGCTTTATACTAAAAATATGTATATATGTATGTATACTAAAAAAAGAGAGAAGCTTTATAAGTGAAGAAATAAATTAGCGAGGAGTCATGCAGAAAAGAATTACCTAAGGTATGTTGATGATGAAGCAAAGCAAGAGACCTCCAAATATAAATTGAGAATTCTTCGGTCTTCTTGATGGGACGAGATTAATTTCGATTGCCAAGTTATTATGTTTACCTGGGCGACTAACACTTCACGTATTTAAACTCGGATCATTCGTTTGTAAATCGTTAGGGATAGAGTTGTCGGTTAAAAGATAAACTTTTGTGATAAGATTTAAGGCACAAAATTCCTAAAAGATAGTAATTCAGTTGGAAAAATATCTTTTGTAGAAATCTCTGGATATCTTTCACCATCAAGATATTAGCCGTGGACAAGATATTTTTTTTATAAATCATAAAAAAAAGAGTATTCAAGTTGATCTTTTAGATAAATTACAACCAAGTACTACAAGTCACAGTCGAATGGTCTGTTAAATGTACCAAGCCAGTGACTTGTAGTGGGGGCATTTGTTGACACAAAAAAAATATAACAACAAGAAAAATAATATTTGACTGTTATATGGTCAATCAACCTAAATTAGGGAAAATTAAATATTCCTATAATTATTTAGGATTTATGTGTTAAACTAAAATATTTTAATTGTTTACGTCCCGTTCGTATTTTATTAAATTGGGCTAAAATATTTCAATTGGGCTTAGTTTAATTAAATATGGGCATAATTTATTTTACAACGGGTCATGAGTCTATAAAATTAAGCTAAACGAATCATGACTTTTAAGTCTACAACGCGAGACGGGCCCAAACCTGAAAGCCAAGGAGGCAGTTTTCTCTATAAATAGAGGGCTTCCCTCCTCATTGTGGACATACTGAAGTCCCGAGATCAAGAGCTTATAGAGAGAGCGCTCTCAAGCACTCTGAAGCTAAAGATCGAGGAATCGAAGAACGAAGATCCAAAGATTAAAGAAGTAAGATCCAAGGATTAAAGAACAAAGAACGAAGATCGAAGAATGAAGCGTTCAAGATCATCAAAGTAAAAAACATTGAAGCGTTGCAATTTCAACATCATTGAACCTGTTCGAAGGGATCAAGCACCACCAAATCGTGCCCTCTTTAGCTAAATTAAATTTTCATCAACAGGTTTGGATCAAGCTCATTAAACTCAAGACGAGCCCCGAACAAGTTGAGCCCAAAATTCAACATCGCGAATCACAATGCCATCAGTTGTCTAGGAGATTGAATCAGAGGATATTTGATCTTGTACCTGATTTATACAAAGACTGTACTGACATTCGATCCGATAATTAATAATCAATAAAAGTATATTTTGTTCTTTAATTTTCTTTTTGCAGAAATTTGTCGTTAACAACATGCTTTTACATAATTTCTAACATCGATAGAGATGCTAATAAAGAAATCAATATGATTGTTTCCTAATTTAGGCCTCTTTGAATACCTTTCAAAAATCAAAACATGTACTTAGCAAAAATATGCTTTATCATGTTAAAATATTAATCAAAGTAAGGAAAGTAGCAAGGATAAAAAGAAAAGTTTCCTTTGGAAAAGAATATGAATAAAGAAGAGGAAACTATGAATTTATTCATAAACACATAAAGGGTAACCCTTCATTGCTTGTTTGAAAATAAAGAGGGATTAGATTGAAGGATTATAGAATCACAAAGGAAGTAAATGAAGAAGCAAAATAAAGATAAAAAAAAGGTAAGGAGACTCGACACTAACAAGAACTATACAAAAGGACAAGCTTCAATGTGTATAACTTCTATGATAACAAGAGAAAGAAAGTTTTTTTTCTCATTAAGGCAACAAAAAAAAAGTTTCATATGGACAAAGGTTGTCAACCGCTAAAAGAAAGGAAGAGGAGGTTTGTCTTGCATAAGGCGATGTAAGTGGTACGATGTGTGTTAGAAGGGTGGATGGTGAAAGCAAAACATGTAGAAGAAGAGAAAATGATGGAGGATAAGGGATGGGAAAAAGGAAGAAATAAGTAGGTCAATTATTCAAGCTGCTACAGCTTGAGTGTAGGGTTTAGGAAGAGAGAAAAAAGAACTTGGCTTTACTAGGTAGGACATTTTAATAAAATGTAATTTTTAGTCAAATATTAGATAAATATTTAAATTAATACTCCAAAAATTATAAAACTAATCCTATAATATTCAAAATTAATGTTTAATGAAAATATTATAATTATAAGTTTGCATAAATCAAAAATTTCAGACAAACTAATTCATTGCTCCTGTTAAGTTAATAATCAATGGACTACTTTTGTAAACTTCAATCTATAACTATTTTTTTACTTCACTTGCACAGTAATTTACCATGTAATGTATGTGTGTGCGTGTACGCACGAGTAGGTTTATAATTTAAGGAAAATTAATTTTTATGTGAAGAATATAACAGGATAATTTAATATTTTAAAAAAAGCGGTATTACAACTACCTTTTTAATTTGTGTCAAAAAATAAAATGCGGCTTATTCAAAAAGAGAGAGCGAATTCTATAAACATTCATTATCAACAATGAAATGGTGTTGAAAGCAGACGGCATTTTAGTATTACAGTCATCGGCATCAACGATGAAATGGTGCTCATAAGAGTAACAAAAAAAGATCCAGGTTTCGCTACTATATAGACAACAGCAATGTTGCTAAATACCACCTGGCAAAACTGGCAATTGACTTTAATGACACTCGACTTTCTATAGTTATGTAAAAAAGGGAAAAAATATGAAAATCAGCTGTCTTCATCCCACTTGCTCTTGGGTATTTCCCCAGAGTCCGCTATAGTAACTTTCTTCCTAGGCCTACCACTGTAAGTTCCAGCTCCACCTTCAATGGCAAATACAGTATCCATACCTCGTATGACCTTCCCAAAGGCAACATGCTCGCCATCCAACCTACAAAATTTCCACAATTTACCAGATCAGGAAAGTAAATACTAAACATGTATTGCTGGCATACTCCAGGGATTAGAGCATCCATCTCTTGCCAAAATAAATGATCAATTCTGCTTGGAAGGTGGTTTGTGAAATGGCTGAGTTAATATAAACTGAATAAAAATTTGCATAACCAAGAGCTACTCATCAGGTGTGCAAGGCCGTTTCCTCCAAAATTTGTCTCAGATTCAAGCTGGCAACAAAACAAGTGTGACAAAGTTCCACCATACTTTACCCTCCTCGAAATGCACGTGCCTAAACTTTCCTTTCTCAGGCTCATTGGCACTGAGTTTCTAAAGTTACATAGTATATTGTGCAACAGCTATAGATCAAACCTATAGTTACCCGCCCAAACTAATAAGTCCAGGAATAAAATGAAAGCTCATCCAAGTAGAGCCTTCGTTTTGGGAAGGGAGGGATCTTTGTAGCACAAAAAAGCTGGAGGTTACTCTTTCATTGATCTCTCTTGAACCATCAAACAGATGTAAAACAGAATTATGACAGTGGGCAAAAGTCGAGAGCAAACAAAGATCAACATAATGTTTTCACATGCAGACTACTGAACGAGGATAAAATATGCCCACAGCAATAAGGATAAAAAGTAATTGGGTCACGAGGAATTTAGTTCAAATATGCCTACTGCTATAAGGATAAAAAATTACTGAGTTACAAGGAATATCGTGAACTATTATCCCAACTCATGGAATATAACGGAACATCTTCGTTGATAGAACTAGTTAAATCTGTTCACAGAATATTATGCAGCACCTTTGTTGAAAGTAGGATTGATAAAACTCTTTTCCAATACTGCATAAAATCAGGACAACCCTGTTTTCCAGCATATACTCGCTTGTAGAAATGACCACATACAGAAAACAAAATGCTGGATGGGTAGTTATATTCTCGATTATCATGCAGTTTTATGCAACGACTTACCAGCTTGTCTTCACTGTGGTGATGAAAAATTGTGAAGTATTAGAATCAGGTCCCGAATTAGCCATTGAAACAACTCCTGCAGTATAAACATATATCAGAAGAGAACAATTGCTTCAACAAAATATGAATTAAAGTTCTAAAGTTCAATTAGTATGTATTGAACACAAAGAACTAGTCGGACAGAAAAGATTAGACCTGCATGACTATGTTTCATCTTGAAATTTTCATCTTGAAAGGCACCACCATAAATAGACTCGCCACCCTTCCCATTACCATGAACAATATCACCGCCTTGAATCATGAACCCTGGTATTATACGATGAAATGGTGTTTTCTTATAATGACGAGGCTTTCCACTGGCACCTGTACCCTTCTCCCCTGCTCATAATGAAGAGCACAACAATAAGGGAACATGAACACATTATATCATTACACGGATTATCAACAAGAATATGAAAAAGACAGTACCTGTACACAATGCCCTGAAATTTTCTGTTAAAAAAGGAGAGAGAAAGACATAGTTAGCAACATTGGCCAAAAATAAATAATAATAAATTTATTAATAAGCAATTACCAGCATAACCAAATTCATAAAAGCAGAATAAGAATGGTCCAAACTTGTACATCTACAAATATCCAAGAGGGGTGAGGGGTGCAAAACTAATCAATCATTTGCACGGTGAAGTATAATCAGAAACATAGAATAGGGCATCCAGTTAAAAAACAAATCAATATCAACATAAAAATGTAGCCAAAGAAAATGAAATATTCACCAGCAGTTTTTGGAACAACCGTGCCAAACAACCCAATTATGATTCTGCCTGTTGCAATTCAAATGACAGTTAGGCTCAGAAGTTCAAACAGAAGCATTTAAAAAAAAAGTACACCTTGTTCGGAGCTACTTTTAAAAAGCAGTTATCCAAAATAACTACTCCTGTTTGGTACTACTTACAAAAAGTGATTGCATAATATGATCACTTTTTTTAGAAACATTTTACTTTAAAAAGTTTCCAAAAAAAAAAGTGATTATATAAGACAATCATTTTTTGTAAGTACCAAAAAAAGCCAATGTGTGATTGTCACAAAAGATAACTGGGCGGTAATATTTTCTATGGAAAACTGCTGGACTCTAAACAAATTGCATATACTTGCCCAGTCGCTGGTTATCCATGTCCACATCTAAGAATACCCGATGAGTAATTACAGGCTCTTCCTCAGCCATTTCTGCCACCTAAACAAAATAGCATACTTGAGTCATTCACTCTGTTTAAGATATTTCAATTGTCATAGGCAGCTCATATTAAAATACCAGGAGGATGCACTCTGGACCCAACAGAGTACAAAAACAGATGCGGACTATGTTTCAATGTGTCAATTATACTAAGCGTCCAATCAAAAGAATTCATAAGCTTTAATAAAGAGGTAACATGGATAAGAAGGGGATATGGAGGTTATTATGAAAGTTTAATGAAGGCATGTACATGGCACATGAAGGTGGCATTGGGAGCATCATTAGGTCAGACCTAATTAGGATTTATTAGTTATTATTCAATTGTTACTCAAAGATTATAACCTTTTTTAGGAGACTAGTTAAGATAAGATAGATTTCTATCTTTTAGAGCCTGTTTTATCTTTTTATTTCCTATTAGTGTGGCATGGATCTTATATGATTTAGTGTGTTTTTTCTTTTAGTTTTTAGTTTATCTTATGTGTGGAAGACTCAATTTGAGAGGGTGGGAATTATGCTACATAAACCCTAAGTAATCACGTTGGATACTATAATTGAGTTGAATTAAATCCAGTTGAATTTTTATTAAACCCTATGTGAGTTCTCCCCTATTTTTGTCAATTATGTGTTAGTATAAAATAAAAAAACCCATTATACTTTTTTATGTGTGGGCTGATATAGAGTACTATCCCAAAACAATACAATCAAACCCATCATATAATCACAACCACACAAAATAACAATCACCACTGTCATTTTCAACCTTTAAAACCCTAACCCTAACTGATTATACCTTCGTTAACATCCTCATTAATCTCATTTTTCCTCCATTAATCCAGACCTTAGCCACGCTATTAATATCCCCCTTTAACCCCCATACCAATCGCCACCCATCATTTATACCAAACCGAACCCAAAACCTTAAAACCCTAAGTCATACCTCATGTTTTTTTATCATCTTCTTTCACTTTGTTTGAATCATTTTTTTTGAGATTCATCCTAAAATCTTTTATTTGGTATTGTGTGCTTCCAACATGCATCAAAAATAACATGCTACCAATTAGAAATAACCATCTAACATATATCCACATAATGATTGGCTAGACTATGCTGTAATCTATAGATAGAAGCACTGGATATCATCTACAGGACAACAATGCTGATAATTTGATGTTGTGATACCTATTTTGTTCTTGCACTTGCAGAAACCCTTCTAGATAAAGAAACAACGAACCCAGATCCTACAGGTTCAAGAACTATGCCAAGAATTAATCAAATCAAGGAAAAAAACACAAATACCAAACTTATGTATTTTATTATTATCCTCTCAAGCAACAAAAAATCAAAAACATGGCAAGATTATCAAGAATAAGCCTCTTGAGATAATGGTAACAGCTTGTACTTTTTGTTATCTTTGCAAACCACATACTCATTAAGGACACCATTATGAATCACACACCTATCGAATTACCATGTTCTTCCAAGTAGCATATAGCATGCATTCATTGGCAACACATCACAAAAAACACCATCCACATAGTTATCAATTTTCAATGATTCAAGCACTTGCTTTTTCACCATCACTCCTGTCCTTTCGAAGCCATTAAAGCGTGTAAGGATTAGAATGATTTATAGTGGACATTTACAACTTATTCACCATGTCTTCACTAGCCACATTAGTGCATGACCCACTATTAATAATCATCGTGTATATGTTATTGCTAATTTTGCAGTCAGTCTTCAAAATCTTTCCTTTCTAGGAATCCTTATCTTTCTTCGAAGTTATTTATGCAATCTTGGAGTTCTTGAAAGTGTTCGTCATATTTTACACACTTTCGTGAAGATATGATAAAGATTATGTGATTTTCTTAGAAGATAAAGTTCATAAATTGTTTAAAGTGTTGTAATGAACCTAGTTTGTTATTTTATGTAACTAAGGTTTGTTGTTTCATGTAATATGAACCAAGATTAAAGTTAGTTATATTTTAATATTCACGAATGAATAGTGTCATAAATAGTACACAACTTGTTATTTGTTAAACACGTTAGTTAAGAGGTTGTTAAAGGATGGTGTTATATTTTAACTACCTAGAGGGTTTGTTAGGAGTTTATTAAGGTAGTTAGGATATTTATTAAACCTTGGAATTGCCTATAAAAGAAACAGCTTGTGAATAGTACAATGTATACTATGTGTTGACACTAATGAAAACCCAAGTTCTTTTAGTGAGTCCATAATTTTAATTATCTTTGTGAGATTGAGTTTATCTTTTTTAAGATTACTATACGTGTTCTTCAAATTTATTCCCCACTAGTGAGATTTACCATTCGTGTTTCTCATTAGGATCCTTTAAATATCTTCTATGTGAAGTATTCAAAGTTACATATCTTTACATATTCATACTACCACCGATATCACTATCCTTATACTAGCCTCAATTGCGTTTTATTTTCAATTCAATCCACCATATTTGAGTGTCTTCTTCATGATCCATATCACTTAGTCTTCAAAATCTTTTCACACTGACAACTTTGATCCTCTTGTTTCACTTGAAGGATTCTTTGAAAAACCATGCACACATGTCCTTCTCCATAAGCACTCTATACATCATCACTACTTGTTCCCTCCTCAATTCCCTCAATCTCCTCACAAGACTTTATGCTAGTAATCTCCCTTAAAGTCAAAGCATTTTGATTAATACTATCACTAGCAATGTGTACACTTAAACATTTGTCGCCCAACCTTCTCAGCCTCCTTAGTCTTTCGCTTCCCCATTCGGTCCTCTCCCCCTTTCTTTTCACCAATAGCTTTACAAGAGCTTCAACATTAGAAGAACTCGGTATTGACTATTTTGCCTCCTTTGATGTGTCTATGGTGCTTCTCAATTTTGATGGCTAACTTAACGAAGTCTTCAAAAGTATCATACATATAAAATTCCACCTACTCCCTTAGGTTCAAATTAAGACCTCCCAAAGATCTAGCATACCTTTACTCCATCCTCTCTTATACATCACAGACCAATTCTAGTCTTTGAAATTTCTGAACATACTCCTCAACGTCAAGAGAATCTTGCCTAAGTGTAGTCATCATAATAAAATTCTCTTGTTCATACTCCCTTGGAACAAAATTTCTCTTGAGATGTTTTTTTAATTTCTTTCATAATCTAATCTTCTCCTTACCTTCCCTCTCATGTGGTCTCTTCAAATTTTCACACCAAGTCCTAGCAAAATTTTCAAATTTCAAAGTATCTAACATGCACCTCTTTTCATCATCTAACTTCTTAGATTCAAAAATTGCTTTCATTGTTTGGTATCACTCCAAATAGGCTTCTTGATCCATATTCCCTTCAAAATCAGAAGATCAAAGTGTAAAACATCCCCCTCCTCATCATATGTCCTTCTAGAAACATAACACCTCGCCAATTGTTCTCCACACTCTCTTCGTCTCCATCTTCAATTTGGTTGTGATATGGTTGTTGGGTGTAATGTCCACTTGCATGAACTCCTCTTCCCATGTTTCTACCTCCTTGATTGCATGCTTCTACATGGTTTGAGAAGTTCTCTCGCATCTTAGATAGTTGTGCTTGATAAGCCTCATTTTGTTTGGTAATTTAAGCAGTCAATTGTTGAAGTTGTGGCAATAAAGCATCAAACTTTTCTTCCTTATCCACGATTGCTTGATTTTCGTGCCCAACAAGGCTCACTAATGTCAAACAATTCTTCCTCTTCAATTTTTTATGAAGATCTTGTTTGGAAGGTTCTTGATTGAATCTTGATGGAGACTTGATGAATTCTTCGTAGAATTGATTGAATTTGGATGAAAAACTTCAACTTGATGATACCCTACTTATGGTGTGTGATATGATGGGTGCAGCCTATGCTTTTGATACCACTTTGATGCATAAAGGAAAGATGCATACCTAAAGTAAACCAATTAAGAACAAGACTCAAGAAAATCAATCCAAGATGGATGAAGAACAACGATAAAAATGCAAGTTAGGATTCGGGTTTTAGGGTTATTGTGGGACGATTTTGGATGAATGATTGTGGCAATTGTATGGGGGGTTTAAGGATGGGGTTAATGGCAATATTAGGGTAGGACTAATGGAAGAAAAGTGTGGAGTAAGATGGCGATGATAGACATTGAAATAAACCTAAGTAAGGATTAGGGTTAGGGTTTCTGAGGTAGAAGATGATAATGGTATTTATTTTATGTGGATGTATACATATATTAGTATATGTATGGTTGTAACATGGATATGGTGATAGATTTGATTCTATGTTTTTAGAATAGAACTCTATATTAGTCCGCATAGAAAAAATATAAAGGGTTTCTCAATACAAGATACATATTTGTTGTTAAAATATGTGTATTTACAACTATAAGATGTATGTTTTTGACTAAAACTATAAGATATGTATTTCTCAAAATAATGTGTGCACTTATAACTATAAGATGTGTATTTGTTAATAAAACAATGTGTATTCAGAACTATAACATGTGTGTCTATAACAAATGTCTTCGTCTCCTTTTTTTTTTTAATAAATAAAATATATGTATTTATATTCAGAAGATGTACATGCTTATAAAGTTGAAGGTGTGGATTTTTTTATGAATAATGTGTATTCTTGACTAAAAATGTGTATTCTTAACAAAAAGATGTGTATTATCGATTAAATCTTTAAAATGTATATTCAAAACTATAAGATGTGCATTTGTTAATAAAAGATGAGTATTCGTAATTATAAGATGTGTATCTATAACAAATGTATCTGTCCCTTATTATTATAAATAAAAGATATATTTATATTCAAAAGATATATATTTTGGAAGATAATATATATATTTTCTTGAAAAAGATGTGCATTCCTGCTAGAGATTAAATATATTTATATCTGCAATGTGTATTTGGTTAGATAAGATGTGTATTTTTAAATAAAAAAAAATCTCAATAAATTTGCAAAAATATTACCTTGTCCGCCATATTTCTAGAGAGATGTGCATTGTGCTATGAAATATGTGTATTACCTATCCTTGCACTATGACATGTGCATTTTTTAAGTACATTCCATGCTCGTAGTAATGTGTTTTATGAACGAATGAAATTTATAAAATTGTCACCGCCCAAAGCAGAATGTTTCATCATACCGGTAGCAGAATGCAAATTGTGAAAAAATATCAGTGCAAGGATAGGTCTAAAATTGGAAAGTTTCTATAGTAAGCAGAATTCAAATTGATCAAATTAGTGGCACCGGAGGAGATCGTCATGCCGCCCCAAAAAAAAAAAGATATAGGAAAAAGAAAAAGAAAAGAAAAGAAAAGAAAAACGTTGAAGCTCCTTGTACCGTCAAGTAGGCATAACAGCGTTGATTCCCGAGCATAGTTCATCTCTGCCCCAACGAAATGGGACAAGTTTAGAGATTTCCGAAGCATAGATGGCTGTTTGGCAAGCTGCTGAGTCTAAGGCAGCAAGTGTATAATGTGCCACAAAGTAAGAAAAAATATCCCACAGTAAAACCATTTCAATCGCCACTTATTTACTATACATCAGAAACCAAATCATGATAAGCAATTATCGACTCATAACCTCATGAGCAATCGGAACTCGCAAGTCACAAATCAAACGTATAATAGATTTTCATCTAGATCACCGTTTCCCATAAATTTTACCAGAAAGAACCAAAATCTTGACAGCTTAGGGCTCATAAAATACAAATTAGATGAAGTTCTCTAGCTTACCAAACAAACAGCAAAACACTATGAAGAGAGAAGTGAGTGTGAGCATACCCGCTGAAGAACGGTAAAGGCATAGAAGATCAGGACTCCAGCAAAGAAGAAGATAGCGAGCCATCGAGGCTGAACAAAGAAGGAAATATCTCTACGCATTCTAATTTTCGCTACTGTAATCTTTCGAAAATCAGTGATCTCTTCTCCCTTGATCAATGAACACAATTCACACTCTCTCTGTCTCTCTCCTCAATTAAGCTTTCTCCGTCCTCTCTCTCTTAAGAAAATATAATACTTCTAACAGTCGCGTTCCTTCTCAGAGGATGTAAATGCAGGTTGCGTGTGAAACTAAACGATATTACAATTGCTCCTTCCTCTCGTTTCTTCCCGTCTTCCAGTTCTCCGATAGAGGAGCCGATAAGCCTCTGTACCCTGTAAGATATTACAGAGCAGAGTAGCGAGTCCGGTCCAATAGCAGGGACGGGACGGGAGAATTGGAGCAAAACATTATGAATCCGCCCCCGTCTTTGATTGTTTTAGGCCCGTTTTCTTCTCCTCAACTTTTAAATCGGAAACGAATTGGATTCGTGATTATCATGTAATATATAATTCTATTAATAGATATAAATATTATAAATAATAATAATTAATATTATCATTATAAATAATAATATAAAAAAGTAAAAAATTATTATTGATATTAATATAAATAATAATAAAGATAATAAAAATAATAATATTTATAATAATTGTTATAACTATTAACTATTATAATAATAACTACAGTCAGATCAGATAGGATCATATCCAATTATAAATTAAAAAAAATATGATCCTCTTAATTTTTTTAACTTATATTTTTATACTATTATTAAAAATCAACTAATATATTTGTATTAATTCTATTTGACTATGTTTATATCAACTTATGATTATAAAGTTACTAGATATTGCAAATATTGAATTTTACATATATGCGACAATATTTCTTTCCCATTCCACTAATTCAAATATCTGATTATTATATACAATAATTAACAAATTGATTGATCAAAACTCTAATTTTAAGCTAAACTTGCCATCTATTCTTTGAAATGCTAATAATCTAATTGGGAATTACAGCTTATAACACCTTATATTTTAATATGTGTTTTAGTTTGTGCTTTGTTATAAAAATATTATGGCTATATTGTTGGGTAAATTCAGTAGTGAAATAAAAATATTATCAAGTAATGTGCTTTGATATTTTAATGTGTGTGTTTTAGTTTGTTTATGCTTTGAAAATATTTTCTCATAACTAATGACACAAATAATAAAATTTAATCTTTTATAAATAAATAAAAATTAAGAGATTAAATCATTAGAAATGGCGATTAAGATCAAAATAATAATAGGCTCAACAAACCAAATAGAACTTAACGTATAAGATCATCCACAATGATGTTTCAAAATTTGTTTCCCGTCCCTTTCTCTAGTGCATAAACTATATTACATTAAAAGTTATTTCCTATTTTATTTTTATTCTTTTTAAATTTTATCATTTTATCTCCAATATAATAATAAAATAATAATCCCTATTAGTGTATATCCTACCAAATATATCTAACTTAATTATTTTTTAATTTTTATTATTCCTGTAATTACAATTTAAATTTTAAATTAAAAAATAACATTTATTTTCCTTTTGTAATATTGATAAATAATGAATCGTTAATAATTTTTATCAATTTTCAAAAATTAATATTTTAGCTTCAAATTTAATTATATTATTATTTTTTATTTTAAAATATATATTATTGTTAATATTAGAAAAAATGCGCAAAAACCTCTAAGTTTAGCTCTAATTTTTTTTATAAAAAAGAGATCATATAGCTCTAAATTTATGGCCTATTTTAGTGGCTAACACTATCTAACATTGAGTTTTTAGATGGAAGTTCATCTAGTATGTAATGGTATAAATCTAAGGTTACATGGTGCTTTTCACAACACTATAGATTATATTATATTAGATCTAAATTTTTAGTTGTTTGGAGCATTATTCCCTCGTATTGTTATTAATTATAGTTATAATTATAATTTAATTTAATTTGCTTTAAATTCTCCTTTTCATTTCTCTTTTTTCTACCCTGTGAGGAGCTTCTCTTGTTTTTAAGGAGCTCTACAATGCTTTGTAGCTCCATGCTTTTTGGTCGAGCTCCCTTTACTCCGTGTGATGTGAAAAGTTTGGAAAGCTCAAATTTATAGAGCGTCCTAATTTTCAATGAATATAGATGGTTGGACCTTTCAAGAAAAGTGTAACATCTTAAAATTTACTATTAAAAAATTTATTTTATAGAAAAATATATTAAGATGATTAGGTGTTGCCACCAAATTTGACATGAGTATGTCATACCATTCTAATATTGAATACAGGGTAAAACATTTACAAATTAAAATAATATAAGTAGAGAATGAGTGAAATATTTCAGAAATTTTAGGTGAGAGTTTGGAGATTAAACTCGGAATACAACATAAGTAAAATAAAAAAATAAAAAGGGATCTAATGGGACTAAGAGTTTAAAAAGTATTTCAAAAAAATAAACTAGCTACCAGACAATGCTAAATCTACGCCCACACCTTAATACTTAAAATCACTACTCCATAGGAATCATAAGTAGCAAAATCATCAAGGTAATCTTCAATAGCCTGTACATCAAATACTATGTCATATGCTCATAAGAATGAGTAACACCCATAAAAAGGATGGTCAAAACTTGTTTATTAAGTAAGGTGATAATACATTCATAAGAAAGGGCATACATAACATATGAGGTCACAAGGAAGAGTTAAACATACATGGTCCTAATAACATGAGATGGCTCAAGAGAGGAATCGAACTAGAGTTTTGTATTAGATATATTTATAATCCATTTAATTTACTACAATGAGTTTATGGAACCCACTATTCTCGTCTAATGGAATAGGCATGTACAGCTTTCAGGGAAGAATGCTCCCACTCACTATTCTCATCCGATAGAATAGACATATAAAAATCCCAAAGCAAAATGTTTCTAGCCACTATTCTCATACGGTGGAACAAAAAGATACAACTCCTATGGCAGAACGCTTCCAACCACCATTCTTCTCATTCGGTGGAAAGATACAACTTGGTCCTAAATCACGTGATATTTCACTTTAAATATTAATGTCTTATTAGACTATTATTTATCTTGATACTATCATGAAAACTTGTCATATATATGCAAGGCATATAAAATACAATTAGAAGATATTTGGGACCACTCCTTAAAGGGAAGAACCACAGCCCCCTACGAAATCATAATTCCACAAAGCAAGTGTAATGTTTTCCATAAGCCTCATCTAACCACCAAATTTAACACACCATCCTAAAATATAATTGTTAACACCATATCCAAAAATCAAATTCTAACTTTAACGTCTCATGTATGCAAAAATGAGTATGCCCCTGGGATTGCTATTCCCAAATTAGGTATTTTTCGCATTTTATCAAGCCTATGCTACTCATAATTAACCTAGGAATAACATAGTTAGCTCATTTTATTCCAATACCACTTTCAAAATACTAAAGTTCCATTCTTTATCTAAACTAACCAATATACCCCTATATGTTTTTTTTGGTAAGTAATGTATGGATTATATATATGATACCAAAAGGTAGAAATTGAGTACATCAAAAGTTCTCAAGACATCAATAGAGTGACATGTGATCAACCAAGGCTAACATATGATGGTATGATTTACATTCAATAAAACCAACATCCCGAGTGGCCAAATCCTTCAAAATGAGTTTCTTGATGTGAGTCTAGGGGAGGTTGGTATGCTGGAAAATTCTCCTATTGTGTTCCCCCCAAATATGGTAAACTGCTGCAGTAAATAAGGTTCGAAAGAAACTTGTTCGAACTCTTGGTCCTCTACCTGTCTTGTTTAGCTAGTGAGTGATGTCGTGCCATCTTGTGGATTTTTGGAGGCAACCAGTAGCTATAATTAAATTGGACCATAGAGTTTGGGAGTATGGGCAAGTAAAGAATAGGTGTTCAAGAGTTTCAACTTCATCATTGCAGAAGACACAATCTGTGTTTATATGAGGTTCGAATCGGATCATACGATTTTTGGTAAATAATCTGTCCTGAATCACCAACCAAAGAATAAATTGATGTCTTGGGATGGAGCATTTGTTCCAGACCATGTTATGCCAGGATACCTTACTATGATGGGGTCTTATAAGATGATACACACGAGATATGCAATATTTATTGTGATATGTGCATTGTGTCTTCCCCTACTCAGTAGTAAAGTGATTGAAAAAATAAGATCTGAGAGATAAAATCTTCTTAAAGATCCAAGAGGTTGTGGTAGGTGCTTGCATAGACCAACAGTTTTGGTCTTTAATATAATAAAAGTGTATTCATCGAATCCACAAGACTTCTTAAAAGATTGCTGCATTATTCCACCAGAAAAGATTGCTACTCAGTTTTGGTCTTAAAATATCTTCTTAAAGAATAAATTGATGTCTTGGGATGAATAATGTTCCAGAGATGCCTATTGCTGCATTATTCCACCAGAAAAGATTTAGTAAATCAAGCCCCCCTTCTTGTTGAGGATTGCAAACTGTGTCCCAAGCAACAAGATTTTTCCCTAAAGTTTCAGAACCAGTCCAAAGGAATGATCTGCATCTGGCATTTATCTCCTATAATACTTGATGGGGTAGAATGAAAAGGAGGCTCCAGTAAGATTGAGTTCCAAAGAGCACAGATTTTACCAACTGAAGGCGCCCTGCATATCTGAGTAACGGATTCTGCCAAAGTTTCAATCTGTTTGTGATTTTATCAAGTAAAGGACGATAATGTTGTTTTCTCAATGTTGTGCCAAGTAGGGGAACACCAAGGTATCTGATTGGTAGATGGCCCTCTGGGATGTGGTGAGTAGAATGTAGAGAGTGTATGCTATGATTGTTAACCCTGCCACCAAAGAAGATATTTCTCTTGAGATTATTGAGCTGTAGTCCAGAGTTTTTGGAAAAATGGTTGAAGGTCTCAATGAGGTTTAGGACAGAATTTGAATCACCTTTGCAAAATAGCAGTAGATCATCAGCAAACATTAATTCTATGAGCTTTATCTTCTTGCATTTAGGATGGGGTTTGAAGAGGGGATTATGCCACAACTGTAGGAGAGCTCTATGTAAATATTCCATGATAATGACAAAGAGATAAGGTGATAATGGATCTCTCTGTCATACCCCTATATGTTTTAAATGCCTCAAAATCCTCTTTTTAGGTAACTTGTGTCATACTCATCCTACCCTCTACCATATTAAACACAAAATAAATTATAAAATCCTTAACGATAATTATGCCATAATCATTCCCACAACATTCATAGAAAAGGACCAAAATATCAGTAAAATCATGAATTGCCTAATTATGTCACCATATCCTACAAGTTATAATATTATCAACTTCTCATCATCAACATATTTTATCACGATAATACTTAATCATATTTATAACCCACTTTCCCTAATCAATTTAAAACAACTAATTATACCAACATACTTAGGGTTACCAAGAAGGCTTATAATGAGCAATATCACATAATGCTCATAATTTGCATAACAATCATAATATGATACAACATGAACATGGAATAACATTAACAACATGATTTCAACAAATGTAAGTATGCTATCAAACATATCATACAATTAGCATGTAACATCAAAACCTTATTCTAAGAAATGTATCCTTACCCAATATCATCGATTTCTAAGTAAGCAAAGGACCCTAAGTTTTCTCCTCCAAGATTACTAGAAGATCACCTAAAACCAAAAAAAGGAAGTCACGCTAGATAGGGGTGTATAGTGTGAGGTTTTCACATTGGAAAGGGAATTACAATGTGAGGTGCTCATGTTGAAGGAGAGACATAATATGAGGTACCCATGTTAGTCAGGTTATGTTGTGTGAAGGTTGGGTGGTATTGGTGGTGGTGTTATGTGAAGAAGGTCGAAGATGAGTTGGAATGGGGGTGTTTGCATGAGCTTCTCACGCTACCAAAGGGGTGAAACATGATGTTCTTGTCGAGGATGGTGGTGCGAAATGAGGTGGCTACACTGGATGAATCTCGATGCAACAAAATTGGAGGAACTACAGAGTATAATGCATAGAAGAAAGTTGGAAAATGGAGAAGAGGTTAGGCCTTAGGTTGGTGGAGTAACAAATAACGGAAAGAGGGAGGGAGAAAGGAGTATATGGGTGATGGTGGCATGTGAAATGGTAGCAAAAGGGAGTCAAGGATGTAACATCCCGATTTTTACTACTGAAAATTTTTGTTTTATAGCAGAAGTAATATAAGTAAAATATTGAGGGTTACTGAAATGCCCCCAAACCTAATTTTTAAGAATTTTAGTTAAATAAGGATTTATTGGAAAAATTAATTAAATTAATTATTTTTTATTAAAATAAAAGGGAATTAATTAGGGTAAATTAAAAAGAAATTTATTAATATTTTAATGAGAAAAAATTAGGGTGTTTTGCTAATTAAAATGAAATTTAGGAAAAATATTTCTAAAATTCTAAATTAGCCTAAAAAGAAAATTAAATATTATTTTATTTTAATATCCAAAATATACAAATTAATTTAAATACCCTAACCCACCTTTTTTTTCTTGTTTTCTTTTTCTCTTTTTCCTTTTCTTTCCTTTTTCTTTCTTTTCTTCCTTTTTCCTTTCTTTTCTTCTTCTTTCCCCCAAAACGGTCTTGGCTTCCCATGGCCCAAACCTTCCTTTTCTTTCTTCCTTCGGTGGCCTAGAACGTCATGTCGTTTCTTCTTTTTCCCCCAGAATGCAGCGTTTCATTTAAAAAATTTACCCCCTCGCCGGTCTGATTCTCTTCCTTTTGTTTTCTTTTCTTCTTCCTTCTCCATCCGCCCGGTCCACAACGCCCCCTCCTTCTTCTTCTTCCTTCCTCCTTTCCCTCTGTCGACCCGCAACTCCACCCACCTTCTTGAGAGTTTCGACACCGGTTACGACAGTTTTGACCGGCCGTTTCTTCTCCTCTCATCTCCCCCTGACTCACCAGTCAGCTTGACCCAACCCACTCCACTCTCTTCTCACATGAACTTCCCCTTTTCTCCTAGTGAACTGTAGGGCACGACGCAGTCGTGCGCTGGCCTACAGTCGTCGTCGGTGATCCGTAACCCATTTGCCCTATTCTCCCGTCATACCTTTGACCTTATATTCTCCCTTTAGCTCTATAAATACCCCTAACCAGCTTGAACTCGAGACTTTTTCCTGAAACCATGAAATTCATTCTCGTGCACCATCACCACTTCAGACACTTCTTCCGTCGTCATCGTCCAACTTCGCCGCCCACTCTGCCCACCTAAGTACTCCCTGCACCGCCCTCTAACTAACTACACCGCCCTTCTCCATCAATTTTCCCTGCATGAGCCACCCCAGCTGTGCAAAGTAGTCCCCTCATCCAACCTTTCTTCCTCATCCACTGCCCTTCGCACCACCAATTCCGCCACCACCACAGCCCCTTATACCTCCCAAAAAATGCCTACAAACCCTCCTCTATCTCCCCCTATTCTTCTTTTTCTCTTCCTCCCTCTCCTCCTCTCTTTCTCTTCTTCTTTCACTTTTGGCCACCACTACAGCCGTTGTGCATCGCCACCTTCATTCTACTCCTCTCCCAATAGGCACTCACAAACTCCCCTACTCCCACTCTCATCCTTCCTCTCCTGTTCCCAGCCTTCAACTTTTCCTCTTTTCTTCTCTTTTTCTAACCACCGTCGCCACCACCGTGCACCACCGCCGGTGCCACCTATCACCACCAACCTAAGGTGGAACCCTAAACCCTCTTAACCCTTTTTCACTATTTATACAAGCCTTATTTATTTTATTTTATTTTATTTCAATTATTTCAAATATATTATTATTCTTATTTCGTAATTACTATTATTATTATTATTACTATTTTTATTATCAATGTTAATAATATTATTATTAGTATTATTTTGGTGAAGGGCCGAAGCCCTTATTACACCATTTATTTCAAATCATATTATTATTATTATTATTATTATTATTATTATTATTATTATTTTTAGTATTATTATTATTGTTATTTTTTTACTATTATTATTATCATTATTATTATTATTTTTATTAGAATAAATTCTTCAAACCTTATATTATCAACTTTTACAATATTACTATTATTTCTTATATATTTAGCAAAATTAGTAATTAGTTAATGTCATTTTTATTAATATGTTATTATTTTATCAAAAACCTAGCCTTAGAATAAATAAGGTAATAATAATATTTTTGGTAGGAGGGAATCTAATCTTTAGCTTTTCCCTCATATAGGTAAGACCAGTCAAAGCCCTAAGGAGGCATATGAGCGTGCTCCAAGATCTATGTCGTTTTAGGTAAGGATGTAACTAAGGCATTATGTGTGTTATGTGTAATACATGCCTTTGATGCTTTGTATAATGTCATGTTGTGTATCATGTGCTATTAGTTGACTATTTTATGTATGGAGTAGCTTGGAATTAAGGTATGTTTATGTGCCTTCTTATTGTAGATGTTGACATGTATATGTGGTGAAATGTTGTGGAATGTGATGTAATGTGTTATGACCCTTTAAGACATACATGTGAGGATGTTTAATTTGGTTTTATGAGGTGGAAAGGATGAAAAAGGAAAATGGGGAAGTAAGTTGACCAAAGGGAAATAAGTCGACCAAGGGATGTGAGTTAACCTAAATATTTTAATGGTCCATGAGTGGATGAATAAAATGGGGATTTTAAATAAAATAAAAGAGTGGGAGAATCTATGGTTTTGCATGGGAGAGTTTATGGCTTTGTATGGGAGAATCGAGGGTTTCGTATGGAAGAATATATGGTTTTACATGGGAGAATCTAATCTATGGTATTGTATGGGAGAATCTAATCTATGATTTTATATGAAAATCTAGGGTTTGCATGGAGGAATCTAGGGTTTCATATGGCAGAATCTAGGGTTTTGCATGGGGGAAGCTAGGGTTTTGTACATATGAGGCTAGGGTTTTGTATGGATGGAGCTAGGGTTTTGTATGGATGGATCTAAGATTTTACATGGATTGATCTAGGGTTTTGCATAGATGGATCTAGGGTTTGCATGGGTGAATCTAGGATTTCACATGGGAGTTTTAGGGTTTTGCATAAAAAGTTTGAAAGGTTGCATGGGGATGTGTAAAGTCTGCATGAGAGTGAAATTTACTTAGGAAAAGTTGATTTGGGGTGTGAGGAAGGTAATGTAAGTGTTTTTTGGGTGTTTGAACACTTTGGATGAAAAATAGGACGTGGAACAATATAAGGGTATATAAGAGACCGAGTTAGGGATTGGTGTGGCCAGCTAGGGTTTGGTGTGGCTAATTAGGGTTCTGTGGTAGCATGTGTACTTGGTGATTAAAGTGTGATGATGAAGGAGGAATCTATGGGTTGGGATGTGCGATGTGTTAAAATGATTTGGGTTGTGTAAAGTGGAGTAGGATGGGCCATGTAGGCCTAAACTAGGGTTTCTAGGAAAAACCCTAGAGTAAGGCAATGAGTGGATTGGAGGAGTATACTAGTGGGGCTTGACCCACATACACCTGATTTGGACTTCTAGTGTGAATTAGAATATAGATGAAAGGTTTTTGGGGCAAGTTAGGAGGTGCAAGGTTCTCATGATATAGTACAGGTCAGTTGGAGGATAAGTGTAGAGGGAGTTAGTCATGCATGTCTTGGGTTAAATTCTGAATAAGACACTTAAGACATTAATTATGTAAAGTGAAAGAGTATTGAGCCGGGCCTAGATCGATCCACCAGCATAATAGTGGCCAGGTGTTGGGATGCCCTAGAGACCGATCCACTGTCATATAATAGTGGTTAGGGCATGTTGTTCTATGTGTGACCGATCCACCGATTATAATAGTGGGGGATCCTGAGCTTAATAAACCAAACACTGAATTTGCTAAGACATGTAAAAGACATTAAGTACTTACAGTGGAACACCATGCAAGCAGAGGTCAGACCAATCCATCGGCATACAATAGTAGTTAGGGTATGTTATCCTATAAGCGACCGATCCACTAGCTAAAATAGTGGGGTTTTCGTACTCGCATGGACTTGACAAAGAGCATGATGTGAACCCTCGATTAATTAATTAATTAAATGGCCTTTGATTATTATTTCTCCGAAGTGCTCATATGTTGTTTTATTATTATCCGGTTTGAATTATGTGCTTATATGTATTGGCCTTAGAGCACGGTTACCTTACTCAATACGTAGCGTATTGATCACCCTTTTTATGGGTGCTACTCATTCCCATGAGTAGGAGGCCCTTCTGACTTTGTGCAGGTGGGTGATGCCTATTTTGATGCCATTGATGTCCATGAGGCATCAAGTGGGGCTGAGTGTTGATCATGGACTAGTTCGATGATCGGAGTGGCGTGGTCGGTTTCTCTTCCTATGATATTTTACTCCTTTATGTCATTTCTCTTATGCATTGATTTTTCCAGATTCAAACTTTAATGTTTATAGACATTATTTCCTTTCAAGGAACTTTGATTTTATACTTCGGGACTATGTAAACTTTTATGCGTACTCTGATTTATGTGTTATGAACTTTTGGTTTAAGTACTAATTCAAGTTAACAATAATTATTTATCCTTAGCACTTGGTACTGGAACGGTAGAAGTGAACTGGTCTAGTACTAAGTGTGGGGGTAACATCACTAGAATTCAGGTTTTTAATTTAATTGCTTCCGTTTAAAATAATAATAAAGATAAAAATAGTGAATTTTGGGATATTACAGTTACCACCGTAATTAACGTAAGTATGATTTATTCAAGTATCCTTAAATCAATCACAAGGCTAAAATATTTATAGTAGCACAAGAAAATTAAAAATAAAAGAACAATTTATTATACAATAATGAGTTTGGAGTTTGACTCCGAGTTATAATACAAAACATAAAAGAAGGAATACCATAGATGAATAGTCCAAACAGGTATTCGGTTAAATAAACCTACCGGATAACATTACTCTTCACCCAACCCCTAATACAGATGAAATCACTCATCCCCACATAAGGCATATTAGGCAGCATAATCATCTAGTGAATCTTCTAAGACCTGCATATAAGAATTAGGGTCTTCTGCTCGTAGGAATGTGCAACACCCATATAACGGGTGGGCAGTACGCTATGTACTGAGTAAAGGAAATATTATTATCAAAATAAGGATAGAATTAGCACGTGATTTCATAATAGATAATAGGTATACAAGAAAATAATGAAACATATGATAAAATAGACAATGGTCTAGATCTCTCCATTAGATATAATCCAGTTTCATTCTTTTATATATGTTGAGTGTAGGAACTCCATTATTCTTAAACCGATAGAATGGTCTAAAGCACCTTCTCAGGGACAACACACCTGAGCCACTATTATCATTCGATGGAACGGGTCTGAAAACATCACCTTCTCGGGACAGAATGCTCCCAAGTCACTATTCTCCCTGGTATAATGTGTCATATATATATATATATATATATAAACAACACCTTGATCCTGACTCGTGTATTCTTCCACTTTAAATCATTAGTATCTTTTTCATAGGTCATACTATTATATTTCGTTTCACGATGAGTATGGGCCCTACTATTCTTAATCCAATAGAATAGACTAAAACACCTTCTAGGAGCAAAAAGCTCCCGAGCTACTATTCTTTTTGGTAGAACGGAGATTAAAAACATCACCTTGGTCCTAATCATATTTTATTTCAATTTAAGTGATTAATATCTTGTTCATGATAAATTCTAAAGCATCATACACAATAAGACAGACTGACACATAACTTAGGTCATGATCCTTTAGTCTTTTTCAAACCTTGGTTACATACCCTTTAGCATTCATTCTCCTATATTAATTATTCATCCATCATTTATAATATGTCACTCTTGAATATCATCATTATTATCATACCCATAATGCACGGTCTAACACCCACATCATTCACATATATATGTTAATAATATTATCCAAAGTACTATTCATAAAATTACTAAAAATTCTAATTTCACATATTAGCCATAATACCTCTCATAAGAGTCATATGATTACCAAATTCAATATACATCCTCATAATGCCCATATTAATAATATATATATATCCAAAAATTGTACACCTAGAATGCTAAGATTATCCTTTTATGTTATTATGCCCTAATTAGACCATCATTTTATTTAAGGACCCCAAAACAAATGATAATACCTCTGATCATTTCTCAAGATATCATTGTCATAATTTGGTCTACTTAACGCATATAATACCATAATATCCTTATTATCCCATAATGACCAAAATACCCTTAAGACTTAACTATAACCTTTATTTTGTAAAATCTTATACCTTCCACACACATTATTTCAAATCAAGCAATCATCATCATATCTCATCAAATATGTCTCTATCTATTTATAATGGTTTATTTAGCTCACATTTCATGCCACATGATATATTCCCACAATTATGTCATTATTACAATAAAATCATAACTATACCTCTTACCCATTCTTACTTCCTTTCAAACATAATATCCATATCATCACAAAATATTAATATCAACATATGTTAAATCATATATCAACAATATCATAAAAAAAAAACACACATAACCATACAAGAAAATAGCACAAAACCCTAAATAATGAATAGTATCCTTACCAATTAGGACACCGGGCTCTAAGCACACAAATTTTAGACTTTCTCCTCTGAGATTACCAGAATACCACCTACAAAAATATCAAAATCCAAGATTAGGCTTAAAGAGTTTAAATGAAGGAGAATTTAAGGTAAAGAGAGTAAAAATGAAAATAACCATAGTCAAATAGAAGCTTAAGATGTGTGAATGTGTAGTAGAATATGTGATAGAACTATGGTAAAAATTTAGTGGTGTTTGAATAAGGTTTAGTGGTGAAAATAGGGGTGTACAATCGAAATGGGGTAGTTGTATGGTTGTGCTATAGGTGGTGTACATCCAGGCCAAGAGGAAGGATCGTGCATGGCCAGGTGGTGCAAGATGGCACGACCATGCTCAACCACCAGGCAAAAAAGTCATAAGTCGAACAAGTAGGCACCGGCATGCGTTTAGGCCGTGAGTGGGCATGCGAGGGTGCATGAGCAGGCTGAGCTGGGTTGTAAGGGTGTGCGATAGGAAATTGTAGTATTGCACGTCCATGCTTGAGGCTGCGTCCAAGCCGTGCATTCACTAAAAATGTAATGAGTGAGGAGAAGAATGAAAAATAGGCGGTGGTTGGTGACGATGCTAGGAAAGGTTGGGGTAACCTTGGTGGTCGGTCCACCGGACTTGTAACACCCCCAAATTTACTACTGAAAAATTTCGTTTAAATCAACAGGTTTAGCGAAAACAAAAGAGTTAAAAACCGTAAACTTGGGGGTATTACCGCCACACTTAGTACCAGACCGGTTTATTCCTACCGTTCCGGTACTAAGTGCCAAGGCTAAATCAAAACATCATTAATAAGAACCATTAAAAACATAAGTCCATAGCCATCATACATCATTCAAGAAACAAGAGTCGACCACAGATAAAGTATTGGTTAGGATTACAACTTCAAAGTTCCACTTCCAAAATATGAAAACAACATAATATAATACGAAACTAAGATAGATGAAAGAGAGGATCGTAAAAGAGTCCGGCCAATTCGCTCTCGGCCCCAACCAAGGTAGACTCAATCCTCAGCCCCACCCGATGCCTCGTAGGTGTCGTAGGCATCGAAAACAAGATCTCCTACCTGCACAAGGTCAGAAGGGTTCTCTGCTCGTGGGAATGAGCAGCACCCATGAAACGGGTGATCAGTACGCTACGTACTGAGTAAGGTAACAGACGAGCTACGACTAGCACATAGCACACAAGGCCCACATTCAACACATAAATAGAATACGATAACATGCATAAGTAGGTCTGATCATTTTCTGATGTCTTATCCTTGTTCTCACTAATGGTAATAAGTCCATTTCGCACATTATTTAATAATCCATGTGAGCACGGGGACCCCACTATTATAGCCGGTGGACCGGAAATAAAAACACAGGGCAGGACGCCTCTGACCACTATTCTTACCGGTGGACCGGACTGGCCCCGCCTCACATGGTGTTCCACTGTAAGTACTTAGCATTTTTCCCATGGATTAACTTATTTACTTTGGGTCTATCGAGCCGAGATCCCCCACTATTATAGCCGGTGGACCGGAAGTAAATACACAGGGCAGAACGCCTCTGACCACTATTATAGCCGGTGGACCGGAACGAAACGCACAGGGCAGGACGCCTCTGACCACTATTATAGCCGGTGGACCGGAACGAAACGCACAGGGCAGAACGCCTCTGACCACTATTATAGCCGGTGGACCGGAACGACACGCACCGGGCTCGGCTCAACAGTCTTTCGCTTTACGTTATTAGTGTCTTATCCGTATCTTATTGAATCACACAACACCCCTGACATGCATGCGTTTGATACTCTACTTCTTCCCCTCCAGGGGTACCATCCCATATTTTGAGACTCATACCTCTTCTCACACCTGACATCCATTCCCCCCTCGTAGTCTTAGGTAAAGTAGCATATAGTAAGACACAAACCCCAAGGATATAGGCCATCCCAACACGTATGATGTCGCCTCCGCATGTTCTCACCCCTCTAGGTTTCCCCCTCGGATACCCTAATCGGACCTATGTGGCCCAACTCTTTCTTACTTACCAAACGCTACGTTATTCTCTATCTCGCACCTCATTCTTTATTAGAAAATTTCCCAAGTGTATCTCTTTATCTCCCAAGTTCACATGTGACTAACCAAACCCTGGTTGGCCACTCAAACCCTAATCGACCACGCCAACCCTAGTTGGCTGCACCTAACCTTAACACCTTACTTCTTCAACAAGTAACCTCCCTCTTTCACCCCAAAATCTCCTCTCTCCTTTAGAAAACCCATACTCATCCTTTATCTAACTGAATTCTCACTCTCAACCCCATACTCCATCCTTCCTTGATCGTTTTTACCCTTGTACCCCTCAATCTCCTCATTTTCTCCCAAAACCCTAATGGGTCCCTTAAACACCAACTCACGTACTATCTTTCATAATAAGTCTCCCATCACTCTAAGACTCTCCACAACTCTCACTTACAACCCAATTCAGCTTTTCCCACGTAAGGATCATGCCCATGCAAGATCTAGTTCCCCCATGCAAGCTTCCCAAATGTCCACCTTCCCGTTATTCTTTTATTATCATTTCATGGTACCCAAAACCCTAGCATGCATGTCCTAAAGGGCTATAACAAGTCACATCATCAACATCAACGATAAACATGGAACATGGCATACACGTATAATATAAGGCACACAACATACCTCGTGATCCATGCTGCGCTACACAAACAGGTTATTCATAACACATGCATAAATCACATCAACATGACATGCTCAACATTCATCAACACATTGCAGCACATATAACGCAAGGCCATAGCTTCGTCCTTACCTAACGCGACTCCGGTCTTGGAGCACGCTCCTATACCTCCTCCAGATGTTGACTTGGCCCGCCTATAAGAGGAAAACTAAGGTTACTTTCCTCCGACCACAACACCATTCTAATTTACCTTACCCCCATTCTTTAACCTACCATTAGGCTAAGCATAGTAACAATAATAATAATAATAATAATAATAATAATAATAATAATAATAATAATAGAATAGTAACAGTAATAATAATAATAGTAATAGTAATAGTAATAACAATAACAATAACCAAGATAATAATGATAATAGTGATACTATCCATAATAATAATAACGATCATGATATTTTAATAAAATACTAAAGTTATAGACCACTAATATTGGTAGTACCCATAGTTATAAATGTTTCAAGGTTAGGTTAAATAATAATAATAAAGATAATAGTAATAATAATAATAATAACAACAATAACAATAATAATAATAGTAATAATAATAATAGTAATGGTAATAATAATAATAGTACTAATAAAAATGATAATGATAATAATAATAATAATAATAACAATAATAATAATAGAGATAATAAGAATAATAGAAAGAGTAATGTTAATAATGTTACTAAAAATTATTAGCATTTGTATAGTAAAGGTTTAGGGGTTGGGGAGTTTAGAGAACTACCTAGGGGTGCTGGTGGCTCGAGTGGCGGTGCACGGCGCACGGTGGCGGCGGCGTAGAGGGAGGAGGAAGGTAGGGAGAGGTGGTGGAGGAAAAGAAAGGGAGAAGAGGGCTTGGTGGGGGGAAACAGAAGGTCTAGGGAGGTTAGGGAAGCTCCCTGGGTGGTTTTAGGAGGCAGAGGGGGTGCTGGAAGTGGCGGTGCGGCGGTGGGCGGCGGCGCGAAGGGTGGCGGGGTTTGGAGTTAGCTTGGTCGGGAAGGGGGCTTTGCACGCCTGGGGCGGCACGTGCAGAGCAAACTGAGGGATGAGGGAGGCTTGGGTAGGTGGAGGGTGATGCAGGGAAGGGTTTCGGGGGTGGTTCGAGTGGCGGCTACGGGCGGTGGCGACGGGACGGTGGTCTGAAAAGGGGCGGCGAGAAAGGGAATTTCTGGGCTTAATTTTCGAAAGAGCCCGATGCTGGGGCTCGTGGGGTATTTATAGGCTCGATTTGGAGGGAAAAATCGAGAGAGGGAGCAGAGGGAGGCACGGGCAGGCGAAATTTTGTCACGCCGGCCGTCGGTGGCAGGCGGCGCTGGTCTGCCATGGCAGACCTGCGTTTCGGTCGGGAAAAAGGAAGGGGCACGAGCAGGCTTGTGGGAGGTGTAGGGGTGTCGGCCTATCGGATAAGGCTAGCTGGAAGGTCGGGAGAGAGAGAGAGACGGCGTGCAGGCGGCGCAGGTGGCTGGTCGGCGCAGAGGAGGCTGGCGGCGAGTTGCAGCGGCACGCGGGGGAGAAGACAGGGGGGAAAAGGCCTGGACCGGCGGTCCGGGAAGAAAGAAAGAAAGGGGGAAGACCGGCCGGTTCAGCGGACATAAAACTCATTACCCAAAACGCGGCGTTTTGGTGGTTATTTGGACAAGGCGCGGCGTCGAGTAGCTGGTAGGCAACGGCTACCTCAATAATTGGCGCGCAGCGTTTCAGCGGAAATCTAGGGTGAAACGCTGCGTTTCACTGTGGTGGGGGTGGCCGATCGGCGCTGGGCCGCGGAAAGGAGAAGAGGGAAGGGGATTGGGCCGGGGCTGGCCCAATCGGCGCGAAAAGGAAAAGAAAGAATAAGAAAGGGAAAAAGGAGAAAAGGAAAAAGGAAGAAAGGGAGAAAAATTTATTTATGCTATTTTTATTTTAGTATTTTATTTTATATGAACTTAGAGTATTTGCCTTAGGTACTTAGAGTAAGAATATTTAACTAATTAATTAAAATATTTACCCTCCTTTTTAGGATAATTTAGGGCCCAAAATATATATATAAATATTTGTATAAAAATACCCTCGTAATTTATCTCAAAAAAATTCTTATTAGCTTGCCCTACGAAACCCTTTTTATTTTATAAAGAGTATTATATTAAATAAATTCCCACTAATCCTTAGTTAATGTCTTATTCCCGAAATAATTGGTTTTGGGGTATTTCAGGTTGATGGGCAGCAGGTGGTGGTACACAGTGGTGTTAGTGGTGGAATTAATGGTGCACAGGAAAAAATAGGGCACAAACAGGAGGAAGAAGGAGAAGAAAAGATAAGGAAGAAAAGAGAAGGAAGAAGGGGAGCTCGGTAGTATTTTAGGACACAAAAATGGCAGAGTGGAGGCCAAACAAAGAGGAAGAAGGGAGAGTGTAGGCATATATATATACATACCTAGGTGCAAGTGATGTGAACGGGAGAGAAAATAAAAGCAAAGGGAGACATCCGATGAATGATGGTGTAGGTCGGGCATGAGGGGTGGTGTAAGGAAATGATGGTTGAGTATTGGGGAAAATGGCAGAGGGTGTAGTAGGGATGGTTGTGAGTATGTTTTTAATAAGGATAATAATAATAATAATAATAATAATAATAATAATAATAATAATAATAATAATAATAATAATAATAATAATAGTGGAAGGGTGAGTTAATGGTGTAGATTGTCAAGGATATGAGAAGAAGAAGAAGAAAGGTTTATGGATGATGGATGGCTGTAGAAAGATAATGGGTGATGGTGCAAGTGGAGAGGGATGCAAGTTGCAGGGAAAATAAAACATTGTGGCGGGAGATGGAGAAGAAAGAAAGAAAAGGATAAAGAAAAGGAAAAAGGAAAAGGAGGAAAAAGATTGTGGATTAGTCAAAAATAGTTAGGATTAGCGGCAATTTTGGTGGATTTGGGTTTTGGTTTATCTATGTTAAGGTTTTGGATTCACTTTTTGGGATTAATAAATTAGGTTAAGGATAAAATAAGATTTTTATAGGATTAGAATCAAATTAGAGCATTACTAATGTGGGATTAGGCTAAGGAAATTTTTGGAGTATTATAAAGGAAGTGAAGGAAAGGTGCGGATCATAGCGAAAATAAGAAATGGGGGATTTGGGGGAAATTTGGCATGAAAAGCCCTTAAATGGAAGAAAATTATGATGATGGGATGAGGGATTAAACTTAGTTAAGCTTGTTTGGTTAGAAAAACCAAACTAAAGCAAATCAGTTGGGGAAGGAGAATTTACGTAAGGAAAAGAAGAATTAGGGAAAAAAGAAAAAATAAAATGAGAAGAAGTTTAAAGGAAAAATAGAAGAAGAGAAGAAGGATTTTAGGGTTAGAGTTAGAGTTAGAGGTATAGTTAGGGTTAAGGTTAGGCTTAAAGAATTAATGTGAGGTTAAAATACTAATCACTTGAAATTAAGGTTGTGTTAAATTCAGGATATTATAAAATGAGTAACCTTATATTAGGTACTTTCACACTCTCCCACACAATAATGATAAAAATAAAATAATCTTTTTATCCTCATTTTTCTTTCTACTCATTTTACATCTACACCAATTCTCCCAAATATAACATTTAAATATGTGATTTTTTTATTTATAAAAAATTATTATGTTAAAATATATTTAAAAAATATTCCTTTTGTTATAATATTAAGAAATTTAAACAGAGATAGTAAGACAATATAGGGATGCTTCTTATTCTAATTTATATACATAAGTTATCTCACATCTTAATATACCTTTTACTCATATATATAAACCTATGTCATAATGGGATAGAGAGTTAAGAATATGGGGTAGTGAAGGAAAAGAAGAGTTAGGTGGCTACAACCATAATAGGAAAAAATGTTACAACTTATGGAAAATAATAGGAGTAATGAACCTAGGATTTAATACTATACACGTTCATAAATTGTGCATCGGTAATACATACATACATACATACATACATACATACATACATACATACATACATACATATATATATATATATATATATATATATATATATATATATATATATATATATATATGAGAGTTATAACACTCCCCATTGAATGTACATCTTTTAATATTTACAAATTTTATTTAATATGTACGTCTCAAAATATTTGTATCACTTCTCGTAATTACTAAATATACATGAAGGTGTAAGATAACCTCAAAAGCATATCCCTGTATATAAGGGTGTCTCATTCACTATACTTATTAAAAATTTTGTGGGGAAAACTCTATGAAACAAAATCATAGCTAAGAAAAGGAGTAGAGTTTTCTCCTCCTAAAAGTAGTGTATCTCCTTCTTGCATCATATTAAGTATGATTTTTTGTATGTGCAAGCACACTTTAATGATGCATTTGAATCTTAGCTAGTAAAATCCCTAGGAAAAATATATGGTTTTTTTTATAAAGATATGCAACACTAAATTAATTTTTAGATCATATCTTCATGAATACCCACTACTAGTCATTTGGTCTTATATATTCAAATGTTGGACCTCTTGTCCATACAAATCATATTCATTAAGCAAAAACACTTAACTTTCATATGCCTATTCCAACTCATTCAATCATTTATCAAACAAAATTCTATAGTACACTGAGAATAGTTCTTGATTTTACCCATTATCCGATGTAACTGTTTGAGTAAAGACATCACCAATGTCTATCTCATACCACTTTACACTAGTATAATAATTATTCATAGTTATTTTATTCAACGACTGAATATATTGTCAAATATATTCAAATGAACATGTTTACTCATAATGGAAAGTATTCTATCCATTCAAGGATTATAACTCCTCTTTGGAGGGTTTAACTTCTTAGACCCATATCATACACTTCTAGCATATTTGTACCCATATTTTTTTTATTAAATTATTTAAATTCATCTTAAGGAATTCTATGTGAGTTGGAACTTTAGTTAAAACACATATGAATTTCATAATTTATTAGTCATAATAAATGTAAGTTGTAGTTAAGCTACATCTAGCAAGCATAAGTATTATCAAGTGTACTTTAATTTTATTTTAGGTCTATATATCATGGAATATGTCTTCTAAGTGATTGCTTACTTTATGATATCAACCTCCATTTCTTTCCTCTTGAGGGTGAGAAAAATAATATTCCCAGCCTTTTTTAGGCTTAATTTCATATCCATTGGGAAGTGTAGACACATGTAAGGCCCACCCATTTTTTTTTAAGATAAGCATGAAGGTTTCAATTAACCTAGCTCAAAGAGTAATGTGATATACAATTTGAACATACCAAAAAAATTTGCATGCATATCGGCATGTTAATTCTAGCTCTCACAAACAAGGGTCTAAAAATCAAATACATAATCAAATATTCTACCAAGCTATTTTCCTTCCAACTTGAAGCATTGAGTGCAATGTTATACCAATTGGATAAATATCTACTTTTTTTCAATGCAACAATATCAATTGAAAAACAAAACATATGACCTTACCTCACTACATCATTATATATCATAGTGTATTATAGTCCACATGTATCGACTTGAATTTTATCAAGGATATAGGAATTGTGTGTTTTTGAATTATAATGGCTTAATTATAAGTTTTCCAAGATGATAAGTTTTTCATATAAAATCATCAATCTTTTTAAATATTTTTAAAATTATAATTGCAAAACTAAATTACAAGAATTAAAATTTCATAAATAGAAAATGCAAAAATGATTAGTGCTTGAGTCTATAGACCACCAAATAATTAGATCTTCTAGATCAAAATGCACATGAGGTACTTAATATTAATAAGCCCCCTCAATCTTTTTGATTGGTACTACATTAGACTTGAAATATTTTTAACTATTTTATCTTCTTGATCAAATTACATGTAAGGTATTCATTGTCTTCTAGACATTTGATCTCCAAGATCAAGTTACATATTATGTCTTCATAACCATTAAAATCATTTATTAAAGTCTCTAGTGTCCATATTAATTGTGTTAATATCATTTTGTACCTCAAGTACATACATGTAAATAAAATGGTTAGTTGGGAGCTTTATGCTTCTATTGACACTTATGCAATCACTCATTCGTACTTCAGGTGCATGGTGAAATTATAGCCACTATCAATTATCGTCCATTAACTTCAAACAACAAAGGTTTTCACTTTATTTTCCAATCAAATTTAGGTGATAAGATATATATAAATATAAATATATAGTGATGGGTAATGAAACCCCCTATCCATCACTTTTACGTACATAGTAATAGGTGATGAGACTATCAATCTATCACTTTTAGGAATTACAATTCTCCCTACAGGTTTGGGCCCCCATCGATGATACCTTGTTCGAGTTTAGGTTCAGAGGAGCTTTTAGATATTAGGTTTGGGGATTCTTGTTGGGAATTTTTTTTAAGGGCAGGTTTAAGTCCTCATCCTCAAATCGACTATGAATATTCTTTTATATAATGTATGTAATTTTTTATATAGGACCTAAATTTAAAGTATAATATAAAAAAATTAGGATCAAGTATCGGGGACAAGATCAAGTTTCGTATATCGGGTCTGGTTTTAAGGATGGAGAATGGATAAAGGATCAATTCAACTATGGGGATCTTATCCTCATAAATATTGGATTGAGGATTCTAAGGGATCGAGGTGGGTTATGGGATTATTTTACTTATCATGTTCGGATATGAGAATAGGGTTCTAACTCACCTTGTTACCATCCCTAATCACATTTGGAGGGAAGCTTTAAGCCTTCAACTACTATTTACCCCTACCATTCATCATATAATAGGCAAGAGGATATCATGGTTATTTTGCCCACTCTCATGGTGGTGTAGTTATATGGTCATTATAGGTGACTCTCCCACTATTACCGGAGGCATAGTTACATATCATGACTTAAAAAATATTTGCATCACCATTTCAAATTTTTTTAGTTCATAAACTGATTGCATAATTAACATTAATGTATTTAATAACATGTATTTAAATCAATTTTTGAATATAAATAATTCATCAATGCAAGAATATTATACTAACATTTAAGGGGAATGACATCACATAATTCATATATGTATCCATCTAAAAGATAGCTAATAAAATATAAATTATTTAGTCAAATATGATTATAAACACAAGAGATATAACAAAATAGGTAACATCACTTAAATCCTTTATGTTTCACCAAATTAAATTTACTTATATAAAATATCAATCAAAAATTAAAGATTAATCAAATGACAATATATTAAAAAATGGAGTGAATAATGAATCATCATGAAGTCATTAAGCATGTAGGTTGCCATAACCTTTAACTATTGAATAATGACAATATATCAAGTACAATATTCCTAATTTAATCAAATAATAAAATAACACCATTCAAATAATGATACATGTGAAAAACCAAAAGAATATAAGGGAGGTGAATCATGGGCTATTGGAGGCAAGAGACTACAGTGTTTTTTTCTCTTTATTGTTAATATATTTTTTTAGTTCTTTATCCTTTCAAATAATTAAAACAAAAATCAATGTAAACTACCATCCAACCAAATGAAACCTCACAAAATAAAAATGAGAAACCAAGAACCCAAATATTCATCATATAGAAAGATAAGTCCTATAAGAATTTCATTAGAATAATGATTTTCCTCCATTCTTTTTCCATGATCAAACTCGATAAAAATTGACACATGTAAAATTTATTTAGATTAGCCAATAGGAGACGATTATGCTAATATTGTAATATTGATAAAATCAAATAGAGATAATGAGACAAGATAAAGAGGAAGAGAGATGGATACTTCTTATTCTTATTGATATGTATAATTGCTCATATATATATATATATATATATATATATATATATATATATATATATATATATATATATATATATATGGGAGAAAGAGAGTTAAGAATATGGGAGATGGTGGAGGAGATGGAGAGTTAGGAGTTACAGCCATAATAATAATAATTATAAAGACTGATGAAAAATGATGGGGATATTGAACCTAAGATTTAATATAATACACGTTCATGAATTATACATCAAAAATTTATAAATAGGAAATATACAACGCCTTATTTGTTTCTACTTTTTCCCTTACATTCTTCTTTTGAGAAGCTCATTGAAGTTGTGAAGTAAAAAGGATAAAAAAAAAGAAAAAGAAAAAAGGAAGGCCTAACTCTCTTTTCTCCTTTTAATGTTGGAGTCTTTAGCCAATAAAAGATTTTGGAACCATTTCTTATGTAATGAAAGAGGTCTAATGTTTCTTTTTAATGATTAAGTTGTATTCTCTCTCCCCTATCCCCTAATGAGATCTGAATATTCAACTTTCAATTCCTTCAATTTAAGAGATCAAAAACATTCATTCCTTATGAAAGTAGGCCATAAGCTTTTTCAAGATCGATCTTAGAAGCCATATACCTACTGGCTTCTTGAGTTCTTTTCATTTTGTGCACAATCTCTAGTGTAATAGTAATATTATCCCTTTATGTCTAGCAAAAAAAAGTTGTTTTTCTCATCTCCACAGTACACTATATAATTGGCATGAGACAATAAGACAACACTCTAGTAATAATCATCCTAGCCACAATACACAAACTAATAGGGAAAAAATGATGAACAATCATTGGATTGTCCGCCTTTGAAATCAAGCACAAAAAAAGTATTGTTCAAACCTATATCAAAATAACTAGTGGTAATAACATTTGTTACCATAGCATGCATGTAACACCTCTATTTTTATCACTTAATTTTTTTGTTTAAAAGAGTTAATTGTGAAAACTAAAACATTAAAAGCAAAATGTGTTACTACTACACTTAGTATAAGTGAAGTTTCTTCTACCATTATTACACTAAGTGCTAAAGCTAAAATGTAATCCACTTAAATTAAGAAAAAATAATCATAAGAACTAAATAAGAAGTTATATTACATATTAACATAGTTATAATAGTACAAGATCAGAAAATAGTCACAAAATTCAAATGAAAAGAAGTACATAAAGGACACAAGAATCTAGAGATATCTAGATCAAAGGATGCTAGATTAGACATTAGATATTCCTAACTCTCAATCCCCAAAAATACCTACTATTAAGCTGAACTCATAGGTGATCATCCAAAGTCACAATTGTCCATTAAAAAAGTAGGGAAACTAAATGGAACCCATCATTACAATGATACTGAGTAAATCACTATATAGTATCAAGCATACAAACGTTGCATAGAGCATGTAAAAGGCATCACAAGTTAAATATGACATAAACACATCAAATCATATATTAGAGAACATGGCATAAACATACTAAATCATACATGTGATAATGCCCATTTTTATTACTCCAAGGGATATATGAGACAACCCAAAGACATATGAAGTACACTGGTTATAATAGCACTCTAAGATGACATGGTACCCACCATACAACCCAAATACATATACACTGGTCATATGGGTGAATTGATGGAAACACAATACCCTCAAACCTAGGTTACCTAGTTTTTAATTTCTGACACCCTTATAGGACTCATAGGCTACTTATAGATTAAATTATAGCCTTATGAGTACTATAGCCCACCAACAAACCAAACCAAAACAAGGGCTCCTATCTTATCAGCATAGTAGCTAACCTTAAAGAGTAACCCATTCTCAAATCTCAAAGCCTATCACTTTAATTATTAGTATCTTATTTGGTGATCATGAAATCACATAATACACAAATAACTCTAGTTATGATACTTAGTCATTTTTTATATTTCCAATTATTCAAGTCAAACCAAAGGTAAAGTCAATAAAAAGGCCAACCTAACTATTAAGGCCATTCTATGCCTGATTATTCACACTTAGGCTTGGGTAAGGGTGGTGGAAAATGGAGGGCATAGTGGTGGTGTGGTGGCTAGCGAATGGGTAATGAAAGAAAATAAAAGAAAGTAAAGGAAGGTGGGGGTTGGGTTGCAGTCAATTATAGGGGCAGTGATGATGGGTTGTAAGAGGTGACTGAGGTTGGGAGGAGGCTGGCGATGCGGGATATAGGTGGTGTTGGGTCGAGCAAAGAAGAGGTAGGAGTGGGGGAGGAGGGACAAAGGAGAAGAAAATAAGGGTTTGGCAATGGTGGTGGTGTAGGGATAAGCAATGACAAGCAGGCGGAGAAATGAGGAAAGGGACGAGGGCTTAGTTAGAGGTAAGGTGCAAAAACTGAGGTGGAAAAAGGAGAAAAGGGAAAAAGGAGAAGGGAGGATGCTTGGTACTGCTTGATGCATCCAAGAAAGGAGGCAAAGACAGCTATTGCGATAGCTAAGGGGGTGCGATGGGGGAAGGTGACACTGGTGGTAACAAGTTGTGGTGAGAAGAAAAATAGGGTAGGAAGCAAGAGGGGAAAGGGCTTGATCATGGCTCGAAGCGAGGAAGGAAAAGAAAACAAAGAGAATATGAGATAGAGGAGGGGAATCCATTCATATATATGAATGGTCGAGAGAAGTAAGGAAGTTGACTAAGGGGAAGGAAGGGAAAACAAGAAGGGAGACAGTGATGGGAAAATGGTTGAGTTAGGCATGTGAAGGGATAGGTGAGGAGTGGTAGAGGTGTAGGGATATCAGTAGAGGTTATAGGGGGTTAGTGTGGTAGAAGAAGGTAGTTGGTGAAGGAGAGGCACTGCATGCCCAGGAATGGAAGAAAGGAAGGCAACAAGCTAGGGTGCTTGTAAGGCCTTGTTTGACCGAAATAGAAAGGAGAAAGGGAAAGCGGGAAGGAGAAGATCGATAAGGGAAGGAGATGGGTTAGGCTGGAGTATAGGAAAAGGGACAAGAAAAAAGAATGAAAATGTGGGTTAGGGAGCAATCTAAGGAAAGAAAACTAGAAGAAAGAAAAAAAAAAGAAAAAGGAAAAGAAATTAGAGAAAAAAAGGGAAAAAGGAAATTTTTTTGGGTTAGGATTTGGATTAGGTTTGGGTTTAAAAATTTAGAAATTTAATATGAAAATTTTGTCTATCAAATATCCGAGTTTAACGTTAGGCTAAAAAAAATATAATGACATGAAAATTAGAATCTAAACTAGATTAAAATATTAATTTATAAAGATTAAAATTAGATAATTTTTTAGATATTACATGAACCATATACACTTCAATAACTATCGGGCACTCCCTCTCTGTTGTTCTACAAGAAAAATCACATCATTAAAATCTTTGTACCCTATATTCAAATGATATCAGCTATAGAGATCAAATCCTCCTAGAATGCTTCTTTAAGATGGTTAAGTGGAGACACATAAAACCCTACGAAGAGAAGGGGGAGAAGAAACATTAACCTTCACATGAATCAACTAGTTAATCACACCAATAATGATAACTTCAACTAAATTGTCTATCCATAGAATCCAAATGCCTCCCAAAAAACCAAAAGCATAAACTTTTGCATTCCCTACGAAACCTAACTTCTTGATAACAACATATACTCTATCACAACTAAATTGAGTTTCCACATGAACCATTAAACGTGGGTCATAATTCTACCCTAAATCACTAAAGCTATTTAAAAAAATAATTGTTACCTACTTTTCTAACATTCTAAAAAATCATCTTAAAGGCATAACTCATAATAAATAACTAGAGGGGTGAAAACCAAGGGCTAATTCAAGCCTTACAGGGTTCTATCCTACCCCTTTCCACCATAGTTCCACGACCCTCCTTTGAGGCTCCCTTATTCTGGGACATAATTAATCTTGGTTGGATATTTTGAGTCAATTTTCCTACCTTTAGCGAACTAGATTACACTTGTTTGTGATACTGTGAAACAAGGTTGGAACCCTTGAATAGGTAGCTTGTGAGCCAATTAAGCATCCCCCTTTACTATTAACTTGGATTAGATTTTTAAGTCTTGGTTCTATCCCTTCACGAGGGTCTTTGCTACTACTAGCTATGTTAGTCTCATTCCTAGGCCCATTATTGATGGGATCTTGTGACCCAACTTTCACGATGTTATGTCCACCATGTGACACTATAGCTAGGGTTCTTAACAAGTTGAATAGAGCCAGATACTCCCTACTTGATCTTGACTCGTTTATATTTTTTAGTCTTGTACTAAACTCGAGTTCAAAATGAGTCATATAAGCTTGGCTCAAAAAGGTTCACGAGCCAACTTAGCTTAGCTCATTTAACTTTTAAAAGTTTTTTAACAAACTAAATCAATTCATTTATCATGATTTGATTCATGGCTTGACTTATTTAACTATTTGGCTTGCTTGAAAATTTAACAAACCAAGTCAACTCGTTTAATTATTCGATTCATTTATTAAGTAAAATTCTATACTAGTCCATCCTATAAACTAATTAATTAAGCAACAAATGGGTTTTTCTCGATAATGTGAACTTATGGATATCAAGTCCACAAGCATGTTATGAACGAAACATTTACCTACATAGTTTTTTTTCATATTTTTTTCCAACACAGTAATTGATTTGTTTTTATTGTTTATTTTGCATTGACTAGTAACTTTTGCCATTCTTGAATTGTTTTTGGGGAAATCCTTAGGGGAGAGAACGTTAGAATCCTTTGCTTTATTTTTTAACCTTTATTTAGGTTATCTTGATACGTTAAGCTATCTTACTCCATTTAAAAATATAATATATCATCTATCTAATATTCGAATATTAGCAATCCATAAGGAGAAGTGGAGTAATTCAATCATTTATACTCTTCAGTGCAAAATGTTATTAAGCATTGTAGTGGCATTTTGAAGGCTCATTTTCCTGTCTTAAAATAGATGCAAAATTGTAGTATGGAACAATAAATATTTATTATCATTGCAACAATGAAAATCCATAACTTTATTAGGTCGGAAGGAAATGGTTTTTACATAGAAGAAATGTATGAAGAAAACAATAGAAATAAAGATGTCAAGCAACAAGTAGAACATAGAACTATTAGAGAATATGTTTTATTATACAACGGATGATTACTAATGATTTTTACTAAGTTCATCGGTGAACTATTTATTTTTATGATGTTTATTGTAAATGTAAGAATTTTTATTCCATAACATAAACTTTGATTATATGATTATTTAAATTTTAAATGTCATTAAATTCTATTAAAAAATTAGCAATTTTCATAATTTTTTTACACTTTAGACTGTTTGAGACCATTTTGAAACTTTTTCTAATTTTTTTTTAATTTCATAGGAATATTTTTTAAGATTTGGGTAATTTTTTTTAAATAATTTTAGTTTTTAGTATAATTTTTAGTATTTAATAACATTTTATACTTATTTAGATTTTTAAAATATTTTTCATGTTTCATATGAATGTTAATATTTAATATTAAAAAATATAAATAATAATTATTTAATATTTATTATTTATTGGTCAAATTAGTTAATGAAATTCATCATTAGCTAATTGTAAATATAATTTACTAACAACTACCAACTATATACTAATTACTGAACAAAATTATCGAAACAAAACAAATTTGTTTCACCCTTTTACATTTTTGCTATGTGGTTGAGAGTGGCCTTATATATATCGGACTTGTTGATGATAATGTATTAGTGATTGTAAGTAAACTCTTGCTATAAGAAAAAGGATATATAGGTTACAATGTTGCTTGACGGTAATTCATCTTTATTTTTAATAAAATATATTGTAATATATGTATGTATGTAAATATGTATGTATATGTATATGTATATGTATATGTATATGTATATGTATATGTATAAACAAAGGATTCTATTCTTCATACATACTTACTTAAATAAACAAGAAAAAAAATTGAAATTTAAGCCTTTTGCTTTGAAAAAAATATCATGCATCTGGATAACTTAATTTGTAACTGTATACATACATGTATTAATATATACTCGCTCTAAGTGTTCCTAAGATTCATTTTCAATAATACTTTTTAATATAGGGGTTGAAAAATTATAAGGCATTTTGTAAAATACTCCCACCATTGTATAATATAAAATCTACAAGTATTTTGAATTTATTTCACAATATAAAGTCTATTATAAAAATATAAAGTATTGAATATTTTATTTTATATTTTGTCCTTTTATTTTTCTTAATAATTATAGATAACTTTAGAGTATTAATTAAAAGAGTACAATTAATGTAAGAGTATATTAGTCAATTTAGATGTTAAGTTTTTTAAAATTTATTATTTCTAAATATATATCTATTAAAACATTATAGATGTTAAGTTAAAAAATACATTATTATTATTATTATTATAATCCCTTTGCATATCGATGACAGTTTTATCATACACCGATACACTCCTATCTTTGCACGATTCTATCTACTTGTAGGAAAAAAGAACTTCGAAAAAAAAAATGACAAAACAAGCAACCAGCAGCCATCGCAGCCACAGACTGCATTTGTCACGAAGATAAGGCTGCTTATAACTTATAAGACGGTCCGGAGTCTCCGGACGCACACGACGCCTCACCTGGAGACGCCAGTCCATATTCCGTATATCATGATTCTTTGTCTCCGTCCATCACTGAAGTGGAACAAAAATTGAAATTCAAAAATTTCTGTGTGCCATCAATATTTAGTAAAAAGGATTTCAATTTTTTCCAACTGAGATTATATTAAAACGTTTAAAATTTATGTTTCAGATGAAAAAAATACATAAATCTTTTAAAAAGTAATTGTAGTAATTTAAAAAAATTACAATATAAATAATTTTATTTACTTTGATAATTAAAGTCAGAAATTAAGAGTCAATTTTTTATAGGTACTAATAATTATAAATACGGATTGGCTATATTTCTAAGATTCAGGACTTACTCATATTGGCCTAAAGTAGATCAGCAGTGGTGCGGCTGGTGCCCGAAGTAAACGCACTGTGCTTTAAAAATGGAAATTGAAATCAAAAAAGACAAAACAAGCAACCAGCAGCAATCGCACCCATAGACTTGCTTTTGTCATGAAGATAAGGCCCCGTGCTTATAGAACGATCTGAACGCACACGACACCTCACATGGAGACGGCAATCCGTATTCCGTATGTCACGATTATTTCTACCCACGTGTTACTGAGGTGGAAAAAAAAAATTGAAATTCAAAATTTTAATTTAATATCTAATAAATTCAATCAAACATTTAAAATATTCAATTCAATTTTAAGTAAAATAATATTCATTGTTTAAAATATTTATTTCTTTATCAGATTATTCAATCAAAAAAATTGTCTAATATTTCATTAATTATATCAATCATAAATTATAACATTATATTTCATAGTTTTAAGTTTTATTTATTTTTATAATAATATTTTAATATTTTTTTAGATAAAATAATTACTTATAAGAATATAGATAAAAATATTAATTGATATGCAATTTTAATTTTTTAAAATATAATTTAAATATTCAATCTCAAAATAAAAAATATATATTCAAAAAATAAAGTATTTAATTTTTTAAACCCCCCCTAATCACCACAAATATTTTTGGGTCAGTGCTTGAAAAGGACGGAAGCCAATTAGTGGTATGGCTGCACTCATATATAGAAGAAGAAGATTAGTGCCTGAAAAGGACGGAAGCCAATTATTGGTGTCGTTGGACTGATATATAGAAGAACAAGACCAAGACCAAGAAAAAAACGAGTACACATGATGCACGAAACTAGCATTGCCAACTTCAAACAACATTTTCGCGTGTTCTCTATATTGATTAATGCTTATCGCCTAGCCTTAAATGTTACCGTCTTCGTCCCAAAGTTACCATGGTTGCCATATTAGAAGTAGAAGAAGCAAGATGATAAATTAATTTTGCCTTTTTTAGATAACATATTAACACTAGCTATGAATTGGACCATAGTAAAACAATATCCTTACTAGTTTACTAGTTGGGCTAGTAGTTTAAAGTGGTCGGATCAGCAGTTCATACTTGTTTAATAAATTTAGTATAAATATAAAGAAATTATAGTTTAAATACAATTTTACATAATTAATTCAATATTATAATACTTATGATATTATTATAATCTAGTTATGGACCCAAATAAGCTAAACTAGCCTAATAATATCATTGACAAAAATTAAAATTACTATAACTTATCATTCAACCAAACTATCTAAGAATAAATTTAAATTAACATTAGCCTAAACCCAACTTCCAATTCCCTAATATATAAAACCTTGAATCTTCTTTCAATTTCTGTCGTCGTTCACTTGCCAACTAAAATATCTTTAGAGACAAATACTCCTTTACATTCAAGTGGTCTCTCGGTCTCATTCACATATTCTCACTTGCCTCATACTACTGCTTGGAATTTAGCCTTGTAAGATTTGACAATACCATGGCTCACCGCTCACTCCACCCCCTTAGTCTTTGCTTGCCTTCTTTGCCACCACCCACCTCCTTTTCCCTTTTTTATTGTTAGCCCCCACACTTTTTTGTTGTTTCCTTGGTGGTAACTAGTCACTCAAGGCTTTTTCAAAGCTTGAATTGGATATCCTCCTTTGTGCTAATCTTTAACTCATTTTTTCCCTCTTTCTATCCTCCCTCTTTCTTCCCCTAGTTGACTGAGATACATGAATTTTCTATTAATGTATTAATCTCAGTTTGTTGATGGTTGTTGGAGATGGGTTTTGGTGGTGTGTAATCAATGGCTCTACAATGATATGTGGTGGTGTTCCAGTGTTTAGTGATTGCAACGGGAAAGGCTCAAGGTGTATTGAGCTCATGCAAGCTCAAAAAAATTGATTTTTTAAGTTTATTCGGTCGTTGATTTTGGAAAAAGCCGGCTAGTTATGAGAGTTTTTCTGGTTCAATTGAAGAACTACTCCTAAAATATAACTGTATTGGTGACGTCTATGATTCATAAGTTTATGGTCCAATCAACCGGTCTAGTCCTTTTAAAAGCTTATATATGATTATAATTAGATATGTTCAAATGGTTGGTTATGGTTTCACCTAAGTCATCTTACCTTAATCCATGCAATCCACAGTCCAAACCATGATAGATTGGTAAATGATTAATAGCTTTCAATCGAGCCTATTGTAGCACAAAAGTTACATAGGTTGACCACGGGTTACCATGGGTTAGTACATACAAAAACCAATCTATCACCATCTTTTCCATAGCCATCACCTCCACCTCCACCTCCATCCCACTACAACCACAACCATTGCCACCACTCTCTTTTTTCCTTTCTATGATTCACCACCACCACCACTTGTGTCGCCTTTTTTCTCTCTTTAACTTATTAACCACTACCTCCACTTTTTAATGCACACACACCCCTTCAACATCACTACAACCCTCATAACAACACCCAGATAGGTCAGATATAATACCCTAAGTTTTCTAACCTTAATTCCTAGGTGATTATTCTCATAATCCCTTCTCTAACCTTAAACCTTGATGAGGCACCTTACCTATGCCTCTCAAGCCCTCATTTTATATTCCCACCCTTTGAAACCCTAGTTATTAATAAAGTAGACCAAGCTTTACCATCGGTTGACCCGTCAACAACGCCTAAAACCCTATCGTTCAAGGCTCAGGTAGTTAATCGCTAACCTCTTTTGGTAGATTGACGCTAGATGACTTTCACCATTATATATTTTATTAATTTCTTTTGACCTCAATTTTCATACCCAATATTTTTATATATTTAGCTTCCTAAATTAATTCCCAACCTTTCCCTAATTTTTCATGATTCTTGAAAATTATTTGATTATTTTTCCTATTTTAATCATTTATTGGACTTTCTAACTTTCCTAAATTATTTTTTAATCATTCTTTATTTTCTTGGACATGAGTTTTAATAAATTCTCACCTTCCTACACCCCATGATTAGATCCCACATGGTACTTGTTCATATAACCAAAAATCTTACCATAATCATCTTCGTTACCATCCTCTAATTATTTTACACTATCTCTCACCCATGCCAATCACTCCTATCACACATCTTGCTTACAAGAAACCTCCCGTATTATATCTCTTCCTCTGTCCTGCCCATTTTTAAAAGCCATAAGGGGTGGTGCCCTTTGGTTGGTCATTCTACACTTAACCAAATTTCTTACACTTCAACTTTGATATCTTATATCTCATCTCTTCTTGTTCTTGGTTGTGTTTGTTCTTAGTTTTTTCCTTAGTGTCAAGCCCCTCTCCTCCTCTTCTATCCATTTTCATTCATCTTATTTCTTCTAAAATCTTGAGTTTAACTCTTTAGGGCCCGTCTTTAAATAAAAGAGAGATAAGGTTATTTATTGGTGAAGGTTTCCTAAGCCTCCATGTTTGAATTTGAGAGTAATTACCACTTTTTTTTTTAATATTTTCTCTTCTCTTCTAACTCTTGCCATTTTCTTTATATATATATGTATGTATGTATGTATTGTAACACCCCAAAATTCACTATTTTTTTTAAAAGCGGAAGAATTTAAAATTGAAAACTTGTGAATTCTGGGGATGTTACCGCCACATTTAGTACCAAACTGGTTCTCTCTGACCGTTTTAGTACCAAGTGCTAAGGCTAAGAAAAGATTGACATTAAACTCAAACCAAGATTTCATAAAAAAAAACTAGAAAGATCATAACATAAAAAATCAGAGTACACATAAAGAATTGTAATTCATATCCAAAAGAGAAATAAGCTTACAATCAATGAAAGGTTTATTTAAAATATTCAATACAAGTAATGAATTATAAAAGGGTAAATTTGATACAAAAGAAATAAAAGAAGGAGATAAAATCACATAAAGAGTGAATTTGACCACACTTCTCTCGAACTTGGAGCCAAAACATACTCAACACTCAGCCCCGCCTGATGTCTCGCCCACTTGCATAAAGTCAGAAATGCCTACTATTCGTGAGAATGAGCAGCACCCATGAAAATTAAAAAAGGTGATCAGTACGCTGCATACTGAGTAAGGTAACCGATGTAATAAGGTTAACACATAAAATCACATAAACCATGTAGAAAAATAAAAAGAGTATATAGTCCATCATGATAGCATAATATCGTACAGTCATTCGGGTAATTACATAAAGGCCTATTTACAGTCCGGATTAATTAATTAATTAATCTCTAATTCGAATTCATTGCACACCATGCTCTTTATCAAATCCATGCGAGTATGGGAACCCCACTATTATGGCCGGTGGATCGAATACATACAGGGCACAGAGTTCCTAACCACTATTATTGTCGGTGGACTGGAAACATACATGGCATAAAGCTCCTAACCACTATTATTGTTGGTGGACTGAAATTGTACAGAGCATAAAGCTCCTGAACACTATTATTCACCGATGGACCGGTCTAGCCCTGATTCTCATGGTGTTTCACTGTAAGTACTTAGTGTCTTTCTCATGTCTTAGTACAAATTTGTTCGATTTTGTTGAGCACATAATCCCCCACTATTATAGCCGATGGGCCGAAAACGCATAGGTACAATGCCTGACCACTATTATTCGTCGGTGGATCGGTCACACATAGAGCATCATGCCCTAACCACTATTATTTGTCGGTGGACCGGTCTGGGCTCGGCTCATTAATCTTCCACTTTAAATGATTAATGTATTATAACGTCTTATTCAAAAACTTTACCCTAGACATGCATGACTCACTCCCTCTACGCTTATTATCCAAATGACCCGTACCATATCATGAGAACCCTGCACCTCCTAAATTTCCTCAACAACCTTTCCTCTATATTCTAACTGACACTAGAAGTCCATCTCCAATATATGTGGGTCACGACCCACTACTATACACCTCCATGTCCACTCATTACCTTACTCTTAGGGTTTTCCCCAGAAACCCTAGTTTAGGCCTAAGTGGCCCATTCTACTCCACCTCACACAATCCCAAATCATTTTAACACTCCACACATCACAACCCATAGATTTCACCCTAATCATCACACTTTAATCACCAAGTACACGTACGACTACAAAAACCCTAAGTAGCCACACCAAACCCTAGCTCGGTCTCCTACGTACTCTTATATTGCTCCACGTACTATGTTCAAACACCCACACAACACTTAGATTACCTGCCTCACACCTCTAATCAACTTTCCATATGTAAATTTCACTCCCGTGCAGACTTTACACATTCCATGCAAACTTTTAAACTTTTCATGCAAAACCCTAAAACTCCCATGTAAAACCCTAGATTCAACCATGCAAACTCTAGATCCATCCATACAAAACCCTAGATTCCTCCATCCAAAACCTTAGATTCCTTTATGCAAACCCTAAATTCCTCCATGCAAAACCCTAGATTCCTCCATACGAAACCCTAGATTCTTCCATGCAAAACCCAAGATTCATCCATACCAAACCCTATATTCAATCCATATAAAACCCTAGATTAGATCCTCCCATGCAACATATTATATCGTTTAGTTTTTTTTTCAAAATATAAAACATATTATAAAAATACAAAACATGAAATATTTTATATTCATTTTCCCTTTTATTTTTTCATAATTATAAATAAATTTAGAATTTCAATTAAAAAGGTACAATTAATGTAACAGTATAATAGTTAATTTAGATGTTAATTTTTTTTTAAATTTATTACTTTTGATATATATATATATTAAAATACTATATATGTTAAATTTTAAAATAAAAATAATGCATTATGATTATTATTTTATAATCTTTTTATTTATCAATGATGATTTTATCATCTCAAAAAATAATACATCTCACCATCAATTATGTTTGGAGTCAACACAATAAGAACATCTATAAAGGGGAGAAAAAAGCATCCCAATCTCAAATTTAACATACCTTAAATTTAAAGAAAAAGTTGTAAAGGTAGAAAAAATACCTTAAATTTAGGGTTATTTCAAAATTTTAAGATGTCCGAGGTGTAGAAATTGAAGTGCATTCGATATATTTTTTAGATTAATATTTACTATAATAATATATATAAGATATTTTTTTTTAAAAATAGTCATTATTGATTAAATTATTTGTAAAATTATATTTAATAAAATTTAATTATATAAAATTATTAATTGATATTTATAGATTAATATAAAATAAAAGCTAAATATTATAAAGTATAAATGATTGGTGATGTAATTAATAAAAGCAATTAGATTGTATAAATTTGAGATAGTAGAATGTAAAGTAGATAATTAAATTTAAAATAAATTAATAAAAATGGTAAAAATAAAATAATTAAGTAGTAGAATATGTTATCTTAAATTTGAGGACATTGGGCTATGAATGGCGAATAGGAATGCTGTAAGACGTATCTGTCATCCGCGGATACATTCCTGTCTTCGCCTGATTCTATCTACTTCGAAAAAGAACTTTGAAGAGAAAAAAAGACGAAGCAAGCAACCAGCAGCAATCGCAGCCACAGATTGCTTTTGTCGTAAAAGATAAGGCCATTTGCTTATAATCCGCACTCACACGACACCTCACAGACACAGTCACATGGAGACGGCAATCCGTATTCCGCATTCCGCATGTCACGACTCTTTCTCCCTATCCGTCGGGCCGTCGTTAAGGTGTAAAAAAATTCACAATTCAAAATTTTAAATTGATATCTGAAAATTTTATTTAAATATTTAAAATATTTAATCTGATTTTAATTAAAATAATATTCAACATTTAAAATGTTTAATTATTAACTGAATTATTTAATTAAAAAATATCTAATTTTATATTAATTATTTAGATAATATATCTTAATATTATGTTTGTATAGCTTTAAGTTTTTAAATTTTATTTGTATATAATTTAAAATTTTATAATAATATTTTAATACTTTTTAAAATAAAATAAAATACTTATACGAATACATATATAAATATTATTGAATAAAATAAAAAATTACTATAACTTATCATTCAACCAAATTATCTAAGTATAAATTTAAATTAAAGTTAGTCCAAGCTCAGGTCCAAATTTCAATATCCTAATATATGAAAACTTAAAACTTAAATCTTCTTTCAATTTGCATCTGTTACCTATCACTTGCCAGCTAAAATATCTTCGTAGACAAATATTCCTCTATATGCCACTAGTCTCCTAATCTCATTTACGTATTCTCACTTGCATCATACTACATTTTCGTATCTATCCTTGCCAAATTCGATGATGCTATAGCTCAGCACTCACTACCACTCCCCCCTTAGTTGTCACTTTCCTTCTTTACCACCACTCACCTCTTCTACGGCTGCTCGCCTCCTTTAACATTTTTCATTGTTTGTAGCCACACAATTTTGTTGTGTCCTTGGTGGGAACCATTAACTCAAGACATTTTCACAGCTTGAATTAGATTTCCTCCGTCATGCTAAACTTTACCTCAATTTTTTTCTCTTATTTCCTCCCTCTCTCTTCCCCTTATTGCAAGATACATGATTTTTCTATTGATGTATCAATCTTAGTTAGTGGATGATTGCTAGAGATGGGTTTTGGTGGTATGTGTTGAAAATTGATGGTGCTACAATGATGTGTGGCGGTGTTCTAGTTTTCCCAATTGCAAGAGGAAGGCTTAAGGTGCAATGAGCTCATGCAAGCTCAAATAATAGTTTTTTTTTTAGTTTCTCTAGTCACCATTTTTGGAAAAAGTCAACCATTTATGACATGTTTTTTTTTTTGTTCAACTGTAGAATTGGTCATATAATATAAAGCCATATCTACGAGGAATTCAACTTGTAGGTTTATGTGTCGAACTGACTGATCTAATTTGGTTTTGAAAACTATGGTTACCTTTTAGGAGCTTATATATGATTATAATTAGAGATGTTCGAATGGTTGGTTACGGTTTCACCTAAGCCATATTACCTTAATCCATGTAATCCATGGTCAAATCTATGATGGATTGGATTGAATGATTAATAGTTTTCAATTTAACCCATTATAATCCATAGGTTACATAGATTAACCATGAGTTAACTTGGGTTAATATGTACATAAACCGACCTATCATAATCCTTTCCATAACCGCCATGTCCAACCAACTACAACCACAACTGCCACCACATGTCTTTTTTTTTTCTTTGATTCACCTTGTTGTTAATGTATAGGTATTTGATGGCCAACTTGGAGACTTTGCTAACTTTGATGATTTGCCTATAGAAGGAGTGACTTGTTTTTGGATTGTGGACATAGAGTTTAGGATATCTAGTAGTTGGATTTTTTTTCCCATGATACCTTATTGACTCCTAGTTTCATTGATTCCCTTTTCTCTCTTTCTTTTATTTAAATTGTCCTAACATTTTGCCTTGTACTTGGTATGAGAATGGTATGCTAAACCAGAATCATATTAGGTATGTCAACATTACCCAATTTTTTTATGTTTAGCTTTTGCAAAAAATTTAAAACTTTTAGTAGTAAATTTTGGAGTGTTACACCAGCCATGCCCAAACTGATCTAGGAAAAGTCAAGTTAGAACCTAGTCAAGTAGAGAGGAATCCAGTTGTGTTAGCCGGGCATGACATATTATAGAGTGGGTTGTCCCAAGTGGTTGGGTTAAAATAGGGTGGGGTTAAGTGGAGTCAAGTTAAGATAGGTTGGGGTAGATTTGGATAGAGCTAGGCTAAGCAGGTTGTTGCATTGTTGGGTTGAGATTGGGTGGGTTTCATAAATTTAGGTTGAGAAGGTAACGTAATGAAATGATTAGGGTAAGGGAAGGTTAAGCCTAGACCGAGTGGGCTGGATAGAGTTGGGTTTAGGTGAGGTGGGCTCAGGTAGATTCGGGTTATGACAAGGTTAGTTAGGGCAGAGTGAGATTAGGGCAGGGTGAGTTGGGGTCGCAAACATAAAATTTACTTGTGTTCTTCTTCTTTTTCCCTTTTCTAGGAGAAATAAAATTTAAATAGACTCAACTAATTTGAAGCAAGCTAGTTGAACCTATATTATCAATGTGACAGATTAAATTCTAGCTAGCTATGATGGGAGCCTAGTAATACTAAATTGCTATGTGATTTGTTAGAAGTATGTACCACCAAATAGGTATGATATAACCCTAAAACGTGCTTAAACCTCATAATTTTTCAAGGTTAAATTTGCTAACTTGAACAGACATTTATCCATTTGTAGTGTGATGTCATACAAACATCTAGTTTTGTGCAAATAAAACTTCCAAACCCTTTATAATTGGCTTTTAAAATTGGAGGGTTTAGTCTTCAAGCATAGATTGTTTTGGTTTCATTTAGGTGGGTATGCATCCCCAAGTGACATGGATGAGAATGCTCTTAAAGCATCATCCGTGATCGATGGTTCAAATCTTTCATAAAAGGTGTGAGTAAGATATTTGTCAAAATCTATGGCTGCACATTTTTGAAACTTCCTTTAGCACAATATTTGGTGTTGTTGAAGTTGGTTGTTCATCATTAGTGACTGGAATCAATATCTTTGGACGATGAGGATTGGTAACTTGTGAGATAGATAATGACACATAGTCTGATGTTAGCTGGAAACAACTTCTTCAATAATGAAATACTAGTACGAGATAGCAATTATGGGCCTTAGTTGTAGTTGACGGTCTTGTTTAATATACACATTAAAACAAAAATTTTTAATATAAAAATTTAATAATAGACTTATTTTATTTTGGATACAAAAAATTATTATTTTTTATTTTATATTCTAATATTGATTGAAAGTGAATGAAAGTTTCTTTTGAGTAATTATAAAATGAAGCAATGATAAAAGGGAGCCATGGTCTATACACGAACATGATTAACTCAAGCCATCAGATTTAGGTCATCTCAATAGGAATTTTGTGTGGATTTCATTTTGATGTATACCTGCAAAGTAGAATAAGAAGAAAAAAAAAAGAAATACCAAAGACAAAACAATCTGATGTAGGAGTATCTATGAATTCTCAAGACAATAAAGTTTTGACATACTTAGTTATGGAGCTTATTATAATAATTATCTTTGATGATAATATTAATAATGTGACTAACTTTAAAAAGTGTAATTTGAGTAATACTTAAAACAAAATTAATAATAGACTTATTTAATATACACATTAAAAAAATTAATATAAAAATTTAATAATAGACTTATTTTATTTTGGATACAAAAAATTATTATTTTTTATTTTTTATTCTAATATTGATTGAACGTGAATGAAAGTTTCTTTTGAGTAATTATAAAATGAAGCAATGATAAAAGGGAGCCATGGTCTATACACGAACACGATTAACTCAAGCCATCAGATTTAGGTCAACTCAATAGGAATTTTGGTGTGGATTTCATTTTGATGTATACCTGCAAAGTAGAATAAGAAGAAGAAAAAAAGCAATACCAAAGACAAAACAATTTGATGTAGGAGTATCTATGAATTCTCAAGACAATAAAGTTTTGACATACTTAGTTATAGAGCTTATTATAATAATTATCTTTGATGATAATATTAATAATGTGACTAACTTTAACAAGTGTACTTTGAGTAATACTTGCAATTATGTAACATATTTGTAAGGAGAAGATTCATGCACTTTAAGATGTCAACATATCTAATATTTCATATGTTACAAGTTATTTCAAGTAAAAGGAATCTATTATGCATGGAAGTCAAATTTACAAGTAAATGAGACCTAGTTATCATTCTTACATAAATAAGGGCTTTGTTAGTTGTTTCATGTAATAATTAGCGAAGTTTGTTTGTAATAAATTTTATTTTGATTCATGTACTATATAGATTAATCCCATATTTTTATTTACCTTGGATACTTTAGTGTGCCATTTAGCAAAGTGTAACTACCAATATAAGGCATGGTCAACACCTTGTAACATTTGAGCTGAATCATATTGAAATCTAATACAATTAATATACTTGGCTATCTTATCTCTTTTATGAGTAAATAATTCTAACTAAGACTACTTGGTGTAATCTTAGATAAAGTGCTTTGAATGTCTTTTTTGATATTAAAAGTTAATCTTCTTGTTTATTTCTTCCTCGAATCTTGATTGAAGATTCACACTATTCTTTAGATCTTCCTTGAATCTTTCTTGAAGATTCTCCTTTTTCTTTCTCATCTTTAAACCATTGAACCATCTTACTTCTTCAAACCATTTGAATATTCAATCTCTTGAAAAGATTCACACCATTTTTGGTATTAAATCTAGGTTAGTTGTTTCCATCATTCGAATCCCAAAACTACCTTCAATTTCCCTTATTTTATTCATCCATACAACATGAAGAAGCCCAACCTTCCTATCCTATCTTCAAACTTCTATTTGAATCTTCAACCCCTTTAAGTTGAAGAAATTCAACCTCACTGTGATCCTTCCTTCTAATTTCACCGAATATCTCCTAAACATTCAAACCTAACTTCATCATCACTTCATCCATCCAAATTTAAACCTTTTTGGTATCTCCATTATTTTCCCAAGTTTGTTTGAAACCTTTTTCATATCTTTGAACTCCATTTAGGTCTTATTGATTATTTTGATTCAAGAAAGAATAACTCCACAATTCCTTCCACACCATTATTGGGTTTCTAGTTGACTTCATTCATGAATTCATTTGTGAGTTCACTTGTGCAAGATCCAACCATCATTGTCCATCAAGAACCCTTTATTATGCATCAAGAATAGGCGGTAATCCACTCAACCGATTCCTTTCTATTACTACTTCATATTCACGACCGAGAAGCTTCCAAGATTCTTGAAACTTCACTGAGAAGCCATTAAGAACCAACACCAAGCAACAAGCGCACCTTGCCGAGGTTGTTTTCAACAAGAACAATAGCTATAGGTGAAGAAGTGCTCCTGAAGGCTATGTTCGGCACTCTTCAACAACTTGTAGTAAGTTTGCATGCTACTAACACACAACTTCAGCGGCTTCCTTCCATTCAAAGCCAACTCCAAAGGTTGGAGATGATAGTAGATGATCAAAAGACAGTCCAACATATACATAACACAATGAGAGCCACCAATGATCGAGAAGGCATGGTGAGAAGAGCATTCGAAGAATGATGTAACACCCCGAGTCGATACGACCACGCTGGGGCTACCTTGAAGTGCTTTCGAACTGATCGGCTGGCCCCACAGATCAACACGAGTCCTTTCAGTGCGCTTTGTCCTCACTCACGCCTTTTCCGAGAAATTTTCAGAACTTCCCAAAAGGTCACCCATCCTAAAATTACTCCACGACAAGCACGCGTAACTGTGGATTTCTTAGGATGAAATCACCAGAAGGATGGTATACCATATTGATATAAGTAGTCATATCAATTCTTATAATACTCCCCTCAATTTGGGGTATTACAAATGAGGTGGACACATCAACAACCAAATGGAGTATGAAGAAAGGGTGAACAAAAATGGCTCCAATGATTTCAATCACAATTGATGAGTCCATGTAATTTACCAACCAAGGTATAATCATATTGAAGATAAAGGTATCAATCTCGACCTCCCTAATTTCTATGGTGAATTAGATATAGAATTGTTTTTTGAATGATTGCATGAGATATAAGCTATTTTTGAATTTAGAGAGTATGTTGATGGACGTAAATGTAAGTTAGTAGCTCTCAATTTTGAAATTTTTTCTAGCATTTGGTATGATAATCTTAAAAGTACTTGTGAAAGGCAAGAAAAAAGTAAATTAAATTATTGGAAGAAATTGAAAAAAATACCTAAGGAAAAAATTTGTTTTTAAAGAGTATGAACAAGAAATGTATATTAAATTGACTACTCTTAGGCAAGGACTACTTAGTGTAGATGAATGTAATAGGAAATTTGAAATACTAGCACTCTTGTATGACATGCAAGGAAGAAAAAAACAAAAATGTGCTACATACTTAGGTGGTCTTAGTAACTTGATGAGATAAAAAGTTAAAATATTTTCCTATGATTATCTTGATGATTTGACTAATTTAGCTTTAAAATGTGAAAGACAAATTGAGTCTACCAAGGCCTATGCTAAAACAAGTGCTTCAACTTCTAATTCAACCAAAAACTATTCAAATGCATCTGCTTTAACTAATAATAAGAAACTCTGCCCTAACCGAGATGAAAAAGGTAAAAACAAGGTGAATGAGATGTCCAATAAGTAATGTTTTGAATGTAAAGGATATGGTCATTTTGCTAGAGAATGTCCTAGCCAAAGAGTTTTAACATTAAATGAAATAACAAGTATGAAACAATGTGATAATAATGATGACCTAGAGATCGAATCTAATGATGATACCTTGAGTATCTATGAATAAGATGGTAATCCATGTTTTGTACTTCAAAGGGTATTATAAATACAGCCTAATAATCCATCTATACAAAGGGATAAGATTTTTAAAACTAAGTGTAGAATTGATAATAAGGTTTCATTATAGATAATGGTTCATGTATTAATGTTGCTAGTGAAATTATGGTTAAGAAGCTAAGGTTAGTGAATACTAATAATCCCAAACCATATTCATTACAATTTCTTAATAAAGAAAAAAGAGTTGAAGTAAATAAGCAAACCTTAATTACTTTTCATATGGGTGACTATCATGATGAAGCATTGTGTGATGTATTGCATATGGATGCTTGTGGTATATTACTAGAAAGACTATGGAAATATAATAGAAATGTAATCAATAATGGTGTAACTAATGAATATATTGTGCTTAAAGATAAAAAAGAGGTATACATTGAAACCATCGCAATGTGATCATATGCAACTTATCGAGAAAAAGAATAGTTTATTCTTACATGAAAAATATATGATTAATTGTATTAAGGAGGAGGGTGAAAAAGATAGTTTATTCTTAGTATGCTATTTAGCAAAGCGTGTTAACATATGAGTCGAATCCTGTTGAAATCTAATACAAGTAATATACTTGAATATCTTTTTTATTTTGTGAGTGAATAATTCTAACTAATATTACTTGGTATAATCTTAGACAACGTGCTTAGAATGTCTTCTTAGAAAAACATTCAAAGTTAATCTTCTTGTTGATATCTTCCTTGAATCTTGATTGAATATTTATATACCATTTTTTTAATAAAAAAAAAAAGATTCTCCTTCTTCTTTCTCATCTTCAAACCACCGAACCACCAAACAGCTTCTTCTAACCATTCAAATCTTCAATCTCCCAAGAAGATTCACATCGTTCAAGCACAACCTTGAAAAAGCATTGTCTCTCGCCCAAGCTTATACCAATGATAACCGCATGATGAATATTATGACAGAAATAAATACATAAACTGATAATTTCCATAAAGAAGAAGAAGAAAATTTAGCACTCTTTAACTTTATTATGGCCCCCCCTCCCCCCAAAACACACTTTTTTCTCGCCCTTGGGGCCGCCTGGACTGGAGGGTCACAATCTTGATCCGAGCCCGTGCCTTCCAAAGATTTCTAAGAAAGCGACTCTCTAAGATTTCACTTCAATGATCAGACCGGAAAGCAACCAGTTGCAGGCAGCACTCCGAAAGACTACCGCATTAATGATGAATCAAAGAGGGAGGGTCCGGTTTAATGGCCCAGCCTACAATGTCTTCGTCGGTACAACTCCCTTTGAAAGGAAAATGCCTCGTCAGATATTTGATGCAACTTCTAAATTTCTAATTAGTCAAGAAAGACGGCATTTTGATCGAAGAGTCGAAGACCCCTTTTTTTTTTTTTTGTGGAGGAGGGAGGAGGGGGAGGGGGAGGGGGGCGAGAAGCATATATATTATGATTATTTTTTTTAATAGAAAATGGAGGATATAATCTCTGATCATATTATTATACTTTTGAAAAATCTGACATCCGAAGTGATATTTTACAAGATGACATCAACACCATGGAGAAGGGAGTATATTGTGTATGGATATTAAGGAAATAGGTCATCGTCATATGCGATAACTTATGCACACTATGATTAGCTTCACCTAAAATATGATGGATGTTAAAGTCGATCTTCTTTTCTAATGTAGCTTTACACTTACGGATCAGGCCACCACACTACACATCGGTTCTCGATCTATAATATATTATGTACATTTAAGTAGCTACAACATTGTTTTTAGGATGATGCTATAATATTCCCATATATATTCATATACAATAAATAACCTACAATAAATTCTGACTAATGAATAGTCCAATTTTTGGCGATCTCATTTGTTGTTATATTGCCCTTCCTGGAATTATATCCGTGTGCATAAATAAAAGACAGCATTTATCTCGTACGTATTAGTTCCAGCTACCATCACGTTTCTTCATTCATCCGAGATAAGAGAACCCTACCAGCCAGATTTGACGGGCATCTTATCGGATTATTATCACTTATAGGCTGATCTGACGTCGACGCATGACAAGTGAATCGATCCAAATTAAGATCACATCGTTCGCTTATGAATTTTGGCCCCTGCAACGCGAGTTCAATTGGCTCTTTGGGAGTGGCCCTTTATTTTCGATAACATCGATCGATCGTTGCATCAATAGTTTTCGTCATCTTACGGATCTTGCGTATTGATAACCCATGCAGCTGCTACTCCGCTAACTATTTCTCGATACCTTTCATAGCAAGCTGGCTTAAATATGTCCGTGCATGGCCTGTCAACTATTAAGGGGTTTTATTACTTTCCTCGGTCTATGTTGTAGCATAAGGACAAAAAAAGGATATTTAGTAATCGAATTAATTTTAAACCTATTTGCATGTCCCATCGTTAATTTAGTTTGTGTGTGTGTCTGTGTATTTATCCTCACTATTATTAATTGCTTCTTCAAAATTTGATGAAAACATATTTATAAAATTGGAAATATATATCATGCATTACAGATTAAAAAAAAAATCAATAATTTTTCTCTCCGAGAGCTTGAAATAATTTTTTTTTTGAAAAATCAACCTCAATAGCCAACAACTAATAACTACGTTTCACCTAAACATAGCTTTCATGAAAAAACAGTTGCTTTCCCATAGCTTTTACCCCTAATTTACTTTAAAGACCGTGGTTAATAAATTATAAATAGCAATATTCAGCCTTTAATAACATTCAAACTAATTATCCCTCCGCTTCTGGAGGAAAAACATTTTAGGTGAACATTTTTGTTTCAAAAAAAAAAATCTTCTAAATTTTTTTTTAAAGTCTACTTTTTCATTCCCCCTACTTTTTTTTCTTCTATAAATTAATTATCATGTTATTTTTTAATAAATGGTGTAATGATTATATTATAGGCATAATTATTACTTACTAAAATAATGTGTGAATTACTCCCTTCTTATTCAAAATTGGTCACCATATATTTCAAAAATAAAGTTCAATAATTAATCTTTTTTAATATATGCTAATAAAAAATATTTTAAAAAAATAATTATTTTAATATGAAAAATACTAATGATAACCTTAAGGGCTATGGTTATATAAGAAACTAAATATAGTAATAATATTTATTAATACTATATTAGGAATAAAATTAAATGCTTATCAACAGCTATAAGGGTTGCCATTAGCAAAAACCTTTTAATATAATATAATAATTGTAGTTTTAATACAATAATATAATATACTTTGAGAAAAATTAATGTTCAATTTTTTTTTTAAATATACAATAATAATCTTTTTAATATAAATGGATTACCAAAATTATTTTCTTTTAGAAATGGATAGATAATTCTTTTAAAATTAAAAATAAATAATGAACAATAGTCCTTTAATAAAATCATTTTTATTTTGGGCTAAAACACCCTACACCTTTTTTTATTAAAAAAAAAAACTCTCCTAAACTTTTGACGACAGAAATGTTAAAAGAAATTAAAAAAAAATGGTAGAAAAGGTATGGAGAAGATGTGTGTTAAATTTATTATATTTTAGATAGTAGTTTAAATTTTTTTTTCCCTCTCTTAATTTAATTGGATTGAGTCTATTCATTTGAATGGTATATAATAAAATTTAGATAGAATATATGTATTTATTGTTAACTTAAAAATACATATATTTATTAAACAAAATAAAAAACTAAAATATATATCTATATATGTATAAATTATTATTTTCTTCCATCCTTATTTTTTAATTTAAAAAAAATAACGTTTTCGTCTGTCTGTTGTTTGATTTTCGTTTATGCGTTCCCGTCTCGGTTCAACACTGCCGTCTGCCGATGGCTGCGACTTGTTGTGCGTTCCCCCGAAAATACTCGCCATGCTATTTTAAGAAAATAATCTTTGGAAAAGCGTAAGAGGAAAAAGATAAAATGAAAATGGTGGTCGATGACAAGTTGAAAACCGTTTCGGCGTTCGCCAGCAGCCATGCTTCCTTTAGTTGTTCGCACACAAGTTCGATGAAAACCATGGAACATCGCAGAAAGATCAAAACAAAAGAAAAGCAGTACGATTAAAAAAAAAATTAACTAGCGTTCTAGATATGCATTTTAATTTTATTCTTACTATATTATACCATTCGTTTATAAATATCTCACAAAATACACGCATCGTCTATCATCATTAATTTAAATACTCTCATTACTCCATTTGCAAAAGAAAAGTGCCTTTTTTAGTTACTTAGATACCTTTTTTATAAGCTAACAAGAGTATAAAATAATCCTTGACACTCGAATTACATCATAAACTAAAAATTATATAATAATAGAAACTAACATGGATATTACTAGTATCTTAATCATAATACTTAGAATTATCTTTAATATTTTTCTTAAATTTTTATTTGACAATTGGTGAATAGAAAATTAAAATTTTATTTTATGTCTAAATAGAATGTTGATTTCTTCCCTAATTTTTCTTTAATGCAAAATAAATGTAATATAAATATGGATGTAAATTATTTCAAATTATATATCAATTTTTTTAATATAAATTATGTATCAATTATTGTTATCTTTTTTTTTTAAGAACAAATTAGGTCAATTAATTGAAATGTAGTAAAGGTATTAATTAGAAGTTAGTTATACAATATATGTCACATATATTAGACACAAGAGTATATATCTAGACATAATGTGTGTGGATACAATAATATATCTGGATACATATGTCATATCGATACATTATTATAGTTCCACAAACTATTACAAATTCTTGTCAATTAAATATTTATTCAAAATATCACTCATATTAATGCCAATCACATATTTTCCTCGTTCCTCTTGAAATCTATTGACCTATTTAAGTATATAATGACGTCGATAAAAGTAGATAAAGTATATTATACTTCTACTTTTTATTATTTGACATTATAGTACTATTATTCATTTAAGTTATAAGATAAAATGGTGTTCTAAATTGAAAATAATAAATAAGTGGGAGAAAATTATCTTAAGTAAGAGCCAATTAGGTTCAAAACTAATGTGCCTGCTTCTACATCAAATAGTAATGATAAAAAAAAAAAGAAGAAGCATAAGGAGTACTAATATATGCATTAATGATAAAACTAAATAGATTTTTCTTTAGAGCAAAGCTAAACAATAATATAATGCTATAGGAAGCAAATAAAAACAATACCTCAAACATCCAAATATTAATTTAACATAAATACCTAATATATAATTCTAGAAATATATCTTGTAAACCTACAATAAGAAATAAGTATACTACTATATGAAGATAAATGTACTACTATAGAACAAATACCACCATATATAGATAAAGATATTATTTATAGGGTTGTTAGATAAAATAAAAATTATATTTGATAAAGGACAATTTAGAGTATTTACTGTTTTTAGGTAGAACCTCCGATTTGACTATTTGCTAAAGGGTTGTTTATATTAGTAGTATCAGATGAGAAATACTCTTTTAGATGATTTTTTTTAAAAAAAATATAAGCGTTTTGAATTAACTTAATTAGAATAGCTCTTTTTAAATTATTTTTTCCTTCAATCTACTGATAATTATCACTATCATCAAGTACTACGAAATACCTCTATATAAAAAACTAACGTTATCAGATAATGTGTTCCACTTTCACATAACCCCCAATATAATCTATTAATCATTATCATATATATGGCAAATAGGACCATAAAATAATAGCTTTTTTTCACATGATTTGGTGCTTTATTTTGAATTTTTAGACTAACTTTGGAGAATGAATTTTGATTTATATTGTAATTTATAATATGAGATATTTTTGATTAATGTAAATTTACTTATAGTTAAAAGAGTAGTTTAAAAAACTTATCTTCAAGATTAGCTTAATTTGTATAAGAAATATGCTCAACCTTTATGAGAATATACTATTCTAAGTAAACCTAATTTATAAATCACAGTGTGTGATTTTAGCCTAAATATTTAGTGTACAATATACCCTAAACCTATAAAAGTTTCAATACCCATAAACTATAACATATAGAGTGAAAGAATTCAAACATGGATTATATGATATTCAAGAGTTCAATACCTAATTTTAACATATAGAGTAGAAGAGTTCATGAGTCCAATACCTAATTTTAACAACTAGACAATGATCTCTCATATTACGTACAGGCCAACAACGACTTTCTAGTTCAAGCAACAAGTGCTCTTAGCAAGTATTGGGTATTATAGGTTCCAGGTTTGAATATCCCTTCCCCTTTATTGGTATTGTAATACCTTTATGGTACTTCCACTTATATGGTACTTTGTACCTACATCTACAGATCTCTTATGAATAAAAAAATAAATGATCTTGACATACTAAAACTACAAATAATATTGTAAATTTATATAGACCAGACAATGTTGCATATTGTTCTTACGTCTAAACCCAAATGACAATCATTTTAGAACTAAGTTTTTATTCCAAAAATAGGTTATTTTTATATTTTTACCTTTATTTTTTTTCTCTTTCATCATATATGAATTAATTACATCCTGACCCATATGTTCTCATTTTGTTAAATTAAATTATTTTATTTTCATTTTCTTATGTCTTAATTCATTCATATATATATATATATATATGAAATAAATTTATTATTACAAAAGTAATTATGAGACATAATAGTTCATATTAGTATGGTTAGCATATTTAATCTTAATGATTTTAATTTAAACAATTAGTATTTTTAAGTAGTGGTATCAAACATTATTAGCAGCTTCTTACTCGCCCATATGATACACGGGACACCATAATATTTTGAAAGCGTGTTAACATAAGAAGTTACACTATAACAAATTCTTGAAGTATTTGACCTTATTTGTTGGTTTTATTAATGTTACTTTTTAGGTACATTATTATCAAAGAAAAGCTATACTTATTATAAATATTATTATTTTTTGAAAAAAATAATAATTTCAATCAATTTCTTATTAAGAAGTTGAGAATATACATTCTCTATATGATCATTGCATCTTAAATTTTGTTGATAACATCTCAATATACATGACTTCTAGCCCAACTCATGTGTTCTAGGCTCTATCCCAACTTGTGTAGATCGTTTAAGTAATAGCTACTCTTCATTCTTGGCTCTTAGATATATTTGGGAACATATGAACCATAAACTTATTGGGGCGATGATAAGACCCTACCAATATAACCTACTTTCCATTACTTCATCTCCCATTATTTATTATTTCCCATATGCAATTTAGATTAGTCTCTTGAAGTATTTATTCTCTCTCTTGGATTGGTCTTGTATTCTTTTCATAAATCCAAACAAACATGTCATGCTTTGTTATATTGATATATTGCCGATCATCGTAATTTATTCTTCTAGTAAATTGATTAGGCTTTACTTCATTCATTTCTGGTGATTAAAGAATCTAAGTTAGTGCCATGTTTTGGATTTCATCAAATTTAAGGTTGTTACTTTCCACTCACTAAATTAAGCTATCTAATATGGATTTCTTTTCCATTTTGTTAATAACCTTGAAAGTACTAGCTCTTAGTCTTGTTCAATCTCTTATAAAGCCCTCGTATTTTTGTTGGTACTCACTATGCAGAGATCTTCTTTTGACATCAAGAAAGATGCTATAGGTGTAACATTAAATGGTCAAATATAATTTTATCTTTCCTTACACCTCACAAAAGCATTTGGATGAGAAAATATTCATTATTGAAGATAACCATATCCTTTACTTTGTGTTACAATTACATTATATAGGTTTTCTCTATGCATATGCTGCATAAAAAACTTGCTTTTTAATTATCTCCCATTTTATATTATTTAGGATTGAGTATTGTTGGTTGTACAAGTGTGGCATGGACGTAGTTTGCTACGAAATATGTGTTATTTAGTTAGTAATTTTCCTCCTTTATGGCACATTCAATTGTTCTAATTTCCTATGATACAGAACAAAAATTAAAAAGTAAGTGGTTTTGCTTGTTTTGTTTAGCAGCTTTTCACAAGTGTATTATTAAACTATTTTACCTTAATAGTGTTCTATGTTAAATATTTACCTTTATTCAAGAGTTAAAACAGTGAATAGATTAAAAAGAAACTTATATGAAAAATGGCTTTGATCATTTTTTAGTTTCTCATTGTAGATATGTAATTTTCAAATTTTGTTTTATATTAAAATGAATATACTTCATCATTCCAAAATTGGATGACATATAAATATTGTTCTATTTAAATATATTAAAATCAATTTAAGAAGTTGCGTAGGCTAGAAATACCATGCATATCCTTAAGCTAGGGTTAACTCTTTTATACAACTTAACAGATGACCTTTGTGGTTCAAAATGTCAATACAAGTTGTCATTCTGAATTTGATGTAATTGGAAAATAAAGGAAAATGAAGCCTATGCCTCCACTTTTTCAACCTTCATTTTCCAACCCAGCTTTTGGGTGATTAAATTCTTAATCCTTTTTTAACCTACTAACCTTGTTTAATCACCTTAGCTTTAACCAAAATCCATTTATATTTACCTTGAAAATCTTTAAATCTATGCCCTTTGGTAGATCGGTTACTAGATAGAATGAATGTTCTTTTAGGGAGCCTATGATTAACCCACCCTTTTACTTTAGTTGAGTTATGCCTAGACAATTTTATCCTAACTTGCTTATCTTTATTTTTTTTACTCAAAATTAATTTTATGACGTACTTTTTAAATTCATTCTTATTTATTCTTTTTTTTATATGTATTTATTTCTAAAAGAAAGTTTTTTAACAATATATATATTATTTTAAGAAGTAATAAATATACTCTTAATATGAAAATTATACCATTTATTAAAAAATAATATAAGAATTAATGAATAGAAGAAGACAAATAAAAAGTATGCATTAAGTTTTTTAAAACAACTTTTATTTAAAAAAATTTTAATATAAAAAAATTCATTTAAAAAAAGAAGGAAATATTATATTAAGAATATATTTATAATATTTTAAAATAGTGTATAAACTATTATTTTTTGAAACACAGAAGACAGAACGAGGAGTAATAAATTATGTAAAGAACTCTGCCTTAAATAGTATCCGAACAAGTTGAGAACGATAAATCGACTCCCTAGGGTATTGCCGTATTGGTCTATTCATTAACGCGACAATTGTGACATGGCGTTCACTCCTATTAAAAAGAGGCACCCGGCCCCGTGGTTTCCCTGTCATTGGTTTCAACGCCGCGCCTAGCCTCGCCCCTTGCCTCTCGGCTTTCTCCCTTCCCCAAGAATCTCCACTAAGCTAATACCGGCAAAATTTTCTTATCCTTCTTAAACCTGTCATTATAGCAATCCAGAGAAGAAGAACATTTTATTTACAGCAGCCAAGTTAATGGGGCTATTGCAACCGCCGACAAAGATCACAGCCCTGAAATGGCTGGGGTTCGTGACGGCAGTCTGGGTACAGTCAATTTCCGGCAACAATTATACCTTTTCTAACTACTCAGACGCACTCAAGAGCCTTATGAATTTAACCCAAGTTGAATTGAACAATCTCTCTGTCGCCAAAGATGTGGGCAAGGCTTTTGGAATTCTTGCTGGTCTTGCCTCGGACCGGTTCCCCACCTGGGTTTTGCTTCTCATAGGGTCTGTCGAAGGACTTATTGGGTATGGAGCACAATGGCTTGTTGTTGGCGAGAAGATTAGTCCTCTTCCTTATTGGGCGGTATGTTTTTTCAGAATTCAAATTGAGAGATTTTAATTCTACGTACTCAGTATTTTTTGTTGATGATTGTTAACGTGTTATTATGAGTTTTGATGTTCATATTGCTAATTTGGTTTGTCTGCAAAGTTTCAATTGATAATTGACCTGCTTTGGTTGCTTTGCTTTGTTTGCGAGCTAAATGTGAATACTTTCACGATAAGGAACCCGAAATTGTGATCCAATCATTCGGAAAAGGTACTGGCATATATTTAGAACGTGGCGTCGCATCATAAATTTCTAAACTGACAGATAGTGCGCTCCTGCTCTTTTTAGATACTCAAAGGTCTTGAAAGGCTCGTTACCAGGATTGATTTTTATAGCAAGCATCCAACCCTTTACGACTTTTGTTCACTTGCGGAGCATCAGTGTGAAGTTTCATATTTCAACGGTGATGTGCTTTCTTTAATTACGGCGGCTTGGTAGCTCTTCATTTTCGAACTTATTGGTATATTATTTTTTCAACTAGTTCGTTTTATATAGTATTATTTTAATAATTTTATTGTCAATATTATACTATTATTATTTTATAAGTAGATATCGTTGTTTTTTTATTAAATATTTAAATTATTCTATAATTTTATTCTTATTTATTATATCCACCTATCACGTACTCACGAATATTAATATTAGCTATTATTTATATTATTGATAAATATAAATTATTCATTACTAATATGAATCATTAATAATTAATGATTATATAATGACTTTTAATAATTATCAGCAATCAGTAATTATTAATAGTGAATAATAATAATTAATATTCATTATATAATTTATGATTATTATATTGTGAGTATTAATTATTAAGAATTAACATTCATCATGCAAAATGATTAATAATTAAAATTTATGAATAATTAATATTTTTTATTAATATTGTTACTAATAATTATGATTTATTAATATTAATTAATAATACTGATATGAATTAATAATAACTATTGATTATTAGTAATATTAATAATATTGATTATTATTAGTATGATTACTATTAATTAATACATCTTATTACACTTAAATCTATAAAAAAATATAAAATATCAAAAGAATATATCTGATTAAAATAAATAATGCCCAAAATTACCAATCTAATTAGATTTATTTTAGATCAAAAAAGTTGTTAAATACCATTATTATTGCAACAACTTTCATATATAAATAACATAATATGTATCTATTAATAATTATTATTAGTTCATTGATATTATTACTTTGGATAATGTCAGATAAAAAATATGGTTAACGAATGGATACTAAATTCTTACTTTTTGCGATTAATCAAAGCATTATTTGGTGTATTGGTTCCCTAAACACTTCTTGTGTGTCTTCGTTTACCTGGTAACTGCTCTTCATTTCACGCCCCGGGTTGCGGTTCGGTTTTTGTTACTCCAATCTTAGGCAACCTTTTCTTTTCCGGCAGATCAAGTTGCTAATTCATGGCCCCATAAGGAAAAGTGATTGCCTTTTGAGTACCCCACATAGATTGGTTTTTGGACTTGGAATTGTATGGATAAATTATATGGGTTTATATGTCAATATTTTTAGTTTAGCGCTTAAATTGGAGGGCTTGCATAATTTGAGATTCAGTCTTGATTGATCTCGGAGTTCAATACTGCCATGTTTTTGATACACCGGATGTTGTTCGACTTTTTAGGTGTTATCATGAGCTAGTATGTGATAACAGCTACATAATGTTTAATGCGCTGCAGATGTGCATATTTATGTGCTTGGGAGGAAACAGCACAACATGGATGAATACAGCAATTCTGGTAACATGTATTAGGAACTTCCGTAAAAACAGGGGACCGGTTTCTGGGATCCTCAAAGGCTATGTGGGCTTGAGCACTGCCATATTCACTGATATATGCGGTGCCCTGTTGTCAGACAGTTCTGCTGACTTCCTCTTGATGCTCTCTATTACCCCTTTTGTGGTATGTTTGGCTGCCATGATCTTCCTCCATGAGGTCCCAACCTCATTCACTGCCTTAGAGGACAAGCAGGAATATAAATATTTTAATATGTTAAACGTGTTGGCTGTTGTTGTGGCTCTTTACCTCTTGGCCTATGATTTTGTGGGCTCACAGGGCCAACTGTTTAACATATTATTTTCTGTCATTCTCTTGGTTTTATTGGCTTCTCCGGTGATAATTCCAGCTTATATCGCGATAAAAGGCTGGTTTGGTTCGAGAATTGTGTCAGATGTTGAAGATCCAAGTACCGATCCGTTACTTGTACAAGGAGACAAAAAGGGTGGCCAGGTGAAGCCAGATGCACCCGCGGTTCCAAAACCAGAAGCTGAGGAGAAGGCTGCGAATAGGGGGATGGAAAAGAAGCAGCCAGCCCTTGGAGAAGACCACACGATCTTTCAGGCATTTATGACGGTTGATTTTTGGGTTTTGTTCATCTCATTTTTGTGCGGAGTGGGGACTGGTCTGACGGTGATGAACAACATGGGACAAATGGGGTCAGCCCTTGGTTACTCAGATGTGTCTATCTTCGTGTCTCTCCTTAGCATAATGGGATTTTTCGGCAGAATTATTTCAGGCTCAGTTTCAGAGTATTGCATCAAGTAAGTCGCTTCTCTGACTTTGCCTCTTCATACCTAGTTAATGAATTTCATTCAATTTACCCCTCCTTTGGAATTACATAAACAAAGTTATTATGCAAATAAATTATTTTTTTAAAGAATTTTGCCTAATAACTTCCCTACTAAAAGTGATTATGGTTTATTTACTTTTTTTAAGTAGTTCCAATTAATTGGGTCTGACCTAGTGGTGTTAATATTGTCCTAACATAAATAGATCGATGAAGCATATTAGGTAGTTTAACTTGTTAGGGGGGATTATTTAATGAGAACTAGCTCTCTCAGTAATAACTGAGAACTAGTACCCACAACAGATGGTAGAAACTGCTGTTGGTAGGTAGAGGAAACTAGCGTAAATAGTTTCAAGAAACTATAATATTTGAGTGTTAGAAAAAATAGTTCTACCTAGTGTAAATAGTTTCAAGAAAGTATAGTATTTTAGTGTTAGAAAAAATAGGTGGTGACATTTTTGTAAAATTTGTGTGTTTATATTTTGGCTTTGGAAACTACCCACAATAGGTAGTGGAAATTACTCTTAGTAGGTGAAATAAACTATTATAAATATCTCAGAAAACTATAGTATTTAAGTGTTAGAAAAAAAACGGTGACAATTTATAAATATTAGGTATTTATATTTTATGTTAGGAAACTAAGTCTTTAAGAAAACTATAGTATTTGAGTGTCAAAAAAATAAGTTGGTATTTTTATAAATATTGATATTTATATTTCAAATTAGAAAACTACTTATACTAGGTGATGGAAACTATTCGGAGTAAATGGTAAAAATTACTGTAAGTATATCAGGAAACTAGTTTGGTTTTCGATTTTTACCGTAAAAGGTGATTTTCACTAGATATACCATATACATATATATATAATACAATTTGTTTCTGACTTTGATACCAGGAGAGAATATCATAATATTATGGCGGGTATTCCTTTTGAAATTGAAAATTTTGGATGTGTCCAATATTTTACTTTTACCTTGTGATTGCTTGTGTCTGCATCTGGTTGTTTTATGCTGCACGACCTGCGACTGAACGGATGGCTTAGTATATAGATCTTGCATACGATGGAGCAGCATGTCTGATTTGACTTAGATGGCCTATTATTTCCAATCCAGTGTACTATGTGAAATTGTCTTGCTCTTGCTAGTTTGTCTTATACATGTTTTGTGATTAGTGGTGGGGTGTATCAAGTAAGAATAAACTAATCTGCAAGTTGCTTCACTCCCCTCCCTCGCCACCAGAGTGTGGTGGAACGGGGAGGTGGGGCGAAGGCTGACAGGAGATGGTGTACGGAGTTGAATCAATGATATGTTGGCACATTATATTCTATATTGGTACATTATATCATTGGGCGGCTCTTATCTTAAGCTGGCCGGGTATTTACTTCCATTTTTCCATTTCTTTTTTGTTTGTTTTTGGTTTTACCATCACTTGTATATATCCTAATTAAGACTTGTGATGATGGTAGTTTCTAAATAATCTTTTACCGGTGCATCATCGTATTGCTTGCTTCTTAATTCTATTGAAAGCATGTACTCTCGCTTAATGTTGGATGTTATAATCATCATATATTTATTTAATGATCTTTACTCTTTTTCTATTGAACGTGAGACTTAAATTAGCGTATCTGCCACTCATGCTTCTTTCATGCAACTTGCTCCAACAGGGAAGCAGGAACTCCTCGGCCTCTATTCAACGCAGCCTCTCAGATCCTATTATCCGTTGGATTCACTGTAATGGCAATCGGGGTCCCTGGCTGTCTATACATCGGATCAGTCATCGTTGGAACATGCTATGGGGTCCGTCTTGCTATAACCGTCCCTACTGCCTCCGAACTATTCGGTCTCAAACATTACGGCCTCATCTACAACGTCTTGATTCTCAACCTTCCACTTGGGTCCCTGCTATTTTCTGGTCTGCTCGCCGGTCTCCTTTACGATGCAGAGGCAACCGCCACGGCTAGTGGCGGCACAGAGTGCACTGGGGCACACTGTTACAGTTTGTGTTTCGTAATCATGGCTGGTGCGTGCTTTGTGGGTTGCGCCATGGATGTTTGGTTGTCTTATAGAACAAAGAATCTTTACAAGAAGATATCTGCGAGCAAGAGATCGAAGTCTTCATCTAGTAGAAATTTGGCAAGTGGATAGGGTGTTGTTTGGTCAGTTCAGTTGTATGCTTCTGGGTGTTGTTTGCGCATTTGAGTACTTTCGGCTGCCCCTTGGCACTTTGCTTGCCGATGTCCTTTGTTGTAACGTATCACAAGGACGGGGCTGGAATAGTGGAGCGGCCCAGCGGGGGTATCATTTTCTGGAAAAGAAGAAAATGGAGGTATTTAAGAAAGGATTCTTATGTTGCATTTGTTGTTGCGTCGTCAACTAGGCATGATTGTTTAAGGATATCCGAATTTCGTAGTTTATAGTGGTCGCGATAATATTCCTAAGTAATTTCTTAGAAACAAAATAAGGAAATTGTACAAGCAACTGAGGCGGTTGTTGCTCGTTTAATTTTATGTTTTTATATTTTTTTTGCCAAACGGTGTTTTTGGCTGCCGGTGTTTTTAGGCTTGATTTACATGCTACATTTTATTGTCGGTGTCTGATGCAATCAGCTGAGAAGTTAGATTAGATACCGTTTTGTAAATTAGTATTTTTATATAAATTTGATTTGAAGTGATATATATTGATATTTTTGAGCATGTACTTGAATATTTATTTATTTGTTTAGAGTTATTTTATAAAAAAGTTGTAATAAGAAACAGAGTAGATTTAAAATTTGATATGTAAAAAGTAAAAATGTTGAAGATAAATTAAAATTTATATGGCTGTAAACGGTCGCTGAGATGGAAGTTTATAAATTGTTTGATAAACTTACACCATTATCCTTAAATTTATAATTGGTTTAAGATTTTTTTTAAAGAAAAACTTTTTTTTTTTGCTATTTTATGGAAAACAGAGGTTAATAAATTTTATTTATTTATTTTAATTTTTGAAAAGAGGTCAATAAGTTAAAAGCAAGTTTCAAAGGTAGTTTATAAAATAAAAGACATGAGTTGTTAGTGCACCAATATGAGATTAGAATTTATCAACTTTATATATTTTATAATGGTCAAGGTTAAGCTCAAGAAATCGATATATAAATTTATCATTATAAGCAATGAGCGAGTATTTTAAAATAACAACTATCTAAGAAATACTCCACTAATTTAATTAAAAGTTGGAATATTGATATGATTTTTTTTTACTTGACCCACAATCCAATTAGTTATTATTTCTAATTCTCTTATTATAGCCCTCTGCCTAAATTATCACTACTTTTATTTCCTAACAAACTCAATGGTATATATGAATGTGAAGATGAATGAAAAAAAAATGCAAAAATTAAATTTCTCTTTACATCTTTCTGCACTCTATTTCTCTATGGCCTTGTTCCAATTTTGGTTAATTTATAGCCTGTTGCTCGTCCATCTTTCTCTCCATACTTGCTTCCTTGAATTCTTGGTTTTGGCTCTGAATTCGATGCAAAATTGACTTAGTTTTCTCTTTAAGTTCCTCAACCCTACCATAAATTTTAACCAAGCTATGATCCTTAACAAATTCCATCCATTCTCCAGTCAAAATAGAACACTTATCATACTAGTACTTGAACAACATATGATAATCACGTCACTCCCTTCATAGATCATAAAACTTAACTCGAACCCCGTTTGCTAGATCACCATTAATCGTCCTACCATCCCTCCTGAGATGCAACACAGGCTTCAGGTAAGCGTCCACGTCTTTTTTATAAAACTGAAGCCGGTGGTAATGAGAGCCTACATCGCTTGACTTCAGCTACTTCTTGAATGGAAATCTGCAACACCATTGTTCTACTAACAATCCCTCAATTGGTGGTGGTAGCAACGATGACCTGTAGGTTATTATCAAGCGAGTGATTCTATTGATTAGTTTTAACATCATATTATTTCAACCATGGCGTGGTAGCACATGATCATAGGCTCTTTTTTTATCTTGCTCTAAACAATATCTAACTTCTAGGGTTAATATGGCATTCCTGTAACACCCCAAAAATTTTACACTTTTTTTTTTCAAAAACAAGACTTATAAATTAAAATTGTAAAATCTGGGGATGCTACCGCCACACTTAGTACCAGAGCGGTTCACCGGCATAATAGTGGCCAAGAACTATAGTATCCTGGAGACCGATCCACCGGCGTATAATAGTGGTAGGGTATGTTACCCTAGTGACCGATCTACCGGCTAAAATAGCGGGGGGACCCCGAACTCAATAAAACAAACCTAAAAGTTTGCTAAGATTTGGGAAGACACTAATTACTTACAGTGGAACACCGTGTAAGAAAAGAGGCCAGACCAATCAACCGGCATATAATAGTGGTAGGGCATGTACCCTAAGTGACCGATCCATCGGCTAGAATAGTGGCCGGGAGCTAAAGTGCTCTGGAGACCAATCCACCGGCAAAAATATTGGGGTTCCCGTACTCGTATGAACTTGATAAAGAGCATGGTGCGAAAATAAATTCGATAAAGGTTTGATGAAGTAAATAATCTGATCTGTATTGAATCATGATATTGCACTTGAGCATTCATTTTATATTGTGCTATTATGATTGAATTCTATGCTCCTTTATTATTATGCATTGTTTGTGTGAATTTTGTATGATGGCCTTAGTGCATGGTTACCTTACTCAGTATGTAGCGTACTGATCACCCGTTTTATGGCTGCTGCTCATTCCCACGAGTAGAAGGTCCGTCTGACGTATTGTAGGTAGGAGATGCTTATTTCGATGCCATTGATGTTTATGGGACATCAAGTGGAGCCGAGTGATGATTGGGCTAGATTTAATGTATTAAGAGTGGGGTGGCCGATCTTTCCTTTGAGATTATTATTCGTGTTATCTTCAACTATGTTTGAGCCTGAGAAATAATTTTATTATTGTTGTTAGTTTTATTCTCTGAAAAATAATAGCTAGTATTTCGAATTATGTAAAGACTTATACGTACTCTGATTTCCGTATTCATGAAGTTGAATTATTTAATAATGTTATGTATAGTTTTTGAAATACCCCAGAATTAATTAATTTAGGAAATAAGTTAATAAATAAGGATTATTGGGGAATTTATTTAATATACTACTCTTTATAAATTAAGAAGGATTTTGTGGGCAAGCTAATAAGAATCTTAAGATAAATTACAAGGGTACCTTTATACCAGTAATTATATGTATATACATATATATATTTGGGCCTTAAAATAACCTAAAAGGAGGATAAATATTTTATTTAATTATTTAAATATTCTTACTCAAAGCACCTAAAGTAAATACTCTAAATATTTATACAAATAAAATACTAAAATAAAATAAAATAAATTAATTTCTCTTCCTTTTTCCTTTTTCCTTTCCTTCCTTCTTTTTTTTTCTCCTTTTCTCCCCCCCTTTTCTCGCCCGTTGGGCCAGCGCCCGGCCCAACGCCCCTTCTCCTTCCCTCCTTCCCGCGGCCCAACGCCGCCCCCTTTGCCCTGGAAACAAAACGCAGCGTTTCGCCTCCCACCCCGCCGAAACGCTGCTCCCCAAATGAGGAAATGTAACCGTTGCCTGACGACGCAAGCTCCGCGTTTTGACAAAACTTCGCCCAAAACGCGGCGTTTAAATAATTAGGGAAATAACCGCCGCGGTCCGGTCTGTTCCCCTTCCCTTTCTTTCCTTCCCCTGGACCGCCGGTCCAGCCCTTTCTTCTCCTTCTTCTTCCTCCTGCAACTAAAGTTTTCGCCGGAAAACGCAGCGGCGACGACACGTCCTTTCCATCACTCTTTTGTCATTTCATCCCCGTTGACCTCCCCTTTGGATGTGACCAATCGATGCAGCCAATTCCCCCGCACGCAACCCCCTGCCTTCTTCCCCGAAGAAGTTCGGTCTGCAATGGCAGACCTGCGCCGGACGACCTCCCCCAAACCTAACCCACCTAACCTCCCACGTGACCTTGTCGTTTCTCCCTCGGTTTGGCCTATAAATTGACCCCTCCACCGCGTAGATCGGGTTCGAAAACCTGGAACCCCGAGAAACTTTGAAACACGCCGCCCGACCTTCAGCCGCCCTATTCCCCACCTCCGACCGCCGTTTCCACCTGCCCGCGCCACCAACCTCTTCCCTGCACCCCCTCTGTTCAACCAACCACCTTAAACACATTACCTCGCGCCGCACGTGCCGCCCTGGCCGTGCGAAAACTACTCCCCGAAATCGACCCCTCCAGCCCGCGCCACCTTCGCGCCGCCGCCGCCGGCTGTGCCGACGCTGGCAGCACCCTCACCACCCCCTAAAGCCACCAGGAGACCCTCTCCTAGCTCCCTACGCCCCCTGCTTACCCTACTACTCTCTCCAACAGCCTCCACAAACACCTCCCCATATTCATACTCCTCCGCCGCCGCCACCGCACCACCAGGTTGACTCCACCTCCTTGGACCCTAAGCCCTGACTAATGAGAGTTAATGAATTAATATTGATAATTATTACCATTAGCCTTATTATGAGTATTATTAATATTATCTTTATTATTACCATTATTATTATTATTATTTTCATTATTAATAATAATAATATTATTATTATTTTCCTCATTAGTAATATTATTGTTATCGTTATTATTATTATTATTATTATTATTATTATTACCATTATTATTCCTATTGTTGTTATTATTATCATCCTTATTATTATTATTACCATTATTATCATTACTATTATTAATATCATCATTCTTAACATTATTAGCATTGTTATTATTGTTACTCCTAGTGTTATTATAACTATTAATATTAATATTGTCGGTAATACTATTATTGTTACTATTGTTACCACTTTTACGATTATTATTATTATGGTTATTAATATTATTCCTATATTTAATACCCTAACTATGACTGTAGTTGTTATTATCTTTGTTACTATTACTAGTACGATTAACATTATTATTTTAACATCCTTGTAGTTACTACTAGTAGCATTACTATTATCCCTATTTTCATGGTTAGTATTACTACTATTACTACTTTAGCTCTTGGTAGCCATTAGTAAAATTGGTACTCTCTTAGCACTAACAAAGAAGTTAGAGAAGAGTAAAGTAAGGGAATAGCGCCTTGTTAGAGGGAAGTTAACCTCTAGTTTCTCCTTTTTATAGGCGAATCAAGCCGACACCCTGAGGAGACGTAGGAGCGTGCTCCAAGGCCGGTGTCGTGTTAGGTAAGGACGATGCTATGGCTTCACGTTATGTGTGTTGTAATGTGTGAGTGAATGTTGCGCGTGCCATGTTGATGTGTTTTATGCATGTGTTATGAATAACTTGTTTGGTGTAGCGCAGCGTGGATAATGAGGTATGATGTATGTGCCTTATGTTACATGAGCATGACATGTTATGTATGACATTTATGATGTGTTGATATGGCCCTCTAGGACATGCATACTAGAGTTTGGCATTAGGGAATGGGACTAAAAGAACAACAAGAGGGGATATGGGGTAGACCCAAGTACCTTATCATCCATGAGAGGAACTGTACGTGGAAACTTGTTTAAAAATAAATGAAAGTTGGGAACCATGCATGGGGGGCTCTAAAATCCGCATGGTGACTAGGGGTGTCTGCATGAGGTGACTAACTCTTGCATGGGGGTGTGTCTTACGTAAGAAAAGTTGAATGTGGGAGTAAGTGAGAGATGGGGAGAGTTATGGAGTGATTAGAGACTCAGGGATGAAAAGAGAAAGGTTACTTGGAGAGGAAGTAAAGTGCTAGGGTTTGGCGTGGTCAACTAGGGTTTGGCGGTCACCTACGGAGTTGGGGAAATAAAGGGATATAGTTGGGAATTTCTTAGTGGAGACGGGATGCGAGACGAGGAATAAAGTGAAGTTAGGGTGAGTAAGAAAGCGTTGGGCCATGTAGGCCCACATTAGGGTTTTCCCAGGAGGAGCCCTAGAGGGGTGAGGACACGCGGGACCAATACCGCAGCGTTAGGATGATACCCACACTCTCAGGAAGAGTATGTCTTCACTACGTTTCCTTATGTATAAGAGAAAGAGGGAAGGGATGTCGGGGTGTGATAAGGGGCGCAGGAGTCTTAAGATATGGGACGGCCCCCTGGGGAGGAAAGAAGTAGAGGGTAGTTGATATGCATGTCAAGGGCGGAGCCCTACTTAATAATACACGAATAAGACATTAACTACTTAAAGAGTAAGATTGTTGAGCCGGGCTCAGACCGATCCACCGGCATAATAGTGGCCAGGTGTCGGGGTGCCCTGGAGACCGATCCACTGGTGTATAATAGTGGTTAGGTGCGTTCTGCCCTATACGTGACCGATCCACCGGCTATAATAGTGGGGGATCCCGAGCTCAGCAAACCAAACAGTATGTTGTAATTAAATCACGGGAAAGATACTATATACTTACAGTGGAACACCATGAGAGTCGGGGCCAGACCGATCCATCGGCATAATAGTGGCCAGGAGCGTTGTGCCCTGGAGACCGATCCACCGGCGTATAATAGTGGTTAGGTGCGTTCTGCCCTATAAGTGACCGATCCACCGGCTATAATAGTGGGGCTCCCGTACTCGCATGAATTAATAAAGTCTGTAACGTGAAATGACTAATTGTATGGGTTAAGAATAAGAGAGGTCTGAGTGGATTATTATTGGCTAGCGGCATCCATGTATTTCCATGTTCCACATGTGTTGTGTGTATAATGTGTTGTGTGTTGTGCTGGCCTTAGCTCGTCTGTTACCTTACTCAGTACGTAGCGTACTGATCATCCGTTTCATGGGTGCTGCTCATTCCCACGAGCAGAGGGCCCATCTGACCTTATGCAGGTAGGAGACCACGTGTTCGATGCCTACGATACCTACGAGGTATTCGGTGGGGCCGAGTGATGAGTCTTTCCTGGTTGGGGCCGAGAGCGAGTTGGCCGGACTCCTTTATTTCCTCTTTTTGTTTACCGTCTATTTTAGTTTGATGTACTTATGTTGTGTTGTGTTTCAAAAATGGGACTTTTAAAATTGTAATCTTAATGATACTCTATCGTGGTTGAAACCCGTCTTTATGAACATTGTGTTAATGGTGCGATTATGGTTAATGTTTCACGTTTTATGACTTTTGGTTTAGCCTTAGCACTTAGTATCGGAACGGTAGGAACGAACCGGTCTGATACTAAGTGTGGCGGTAATACCCCAAGTTTCGGTTTTTATTTGTTCGCTTCTGCTAAAACATTTGACTTAAACGAAATTTTTCCGTAGTAAATTTGGGGGTATTACAGTTTTCCTTAGCCTTAGCACTTGGTACTGGAACGGTAGGAGTGAACTGGTCTGGTACTAAGTGTGGCGGTAGCATCACCATATTTTATGATTTTAATTTATAAGTCTTGTTTTTAAAAAAAATGTATAAAATTTTGGGGGTGTTACAAGTTGGTATCAGAGCAGTTGGTCTTGTTAACCACACTCGTTTTCAAAGATAAAAATTTATTTTGGAAGGCTTAATTGAATTTTGAAAAGGATTTCCTGCCCTAACAAAAAATTATTTTGTTTTTGAATTTTGGAGCCCGGCCACGGTGAGGAGTTCAAGGGTAGATAAGGATTTTCCCTAAGAGGGGAAAAATTTGTTAATATGATTTTGAACCAGTGGGTTCGTTTCTAAAGTGTTTCTTTTTTTGTAGCTAGATGGAAAACAATGAAAGAATTAATCAGTTAGAGGAGGCCGTCACCGTCTTCTTTGAGTTCACCCAACGATCTCAGGGTGCCGGAGAAGATTGGCTTAGGAGGGTTACCAGCCATCACCCTCCGACCTATTCCGGGGAGGAGAACCCGGTGGTCATAGAGGGTTGGATCTGCAATCTGGATCGCACCTTTAAGGTCATAGATTGTCCGCTCGACAGACGGCCTAGCATCACAGCCTTCTTCCTTCGGGGCGTAGCAGACATTTGGTGGGAGGAGCATCGTGTCCGGAACGGTCCTCCGGCTTTGTCGGAGGCCTTTAAGATCACCATTCGCACCAGATTATATCCCGAGAGCCTTAAGAGGGACACGCTCCAGGAGTTTATGCAGCTGACGCACGAGCCCATGACAGTTTGCTAGTATTATGCCCACTTCACAGAGCTGCTCAGGTTTGCTCCAGGGATCGCCACCAATGAGTCTACTGTGGTGTTCCAATTTGAGCTGGGACTGAACTTCAGCATTCGCCGTATGATGGGTGTTGTGCCTTCTACAGATTTAGCGTCCCTGTATGAGCGTGCTTGCATAGCAGACACGCTGGTCTACGAGCAGGCTGCCATCTTGGAAAAGTGGAAGCGCCAAAGACAGAGTTCGGGAAGTACGACCCAGCCCAGGTTCTGAGATTCCAGGAGGCCCCCACCGAGAGATCACAACAGAGGCCAAGGGCCCCCAAGAGGAACATTTTGCAGGAGGTGCAGCCGAAACCACCCAAGCAAAGAATGCAACGACAAGTAGGTAACTTGCCAGAACTGCGGGAAGTTGGGGCATAGGGTGATAGACTGTTGGAGGCCCCCTCGTTTTCAGCAGAGTCAGCCCTGATCATTTTAGTAGGGTGGAGCTCTAATATCCTAGCAGCATGCCTATCAATGACACCATCAAAACTCATTCCAGCAATAATATCAGAGAGCACCTACTCCATCTGGTGCCCTGGTTCGAGAGACAGGGGAAGACCATAGGGATCTAGGCCTCATCCTCAGAAGGGAGGTCAATCAGGAGGGTGCCTGAACGTTATCAATCAGGCTGAGGGAGATTGACGGTTGGATGTCGTTACTGGTATGTTCACCATTTATTCATTGCCAGCATATGTTCTATTTGATTCGGGTGCCACATTTTCTTTTATATCATCTGCATTTGCTACTAAGGATGGATTGTCATCATCTGCTAGAGTAGAGCTATATGTTATGTTTCCGCAGGTGACAGGATGGAGTGTAGTTGGATGTTTTTCGTCGTGGCCTTAGATATAGGAGGGGTAGACTTCTTAGTAGATCTGGTCGGGATAGATTTGAAAGATTTTGATGCGATTCTGGGCATGGATATGCTGGAGAGGTACAAGATGGTTATTGATTATGCCTAGGAGTGAGTGATTTTGCGAGGCCCAAAGGGAGCTAGGGTTTCAAACCGAAAGACTCAGCCCAAGCCGACCACTAAGGTAGTGTCAGCGGTTACATTCCACGCTTCGATCCGGAAGGGGTATCCTCTATATTTATGCAGTGTGCATGAGCTCAATAAAGATCTGACCGCACTAGACAGTACACCAGTGGTTAACGATTTTCAGACGTGTTCCCAGAAGAAATACCAAGTATGCCTCCAATTCGGGAAATTGACTTTAGAATCGAGTTAGTGCCGGGAGCTTAGCCTGTTTCCAAGGCACCTTACAAAATGGCACCGGTTGAATTGAAAGAGTTGAAGGCCTAGTTGGAGGAGTTATTAGAGCATGGCTACATCCGGTCGAGTGTGTCGTCGTAGGGAGCACCGGTATTGTTTGTGAAGAAGAAGGATGGTAGTCTCTATCTTTGCATTGACTACCGGGGGTTGAATCAATTGACGGTAAAGAATCGGTATCCGCTTCTGAGAATCGATGATTTATTTGATCAGCTGAAGGGTGCTACAGTGTTTTCCAAGATCAATTTGAGATCTGGGTACCACCAGTTGAGGATCGCTGATGCTGATATCATGAAGACTGTATTTCAGACCCGATATGGGCATTATGAATTTACGGTGATGTTCTTTGGACTTACAAATGCCCCTCCAGTGTTCATGGATTTGATGACGAGGATATTCAGACCTTTCCTCGACCAGTTTGTGGTGGTATTTATTGATGATATTCTAGTGTATTTCTGGGGAAATGAGGAGCACGAGCAACATCTAGGCACCATTTTGAGCACGTTGAGAGAACATCACCTTTATGCAAAGTTGTTGAAGTGTGGATTTTGGCTCTAGGAGGTAGCCTACCTCGGTCACATTGTATCGGCTAAGGGAGTGGTTGTCGACCCAGCTAAGATTGTGTCCATCACAGAGTGGAAGCCCCTATGAACATATCGGAGATTTGGAGTTTTCTGGGTTTGGCTGGTTATTATAGATGATTTGTGCAGAACATTTCCATGATTGCCAGACCGTTGACTAATCTCCTGAAGAAGACTACAAAGTTCCAGTGGGATGAGGCTTGTGAAGAGGCTTTCCATGAGTTGAAGAAAATGTTGACTTCTACACCGGTGTTGACTTTACCCAAGGGGACCGAAGAGTTTGAAATCTACAGTGATGCATCCAAGCATGGGTTGGGATGCGTGTTGATGTGGAAGGGTAAAGTGGTAGCTTATGCCTCACGGCAACTGAAGAAACATGATAAAAATTATCCCACGCATGATCTAGAGTTAGTTGTTGTTGTGTTCGCTTTGAAGATTTGGAGGCATTATCTGTTCGGGGCTAAGTGCAAATTCTTTACAGATCACAAGAGTCTCAAGTATATTTTCACGCAGAAGGAACTCAACTTGAGGTAGAGAAGATGGCTAGAGCTAGTGAAGGATTATGATATTGAGTTGACCTACCATGAGGGTAAGGCCAACGTGGTTGCCGATGCTCTGAGTAGGAAGACTGCACATTCTATGTTGTGTCACATGGTTGCTGATCGGAAAATAACGGAATTATCAGATCTGTATATCGAGATGATTCAGCAAGGAGACCTCGAAGCCTGTGTGAATGCCCTGACTCTCACTCCAACTATATTCGAAGAAATCCTAGCCGTCCAGGTTGGAGATGTTAAGCTGGAAAGAATCAGACAGAAGATGTAGGAAGGCAAAGCAGAGGGGTTTAGAATCCATGAGGATGGCAGTATTCGATGCAGGGGTCGTTGGTGTGTGCCACAGAGTTGTTCAGAGCTTAAGCATCGTATTATGGAGGAAAGACATCAGACTCCCTATTCGGTTCACCTAGGAGGATCTAAGTTATATAAGGACCTCAAAAAGGTGTATTGGTGGCCACGTATGAAGCGGGAAGTAGCTGAGTTTGTATCCCGGTGTCTTGTGTGTCAAAAGGTCAAGATTGAACATTGGAGACCGGCAGGGTTACTTCAGTCTTTGGAGGTGCCAAGGTGGAAATAAGACTCCATTTCTATGGAATTTGTGAGTGGTTTACTGAGGACCCAAAGCGGCTGTGATACTATTTGGGTTATTATTGATAGATTGACCAAGTCAGCCGTGTTTATCCCTATGAAGTCCACATGGAGTATGGAACAGTTGGCGGGCGCTTATATGAAGTTCGTGGTTAGCCGTCATGGGGTTCCGAAGGATATTGTTTCAGATCGAGATTCGAGGTTCCTCTCTCACTTTTGGGGAAAGCTACAGGAAGTTTTGGAACCAAATTGAAGATGAGCACAACTTTTCACCTTGCCACGGACGGACAGATAGAGTGGACCATGCAAACCTTAGAGGATATGTTGAGGGCTTGCATGCTGGATTTCCAAGGATGTTGGGAGGAGCGCTTGCATCTGGTGGATTTCTCATATAATAACAATTATCATGCCAGCATTGGGATGACTCCCTTTGAAGCGTTGTATGGACGGAATTGCATGACTCCTTTGTGTTGGAGCGACATCAGTGAGACGATCGTGTTGGGACCAAAAATGATCAAAGATATGACACGTCAGGTCCGACAGATCTAGGATCAAATGAAAGCAGCTCAGAGCTGACAAAAGAGTTATGCCGATCATAGGCGTAGGGATGGAAATTTGTAGCCTGGAGACAAGGTGTTGCTGAGGGTTTCACCTACTACAGGAGTGCAAAGGTTTGGTAAGAGGGGCAAGTTGAGCCCCAGGTATATTGGTCCCTATGAGATATTGGAGCGAGTGGGGAAGTTGCTTACCGATTAGCTCTTCCTCCATAGTTGGCACGAGTGCATAACGTGTTCCACATTTCCCAGGTGTGGAAGTATGTTGCTAATCCATCGCATGTAATCCAGCCAAATGAGATTGAATTGGATGATTCATTGACCTATGAGGAGCGACCAGTGCGGATTCTCAACACTAAGCTAAGGAAGACTCATACGAGTTCGGTGCCTCTTGTTAAGATCTTATAGAGTCGACACAATAATGAGGAAGCTACTTGGGAGACCGAGAAAGATATGCGAGAAGCATATCCGGAACTTCTCGTTGCAGGTTAGATTCTTTTTATCTAGTTTGTCCTTAAGGGGGTAGTTCATTTAAGTATAGTTAGTAATGTGTTATTCTGGATGCTTAGAATGCCCTAACCTTAACCCTAGAGATCTGCAAAATACTTCGGGGACGAAGTCTGTTTTTAAGGGGATAGTAATGAAATGCCCAAAAATATTTATTTTAAGAAAAATAATTAAATAAGGATTTATTAGGGAATTATTTATTTATTTATTTATTTGGAATATGAAGGATTTGTTTAGGGAAAATTATTAAAGAATTTATAAATATTTTTATAAAGGAAAAATTGGGCTTTTTGCTAATTAAAAAGGAATTTGGGAAAAGTCTTTAAAAAACCCTAAATTAGCCTAAAAAGGAAATTTAATATTATTTTATTTAAATATTCTTATTTTAAATACCCAAAATATTCTAATTAATTTATTTAACCCCAAACCACTCAAATTCTCCTTTTTCCTTTTCTTCCCTCCTTTTTCTTTCTTTTCTTCTTTTTTCTTTTTCTCTTCTTGCCGATGCGGCCCAATCCTTTCCTTCTTCTTCTCCCGCGCCCCAGCGCCGTTCCTTTCTTTTCTTTCCTTCGGAAGCTAAGATGCTATGTTTTGCGCCTTCTTCCTCTGAAATGCCACGCCTCATTTATGGATCTTATAACCAGTGCCAGTCGGCTGGTTCTTCTCCTTTTTCTTTCCTTTCTCTTGGTTGCCTGGTTCACCTCTTTCTTCCTCCTTCCTCTTCTGCCATCAACCTATTCCTTCGAAGGTCCAAAAATGGTGCCGCCATCCATGCGTGATTTCACCAGCCATTTCCTCTCTCTTTATCTTCCCCTTGACTTGCAGATCAACTTGGTATAATCGATTTTCCTCAGCTTTCACTCGATTTCTCCCTATTCCTTCGCGAAGGGTCAACCCCGACCGAAAATTGCACTGGCCGATTAACGCCACCGGCTACCCCAAACCCTACACACATTGCCCTCCTACCAACCTCCAGAACCCTACCATTCCCTCTAAACTCTATAAATACCCCTTGTTTGGGTGTTTTTGAAACTTCTTTCCCCTGAAACACTAAGAGCTAACCTGTGCACCACCGTGATTTCATACGATCCGTCCTTCGCCGTTAGCCAACTTTGCCGCCACCTCTGCCCACCAAAATATTCCCTACACCGCCCTCTAGCTAACTGAGCCAACCATCTCCCTCGATTCTTCTCGCACAAGCCACCACAGCCGTGCGAAGTTCCCTATCCATCCAACTAAAAATTTTACCCCAACCTTCGAGCCACCGTCTGCCATCACATCCGCCACTTCTACTGCCTTCTGCACCACCCAAAATTTGCTACTAATTCTCCTCCGCCTAGCCATAACCTTCTTTTCTCCTTTCTCCTTCCCTCTTTTTCTTTACCTTTTCTATTCGGCTGCCACCTCTACCGTCGTGCACCGCCGCCCCTTGTCGCGCCACCACCCTCACTTTACTCCTCTCAACCTAGGCTACCACCAACACCTCAGCCTCCACCCTTTCTTCTCAAACCCCAACCTTTCCCCTTTTAACCCTCTTTTTCGGTCACCGCCGTCGATGCCACCCATCTCTGCCGACTCAAGATGAAACCCTAGACCCTCTCAGCCCTTCTTTCCTATTTATTTTAATATATTTTATTTTTATTCCAATTTTCAATATTTATTTGATTAATAATAATAATAATAATAATACTATTATTATTATTATTATTATTATTATTGGATGTAATATTAATGCTAAATTTTCTTGGCAGGGTCGAGAGTAGTATTGAGTTAATTAGATTGTTAGTTTCGAATTTTAGGAATTAATTGAACTATTATAGGATTTATTATTATTATTATTATTATTATTTTATTATTGTTGTTAGTTATTTAAGGAGGGCCGAGGCCTTAATTTATAATTAGGGTTCGCATACTCATATTCGAATATTATTATTACTATTTTTTCTATTATTAATATTAATATTAATAATATTATTATCTTTATTATTTTTAATATTATTATAAGTATTATATGTTATTAATATTATTATTACTATTATTGAATAGTACTTTTATTATTTGGAGGTAGGGTCAAAAACCCTACCTTATTTTATTTAAGTTTATGTTATTATTATTATTATTATTATTATTATTATTATAATCTTCTTTACTAACATTATTTTGGTGAAGGGTAGAAACCCTTATATCACCATTCGTTTTAAATTACATTAGTATTATTATTAGTATTTTTAGTTGTATTTTGTATAGTAATTTTAGTATAGTGTTATTTTAATTAAAAACCAAGTCTTAGGATAGGTTAGTAAATAATAATATTTTTAGGAGGGAACTTAATTCTAGTTTTTTTCCCATAATAGGTGAGCTCAGTCAAAGCCCTCAAGAGGTATAGGAACATACTCCAAGACCGGTGACATTTTAGGTAAGGGAGTATTTAAGGCCATTGTGTGTAATGTGATTTACATGTCTTACTTGCCATGTGACATGCATTATAATATGTTCTAAGTGTATTTTTATATCTATTGTATGTGTAATATGACATGGGGTTGAGGTATGTTTTTATGATATTTTATGGCATGCATATGGTATGTATAAGTTGTGCTTTTAATGTGAATTGATGTGGCCCAGAAGATATGCATGTAGGTCGTGGTTACATGGAGGTATTAATGGTTGCATGGTGGTATTAGGGTTGCATGGCAGTGGTGGTATTAGGGTTGTATGGTGGTATTAGGGTTTGCATGGTGGTATTAATAGTTGCATGGTGGTATTAGGGTTTGCATGATTGTAACACCCCAAAATTCACTAATTTTTTTTAAAAGCGGAAGCAATTAAATTAGAATTACTTAAAACCGTGAATTCTAGAAATGTTACCGCCACACTTAGTACCATACCGGTTCTCTCCGACCGTTCCAGTACCAAGTGCTAAGGCTAAGAAAAGAAATAATCAATACAATCCAATTTCCAAATAAGCATTAAACGGTTGTAAAACAAAATCAGAGTACGCATCAAGAAATGTAATTCATTTCCAAAAGAGAATTAAACTTACAACCGATAAAAGGTTCATTAAAATACTCAATCGAGTAATGAATCAGAAAATGATAAATATTATACCAAAGAAATAACAAAAGGAATGAAATCGCGTAAAGAATGAATACGGCCACAACACTCTCGAACTTCGAGCCAAACACGCTCAACACTCAGCCCCTACTGATATCTCGCCCACCTGCACAAATTCAGAAGGCATACTACTCGTGGGAATGAGCAGCACCCATGAAAAGGGTGATCAGTGTGCTACGTACTGAGTAAGATAATCGAGCACTAAGGCCAACACATAAGCACATAAAATCATGCATAATAATGAAAGGACATAACCATCATCATGTCATAATATCGACCAATCATTCAGGTACATACATAAAGGCCCAATCATAGTCCAGATTAATTACTTAATTAATCTTTTATAGGAATTCGATACACATCATGTCTTTTTATCAAATCCATGCGAAAACGGAAGCCCCCACTATTATAGCCGGTGGATCGGAGGCGCATAGGGTATCATACCCTAACCACTATTATAGTCGGTGGATCGGATACACATAGGACTACGCGTCCTAACCACTATTCCTAACCGGTGGATCGGTTGGCTCCGGTTCGCATGGTATTTCACTGTAAGTAATTAGTATCTTTTAGGCATTTTAGAAAAATTCTGGTTTGCAGTTGTTGAGCTCGGGAACCCCCACTATTATAACCGGTGGATCGGTTACGCATAGGACATCATGCCCTAACCACTATTATAGCCGGTGGATCGGTCACACATAGGGTAAACACCCTAACCACTATTCCGAACCGGTGGATTGGTTGGTCCCGTCTCAACGATCTTCCACTTTAAATAATTAGTGTCTTAAGTATCTTATTCAACGACTTTCACCCTAGACATGCATGAATCACTCCTTTAACACTTCACACATTGTAACTCATAAATTCCATCCTCATGACTCCACTTTAATCACCAAAAAACACCTGATACCGCAAAAACCCTAAGCAGTTGCACCAAACCCTAATTATCCACACGAACCCTAGCTCGGTTTCCTACGTACCCATATAATGCTCTACGCACTATTTTCCCTTCAAATGTTCAATCACCCAAACAACACTTACATTACTTTCCTCAAATCCCAAATCAGCGTTCCATACGTAAACTTTACTCTCATACGATCTTTACACATCCCATGCAATTATTAACTTCCATGAAAACCCTAATATCACCATACAACCATTAACCATTATGCAAAATCCAAAATCTCATCGTACAAAACCCTAAATTCAATCCACATAACCCAAAGATTCATTCATACCAAACCCTAGATTCAAACCATATAAAACCCAAGGATTCTTCCATACCAAACTAAGTATCCATCCTTACCAAACCCTAAGTTCAAACCATATACAACCCAAAGATTCATTCATACCAAACCCTAGATCTGAACCATATCAAATAAGAGATTCATCCATATAAAACCTTACCTTAGATCCTTCCACGAAAAACCATAAATTAGATTCTCCCAATCAAAACCATAAATTAAATTCTTCCATACAAACCATATATTAAATTCTCTCACATAAAATCATACCAAACCATAAATTAAACTTCCCCATATAAAACCATAAATTGGATTTCACCAGACAAATCATAAATTAGATTCTCCCAATTAAAATCATAAATTAGATTCTCCCAAACAAACAATAATTTGATTCTCCCATATAACAGCATAGATTACATTCTTCCAAATAAAACCATGCAATAGATTATTCCTTATAAATTCATAAAATTAGGTCAACTCACTTCCCTTAGTCAACTTCTTTTCCCATCCTCCTTTTTCATCCTTTCTCCCACATAATATCATATCAACGTCCTCACATGCATGTCTTACAGGGTCATACTCAAATAATACACATGCTATACGAAAACATACTTCAACTCCATGTCATATCATATACGGTATAATTAATAATCATAAACATAGAATACATAGCATACGAGGCACACAATGCACATTCGCACATAAAAGGCCTTAGCACCCCTTACCTGAAACAACACCGGTCTTGGAGCACGTTCCTACGCCTCCTTAGGGCTTTGACCAAATAATAACATACTAATAAAATAATCTTAACAAAATTCTAACTTTGCTAAAGACATAAAAATAATAGAGATATTATAAACCTTTATAATATAGGATTCAAGACTTTACCCTAATAATAATAATGATACTAATATAATAATATCAAAATTAATAAAACTAATATCAATGAGAATATAAATAATAATAATAATAATAATAATAAGCTTTAAAATTTAAAGTGGGGTTTCGACCCTACTTATAACTAATGACTTACCATTTAATTAATATTAATAATAAAATTAATAACCTATACAATAATATTAAAATAATAAAGATAATGATAATATTATTATTAATGGTTATAAGAACAATGGAAATAATAATACTCAAATAATTAAGTGCAAATGTTAATACAATTTTAGGGCCTAAGATTTTCCAGAATAAATAATAAAACAATAATAATAATTATTCTAATAATTATAATATTAATAATAATAAGAAGAAGAATGATAATAATCCTATAATAATTCAATTAATAACTTAAAATTCGAAACTATCAATAAAATTATTTTATCACCACTCTCCACCCTGCAAGTACAATTCAGAATAAAATTTCTCATCAAATAATAATAAAACATATTAAGAATAATAATAATGGTATTTATATGCAAATAATTGAAATAAATTAAATCAAGGCTTATAATAATATGGAAAATGGTTGAGAGTGTCTAGGGTTAAACCTTAAGCTGGTGGGGATAGGTGGCACCGGCGGTGGTTCACGGCGGCGGCGGCCGGAAAAATAGAAGAACAAGGAGAAAGATGGATGTTGGGAAAAAGATAGGGAGAATTGAGGTGTTATAAGAGGTTTTTATTGTTTCCCAGGAGGAGAGGGACAAAATGATGGTGGTGGTGCAGCCAAAGGTGGCGGAGAACGGCGGAGGACGGTGGTTTAAGGCTTCGGGGTCAAAATTCCGGCGAGAACGAGCATCTAACTTTGCATGATTATTTAGGCTCGTACAAGAAGAATCGAGAGATTAAAATAGTTTGGTTAACTAGAGGGCGTTGCAGGGAAGCATTTGGCATGAAGCGGTGGCTCTGAAGTTGGCTAACGGAGGCGGAAGAGGCGTCTGAAGTTGGGGTGGCGGCAGCTCGGGCCGAGGGTTTCGGGGAAGAAAAAACTCTAAAAACTCCTATAACAAGGCTATTTATAGATGTTGGAATGTATAATGAGGAGCTGGAGGTCGAAATGGAAGTTTTAAATGCAATAATTTGGGCAGTCGGCGTCGGAAAATGGTCGGTCGACGTTTGGGTTGGTTCGAAGGTTCGCGACGTTGGGGAGAAGAAACGGGCGAGATTTAAGGCACAAAAATTATGCCAATTTATTCCTGGAGTTAATAGGAAGGCAAGGAGACAAGAAACGGACGGTATTAATCACCATAGCCGGAGAAGCCATTGACGGGGGAGGGAGTTGCAGCGGCGTCGACGGAGGAGAAAGGAGGAAGAAGGAAGAAGAAGAGGAGGGGGACCGGTCGGCCGGGAAAAGAAAAGAAAAGGGGAAGAACCGGGCCGGTTCGCGCGCGAGGAGAGTGCATTAAATGAAACGACGGGTTTCAGTGGAAAAGAAGTAAAAACGCGGCGTGGCACGGGGCGGACGAAGGACGTCGCGCGGGCGCGGGCTGGGCCGTGCCGAAGAAGAAGAAGAAAAGAAAAAGGGGAACTAGGCCGCGAGCTGGCCCAGTTCGGCGAGAAGAAGAGGAAAAAGAAAAAGAAAAAAAAGAAAGAAAAAGAAAAAGAAAAAGGAAGAAAGAAAAAGAAAAAGGGAAAAAAGAAAGGAGAAATAAAATAGGTTAGGCCCAATTAAATTAATCTAAATATTTAGGATATTTAAAATAATAATATTTAAATAAAATAATATTTAAATCCCTTTTTAGGCTAAATTAGGATATTTAAAATATTTTCCATAAATTCCATTTTAATTTAGCAAAACACCCAAATTCCTCCAATTAAATTATTTATAAAAATTATTATTAAATTAAAACTATTTTCTCATTCTTATTTTAAATAAAATAACTTATTTAATTAATTTCCAAATTAAAATCCTTGATTAGTTAAAATACCCAAATTCTCTCCTAATAAAAATACTTATAAGTTTATTCTTGATTTACCCTAATTAATTTCCTTTTATTTTAATTAAAATAATTTATTTAATTAATCTTTATGATAAAACCTCATTTAAATATAATATTTAAGATTAGAATTTTTGGGGCATTTCAATGATGGTATTAGGGTTTATAGGGTGGTATTAATAGTTACATGGTGGAGTTAGGGTTTTGCATGGGAGTAGTGTTTACGTGGAGCTAGGGTTTTGCATAGGATTTAGGGTTTGCATGTGAGTAGGGTTTACGTGGACCTAGGGTTTGCATGGGTGTTAGATTATGTCATGATTAACCATGGTGGGGGTGGTTAACTAGGGTTGGAGTGGTTAACCAAAGTTGAAGAGTAAGCATGGTAGGAGTTTGACTTGCATGTCTTAGTATGGGTTTCCGAATAAGATACTTAAAACATTAATTACATAAAGTGGAAGATGTTGAGCTAGGCCCATACTGATCCACTGGCATAATAGTGGCCAGGGACTATAGTATCCTGGAGACCGATCCATCGGCGTATACTAGTGGAAGGGTATGTTACCCTAGTGACCGATCCACCGGCTAAAATAGTGGGAGATCTCAATCTCAATAAAACAAATCTAATAGTTTGCTAAGATTTGGAAAGACACTAATTATTTATAGTGGAACACCGTGTGAGAAAAGGGGCCAGACCGATCCACCAGTATATAATAGTGATAGGGCATGTACCCTAAGTGACCAATCCACTGGCTAGAATAGTGGCCAGGAGCCAAAGTGTCCTGGAGACCGATCCACGGGCAAAAATAGTAGGGTTCTCGTACTCGTATGGACTTGATAAAGAGCATGGTGTGAAAATAATTTCGATAAAGGTTTGATGAAGTAAATAATTTGATCTGTATTGAATCATGGTACTTCACCTAAGCCTTCATTTTATCTTGTACTATTATGATTGAATTCTATGCTCATTTATTATTATGCATTGTTTGTGTGAATTTTGTATTCTAGCCTTAGTGCACGGTTACCTTCCTCAGTACATAGCGTACTGATCACCCATTTCATGGGTACTATTCATTCACACGAGTAGAAGGTCCGTCTGACGTGTTGCAGGTAGGAGATGCTTATTTCGATGCCATTGATGTCTATGGGACATCAAGTGGGGCCGAGTGATGATTGGGTTGGATTCAATGTATTAGGAGTGGCGTGGCCGGTCTTTCCTTTGAGATTATTATTCATGTTATCTTCTAATTATGTTTGAGCCTGCAGAAACAATTTTATTATTGTTGTTATTTTTATTCTATGAAAAACAATAGCTAGTATTTCGAATTATGTAAATACTTATGCGTACTCTGATTTCCATATTCATGAAGTTGAATTATTTAATGATGTTATGTATAGTTTTCCTTAGCCTTAGCACTTGGTACTGGAACTGTAAGAGTGAACCAGTCTGGTATTAAGTGTGGCGGTAGCATCCCCAAATTTTACAGTTTTAATTTATAAGTCTTGTTTTAAAAAAATGTGTAAAATTTTGGGGGTGTTACAATTCCTAATTAAACAAAGGCCATTCGTGGCTTCTCTCTCTATGGTGCCTCCTTGTAGGGCTAAATTTGGAATGGCAATGCCATTGTTGCAAGAAATTTCCAGCTCCTAATCTAACATTAGTACATTACCTTCATTTCAATAAGTTATCCTCAAGAATGAGACGTTGAAAGAAGCAATCAAGATTGACTACAACTCTATTCCTATTTATAAGCGTGTACGAGCGATAATTCGATTAAATACAAACTATGTAAGATGTATACACACACACACATACCGACACCCATTTATAAATAATAGATACGAAGAGTAGTAAAAGATAGAAACTAATAAAAGATATGAAGAAATACTGCTATAATAGTATTTTTTTTATTTGTTCGGAAAATAATTACCTTAATTCCAATGATTAAGAAATCAAAAAAAGAAATATCAATCATTTTCTAATTAATAATATCTTATATGAATGTATTTAATGTTCTTTATTTCTTAATTATTACTAGTTCTCTCCACTTTTTTGGAGACTCATTGCGATTAACAGTAGATACTATTAGTGGAGGAGCTAAGATTTGAACTTCATAATATCCACACATAAAATAAGGCTTCGTAAAACTTAATTGTGAATTATAGTTTCGTAAAACCTAAAAAATCTAATCAATTAACAAACTAATTAGGGCTCAATCAATTAATACACTAATTATATCAAAACATGCCTCATACATTGGCTCACATATGGATCTATGCCTCAAATAACTACTATCCCATGGTGCATGATTTAAAAAGCTGGAACATTTTCTGGCTACTGTAAATCACTATTCACGAATCAATAGTCACAAGTTAGCATGCATAAGTTTTGAAAATATGCATAATGATAGTTATCAAACAAATTAGATTAAAAAGATCAAACTAAGCACATCACTGAGCAACAAAAACAATATATAAAAGGAAGAGCATTATAATTCTGCAACAATAATAGTTCTTATGTCTTTTGATTTACCATGTTATATCTCTCAATTTAGAATGCTCCCATCTCTTTTTTCCAAACTTATATAATACTACCAATTCAAGTACTACCTTTTATTTTATTTTTTCTTGTTTAAAAAAAATGAAAGACGTCATACCTAATAGACTAACTAAATAATATAAAATCACTCATCCCTTTCTTATGGGAGCATCTAGGATAGGCCTATGCTAAAGCTAAAAACCATGACATGTGAAACTTTAGAAGAATATTAAATTGTGGCATAACAATAACTAATGAACCAAAATGCATGTGTATAAAACATGCATGCTGTAACATCAATACCAGTTATTTAACCAAAAGGGAAACACTAGTATACTATCATCTTGATTTAGCCATTTCATTCATGGAATTCAAGGGAAGATAGAGAAGGAAAATCATAAATTCATGACCATCATGATTATAATTTATACTCACTATATGAAATTCCCCTTTATGGTTTTCCATAGTATGTTATTATTATACTCTAGAAGAACATAAAAATAAACAAAACCAAAAGCAATGTCTTATCCATGTTAGTAAGCCTTTAGATGTATGCATTACACATATACATCATAAAATTTACATATCCATTAAAGAATAAAAAACAACCGATTCATACCCTCTATTATTTTTCATTGATTTTGTGGTTATTGAGAGGAAGATAAAGACTCATCTGGTTGCACATCAGACTAGAGTATTAAAGATTCTCTAAACTCATGCTTCAAATATGTTATTGTGAAACATAAAAATATTATGCAACATAAAAAATGTCCATAAATAGTTATCATTTTGACGCTATCAAGATACTTTAGTGCCAAATAAAAATGTTCAACAGATAAATAAGTAGCAAAACACAATAGGAAAGAAGATAAGGATTTCCATGGTAGGTTTTTCATGTTTCAAAACATAAAAGAAATGGTTACCAATAGAAGAGCCTTCCAAGACTTTCAAATACAAAACATTGAAGTTGCACCATTGATTATGAAAAAGAGGCAAAGATAATAATGAGTTACAATAAGATAACAACATTCCAAAAAGTAAGGATCATCCAACTCTTACCTTCCAAAATGCAAGTATCCAAATGCAAGCGGCCATTCATACTGGAGCACCATGCTGGTATAATTGATTTTAGCAAGATTAGCAAGGCCTTCGGAAGATAAAACTCGCTGCTAAGTAAAATACAAAAACATAAAAACCTCAAACCTTTATTAGTTAAGCCTAATGTAACATCCCAAAATTTAAAAATAATAAATTAAATATTTAATCCTTTATTTGAAATAATTTAATCTTACTTATTAATTTAATTATTTTACAAACATCTGACTTATAAAAATAGATAGAATTATTTAATAAATTAGTACAAATATTTTTATCATGTTATCATATTATTTTTATTTAAATAAATTCCCAAACTCATAATTTTACCAAAATTACATTCTTAAATTAATACTTTAAATTTTAGATAGATTAATTTAATATTTTTTCCATTAACCTAATTTCTAATCCTAATTCTAAAAATAAATTTTCTTTTTTTATTTTCCCATTTTCCTATTTTCCTTTTTCCTTTTTATTTATTTTCCTTCTTTTCCCTTTTCTTTCTTTCTTTTCTTCCTTCTCCTTCGAGCCAACTCGGCCTTCTTCCCCTTTACTTTCATCCTTCTCCTGCCAAGCCAGCCCTCCCCCTCTTGCCTTCTTTTCTTTTCTACCTGGTCTAGCCTAGGACCCTCTTCTTCTTCTTTTCTTTCTTTCCTTTCCCTCCTTTATCCTTTTGGCTAGCTCACCTCCCCCTCTTCTATTTTTTCTTCTCCCACGTGAGTCAGTCTACCTTTCTCCTTTTCTTTCTCTTCCCACTCGGCCTCTTTCCCTTCTTCTTTCTTCTTCCCCTACACCATGTTGAGATAAATACCCCTATTCCCCCTCACATGCCTTTCCTCTTGTGCCTGTACACCCTTGCCTATAATGCCCCGCTGCCTATCGGCCACCTGCACCTACCTACCTTGCTAACTCCTCTCCTACTATCCTTTCTTTCCATTTTTGGCCCTAGCAACACTGGTCCCCTCCTCCCTGCATGCCCTTTCCCTTCCCCTTTCATCCTTATCCCCTTGCCATTCCAGCCAGCCTACAACCTTCCCCCTGCACCACACACCTCTCTCTCCCCCTCTCTTCTACTCTTCTTTTTCTTCTCCTTCTCTTCGTCTTCTCTTTCTATTCTCCCTCGAGCTCTCCCTTTTCCCTACCAATTCTCTCCTTTCCTTTCTCTCCCTCTTTCTCCTCTATTTTTCATTCACCAACGCTCTCCGCCATCTCCACCACCCAATCGACCATCACACCGCCTTCTACTACACCTACATCCTCCCTACATAGCCCCAGGTAGCCACCACATGCCACCATGCAGCCTACTCCCATCCCTTTTCTCTCCTTCTACCTTTGACTTCCCCCTAAACCGCCACCTTCACCAACTTTCTCCCCAATTCCGTCACAGTCGTAGCCTCCCCTTGGCCACCTGACACCACCCCTAACGCCCCTTGCCTTACCTTACTCGAACCCCCTACATCTTCCCCTCCCTTTCCTTTCTTCCTCTTCTCCCCCCTTCTTTGCATCTTCTTCCTACAGTCGCCACCGCCATCTTCACCACCCCTAAACTACCACACTTTGACCTCCAACCACCACCTACACCCTACCTCACCCCTCCACCCAACGGTCAACCCTAAATCCTCTTATCTAGTAATGATATGTTACTTGTGATACTATTTTAGGTATAAAATTTTACTAAATTGAGCTTAAGTATTTTAAACTAGGATGCCTATTAAGTTTGGTTTTTGCTAAAAATAATATAATCGTTATACCCTATTAAAATATATAGATTATCGTATGTTGGCACATTAGGGTTTTGGTATGTGTTTTATATGAATATGATGTGTTACTAACCCTATCATGATTGATAATGTTATATTGAAAAATAGGAATAAAATCATGCTATCTTGTATATAATGTGATATATGCGAAATGGTGATTAAGAAACGGGTTGATGTTGAGAATGGGTGTTATGTGTACATACATACTATGATGAGTGGGTACGGACATTTGTAGTAAAAATAATACTAATATGAGTCCTAGGGGTAATTTAGTCATTTGAACATATCATGATGTCTAAACCTAAATGGAATTCCTAATGTGTATGTATAATGTTAAAAATAGATGTGAGAATTTGGTGGAGTATAAATATAAGTGTTAGTAGAAATATCAATATTTATGGCCTAGGGGTAATTTCGTAATTTTAATGTATGGTGTTGATTGTCTTAATAAAAATGTATGCTAAGTGTTATATGGTGTTGAAGATGGTGATAGGGGTTTGTGGCATTGAAAATACATGTTCCATCATAAAAAATGATATTTTATGTTCTAGGGGCATTTTAATAATTTTACATGTTTAATGGGAGTGACCTAAGTAAATATGCATGGTAAGAAATAATTGGTACCAAGAATAATAATAATAGTAAGGGTTTTGTGGTGTTAATAATGCATGTTGGGCATGAATATCAATATTTTATAACCTAAAGGTATTTTAGTAATTTGGCATGTGCAATGGGAATTAACTTAATAAATTTGCATGATAAGTGGCAATTGGTGCTAAGAATGATAATAGGGGTTTTGTAATGTTAGTGATGCATGTGGGGTATAAATATTAATATTAAATGACCTAGGGGTATTTTGCCAATTTTACATGTAATATGGTGGTTAGTCTAGCAAACATGTATGGTTGGTATTGTAATATTCCCTAAATTTACTACTAAAAAATTTCATTTTAATCTAAAGTGTATAATTAAATAATTTGGTGTTACTGCCGTAATTGACATAAGTCTGACTTACCCCATTATCCTTATGTCTATCACAAGGCAAAACGATTAGAAATTTTAAAACATGATAGGAAGAAACTAGACAAATTTTAATAACATCAAATAAGTATTTGGAGAACAACTATGATTATAATATAAAAATACAACAATAAGAATCCCACAGAACTAAGAGTCCAAAAAGGGTATTTGAGTAAAATTATCATCCGAATAACATGACTCTACGCCCAAAATCCTGATACAAAAAAAATCACTCCTCCACATATATAGCATCAAAGCCTGCAAATTTGTTCACCTAGTTCTCATCAACTTGCACATATATATATCAGGGTCATCTACTTGTTGGATTGAGCAGCACCCATAAAACAGATGATTAGTACGCTAAGTACTGAGTAAAGTAATGGTACATTCAAGCAGGGTTACAAAAATTCTCATAAGAAACCATAAATGCATAAATCGGAGAATTCTGGATAATTACTAATTCCAAATCTTTTATTAGATATACTATATTCCAATATTTTATTTACGTTGAGTTCAAAGACCCTACTATTCTTAAATTGATGGAATGGTTTGAAACACTTCTCGGGGCCAACAGACCTCAACCACTATTATTATCTAATTGAATGGACCCAACACATATCAAAGTAAAATACTCTTGAGCTATTATTATTAAACTAATGGAATGGTCTGAAGCACCTCTCGGGGACAACACACTCGAGCCACTATTATTAGTTGGTGGAATGGACTCAATACCTCGATCCGGACTCATGTAGTCTTCCAATCTAAATGATTCTTAATTTATACTTTCATTCACATAAGTATGGGGCCCCACTATTCTTAATCTAGTGGAATAAGTTGATGCACCTCTCGGGGACAACACACCCGAGCGGTCGAGCCACTAGTATTATCCAGTGGAACAGACCCATATAAATACCTTGGCTCAACTCACATGATCTTTCACTTTAAATTATTAGTACCTTATTCAGATTTGATTGTATGTTATCATACTAAACTCATATAAATGTGCAAGACATACAACTAAACAACATAAGTACGACCACGTAATTATCCTCAAATGATCATAATACCCTCAGGGTAGTCAAGACAATTGTATTCTTCCAAAGGCCTTATGAAACTCAATATTAATACATATAAATTTTCAATCATTATTTGAAGTATATATCCTCATTTTTTCGTAGATATCATGTATCCAACGTTATACCTAAATACATACTTACATAATTTCATTACTCTTAATAATATCAGTTCATAGCATTTCCATAGATACATTACTCAATACATCATACTCACCATAAAATCACATAACAAAATACATGTATCACATAAATCCCTAACTACGGCATGTATCCTTACCAATAAAGACATAGGACTCTATGCACATAAATCCTAGATCTCATCCGAGATCACCGAAAGATTGCGTACCAAAATAAGATAAAAATGTGATTAGGATTGAAGAATAAAATTAAAGGAAAAGTTAAGGCAGAGGAGGATGAATATGGAAATAACCGAAGTCAAATGGAAGCTTGAGTTGTATAGAAGTTAGAAGAATATGTGGTGGAGCCATGGTTAAATTTTTGTGGTTTTTGGACAAGGTTTGGGGGTGAAAATAAGGGTGTGTGGCAAAAAATGGGAAGTTGTACGGCTGCACAACAAGCGGTGCAACCCCTAGTCGAGAAAAAAAGCAACGCATGGCCAGGCAGTGCAAAGGTTGCAAGGTTGTGTAACACCAGAATGAGAGAAAATATGACACACAACCAGGCGATACAAAAGTTGCATAGTTGTGCTGCATCAGTGCATACCAGGCCGAGAGCAAATATGACGCATGACCAAGTGGTGTAAAGGTTACACGACTGTGTGATAGGAAATTCTTAGTGTTGTACAGCCATACACTCTACAAAAGTACAATAGATGAGAGAAAGAAGAAGGAAAAAGAGGCGGTGATCGGCGGTGATGATCGACAATGATAAGGAGGAAGCTTAGGGTGAATTTAGTGGTCAGTCTACCATCTAATGGGCGGTAAGTGGTGGTCGAGGTGGTGCACGGTGGTGAAATAAGTGGTGTGCAAGCTAAAATAGGGAAGAAATAAGGAGGAAGAAGAGAAGAAGATCGGGGTTGGGTTATGGATGACCAAAAATAGAAGGGTGGAGGGATATATTTATACTAGTAAGGTGGCATGCCATGGAGGAGAATGGTAGAGAAGTGGTGGCGTGTGAACAGGAATTTTTTTTTTTGCAAATGATGATGGATGATGGTGATCAGCATGGTAGGGGAAGAGAAGAAGAAAGAAATATAGGCATGAGGGATGGTAGGGATGATGGTGTCATGGTGCATGTAGGAGGCAGGGTGATGGTGAGATGATGGTAGTGCATGAGTGTAATACCCCAAAAATCCTAATTTAGGAATTATGGCAAAATAATGATTTATTAGGGAAAAGTAAGAAAATAAATTACTTTATTAAATAAAGAGGAAATTAATTGAGGAAAATAAGGAGAAAACAATAAATAAGTATTTAGAAAATTTTGGACATTTTACTAATTAAAATGGAAGTTAAGGACAATTTATCCAAAATAGCCTAATTAATTTAAAAATAAATTTAATTATCATACTTAAAATAATTATTATTAAAATTAAATATTTAAATTAAATATATAAACAATAAAGACCAAATACCCCCAACCCAACCATTTTATCATTTTTCTATTTTCCTTTTTCCTTTTCTCCTTTCTTTTCTTTTTTCTTTCTTCCTCCTTTACTTATTTTTTTCTTCTCATCTCCCCCCGGTTGGGCTAGCCCGTCAGCCCAGACCCTTCTCCTCCCCTCTCCCTAAGCACGCGCCCAACCTTCTCCCCTTCTTTTTCTCCTTCCCCACGGCCCGGCGTCGTTCGCTGGCCGTCACCTAGGTGCGACGCAGTGTTTCATCCTTCGATCCGCCGAAACGCCGTGTCGCGTTAAATGAATTATAACCGTTGCCCATCCAGTGATGCAACACCGCGCTTTGTCCCTCTAACCACTGAAACGCCGCATTTGGTTTATGAACTTTATAACCGTTGCCAAACCGGCCGGCTCTCCCTCTTTTTTTCTTTTCCCCGGGCCGCCGGTTCAGCCCCGCCAGTCGTCTTCTTCCTCGTGTGACCTGCAACCACCGACAAAAACTTATCGTCTGGCCGTCCTCTCCCATCCTTTCCGTCCCTTTCTTTCCCATTTTGTCCCAACCTGCCCGTCCTGTACCCCCAGGTATTGTCTTCTTTCCTTCTTTTCCATATCGAGCCAAAATTAATACCCTACAAAATTATAGGCCTGCGCCAGACCACCGTCGGACGGCGTACTGCCACACCTGCCCCGGGTTTCCTCTCCCTCCTTCGTCGTTTTTCCCCTCCAAATGGCCGATAAATACCCCCCATTAGCAGCCATAGCCAGCTCTTTCTTTTCGAACGACCCCGAAACCCTGCCTCACCGCCGCCCGAAAAGATGAGCCTTTCGCTGCCACCAGCGAACGTCGCAACCACCGCCGTACGCCGAAACCCTCCCTGCACCGTCCTCTACACAACCAACCCATCGTCGCTCCCTTCCTTTCCCTGCACATGCCGCCTCAGCCGTGCGAATCTCCTTCCCCAAAACGACCAACCCCGCGTCCTACTGCCCCTCGCGCCGCCTCCTGCCGCCACCCTCGCCGCAACCAGCCCTCCTACCACCCTCCAATACAACCAGCAGACTCTCCCCTACCTTCCCATACCCTCATCAACCCCTTCCTTCTTCTCCACCTACCTCCACCATCTTCCACCACCCTCCACCACCTTCGGCTGCAGCGTCAACCACCGCGTGCCGCCACTTCCAGCCACGCCACCACCCTCATTCCATCCCTCTCTATCTGCTGCATCCTACTCCACCTCAAACACTCCTCCATTCCCCCTCCTCTAGCCCACACCTTGATCTTTCCACCTCCCTTCCTCCTCCATCGCCGCTGCAGCAGCCGCCACGCGCCGCTGCCGGTCCACCACTGACCTTAGGTGGTTTTTCAACTCCCCCACTCCCTAAAACTATTTTCTATAAGTGTTAGTAATTTTATCTGATATTAATACTATTATCCTTAATAATATTATTATTACTACTATTACTATTATCATTATTATTGTTATTATTACTACACTCTTAATATTATTATGTATCATCCTTATTTTCCTAACCTAATTTCAGAAATAGTTAACTAGGGTATATTATTAAAAAGGAAACAACTTTAACATTTAAAATGGTTATCCTTATTATTATTATTATTATTATTATTATTATTATTATTATTATTATTATTATTATTATTATTATTATTATTATTATTATTATTATTATTATTATTATTATTACTCCGGTTATTGTTAGCATTCTTATTACTATCTCTATCACTACTACTAATACTAGATGTGGCTTACTATCGTTATCCTACTAATATATGTGATGGACAATTGAAATCTTACATTATTATTATCATTATTATTATTATTACTATTAACATTATTATTTCTATTATTAATGACACTATTACTATTACTACTACTTAAACTAAAGGTATTTTAGTAATATTGTTATTATCACTATTAGTACTACCTTTGTCATAATCCTTATTTTCTTTACTAATATTGCTAATGGTGACCTTGCCATCACTACTTTCATTAATATAAACTTTTAAACCCTTAGGTTACTATTATCCAAAATATAACCATTATCGTCATTAACCCTAGGAATAATAGTACTTTGATAATATTGCAACTATTATATTGTTATTTTAATCCTAACACCATAGAGAAATGTTAAGGTTCTAGCACTATAAACATTAGCGTCACTATTATTAGTTTTATTATTAATATTATCACTATTATACTATGATTAGCATGAACACTATTATTATAAGAATAGAGCTAACGGGTCTAATAATATAAGTGTAACAATAAGTATTAAAAATAAACATATTTTGACTAGTAATATTTAGTATACTAATTTTAAGGTAACCCTAGTTTTTGTATAATACTCTCTTTAATAATAATAATCCTAATCTTAAACTAGAATAAGGGATGATGGTACTTTTGAGGGAAACTAATACTTAGTATTTTCCCCTTTTATAGGTGATCCTAACCAAAACCCTAAGGAGTTAGAGGAGCGTGCTCCAAGCCCGGCGCCGCTTTAGGTAAGGACGTAACTAAGGCCTTTTGTGTGTCTATATGTATTATGTGCTCCGCATGCTACGTACCCTATGTTTATCATTATCAATTATGTTGTGTGTGCATAACATGGAGTTGAAGTATGTGTGGTATGTTTACATGGCATGTGTATTATGTATATGTGATGATATGTGTCGTGATCCTGTAAGACGTGCATGTGAGGGATTTGATGTGTTTTGTGCAGGAGAAGGGATTAAAAAGGAGGGTGGGAAAGAGATTGACCAAGGGAGGTGAGTTGACCTAATTATTTTAATGATTTATGAGTGGAAGAATAAAAGGGAGAATTCTAGGGTTCGTGTGGGGGAATCTGATTTATAATTTTATGGTTTTGTGTGTGGGAGAGTTTAACTTATGGTTTTGGTATGAGAGAATCTAATTTATGGTTTATATGGGAGATTCTAATTTATGATTTTATGTGGAAGAATTTAGCTCATGATCTTGTATGGAAGAATCTAATTGGTGGTTATGAATTGGGAGAATCTAATCAATTGTATTATATGGACAAATCTTTGGTATAGGGTTTATATGGCGGTATTAATGGTTGCATGGTGGTATTAATGGTTGTATGGTGGTATTAGGGTTTGTATTGTGGTATTAGGGTTTGTATGGTGGTATTAATGGTTACATGGTGGTATTAATGGTTGTATGGTAGTATTAGGGTTTGCATGGGGGTATTAATGGTTGCATGGTGGTATTAATGGTTGTATGGTGGTATTAGGGTTTGTATGGTGGTATTAGGGTTTGCATGGTGGTATTAATAGTTGTATGGTGGTATTAATGGTTTTATGGTGGTATTAGGGTTTGCATGGTGGTATTAATGGCTGTATGGTAGTATTAGGGTTTGCATGGTGGTATTATGGTTGTATGGTGGTATTAATGGTTGTATGATGGTATTGGGGTTTGCATGGTGGAGTTAGGGTTCTGCATGGGAGTTAATGATTGTATGAGATTTAGGGTTTGTGTGAAAAGTTCGAGAGGTTGCATGGGATGTGTAAAGTTTGCATGGGAGCGAAATTTACATATGAAAGGTTGAGTTGAGGTGTAAGAAGGGTAATGCAAGTACTATTTGGGTGTTTGAACTATTTTGGACGAAAAATAGTACGTGGAGTATTATAAGGGTATGGAGGAGACAGAATTAGGGTTTGGAGTGATTAACTCCGGGTCATTGTGATTAAATAGGGTTGGAGTAGCTAGTTGTGAATTGATGTGGTTAATTAAGGTTTGGAATGGCTAATGATGGTTGTTATGGTAAAATAGGGTTTGGAGCGGTTAACCACGGTTTGGTGTGGACAATTAGGGTTGGTTATGACTGCTTAGATTTGTTTGGTGTTATCATGTGTATTTATTGATTAAAGTGTAGTTATGATTGTGGAATTTTATTATTTGTGATGTGTGAAGTATAAAGAGAATGATTCATGCATGTCAAGGGTGAAAATATTTTGAATAAGATATGTTAAGACACTAATCACTTACAGAGAAAGATGTTGAGCCGGACCCACACCGGTCCACCGGCAAATGATAGTGGCAGGGTATGTTACCCTCGTGACCGGTCCACCGGCTATAATAGTGGCAGGGCATGGCCCTTGTGACCGTTCCACCGGCTATAATAGTGGGGGATTCCGTGCTCAACAAACTAATCATAATAATGATAAGACATGGGAAAGATACAACTATTTATAGTGGAACACCTTGTGAGTCGAGGCCAGATCGGTCCACCGGCAAATAATAGTGGCAAAGTATGTTACCCTCGTGACCGGTCCATCGGCTATAATAGTGGCAGGGCATGACCCTCGTGACCGTTCCACCGGCTATAATAGTGGGGTTCCCACACTCACATGGACTAATAAAGACTATGATGTGAATCGATTTTAATTATCAGATATCTGATGAAAAAGTTATCTGGTTTGTAACCGGTATTGTTTATTTGTGTTATTGCATGCTATTTACGTAATTATGCTATGTCTGCTATGTCATGTATCTCTGTGTGTGTGGGCCTTAGTGCGTCTGTTACCTTACTCAGTACGTAGCGTACTGATCACCCATTTCATGGGTGCTGCTCATTCCCACCAGTAGAAGACCTGTTTGAGCCTGTGCAGGTAGGGGATGATGTCTTCGATGCCTACGATACCTACGAGGCATCGAGTGGGGCAGAGTGTTGAGCCTAACCTGACCTGGGGACCGAGAGTGAGTCGGCCAGACTCTATTGCTATCATCGGATTTCGTATTTCCTTATGTAGCTGTATTTTGTACTAAGCTTCATGTTTTGAAAATCGTACTCTTAAGTTGTAATCCTAAACCATATTCTAATTACTGTTTGACTTGTGTTTCGTTAATGATTTATGTTAAATGTCGAACCATGTTTTAATGTTTCGCACTTGACGTTGTTTGGTTTTAGCCTTAGCACTTAGTACTGGAACGCTAGAAGTGTACCAGTCTGGTACTATTAACACCCCCGATTTTACGGTTTTATCTTTCGCTTCCGCTAAACCTTTTTGATTTAAACAAAAATTTTCAGTAGTAAATTTGGGGGTGTTACAATGAAGGTGATGAAGGAAAAAAGGGAAGAGTAAAGGAACAAAAATTCTTCACACTACAAAATCAGTGCAGGAGAAGAAGGAAAAGAAAAAAAAAAGAAAGGAAAGGAAAAGAAGAAAGAGGCTAAAGGTTAGGATTAGGTTAGGTTAAAAAAATTGATTAGCTAAAAAGGTAAGATTAATTATATAAATTAATTGGAATTAAAGTTAGGTTAAGAATTACAAATCTTTTGGGTTAAAGATTAGGTTTAGGTTAAGATTTTGGGGTAAAAGAATTAGGGTAGGGCTAAAAATAAAATTCTTGAGATTAGAGTTTGGATTAAGGTATTAATTATTCAGGATTAGGTTACAAAAATTTGGGGTATTACATGTATATAATGATGTTAAGCATGATAATAATGGTTTATGTTCCTAGTGTTACTTACTTGAGCATAAGATTTAATAAAATATAATCTAGGGGTATTTTGGTAAATTTTCATGTAAAATGGTTATTAGTAAAATAAATATGTATGGTAAGTATAAATTAATGTTAGATATAATAATAATGGGGGTTTATTATCTTAGTATCACTTATTTGAGCATGATATTTAATAAAACATGGTCAAGGGGTATTTTGGTAATTTTACATGTAAAATGGTGGTTGCGCTAATAAACATGCATGAAAGGAATAAATTAATATTAAATATCATAATAGGGGTTATGACATTAGTATATTCAAGCATGAACATGAATATTATAAGGCCTAGGGGTCTTTTGGTAAATTGGAGTGTATCGTAATGAGTAGGCATAGTTTAGGGTTAATTGGGTAAATTCATAATCAATAGTATAGATATGGTATATTAATCTTGTATGGCATATTGATAAATAAAAATGAATTATGTGACAGAAGTGGATGGTAAAGAGTTAGTCTTAGTGTTAGGAGTATTTTGGTCATTCTGACTTAAGGTGCCTAAGTATGAGTGTTGGTACCTAGGATGGCCTTAGTGGACTACTTATGTGGATATTAAAAATAATCCCAATTATGATTACTTTTTAATAATGGAAAAAAAAAATAATGGTGAAGTATATAATTAATGTGTTTCTTGTGGTCACCTTAATTAAGCTACTAATACTTAAAGTGAAAGACCTCGAGATCGAAAATGATAGCTCTTTAGGGGTCTCTACCCTAAAAATATGGTTTAACCCACAATTATTTTGGATTTTGCTAGCGTGGATTTTGCTAGCGTGCCTTAGTGCCCTATCCAAATCATACATCTTAATCTATTTAGCTCTATAAACCTAATTAGGGGATATGCATACTTATGAATTATATGTCTTTGTCGGTAGGGTATTGTATACCTTTATATACCAATGCGACCACTACTAGGGTAGCTTTGCATCCCTGGGTTGATAGTCGGTAGGATATTGGGCTACTCCTATATGCTAGTATGACCAGTATATCTTTGTATTTTTGGGTTCGTGATCTCCATCTCAAGTAAATAAAATGGAATTGGTGTGATAATTAAATGGAAAGATACTAATTACTTATAGTGGAACACCACGTAGGTCGAGATCATATGTAGTACATGTATCGGTCCACTAGTTGGTCAGGAGCATTCTGCCTTAGATGACACCAAATGTACTAGTCCACCGATTATATAGTAGTTAGGAGCGTTCTGTCATGGATTATATCATATGTACCAGTCCACCGGTTATAATAGTGGTCACGAGCATTCTGTCCTGAATGACAGATGTACCGGTCCAGCAGTTATAACAGTGGAGTCCTCGAACCCATGTGGATAATATCTAAGTAATAGCTTGAGTGTAGATAATAACCAAAGAACTATTATGACCTACTAATGAGTTATGGTATGCCTACCAGGATGGGTTGAGTTGGTATTATATTGATGAGCCTGCCTTTGAGTTGAGTGCTGGTGTGCATGGTTGAGTATGTTGTTGGTTATTTAAATATACTACAAAGAGCATCGTTTGGATGCTCTTTTGGTAAGTTTTGGTACTTATAAGTGAATGAGCCTTTGTGACATATAATCTTGATGCATATAGCCATTTGAATGATTATTATATTTTAGTATATGTGTATGATCCTATGTTTATGTATTTGATGTGTTATATACAGACCCTACATATTATTCATGTATAAAGAGTTACTTAGTACCATAGTACTAAAGGGTTCCGTTCATGGCCCCCTGCTTATTCAATAGGTAGTGACTTTTGCAAGTTAGCTCGCAAGTGCTATTTAGGATTTATTATAGGGATAAGAGCGTAGGACTATCTAGAAAGATTTTAGTGTTTTTCTTAAAAATCTTATACTTTCTGTTTCAATGATTTTATTCAGTAACTACTAATAGTGGATGTTATTTCTTGTAATTTAACTATCGTGCTACTCTATTTTCTTATTGTATCTTGGATTTGTATATAGTACATTTCCAGCCTTAACACTTGATACCGGAACTGTGGAAGTAACTGGTCTAGTACTAAGCATGGTGGTAGCATCTTTACCGTATTTGCTTCCGCTTATAATTTTAAAAATAAAAATTTTCAGTAGTAAATTTTGGGGGTGTTACACCTACCTTCATTATCATAGCATTATATATAAGGAGGCTACATAGAAATAAGTGTTCATTCTTGACATCTAACATGTTCTTCTCTATCACCAACACTCATTGTGAAAATTGTGCTCCAAAATATTACCATTAAATTCAAATACAAAAGGAAATTAAAAAGAAAAGATTACCTTGATATCTAAAAATGACTTTTCTTCCATATTGCCAACTTCTAAACTAGATTTGATAACAAATTAAACATGATATTATCTACATAATTACCCTAATTATCTACTCTAATAAACAAAGAATAAAAAAACAAAGGTTTATTAATAAAGCCAACCTCATATCTATTCTATCATTAATCAGTAGATTTTGCCATATTCAGTAGATAGTTGAATAGGAGCAAATTTGTACTTGTTGTGGTTCCTTTCTCAAACTAGATTATTTGATTGTTGCAATGGTCGATTGACATAAATTTTAATTCTTGATCATACCTAATTAAGAAACTCTAGATTTGAAAAATCAAATGTCATCACAAATGTCTATAATCACATATCATAATAATGACATCAATTAGCTATTTAGCTTATATAATAGCCATTGCTGTAACAAATGCATTCAATCATATAATTTGAGCTTTAATCTATATAATTTGGTACCTATAGTCTCAAGCGAATGCTCAATTGATGGTGGGGGAATATAAAAGATTGCCAAAAGGAATGATAATGAGAGCAATCATATCTAACCATGTTTACAGAAGGAGCAAGACATATATGAGAAGCATAGGGACATGATAAGAAAGCACGTCTATTGCATTTGGTTTTCAACTAAAGGGACTACTTACATCTTAAGGGTTAATGAAGGATAATTTGAAAGAAATGGGGAGGAATGAGGATTAAGAGAAAGGGGTGTGTAAGAAGGTGTAGTGGAACTATGATAATAATAAAAATAATACCTACGAGGTAATGGCTAACTTTTTCCCTCTTCTTCATAACTAAATAAGGCATGCTTACCTATATTGCCTACATTGTTGCAACCGGAGAGGTGGTGATAGTTTATTGTCCTTTTTATTTGGACTAGAGATGGCAAGTTATGGAGGCCTTATCTGACTATATCTATTAAAGTATGTTTATTTTTGCCCTCTTTGATTTTCATAAATTGTCTTGTTTGATAAGTTTTCTTATAATGATTGATAATCTATACTGATGAGAGTTCTGAAAGGGAAACTCATGGAAGATAAAAGAAGTATGTGTGGGAAAGAATATCCTTCACCAGTGGAGAGTTTTTTTAGTGAAAATCGTGGGTGGAACATATCTATCATTAGCTCACCAAGAATAGGCCTACCTCTCTTATTTCATTTGGGAAAAATAACATTGTACATTTAGGAGCCAAGTGAAAACATTATGTTTTGAGGGCACTTGGAACCTTTCCCCTAACCTTACTAATTGGGCTAAGAATTTGTCTCAACCATACAAAAATCCACCCATGCAACATGTAGGACAGTATTATGGGCTAATGGGAGACTATATTAGGCTACCCAACAAGTCCAACCTATTATGTTGCCAACTTCTTTACCAAGCTACTTCATTACATTACATACCATCTCAAGCCCGGTACTTCTACTTCAATCCAATTAAGCCTATTATTGTTTTCTAGCTACGTGAACGTTAAATCAGTGTCTTAGGCGCTTGGGCTAAGCCCTTGTACAAGTCCAACATGTTTCTGGGGTTTAAATTGTAGGGTATACAGAAAATAAGAGACTGGACACTTGCAATAGTTAATATCGAACATTCTTGACTCAAGCGGTCATGCCCATATATCTGGGTGGACTCACCAATGAAAACACAAATAATAATTAGTTGACCATAGTACCCTTAGTATTATGTTTCTTTCGAGATAAATCATGGCTTGCAAATTGCAGCATATATAGCCATGCATTGTCGACAGTACAAAGGAACCGGAAGAAGAAGATGAAGAAATAGATGAGATCTGGATTGATCGGGCTCGGATTTTTACAGGTTATTACAAGTAGGTAAGAAAAATTTGGTTCCAAAAATCAGGAACACCAGGCAGACACCAATGTATACAATCAGCATATCGAAGTGGATTAGCCTTTTGCTCATCGGTTAATAACTTCCCTCCTAATTCATCGTAAATCGATGCATGTCCATCGACTCTGTAATTCGAGATATGTGTAATATTGATAATATTAACCGGCACTTTCTTCATCGTTCCAACTACATCAACCACAGCATTCATCATTGTTTTATCATAACTAGGTCCTGGATTATCTTCTTTTGCTAGTGGTCTTGTTTCATTAAAGCACTTGATCCCTCCTTTGTGGTTCCAATCATCACTCCTACGTACAGAAACAGACAACATGTATACATGCATTAGATGATCAGGATTGATCAGTAAATAACTAATCACTAATATGTAGCTGCTTGAATTACTTCAACTTGGACGTAGGTTTAAGTACCTTAAGTGTGTAGGGGAAGATGTGGTGAAGAAGACTTTTGTCTTGTTTGGATTGATTGTGGAATCAATCCAATTTGCCCATGTCCTAATGCCAATCTTGTATGCAACTGCTGCATCCAATTCTACATATCCACCCTCACTGCCGTTTTCAAATGAATTCCATCTACATACATGTTAAATAACACACACACACACATATCATCAGTGCCGACTTCCATGGTGACAAGCAAAAAGAAATTATACAGATTATACATGGGGGAGGGAGGTTCTCGAGTCATCTACTGTTAAGGTGGCGGATGGTTTAGCGAAGCAGGGATGTAGAGTTTTATGCTTGTCTATGATTTTTGGCGTTGGTGTCTAAGGTTCAGCGACGGGGTATCTGTGATCAGAACCTCTAGTTTTTGCCCCGGTTGGCTGTTGGCATGGTAATTAAGGTGTTCTCATGTTGAAGCTTAGATGCCAGGTAGCCTTTAAATGAGGTCTTGAAGGCTGTTGGAATCACCTGGCAAGGAACTCTGACGCTTGTTAGGGTATGGTGTGGTTAGGCTTCATGGTGTTCTTTTGTTTTAGAAGATGGCAGGGAAATAAATAAATAAAAACCAGTGCTAATATACATATACATAGATGTAGGATTGCATTATATATAATAATACTCACAGTGCCTTGATCTTCAAACCAGCTCCACTTCTCCACCAAATATAAGTGTTGAACACAAGGAAATCAACATCTTGCCAGTGTTTTGCATGTTCAGCAACTGAATTGACCCTCACTATCAGCTGCTGTGGGTCTCTCTTTACTTGGACATCACGATTCGACTCCACTAGGAAGGGTGCCCAGTAAAACTCAACTGTTGCATTGTACTCCTTCAAGTCATATATTGTTATTAGACATGATATGCAGAAAGTAGAATCTTGATTCACTTATAAGAGGGCTTAATTAAGCGGCCGGCCGGCATAAGTAATTTATCATATATAGTAGCAATCTTATTGTTACCTTGGCGGTGAAGACAGCATGAGTCCACATGCTTTTCATGGACTTCTGATGATCGGGTATTACAGATTCAACCATACAAACGAAGGATTCCCACTGGTTCCTTTGTATCGAATCACCCACAAACAGCAACCTTTTCCCTCGGAGTTTCTTGAGCACCAAATACGGATCAAATCTGATAAAAGCACATCTACATAGTTACGAACGCACACATATATACACTCTGCAGGAGTGGTAATATTTAGGCAGCAAATTAAGTCAAGAAGCAGTATACGTATGTATTGTACCTTGGCAGATTACAATGGTCGGGTTGCCATTCCCAACGGAGATAATCAAAGTCGGGACGTCCGTTCTTGGTGCAAGTATACTGCCTGCTAATGTAAGGGCAGGTTCTGTCCGAGTACAACGGTGTAAAAGAACCATTGAACACCCATTTCCCTTCTCCTACATCGCATTTCTCTGCCTTCACCCTTGTCGTGCCTTGACCATCCTCTTTCTTGTCAGCTTCAGCCATACCTACATTAGGAGCATCGTTGTAGGCTCTATTATTGTCCACCAAAGAATCGGACCTGCCATCTTTGCAATGAGGATGGATATATATACATATATATATATATATATCACAGGAATTGTAAGACAAATTAGCTAGGTAGTTGTTAGTAGAAATTGCGAGATTCATGGATGAAATATTTACGTACGTAGATGATATGATCTAAGTACCTGCTTCTGACTTGGTTGTGGTCTGAGCTACTTCTTGGATATTATAACCCGCGGTACTTTTTAGCCTGATGATCAAGTTGATAGAAAGAGAGCTTATTCTCTCGGTTTGCAGGATAGAGATGAAGACAAGAGCACACATAATGGCCGTGATAAAAGGAAGAGAAACCTTCCCCTGAAATGTTTTCATCTTCATGATCAGGGCCGTGAGAGGGGGGGGTGTAAAGGAAAACTCGTTGCTAATTAGAAAGAAAGTGGAACTGTTTGTTTTCTGATATCATTATTATTATTATTAGTATTATTATGCACAGAGGAGCAGTTGTTTTAGGTGTGAAGGTGAAGTCATGTATTGTTGATTGAAGGCCAACTACTTTGATACCAGCCTAGTATGTAGTATGTCGCAATTTCGAGAGCTGTAGGGATTTTTCATGTTTTTTTTAGATCAAGCAGTTGGAGAGTTGAGGATCAGTTAGGCGAACCTACTTTAGATTTTTGTTTGGTTTTGGTTGATTTTACTAGCCTAGTTGAGGACGTTGCTCACTGTCCGCATCTTTGGTTGGTCATGGAGTGTGTGATCATTAGGCCACTCATCCTTTTCTTCATTTTTCTCTCTCTATATTATGATTATTATTATTATTATTTGGGAGCATTTCGTTTCTCATCCGATAAAGTAACTCACCATCGACCAACTCCAGTCCTCTGACTCTGTTAACATTTCTGCTGCTGCTGCTCCTGCTGTATTTCTCAATTTAGACACATGAAAATTGGAGATGGTTGGATTATTGTTTCGTTTCCATATATATATCCTACATTTGTATGTATTATTTTGCTTAATATATATAGATATCACCCCATGTCCCTGTAGCTTACCGCCAAAGAATTTCTGTGTCTACCTGTCTTGCAGATTCATATCTCTAGGTGCTAACTGCTTGATGTATAAACGACGCCTCAACATATGACATACAAATCTGTCTATATGTACAGTACAGATGTGGACATGTCAACCATTTTTCTGGTACGATAATCCTTGTCCTCCATACCATAAATAAAATGGGAAGCGCATCTTAACCACCAGAGCTCTCTAAATCTGAATTTTGACCGTTCATTTTCATTCCGAATCAGGAATTCATATTTGACACAGTATGGGATCGATCATGGCGGAAGAGATACACCATCCGGTGTAATATGTGTTGACGAGGGTTACTTTTTGGACGAATTTTGCTTTAAAATGAAAATTTTATACACGTTCTTAGTTTAAATACCTTGTTTGCACACTTTAAAATCGAATTTATAATTTTCTTAGAACTTTTAAAATCATTTATTTAGAATTTTTTTCTTTCTTTATTGTTATCCAAACAATGAATTTATGGCCAAACAAATTTAAAAGTGAAGCACAGTAACAATACCATTACTTTGGAAATCCCTCAATTTCTAAATTTTTTCCTTCAAACAAAAGAAATAACATTCACATTTTGACTCCAAGCATAAGGAACAATGGAGGCAGACACCGATGGCAGGGGTGTGTACTCTTCCGTTGAAATTGAAATATATTTTCCCCCTAAAATCTAAATTGAAGATCTAGACGGTTAAGATCCTTTATCGATCAAATACGACGAAATTATAGTTTTTTCAAGACAAAACATGTAACAACTTAAAATTTTTTATTATCAGAAAATGTTATTTTAGGTCATAGGTTTGTATAAGTATTAATGAATACAAAAACAAGTAGATGCCACCGGCATATTTAACATAAGTTCAATATCCTCTATCTTTTCTAATCAAATGATAATCAAATGAAAAGAAGATTTCAAACAATAATATAGATATCAATTGGAGAGTTCAAAAGAAAACATAACTTCCGATACAACAATCTCAATTAAGCGTATGATGATGTTCAAATACGTGGCATGAAACTTAAAAGTCCAAAAATAATATCCAAAATACAACAAAAGACACTATAACACTATAGCTTTGGATAACCCAAACTCTCAATCCCTATACCCAACAAAGGATCACTTCAAGTGCTAATCCAACCACTCCATGCATTGCATGCACTCATCTAGAAAAACTTAGAATCAACAAATAACAAATACAATTCATGAAACACATTAATTACATATGGTAACAAGACTAAAGTAACATGGGTTCTTATGGAACCATTAATACAACACAAAACATATGAATACGTCTAACTCAAAGGCTACAAAAAAATACATGAGATAACAAGTTCATACCATAAAACTCAACACATACAAAAACCACTCTATTCACCACATTTTCCATTTTCTTTCTATTCCATGCTCATGATCAAACCAAACCAATTATTATTTTTAAATTTCATGAGGTATATCTCAATATAAGATAGAGTTCACCAATGGAAATACCACAAGTATGATATCACAAAGTCACACCTAATCCTTAAGTATGTATATCCCAAATATAGTATATGGAAAGTCTATAGAGTATATATAGATTTTTAACCCATAGGTTTAATATAAATAGAAAAGGTAATAGCCAATTCATCCTCATAGGCCAATTTGAGGAACAAATATCATATTTTCAACCCAAGTTCTCTTTCACTTTACATTATTAATATTTTGTTTGAGGCTATCACAAGTAGCACAAGATCATATATGAATCACCAAGGATAACATCATCAAATCATATCATTAAACACCAATGCTTAGGCCGTAGTATTAAGAAAATCATTCTATTATGATTATTTCAATTTAGATCATTAAGACTAATGTCTAGGTATTAATCCTTAAGATAAGTTCATAATTAAATCTAAATAGGTCATTAAAGACTAATGTTTAGGTGCTTACCTTAAGATTATCACTCTATTATAATTATTCTAAAATTGTTACAATAGTGAACCAACAAGGTTCAAAGTCAAAGGTTTAAAAAATTAAAAGTTAACCAAAAGAAATCACAAAACTACTTTAGGCAAACCAACACATTAATTTAGGAAACTAGTGGATTGGTCTAGAGATAAAACCAAACTATACATCAACATAACCAATCGACTAACATGACCCCCAACTAGTCTAGTGGTAGGTATAGAAAGGACAACCTAAAAAAATAGGGAACTGGTGGGTTGATAGGTTCAAACTAGTAGCCTGATTTGACCAATTGATTGGTTTGCACCCTAACCATTGGAATGTTTTCACTGAAAACACAGCCTTAATTAGCACATGTATTCCTAAATAACTTTAAACACATCCACATATATCCACATGCTACTAAACTCTCTAACAAGCAAGTATAAATTATTTAACACATGAATCATGCCTTGGCATCAAATCAAAAATGCACTTCATGCTTCACTTTCTCAATTAACTAAAGGACCAAAAACACTTAATCATGCTCCTATACCCAATTCTCATACTATATATGTTGAAAAACCAAATATCATATATGGAAGTAATAAACCAAGGGGCATCATAAAATGATTAAAATGTACCAAGCATACCACATTCATTATTTATACCATAATATAGCATACTTTCAAGATGAGACTTAGCATCACACATACTATCATACTTATGAAAATAGAGAGCCATACATGCTTCTGAATACACAAATTCTATCACTAATTTAGGGTATCAAGATTTATCTAGACTCTAAAAAGCACACTTTTTCTTAAAGAACTCTCTCCTAAGCACAAGATTCAAGGCTACCTTGTGAACCTTTCAAAAATCATCATGAATATTTAGTAAAATATATTTTATTATATCAAAATAAAAATCAAAGAAGGGTGAACAATAAAAACCAATAATATATATTCTCTTGGAAAATAGGATGAACAAAGAAAAGAAATTTAAGGATTTCTGTACAATTGATGTAAAGTAGAACCCTCCCTTAATTAAAATAAGAAGATGTTATATACTAAAGTATTTTAGAATAATGAAATGAAAGAACATTGAAGAAGAGGGCAAGGAGTAATTTCAATTACTAGGAGAAAAAGAAAGGAAAGACTCTTCTACACTTAAGCAAGAATATGACATATGGAAGTTGAGAGAGGGGTAGGATTTTGTATGGAGTAAAACAAAACAAATGGGGGAGGGGGAATAGGATGGTGAGGTTGTCGACACAAGAGAAGAGGAAAAGGAAGTTTCTTGCTCAACACTTGAAAATAAGGAAGAATAATGGAGAGTTATGGTGTAAGTTGAGAGAAAGGTAAAACTTATGGAGGAGAGAAAGACCATGAAGGAAATGTTAAGGCATTGGGAGAAGGGTAGAAAATCCCATTGTTGTTATTGTTGCTACTACTTGAGTGGCATGTGTAGGAAGGGGAGGGAGGGAGGGAGATAGAGAATGGAGTTATATTCATTAGATAGGATATTTTGTATAAAAAAAGTAGGCTTTAGTAATATTTTAGGTGATTAATTGAAGTTTTAGAATTTTTAGAAAAAGATTCTCTGGTCAAACAAAGCTTATATCATAAATTTCAATACTATTTGATTAGTGTTGTTAGAAATAAAAAATATAAATAAAAAGGTACCAATTGACCGGTTTGTCCTATGACCATCCAATTAGTATTCTATTTTGAAATGCTTTTAAGTATTTTTCATATATATATATATATATATATATATATATATATAATAACTTTTAAGTAATTTGAGAAAATTAATATTTTATCTTTATTTTTGTCAACATGATACACAAGTAGGGGTGGGGAGGGGACACCTTGTGCATCAGATGGAACTTGAACCCTCAATCGGTTATATGGGGATGGAGGACAATGACCATAGGGCCAATGAGCACTTCTTAGTCCTTATAATTTGATAATTTATTTTTATAGAAAGCATGTAATTACCCTTTACCCTATGTGAATGTTTGTGTAACATCAAAATGGGAATTGTACACATAAAGTAGAAATGAATATTGATGAGAACCACTAGATATGACATGCTTAAGTTGAGTAATGATGGATTGGCCTATGGCATGAACCACAAGGCAAATATAGGTGAATTGTTGTTAGACCACCTTGGAAAATAAGGGTTGGAATTTGTACAAATATGGGAGCTATCCATGGTAATTGAATTGAAGTTTAGGCTGGTACATATGGCTGAGTGAGATCATTTGAAATCTTCTATTGAATCTGATCTATCATTTGTCATTGATTAGATATGCGATTAATCTTCTTTTCATCAATGCTTTGGAATTGTGTTTGAATGCAAGAAAATTTTGAAGAAATTTTTTTATGTGGCCTATAACCATATCTTCAAATAGTGGAACCAAGTTACAAAGATGTTTAAATCTATAAGTTGTTCTAAGTTTTGATTTTAAACCTTTTTGATGTTTATCTAAATATTTTATTGCCTGCTCTATATGATGTTGTTAATGAATTTTGTGTAACACTCAAAAATTTACTACTCAAAAAAATTATTTGCAGAAGCATTAATTACCAAAATAATGGGTATTAATGCTACACTTATCATAAGTTTAGCATTCTTATGATAAGGATTAAATTAATAAATACAATCATAAGAGCAATATAGCGATTTTGTTATAGATGAACATTGTTCTGACAAGTACAGAATATCAAGCAAAAGAGTTACAATTTTACAAAAGAATAAATAGAAAGGGACATAAGAGTCTAAGAAACATCTAGATCAAAAGATGTTGAGGTGAACATTGGATAGTCATAACTTTTAACTCCTACTAGAAGTCATCAAGTCGAACCCTTTAATCATTCTTGCAAGGTAAAGACCGCCCAATGAATAGGTAGGGGACCATAAAACAAAACCCGTCAGTACTAAGTAAACCACTACTCAACACCTACATGCAAATGCCACATGAGGTAGATATAGGATAGCACAAAATATCATGGCATAACACGTCAATCAGTACATACTATAGCCAAGATCTACATTAATACCATAACTCTCATCATACCAGATTTCACATGCTCAATATACCAAACATAACCATATTATGAATATGTCATAATCCAATTATACCAAGGGTATCCTACAAAGGGAGGAACAACAACCAAAATTAAAGTCCCTTTCCACAACCACCTCTATGCCATTTATCATGATAAGGAAAGTAATAAGATAAATACCAACCAATATAACAAACCACAATCTACAATAATCCATTTAAATCGGTATACAAAATTACTTCTATTTTTTAATTACCTGATGGAATGTAATAACAACCCAGAGATATAAAAATATACCGATCATATCGACATACTAAGGCAATGTATTATCCTCCCAAATTATAATCCAAAGACGTACAAGTACTCTAGTCATATTAATGCAACAAGGCCACATAATCTTTTTTCCATCGTAGGATACCTAATCCATAAATATGAATACCTCCTATAGGATATGTAGGTCACCTATAGAGTAAACTAGGACCTTAGTTAGAATACCAAGGCATCTAATGAAACCACCAAATTAATATGAGGGCTCCAACCTAATCTATATGGTAGCTAAATATAAAGAGAAACTGTTCCCAAACTCATATTCATCCATTTCAAAAATTATTATTTTATGAGACGATCATAAACAACAATTTCTATTTCCATTCTTAATTGTTTTTCTTTTGTTTTAGTTAACTTTAAGGTCAATGGTTTAATTTAATGTCAGAGTCAAAACTAAAATCAACCTATCAATGCACTAAGATCATCCTATGTGTAATTATTCATATTAGACATATTAGGTCAAAAATAACCAAAATGTCCTCAAAATCCCAATTTCACCATTTTTATCTAATTTCATTCCAAACTTAAGTATAATGATAATTTGTCATGAAAAGGATAAAACATAATAATTTAAAAAAATTTATCATAGAATTAATTTCTAGGATTTAGCAATGAGCCATATTTTCATTATACATACATTTCGCAACTTACGCGTACAAATCATAATTATAAGCTTCTAACGTATCATAAATTCCATGCAACACATGCATACATATCAAAACTAGATTTAATAATCAAGATAATATAGCAAATTATAGTGCATGCGAGAATACATTATTAATCCTATAGCATGCAAATTACAACTATCACAAATTAACCCTAATCATGTATGTGTACTATTAAGCCATATTTATATATTAAACCAAGCTACAACATACAATGATAATCATGGTACACTTATGATGGTATAAACATAATACTTAATAAGGTTGTAAACACTAACAAATCCCTACACGTGTAAATGTTAACCATTCACAAATTCCACATATATCTCTCTCGTATTTAATTACTTACTGAAGATATACACTAACTATTTTAGATGATGCCTTTTTCTTATCCCACATTTCCATAACACTTGTATATTATTATACTTATAATAATATACCAACATAATTTACACGTATATATCCTTTCAAATGTCCACATTCAAAGGGAATACCCTAACCAACGTAACAAACCTATATTGATCACCACATGAGATCATATTTTAGTAGAAGCATAAGTTTACCTCTTATCTAAGCTAAAGTGAAGGAAATAAGGCAAGGAATAACCCAACATGTATCCACTCAAACCTCCTCAAAATTCTTATATCAAACCAAACAAACATGTTAGCAACTAATCAATAACCATCAACTAAAACAATTAAGAAAGTGACCATACCAATACGTGAGATTTGAATTTCGCCAAGGCTAGAAAAGGGAGAAGCACATGCTGCTAAGGCTCAACAACATGATATTGTTATGCAGAGGGAAGATAGCAACAACATAAAGTCATGTAATCAAGTGTAGAGTAACGTGTGAATATCACACAAGAAGAGGGTGTAGTAGTAGTTGTTCACATAGGTTAGGGGTGTCAACACACTTACTCACACGGAAGGGGCTTAGAAATGTGAGGTTGGGGAGGGAAAATGGTGGCTCTTGCGTGGGAGGCTCAAGAATCAAATGGAGAGTTGTGTTGGGGTTGCACGCAAGGAGGGATTAGAGTCATGAGAAGAATCCAAAGATGGTGTGTGACAATGGTGGTGTTGAAACTTGAGGAATGATAGGGAAGAACCAGGGAAAATCATAAGGAAGAGGAAGGCTAAGGTTGGTTTGGTATGAATCATAACACCAAAACTAAGGGAAGAGGGAAGGTTATATGGATGATTGTATGCATAGATAGGGTTGAGTAGGCAAGAAGGAGAGGAACAAAGAATTCGGAAGTAAAGGCATGGTGGTAAACAAGAGGGGAGAAGGTTGAGGAGAAAAACATAGCACGAAAAGAGGATGAGGAGAAGGAAAAAATTTATAAAACAGATACATATTAAGGTCCAACCTAGGGTTAAAACTATTAACCCAAATTCTACTCAAATTTTAACCAAATTAAATTTATATCTAATTTTTCATAACAATACAGATAATAACAACCCATTTAATATAGAATATCCCACAATGATTATTGTAATTAACTATACATAATTACCTATTTTGTAATTAGGGTTTCTAATTTAATGTTTCTCCAACCAAATTTTTTATATTAAGACAATGCATAAGTAATAAAATCAAAAACCAAGATATGTTACCATTGCATCAAATATTACAAAGGTGTGGTCATCACTTAACTCATGTCTTATGTAAGGCGAAAATGCTTAACAAAATAATGTATGAGAATTAGAGATAGCATAAGAGAGATAAGGGGGAGAAAGAGAGAGAGAGATGTGATTAGGGATGGCAATAGGTCTCGAACTTGACCCAAACTCTCTAAATCTACCTCATTTTTAGCAGGTCTAGGTCTAATAGTCTTTGACCTAGACCCAACCCACTAGAATTATTTAGTATATATGTATGTTTATCATTTCATTAAAAGGAATTTTTTTAATAAAAAATACATATTAAGATATATAAAATATAAATATATTTTTTTACATAGATTATTGATTATTATTTTTGTAAATAGCCATAGTTGTTTAGGATCCATTTACCTGCTAGACCCAATAGATCTAGGTATAAGTCTTAACTTTTGAGTCTCGACAGGTTAAGGTCAGGTATGGGTCTAGGTCTAGCTAAACTTGACCTAGACCTGACCCATTACCACCTCCATATGTGATAGATGATGCGATAAAGTTTACAAACCAAATACATAAATAGAGCTAAGAGTTTAGCAACTTAAAAGAACAAAGCATTCTAATGTAGTGGAAAAATTTTGCCTAAAACAATAGCCTAACTCTCTGATACATTAAATCTCACCCAAGAAATGGTCATATAAAAGTCCACATTAAGCTTGATCAAAATGGCAAAATATCACCTACTCCTCGGAATAAAAGCTATATCAACATAGTTACTACATAAGATAGTATCATTACGATAAAGTATTAGTAAAACAAGCCTATCCTATAATATGAAAATGACTCATGATACATATACTGGTCATATTAATCATGGTAAACTAAAAATATTTAACACATAATCATGGAATAATAACTTCATGTGACCACATAATCTAATTGTTAATATATATAAACGACGCACCTAACCCTCTACTATTAATGTAAGTCATGATGACAACTCAAGGGAATATAGGTTATACAAACATGCTACCAACTACAACCTAGTAAAGCATATCCCCAATATGGGTGTTTAGGCAATGGCAACAAATGCAAACGTGCGCAATCTCTCTATTGACAAAAAATCGATAGAAAATAGTCCCAATATAGGTATTTAGCATATGGCGCCAAACAAAAAGAAGAGAATACATATCCAAGGCAATCCAAACCTTCCAAATTGGGTGTTTAGGCAATGATCCAAACACAAATTAGGTAATCTAAACCTTCCAAATTGTGTGTTTAGTTGATGACACCAAACACAAATAATCATGGCATCCCATTATAGGCCACAACCCTATATATCATTGAATCCATGACAATCTTACCACTATATTATTCTTAATCCTACCTATAAGCCATAACTTGATATAATGGAAAAGGTACTAAGATAAAAGAAAAGTAAATACCACAAGGCAATAATCCTACTAGGTCTTGATTAACCACCCCGAGAGTTAAATATAAATGTCTAAACAAATATTAATCCCATTATTAGTGTTTTACAATGATAACGCAAAAAATGAGGTAAGGACACAAACCACACTAATAACCCATTTTTATATCTTTCCTTAGGTCCAATTATTCGAGATCAAGATCATAAATAAATGTTAAGCCCTAAAATATCACAAAATCATATTAGGGGATTAATTGACTAATCATGAAAACCAATTAGCCAATTTGGGAACCTAGAATAAAATAATTGAATTTAAATGGACGGAGCAAACAATTGGTATAAGGGTGGTAAGTTGGCTGATATACTAGTTGATTGGTTATCCCTGCCAATTAAGTAAGGATAAAACCTTAGTCAAACGAGTTATCTAATACCACTAGGTAGAAAACCACAATTAGCTGACTAAATCAAAAATAGAGAGAAGAATAAAAATTAGCTTAACCAGCCAATTGGTGCCTCTAGGAAAAAAAAGGCTAAAAATCATGTCATTGATTACAGCTATAAATTCCAAACTCAATCAACTAATATTAGCATGCTCTTATACTATTAAACCATATATAAGTACATTTTTAACATTGTAAAGCTCATTGAATCATGCTCATAATTCAAAGCCAAAGCAGCAACCAAAATTCAGTTTTACCATTCAACTGGTAGGCAAGTGTTGGTCCCTCCCCTATATAAGATTTCACGATAATGGATGATAGCCTACAAAATAAGGATAATGTCTCCCCTAATATGTCGGGATCAACATAATGTATTATAGGGCATCAATATAGTTAATTACTTAGTAAAACCTAGTTCATGTGAGCACTTACAGCACATCTCATGCGATGATATGCTCATACTTTAGTTTCTAGACCTACTATGGAGAAAATGAGGAGGAAATATGAGAGATAAAACATAGGAAAGTTGTTGTATGATTTTCCATGTTGCCAAAATGAATGTATGACTCTATATCAATAGATGTTAAATTAAGGTGAAGAAAGGGGAAATATTGTGTAGTAGAGAATAGGAAAATTATCATAAGTGTTGCAAGGTATGCTGGACCCTAATAGCTTGAGGCTGGTTCAAAGTTAGATGGGATCAATTAGGATGCATACAGGCCCTATTTTTATTCCTTTTGGGGCTAGTCTTCATTGTTTGGGCTGGTATCTCGGGGTTTGGTAGTTTGGTTAAGAAAAATATCCAAATCAACATTATATATCAAATTTTGTGTAAAGAACTCAATGAATGCCATGCCATTCTTATTTTTATGAAAAATCACAAATTTGACGAAAATTCCCTTAACACAAAAATTCTTGAATTTGAACTTTCAACATACTTAACCAAATTATCACATAATCTATCATATTTTATCAAACACCTAAATATGCAATTAACATAGATTAATCATCCCTAAGGTCTATAAAGTCTAAAAAGGTCAAACCCATCAAAGGCCAAAGAACCCAAAAATTAAGTGCCAACCTATTATTCACCAAAAACACTTGATCACATGATATAACACTTACCAAAATAATTAACAAAAATATTTGATGTGTGTGTTTTGAGAATCGAGGGGTTATTTAGGAAATAGAACTAAGAGTTAGCAATGAGAGAATACAAAGGTTAAAATAAAGAGGAGAGAGCAAAAGCAAGAAAGTTATATTATGATTTTATATCCTCAAAATGTACACAATACCCCATATATATAATAATAAATGAGTAAAGATGGGAAGGAAAAAATACAATGTGGTCAAGGATAGGAAGTTACCTTGTTCTATATAAAGAAACAACCCAACAAAAGAGTTGTTTAGGGAATCAGTACAGGATTGGTCTAAGGTTAAGAAGAGCACTCCTAGAAGATTCTTGCCTTTTGAGACGGCATTCAAGGGCTTAATAGTTGTAGTTGAGAAAAACCCATATAATCACATTCAAAATTTCATCCACCACTCCAGCGCTCCAGCCACTTCCATGGGGCAGATAAACTAAACTGCCATTATACAACCAACAGTTATAAATATACATTAAACATGCTAACAAAAAAAACTAATACAAATTAATATATAAATTGTATATCTTGAAAGACCGACTTTCAAGCTTGCACATCAATATGTTTGTTTGACACACATATACAGATAAAGACAAATAAAATTACACATAAAAAACGGTTAAATACATCATAAATAAAAATGGACAAAAATAAATAAATTTACACAAAATATCTTTGGACACCATACACAAAATATTAAACAATGACAAACAAACTCATTTTTGTAACATTTTTCGGCTAGTTGATACATGAAACATCCAATCAACCCATCCTGTTAAGAAGGAAACAAAAATATAAGAAAGTCATTAGTTTTCATAAAATTAATTTTTTTTAATTTCAATAAAAATAGTACCAAAAGTATGGCTTATTGGGAAAGCCTCATTCTCCTTACTCTCATGTGTCTAGATCAAAGAAGGAACCTTTAATAAGGTTACTTGATCCTAATTAAAATTATTGTAATGCCTCAAAATTTTATAAAAATTTAATCGTGATTTATCAATATTTTAACCTAATCTAATTTATAATAGTTGGATTTTTATTTTATTTTAATCTAACCCCCCAACCTCAAAAATTTATAGCTAAAATTTTAGATTAACTTTTCCAAAAATTTAAACCTAAGCAAAAACCTACATTCTAAACTAAAAAATTTACCTTTTCTTTTTTCCTATCTCCCTTTTTCTCCTCTCCTTTTTCCTTTCTTTTTATTTTTCCTCTTTTCTCTCTTCCTTTCCCAAGATGTGTCTATTCCATCCCAACCCAAATCATTTTTTCTCTTTTCTTCTCCTCCCCCTCCCCAATCTATGCCAGCCCAGATCCTTTTATTCTCTTTCTTTCCTTTTTCTTCTCTTTCTCCCCTGCGTTACCCCTATCATCTTCCTCACTTCCCTTTCCCTTTCTTCTTTTAGACCAAATATACCCTTACCCAACCCCCACACATCGTCCTTATTTCCCCTCTAAGGCCATGCAAATGTCCACCTGCACAACCTGCACCACCTACCCTTTATACCCCCAACTCCTTAGCCCTCTACCTTTTTTGTCCTCACATGTCAACCCCCTTCTTTAACCCTATTTTTACTTCTTTCCCTCCTTCCCATCAATCTCATAGCAATGCAACCTATATCTGCATACACACACGCACGCACGCACTTATGCAGGAAAACTATGTCGTCCTCTCCTTTCCTCTTCACTTTCCTTTTTTTTGTCCTTAACCGTCGAAGAGGCTCAGCCTCTCCTGCTCTTTTTTTTACTCCTCACCACACCACCATCATTTCCACTAGAAACCATCACCCCTGTCATCTCCCATCATCTTATCCAAGCTCCCTTTCTTCTTCCTCTCCCCTATTAGCTCGAACTAACACCACCACATCTCCTATGCCACTTCTTCACCATCATTCATGCCCACACTCCCTGCCATCCCCCATCACCACTGCTACACTACCCAAGATTGCCCCCACCCTACCTTCCCTTCCTCTTATCGGCTGGATTGACCCAAGGCCACCCTCACCACACCAAGCCTTTCTCCTTTCCCTCATTTCCCCTCTCTTAACCACCACCCTTTCCTTTGACCTACAATACCGCAGACCACCACTTCCAACCTTAGCCACCACCTACATACCACTAGTATAACCACCTCACCATCACCCACCAGCTCCACTCCACTTCCTTACTTCCAACCATATAAACCACCAATCACCTGCCCTTCAAGCTGCATTAACCACCATCAACTGCACCACTCCCTACCGCCAACTCCTTCCATTCCTAGCACCACTAGGGCTGTAAACGAGTCGAGCCGAGCCGAATACTCTTAGGATTGGGTTCGGCTCATTTAACTAAACGAGCCTAAAATGTTGTTTGGGCTCGGCTCGTTTAACTATACAAACGAGCCAAACCGAGCTTTTAACGAGTTGAACCGAGCTGAGCTCACGAGCCAAAGCCAAAAAATGAACCGAGCTGGCTTTTTCGAGCTCAAGCTCGGCTCCTTTAATAAACGAGCCGAGCCCGAGCCTCACTTTGAGGCTCGTTTAATTAAACGAACGAGCCGAACCAAGCTTTTAATGAGCCGAGCCGAGCCGAGCCGAATACCAAACTGGCTCAGCTCATTTACATCCCTAAGCACCACCACCACCTCAACCCTTGCTGCCAACAATGACTCCATCCTTAATTGCCACTATAGCCACCACGCCGCAACTGTGACTGCTACCGTGAACCAACCCACTTAAGCCACCCACTTTTGGTTACCTCTATTTTCTTTCTTCTCCTTTTCCTTATTTTTCTTAGGTCAAAATTCTCAAGTCTAAATTAGGTATATTCTTATTTCTAGGTAATACTCTAGTGGTAGTGCAGGAGGAAGCATAGGTCTTGTATACTTAGAGATCAGAGCTGGTTCGGTAAGGATACATGTCATAGTTAAGGCTTTTATGTGTAAAACATGTATATTTACTTGTGTTACCATGCTTGAAATTATTTTATGAAAATTTTATCTTTACATTTGTACTATATGATATGTGGTATTACATGTTATAAGAATAGATAAGAAAGATGTGAAACCATGAGTTGTGTATATTGTTGGTTGAAATAAATTTGGATACGAAATACCTATATATAGTTGTGGTTATGCATTTTTAGGACTATATTATATGTGTGAGGTCAAAAAAACATTCATGTTGGGAATCTTGAGATTCGGGTGGAAAATAGGTATTCTAGGTGTCTCAGGGGTATTTTGGTCAATGTGGTTTAAAAATGGAACATTAGGCATTTTAGAGCTCTGATGCATAGAAACGACAGGTCCGTGTCATCCCTTGTCCTAGAAACATTTTCCCTTCCAAAAATTTTTCAGTGTCAAAATTTATAGTAAAATTATTTAATTAAATTTTTATTAAAAATTATAAATGATTAAAATTAACTATTATAGGTAATAATTTTAGAACTTGTTTATTTTTCTCTCTTAATTTTAGTAGATTTGATCTATTTTTTATTGTGTGTGTGTGTGTATACATATATATATATATATATATATATATATATATATATATATATATATATATATATATATCATTTAAACCCAAATATGATCTTGAGATAAGAATAACAAATAAGATATTAATCATTTAAAGTGGAAGACTACGTGAGTCAGGACTTGGGTTAGTTCCACCAAACGATAATAGTGTCTCGGGTGTATTTTTCTCTAAGAGGTACTTTAGACCATTTCACCAGTTTAAGAATAATGTTCAGGTGCATTTTTCCATGATAGGTGTTGGGTCCATTTCACCAGACAATAATGGTAGCTTAGGTATGTCTCCCTGAGAGGTGCTTCATACTATTCCATCGATTTAAGAATAGTGGGGTCCCTAAACTCACTGTAAATAAGAATATAGATGATGATAGTAACTAATGAGGGAATTATAGGATCGATAATTATCTTACATTATGTTACCATGCTCCTTTATGCTTCCATATGATTTACATTTTTGATGTGACATTTATTTGACTGTATTGTTACCTTACTCAATATGTAGTATATTGATCATCCTTTTTATAGATGTTATTCATTTCCACGAGTAGAGGACCCATATGAGTTTGTGTAGGTCATTGAGGACTAGCTAAATTATTATGTTTCTTATGATACTTTGATTAGGATGGAGTGATTATATCTCATGTGTGGGGTTTCCAAATAATAGAGTTATATTATCCAATTATTGTGTTAATCTGTATGCCCTTTTGACATTTGTCCCAGGATATTTACTTTATGTGTTTGGATATCGTTTTCAAAGTTAGCCTCCAACACTCTGTGTTTATTATGTTTTGCAAACTAAATTATTTTACCTTGTAATTGATGTGAGAATGATGTGTAAGCTAGATTTATGTCAATTACTGTAGTAACACCCTATATATTTGTCTTACACTTAACAAATTTGGCTCATAAATTTAGGAGTATTACAATTATTATAAAATAATTAATTTTCTAGGTTGTTAAAAGTCATACATTTTTACGTCTTTATATTATGTGAGAAAAGGCGGGAATCAAGGATATAATTTAAGGCTCTATCTTCTTGAAAGATTTTTCTCACCAACTAGCCTTTTGTCCAATTATAAGAGGTTAACAAGAGGATACCATCAATAATCGTTACACATAACCCAAAATATTATTTATCTTTTGAATTGAAAGCTTGGTATTTTCGACCATCTTGCATCACTATATATATACCCCCTCAACTTATTCTATTTCCCCACTTCTGAATTTATTACCTAATATTATTTTAACTCTCGTGTCCTGAATTCTTCATTTCTTATGAAAGACATGGTAAGTCTCCTACATTTTTTAAATATCTTTTTTCTTAAACATCTTACTCATCCTTTTGAATCTTGTACTTCTCAATCTTCAAATACTTCCACCACTTCCTCAACTATTCCTTCTCTATTTGTAACTCTAAAAAACTAGTTGGCTATGAGCCAATCAATATTTTCATCCATTTTTGGCCTTCCCCTTTCTGCTAACATGTTTGAAATATCTTCTCATGACTCTGATACTATACTTCCTAGTAACATCACTGAAGCCCAAATTGATCAGTTTCGTATTAGATACTATTTTCCTTTTAACCTTACACTAATTTAACCAATCCTTTTATATATAGCAAAATATCCTCCCAATAGATGTATGACCCAATATGTTGAAGCATTATACGCCGATAAATATTTTCCTTTACAAGGTTTAATCAAATAATTTATCTAAGCACGTTAGTTAAGCCCAACCCACTTCATCTCCAATGCTCAGAGAATGGTAACAAAATTCTTAAACAGACATTGTTTGTTGGAAGTCAAACCAACAATTAATTTGTTTTGGAATTTATAAATAAAAAAAATTTTAAGCCACTCTGCGACTGTGGTCTTCTACTCCATCTATATAAGAGGGGAAAATAAAGTTATCAAAGAGCCTTAGTCTTCTGTAAAGAAGTGGAAGTCTAAATATTTCTTTATTTTAGGAGATATTAAATGTAATCTGGCTAAGTGGGGTCACCTAACACCTGAATTAAGAGAATTTCTACCTTTATCTTTGGAGTTAGAAGCCCTTATAGACAAGTTTGATAAGTTTGCGCAAGACAAGAATATTGCAAATAATAGTGAAGTTGTGACCGGGTCATCCTCATGATGATAGGGTTATTATTATTATTTTTTATGTTGGTACATAGCATCTTCCATTTCTTCATTTTCATCCATTCATTAATTTAACAAGTACGCTAGCTTCTAGAATTATCTTCTTCTCTTTAGAGAGTGCAATGCCTAGAAAGCTTTGCAACATTTTATCCCTTCCAACCTATCCAAGGGCATAAAAAGGCCCACCATTTTTCCTCCAGGTGAGACATCTACAGCCGAGGCCACCAAATGAAAGGTGCGTATATATCACTACCATATTTATTCCATTAATAATCATGTTTTAAAAATACATTTTCTTTATTATGTGCTTAGGAAACATAAGGGATATTGAGGCCCCATCATGAATAATAATAAATAAATAAATAAATAAAAGAGAAAAACTAAATAAGGTTAATAATACTCATTATTTTGCAGCCGGTTCCAGCTATAAGTATATCTTTGAGTCATGTGTGTTCTTATCATGGACATGTTTTATGCCCATCAGCTCCCATCACAAACCTATTTTTTTATCTTTTAGCTTCTGTAATAAACATAAGCCCCATAGACGACACATGTTGTTGTGCGTGTTTTGTAAATCAAGGAGTTCTTTAGACAATAGAATGAAGAGATAACAGTGAGGGAATATCAAGGGTAAAATAAAGAGCAGAGAGGATATAGCAAAAGTAAGAGATTTGTATTATAGTTTTGTATCCCAAAAATGAATACAATAACCCATATATATATATATAACATAGATATGTGGTGTGGTCAAGGATAAAAGGTTTCCCTATTCTATGTAGAGAGCTGACCTAACAAAGGAGCTAAATAGGCTATCAATCTAAGATCAACCCAAGGCTAAGATGAGCACATTTAGAAGATTTTTGGGCTATTCTTGCCCTTTGGGCTAGAATTCTAGGACATAGTAGTCTTAATTGAAGAAATATCTATATCATTAGAACATTACAACATTATTTATAGAGTTTAAGAACACAGCCTGTCATGGTGTAACATGACATATTTTACATAAAATCATAATATTACATAACATATATGACTCCATATACAATCTCTAAAAATCCAAAATCATGGTTTATAAGAATAAAATATGTTATCATCGTATTAAACAAAAAAGAACATTTAATCATCAAAAGCCCTAATCTAGAGTTGTGTTTCCTTACCTAATCTACTCCATTCTCTTTACAAAAATCCTAATTACCTCCTTCTACACCATGATCACCTAACAAAATAATAACAAAGAATTTAAAGTTAGAAAAATAATAGGGATTAATAAAAATAAATTTGGATTAATTAAGGAGAAAAGGTAAACCCCTTGGTTTTCTCAATAATGGGCTTGGGGGTACCAAGGTGAAGAACACTTCACAACCCATAATATTAATCCAATATTTCTTAATAATAAGCACTTATGAACTAAATTTTAGGGCTTTAGAAGTGAGGAATGAAAGTAAAATGAGAAGAAAAGAATAAGGATATGTCAACCCAAGGGGAGAATGCTAAGAACAAACACAACACAAGAACAACAAGAACAAGAATAATGAAGAAAAAGGTAGAGGAGAGATAAGAGATAAAATGAGATAATCAATTACAAAGAAAGTGGTTAAGCATTATAGTGAACAACTAAAGGGCATAAATCCCTTAGGGATATTGAAAAATTAAGGAAAGAGATATAGAAATCAAATGGGGAAGGTTGCTTGCAAGTAATAGGGTGATAGAAGTGAACGACATAAATGATAGTATGTAAGAAAGTTGTGGACAGATGATTAAGTTAATTATGTGTGAAATTTTAGTTTATTGAGAAAGATTAAGGTAGGATTTTATCATGAGGAGAATAAGGATTATATTTTTTAAGTTGACATGACCAAGAAAGTAAACAAAAACAATTAATAAAATTAAGGTAAGGTTGAGTATGCAATAAATGCTTAAAAATGGAGGAAATAATCGAATAATTTTATATATATTTTTGCACATATCCATATTACCTAAGATCCATCCCTCATAAGCAATCTATTTGGGTGAGCATTAGGTTGCAATATTTATCCACTATAACATATAACTGTCAATGGCTTATTGTCGACCTACAATCATAAAAATCCTTATATGAGAATACATATAATAATAGTTGTATAATACTATGAAAATAACTAGTTAACTGAGAACCTCTCTAAGCCATATAACTATAATCCGATGATTGGTTTGTGGTGTGAGGATCAATAAACCATTTGGACCTAGATGGACTCCATCAATAGTATCCATGTCAAATCTACTACATACAATTCATATATTTTGGGAATTCACAAGCAAATAATAACGATGTAAAAGAAGTTAACATAATGGCTAATAAGATCATGCATATATTTAACACAATCTTCAAACATAGACAATAAGTACTAACATTTCATATGTAGTGGCTAAAAGCAAAGATGTTTATACTCGGTTAATAACATACATGCTAAGAGCATGTTAGAATCTAAAGAAGACTATGAGCATAAGAGTCATGAACCTTGTCTATAAGGTTTTGTGAGGTTGGAGTATTTTTATGATTTTCTGCAACACCCCCAAAAATCACCGTTGAAAACTTTCATTTAATTAAAACAAACACAAGTACGGGGGTGCTACCGTCATGATTAGTACAAGCCTAACCCCCGGCCAGTCTCTCACCAACCACAAGGCTAAGGAAAAAATTTCACAATCAGTAAACAAACTTAAGGTAGAGAAATATAGAAATTCAAAATACTCATAAAGAGGGAATCATAGTGCAAAATCAAAGCGTTAATATAGAATTAAAATAGACATAAAGTCAAGCCCTCAAGAGGAAGTTATATAATGATAAAGTAAAACTAGAAAAATGGTATAGAGTCTGATCGTCATTCACTCTTGTCCCCGAGTAAGTCCAACGGTCGTTACACATCTCTACCTGACGCATCCAGTACGTCATAGGCATCAAATACAGTACCTCCTATCTGTACAAATTCAGAAGGGCCCTCTACTTGTGGAAATGAGCAACACCCATAAAACGGGTGGTTAGTACGCTATATACTGAGCAAAGTAATCATATAGGTAAGGGAATGCAAGAAACTAGACAAGTAAGGCATACAAAGCATAATTCAAGTTCATATCACCAGGTCAAATTTAGATTAATATTTTATCTTACACATTTCTCATATTAATTCCATGTGATCATAGGAACCCCAAACATTCCATGAGATAGAACACACTTGACCACTATTATAACTAGTGAATCGGAAAATCAACCTTGCTGGCCCCGACTCGCAGTAAGTAATTAGTATCTTTCCATGTCTTATATTTCTGTCTTACATATTTCTCATATTAATTTTGCGTGAGTGCAGGAACCCCACTATTATAGCAGGCAGACCGAAAACACTCCATAGGGCAGAATGCACCTGACCACTATTATAACCGGTGGATCGAAAAATCAACCTCACTGATCCTGACTCACGTGGTATTCCACTATAAGTAATTAGTATCTTTCCATATCTTATTACCATGTAAAGTTTGGTTTATCAAGCCCGGAATCCCCTACTATTATAGCTGGTGGATCGAAAACACTCCATAGGACAGAACATACCCGACCGCTATTATAGCCAGTGGACCAAATATCACTCCACAAGCTAAAACATACCTAACTACTATTATAGCCGGTGGACCGAAAAAATACATCCTTATTGGGCCCAACTCGATAATCTTTCACTTTAAGTGTTTAGTGTTTTATTTATATTTTGTTCCACACACAACCCCAACTAGACATGCATAACCCACTAAACTTCACCTGCTCAGCTTTCCAAAAATCCTATCCCATATCTTGGGACTTCTACACCCTCTAGTACGTCCAGACATCCTTTCCCCCTTTTCCTCATTACTATGAATACCTAACTCCCTTGTGTGTGGGTCGAGGCCCACTTTCCATATCTCTAAGTCAACTCACTACCACTCTCTAGGGTTTTCCTCCAGGAAACCCTAATTTAGCCTATATGGCCCAACCTTCCTCTATCCCACAAAACTCATGCTCATTTTCCCTCAATTCATCACATCACTCGATTCATCCCAAGAACCCTACTTTACTTCCCATTTTACATATGTGGCCATAAAACCTTAGTTGGCCATTCCAAAACCCTAACACCTCTCTTTCCTTATACGATGTTATCCCTTTATCAATCTTACTTACCATCTCCCCTTTCACATGACACATATCCAACACAGCCTATGATCTCAAGACTTCCTTCCTATTTTTTTTCACTCACCATGAGAACCCAAAACTCTACTGCACGTGGTGCAAAGCATCACTCCCCATAACTCAATTTTGACTCCTCTTTGCTCTCTATGGTTTTCCTCCAATGTGGCCTCACTTCCCTTCATCCTACACAACTCATACACTTCCTCGTGATCAAAACCATCACTTCCCTTGAACCACACCCGACATCACAACCTCACTATCCAACTCCTGCATGTGATTACAAAAACCCTAGTTCGCTCCCCAAAACTCTAGTACTTCTCATTTCTTTTATGTCACCTCTTCAACACCTAAATACCTTTTTCTTACTTGGTTCATCTTTCCTCCATGTGATACCCCTCTCCATTCTAACCATTTTTGTTATGTTTCCCTCCTTACACACTTCTCTCACTTAGGATTTCCTTCCAAAGCCCTAGTCAAGTCTCTCATGCATCCTTACACCAATCTCACATATTATTTTTCACATATGGACTTCAATCACCCTAATAATTCTTTCCTTACCTTACTTAACCCTCAAGGTAACTTTTTCTATGTAAAGGTCATACCCATGCAAAGGCTAACCATCATATGCACACCCTAGACTCCCCATGCATGTTTTGGTTCATTCCCTTAATTTATTCCCATTATTCCTCCTTTTTGTCCACCCATAGGTCATAAGATATTTAGGTCATCCTTACCATCCTCTTAATCAACCCACTTACCTCACTTTTTTCCATTTCTCTCTCACATCATACTATTTAGGGCCTCCTATCATGCATGTCATGAGGGGCAATATTACATAAGAACAATTCAAGTATAAGTAACAACAACACATTACACGTGTCATAAATCATATGCAACTTATGTTAAATCCATGCTTAGAAAGCTGCGCTACAAGAGCATAATCCATAATATATAAAGCACACGCATCAATCAATATACATAACTCATTTTTCACACACACTAGGCCTTAACCATATCCTTATCTAAAACAGCACCGAGCTTGGAGGAAGCTTCTACGCCTCCTTAGGGTTTGGACTTGGTTCACATATAAGAGGAAAATATTAGGGTAAACTTCCCTCTTACCAATATTATCATTATTTCCTATGTTACCTTTATCATAACCTAGTATTAGGGTTAGTAATAATAATAGTAGCTTTATAAGTAAAAATAAGAGAATTATTCTTAAAATGGTTAATCATGCTATTATTAGTCAAAATAGGGTTAGGCAATTATATTGGTCCATGTTAAGGTATTATTAACAATATAAACAATACTTAAGATAATAACTTTAATATTAACAATAATAATAATGATAATAGTGATAATAATTATAATTCAAATAATAATAATAATAATGATAATACCAATAACAATAAAATAGTGACAACAATGATAATAATGATAACAATAATAATAATAATAGCGATAAATATAATAAATATAAATATAAATATAATAATAATAATAATAAGAGTTTGAATAATCATAATAATAATAATATCAGTAATAATAGTGCCAAAGTTAATAATAATAATAATAATAATAATAACAACAACAACAATAATAATAGTAATAATGATAATGATAATAATGTTAATACGAGTAACAATAGTAATAATAATAATTCTAGTAATAATAAAAATAATAATGATAATGATGATGATAATAAGAATGATAATAAAAATAATGATCATAATAATCATAATAATAATAATAATAGCAACGATAATGATAACAACAACAACAACAATAAGAGTATTAATAATAATAGTAATAGTAATAGTAATAATGATAATATTAATACTAAGAATGATAATTATGATGATGATGATGATGATGATGATGATGATGTTCACACTAATAAAATAATTATGTTTAGGGGCTAGGAAGGTTAGGGCACAACCTAGTAGTGGTGGCAGCTAGGCGGCAGCTGGCGACGTTGGAGGAGGAAGTGGGAGTTGGAGAGGTGGCTTTTTAGGCTAGAAGAAAGAGACTGAGATGGTGGTCATGGTGGTGGTAGATTCTCTAGGTTAAGAGGGTTGGAATGATGGTGGTGGCCAAGGGTATTGGAGAAGGAAGGAGGGTGAAGGAGAGGGAGGCAAGGAGAAAGTAAGGTAGGGGAGGAAGGGGAGAATTTTTGAGTGGTTTGGGTGGTAGGAGAGGCGGTGGTTGCGGCGGAGATGGTGGCACACGGCTGCGAGAGGGGCGGCGATGAGTACAAAGTGGCAGGTAGAGCAACCAAATTTGTACAGTTGTGGTGGCTCTTGTAGAGGAAACTAGGGGTGGTGAGTGGTATGGTTCAAGGGAGGGTAGTGCAGGGAAGGGTTTGGGATGTTTTTTGGGTGGCAATGTTGGGCAGCGGCGGTGAGGATGGCGTCTGAAGCAGCAGTGGCGCAAGGAGGGCTGATTTTTTTGGCAAGGAAAAAGAGGCAAAATAGGATTGGTTAGGGTATTTATAGGCCACTAGGTGAGGATAAGACAAAGGGGGAAGAGAAAAAGGGGGAAGGTGAGTTAGAGCTCGCCCGCTAACGGTGGCAGGCCGGTACAAGCTTGCAAAGTGGTAGCTGCAGGTTTGGTCGGGGAGGAGAAAAGGAAAGGGAGAGAGCATGCGTGGGAGGAGATATGGGGTTGGTTAGGGTCAGAAAAAGGAAAGGAAAAGGATGGGGAGAGAAAGGAGAGGGGAAACCGGTGGCACGGTGGCTAGGTTGTCGGCAGTACGGGGTTGCAGGTTTTGACCTACAAAGCGTGGGAGGGAGAAGGAAGGAAGAAGGAGAGATGGGTTGGCCGACCGATTTGGGGGAAAAGAAAAGAAGAAAAGGAAGGGGAGACCAGGTGGGTGAGGTGGAGGAAAAAAAGGGTTGGTAGGTTGGGCCACGTGGGAAATAAGGAGGGGGAGAGGGGTTGGGCCACAAGGGGTGTAGGCCTAATTCAAGGGAAGGAAGGGAAAAAGAGAAAAGGAGAAAAAGAGGAAAGAAAAAGGAAAAAGGAAGGAAAAAAGAAAAAATAGGTTGGTTGGGGTATTTAAAATAATTTTTATTTTTGAAATTTAAAAATAATACAATTTAGTAAAATAATAATTAAATTCCTTTTTATACTAATTTAGGATATTTTGGATAATTTTTCCTAAATTTTATTTTAGTTAGCAAAATACCCTAATTAAATTATTTATTATTTTTCTCTTGATTTTTCCTTACATATTCCCCTTATTTTAATAAAATAATTTATTTAATTAATTTTCCTAATAAATTCTTATTTTTTGATAATTTTCTAAATTAGGGTCTTGGGGTATTTTATTTTCTTCATCGCATCTTCATACAACTTGAAATTATCTTATATTATGCCCACTCTATCTACATTGCATAAACCTTTGAACTCTCCTACCTCATTCATATTCCATTTTATTATGTCTCCTATTTCTCTCACGCCTATCCTTACCATTTAGCCAATATTTGTTTGGTATCAAAGTAGGCCCACTACACGAATTCCAATATCCTACATCAAAGATAAGATTGAACCACTATGAATAGGTATTTTTCCATAATTATGTTTAGTACCATTATGAAATAATCTTTTTCTCCATCCATATTACGATCAAAACAACATGCTAAGAGATGAGAATAAAAGATCTAAAATAATTGTCATTTCTGACAAGAGTAAGTCTTTTTAGATATATTGAAAATTTGCTTAAGGTTCCCTTAACTAAAACTCAAACCAAGTGTATGGTGTCTAGTTTCCACTTCAAACAAGCCTTATTCATGGTTATAAGCCACACTTGTATGTTCACATGCTTTCTAATTATTGGTATTGTAGACTCTATCAATTGCAGGGGCAAAAGACTAGTTTTTTTTTATATACATCTAATAAAGAGTCACTTGATCAAGAGTTGTGATATACAAAAAACTTACACCTTTTAGCACATTACTTAATGAATCTATAAAAAAAATTGTAGTCATAACTCCAAAGCATTTACTTTGATCGTGAGCCAATGACTACTTCACATAATCTAATCTAATCTAATAATCCAATCATATGCTTTGTTGTTTTCTTTCAAAACATCCATTATTTGTTGTCAATTTTGTTAGTGACATTGTATGCCAATATGCCATAATTTTTGTATCAATATTTATTGTTGTTCATTGCAATTTAAAATTTTGATTTCAAGTGGCGCAAATAATAACCATGTGTCACATGATTCGCACACCAACCTTCACTTTGCATAGCTCATAATATCTCTTTGTGGTGGTCAAAGACTACATACACTTGGTTGTTCTTTATCATAAATTGTCGCATAACAGCCACAAACTACCTCTAACTCTCACCACTTTGTGAACAAGCAATAACAAAAGCAAGTGAAAATATATGGTTGCCAGTATCATAACCCACGACACTTTTATATTTGTTATATAGGTAGGTGGCATATCACCAGGACGCCAATATTTAAACCCCTCAGTACATGAACCAAATGACCAAAATACTTTATCAAATATCTCAATACTAGGTTCACTAGTTGTCATAGTGCCCCGATACACAACATAAGTAGAGTTACCTTTCTTTATTTCATTGAGCCAACAAAAGATTTTGTAAACTCTCCATGTAAAGTATGTTGAACCTATCTTTTACTTAACCACGCCTTTTTATAACTTACTTGATACCCAAAATTTGAATGTATGTGTGCTACAATAGCCTTCACGCTTATGGACATGTAGGTTTTCACCAACTCTTCAATTTTTGTGGCAATGAAAGAAGAAGTCAAATTTAAATGATCTAAATTGAGTTTATTATTTTAACATTGGTGTAAACTATTGTGGAATGTGACTTTCATCTTATTCTAACCATCAGGAATACATCAAGCTTTTCACTTCTAACCACAAATCTTACAAGATGCACAAAAATTTAATCAACTTGATATACCAGTCTTAAATGGAAAACAGCGGAAGTCAAACAAAAGAAACAAAGGAAATAGAGTTTGGGGTTGGGTTGCATGTGAAATTTTGTTTTAAAGTTATAAGGACACCTTGTAGCTAATTTTGAAAATAAAAGTGTCTATAGTAAATATTGTTTCAATCCGCGACAAACATATATATATATATATATAGAGAGAGAGAGAGAGAGAGAGAGATCACTGAACAAGTATTCTATTTTAGACATTATTTTAAAAATCAATATATTATTTAAGTAATTTTAAAACTTGACCTTTTACTTTAATAATTTATCCAAACAAATGAAGTTATTATTACCATTACAAGCAAAGAAGGTGGGGTACAACTAGGGCTGTAAACGAGCCGAGCCGAGCCGAATACTCCCAGGTTTGGGTTCAGCTCATTTAACTAAACGAGTCTAAAATGCTGTTTGGGCTCGGCTCGTTTAACTAAACGAACGAGCAGATGCAGAACCGAGCCGAGCTCACGAGCCAAAGTCAAAAAATGAACCGAGCCGAGCTTTTCCCTGTTTGAGCTCGGCTCGTTTAATAAACGAGTCAAGCCCAAGCCTCATTTTGAGCTCGTTTAATTAAACGAACGAGCCGAACCGAGCTTTTAACGAGCCGAGCCAAGCCGAATACCGAACTAGCTCAGCTCATTTACAGCCCTAGGTACAACCATACCCAACCTAAGGCCCAAGGTTTTTAAGGCCCTCACTTTTAGTATTATATATATATATATTACTTGTACCAATTTTTTTTAATATTTTATTCTCTATGTGCCATCGGTAGAAGTAGTCATAAAAATGTCATCAAATTACATTATTTGTTACACATATTCTTAAATTTGAATTTTGGGTTTGTTGCTATTTAATTTTTTTTAGGTATCTTGAGATTTGAATAATTTTATATAGATATCATGCTAATTGTAAATTTTTACTTCAATACTTTGCGGTTGTTGTTGTTAATATGCTACTATTGTCCTCGTATTACTAAATTTTTAAGTTAGCTTTGAAGTATTTAAATCATTTGCGTAATTTTAAGTTTTTCTAGAGAATTTTAAAACTTTTAAAAATGAAATAGTTAAAAAGTTATTAAAATAACAAAACCTTTCAAGTTGCCCTAATAATATGTGATGAAATTTTTAGTAACTTTTTGTTATTTAAGACAAAAACTTATACGATAGTAAAAATAAATTAAAAATCAACTAAAATTGTTATGATATTTCTTTGGAACTTTTAGAAACACATAAGCACTATAATTCTAAGAAAGTTTAAGAAAAAAAATTATTAAAATCAAAATACTTTCCTTCAAAGAAAATTATATAGTTAATATTTATTAATTTTATATCATTTTTTTTCTATTTTATTATCTCATATAAATCAAACAAAAAAAATTATTTTTCTCATTATTTTTTTTTTTAAATTTTCCATGAATCAAATGGAACTTATCCGATAAAATCCGATCAAATGGTATGATACTCATGTTTTATATTTTATATATTTTTTTTATTTCTTGATAAAAAATTGAATTGGAATTTCACCTAGGACCGAATTTATCTAAGGCAGGCTCTGCGTACAACATAATTTTTGCAGATCAAAGATGGCAATTCAGGATTCGAAACAAGTTCCCATGCCATAGATACGCCGAGGTGCCGAGTGCCTGATCTCCGTTGGCTCTGTTCAGTGGCGAAGTCGATTAACTTGATGACAGTATTCAAGCATTACGTGCGAGCAAATTTAGGCAAACAGTTCTATCCGAGGCACAGCAAATTAAGTGGTATGATAGTTTGAGGAACCATGATTTCACATCGATGGATGATGCGATGTTGTGTGTTATGGAATAATGCAGACATGCCAGCAGAGAGACCAGCTCAGCAGCCACTGAGATCTCAATCAGCTGCCGACCCGTCCATCTCCCTTGAGTTTGTTAAATTCGTCATGCTGACGTGTGGAGAATTCTGTTATACTTCTGCGTTGTGGCTGCCATTCCGTTATTTCTTGTCGCTGATTATTCCCTTTCGATTTGCTTTATATATTTGGCTTTTACCTTGTAAGGAGAACAGATTGTGGAGAATTAATCAAACTGTTTCCCCCTTTGTCTCTCCCCAGTTTCCCGAATATATTCTGCTAGTGGATGTTGCTCGGAGCTCATTCTTCTACCTGAACTCCCTGAACCATTCCTTTAATTGCTACTTCATAGTTGTTCTGTATCAACTGGTATCAAAGCGACCTTCCTGGCAGCGAGAATGGCGGATAGTACCCGTTTGGCTGAGCTAAAAAACATGATGAAGGAACAGGAAACCCGTTTCCAGCAGTGGATGCAGGAGATGGAGGCCAAGGCCGATCAGAGGTTTGCGGAGTCAGAAACGCAGATTAACCAACACCGTGAGATGCTACTGACGCAGTACAATACCCTCCAGCGCATAGAACAACTAATGTCTGGGTTTATGGCTACCCAACAGGTAACTGGCTCAACTTCCACCAACACTGCTACATCACCCATTCTTCCATACCCCGTACCCACTGGAGACCTTGGCAAGGCACCCTTGATAGATGACAATTTCCAAATGAAACCCCAACCACCTGTATCTCACCCACCTACACTGAATCCCACCACATACCCCACACACGACACTCTTAAAGTACAATCTGCTCCGTACTGGGGACATACTAGATGTGCTAAGCTGGAGTTCCCTCGATTCCATGGTGAGAATCTCCGAGGGTGGATATACCGTTGTGAACAATTTTTTGAAGTTGATGAAACTCCGCCTCATCACAAAGTGAAACTAGCCGCGATGCATTTAGAAGATCGGGCGTTACAGTGGCATCAAGTGTACATGAGGGGCAGATACACACGCGACCCACCAGTTTGGGAGGAATATGTGAGGGCCCTAAATGACAGATTTGGTGATAAATTGTATGAGGATCCTATGGCGGAACTGATGCAACTTAGGCAGAGTGGAAGCATTGATGAATATCTGGATTGCTTTGATTTCCTGCTGAACAGAGTGGAGCTTCCGGATGATTATGCACTTAGTTGCTTCTTAACCGGTCTGGAGGATGATATAGAGTTGCAGGTCCGAATGCATCGTCCCCGTACACTATCCCAGGCACAACAATTGGCTAAGCTTCAATATGCCTTGAAGCAGAAGAAATTAACCCAGCAAAAACAACCAAAACATCCTACCTTACCCGGTCCTAAACATCCACCCATTTATCCTTACCAAAAGATAAGCCACCAAACCACCCCCGGTGCTAACAGTAACCCAGCAAACAAATCCAAGAGAATTACTTCTACTGAGATGGATGACAGGAGAGCCAAAGGCCTATGTTATTGGTGCGATGACAAGTATACAGTAGGCCATAAATGTGCTAAGAGGCAACTGCAGTTAATTGAAGTGGGTGATGAGGAGGAAAATTCAGAGGGGGAGGGAAGTCATGTAGCTGAAGCTGCCCCAGAAGAAGAGACCACCCCTCATATATCCGTTTGTGCACTAAGTGGGGTCCCTGCCTTTAAAACCATGAGGCTCACGGGATATGTCAAGAAGAGACCTGTATCTATTTTAATTGACTCAGGAAGCACTCACAACTTCCTAGATTTCACTGTGGCTAAACGGGTGGGCTGCCAGCTCACTAGGACGAACCCACTTACTGTTGCTGTAGCTGATGGGAGCAAGTTGCTTAGCTCCTACTTGTGTAAGGAACTTGAATGGACTATTCACAATGCCACTTTTCGTTCCGATGTGATGGTGTTGCCTTTGGGGGGATGTGAAATGGTATTGGGGATACAGTGGCTTACTACCCTAGGCCCTATTACTTGGGATTTCCAGCAGCTACGAATGGAATTCAGCATTAAGGGCACACGGCATATTTTTAGAGGGGCATCGTTGGGTACTATTAAACAAATCAAGGGTAAACAAGCTAACAAGATGATCGCTAAAAGTGCTGCGGGTCGGATGGTCCAACTATTTGCTTTACAAGCGGAGGAGGAAAGAGGTTTGGTCATTCAAGATGATAAAACAGAGCAACATGCACTGCCTTATGACCTGCAGCAGTTGTTGGGTACTTTTAATGATGTGTTCTCTGTGCCGGCTCACTTGCCTCCCCAACGAGCATGTGACCATAGGATAACCCTCCAAGAGGGCACTTCCCCTGTCAACCTAAGACCCTACAGGCACTCAAGTCTGCAGAAGGATGTGCTTGAGCGCCTCACTCAAGAAATGCTGGAATCTGGGGTCATTAGACCAAGCGTAAGCCCATACTCCTCTCCAGTAGTTTTAGTCAGGAAGAAGGACAACACTTGGAGAATGTGCATTGACTATAGAGAACTCAACAAACGCACCATTAAAGATAAGTACCCCATGCCTATAATAGAAGAGCTACTGGATGAATTACATGGCGCCAAATTCTTTTCTAAATTAGATTTGCATTCTGGCTATCATCAAATAAGGATGCATCCCCAAGATATCCACAAAACTGCCTTTAAGACGCATGTTGGCCATTATGAATTTATGGTGATGCCGTTTGGCCTCACCAATGCTCCCTCCACATTTCAGTGTCTTATGAATGATGTGTTCAGACCGTACTTGAGAAAATTCACTCTCGTCTTCTTTGACGACATACTGATCTACAGTGCAAGCTGGCCATTACATTTGCAGCACCTCCGCCGAGTGTTGGAGACTTTGAGACAGCACCAACTATATGCCAAAACAAGTAAGTGTAGCTTCGGAGGTACCAAAGTGGAATATCTAGGCCACTATATCTCAGCAGAGGGGGTATCCACAGACCCTAAGAAGGTAGAGGCCATCATTAATTGGCCCGTGCCACAGAACCTAAAGCAATTGAGGGGATTCCTTGGGTTGGCAGGGTATTACCGGAGGTTTATAAGGCACTTCGGCTCTATTAGCAAACCCCTCACCAATTTGACTAAGAAGGGACAGTTCCAGTGGGGTGAGGAGGCCACTAATGCTTTTGACCAGCTCAAGCTCGCAATGACACAAGCACCAGTGTTGAGGCTGCCAGATTTTACCCGTGAATTTGTATTGGAAACAGATGCCTCCAACGGTGGCATCGGTGCAGTCCTATTACAGGATGGCCATCCTATCTGCTATCTCAGCAAGATCCTAGCTCCGCGGACTCAAGCACTCTCAGTGTACGACAGGGAGTTGTTAGCCATTGTGTATGCGGTGGGCAAGTGGCACCATTACTTAACCGGACGTCACTTCATAATTAAAACGGACCATCACAGCCTGAAATACCTGCTAGAGCAGCGCATTACCACTAATAGCCAAAGCAAATGGCTAGTTAAACTTCTCCCATATGACTATGAGATCATGTACAAGACTGGCAAGGAAAATGTGGTGGCTGACTCTCTTTCGAGGATACATGGCACTGAACTCTACCTCATGGCTCTTTCCACGATCACATCTGATGTCTTCCGAAGGATACAGCTGAGTTGGGAAGGTGATGACCAATTAAAAATTCTTATACAGCAGCTACGATCAGGGGTTTGTACCCGCAAACATTATACCTGGCAGCATGGGCAGTTGCGAAGAAAAGGGAAGCTGGTTGTGGGAAATGATGCAAGGCTCCGAACAGATATTCTCCAAGCCTATCATGACAGTGCCACAGGAGGACACTCTGGTCATCAAGTTACCTGGCGTAATGTGAGCTCGCTGTTTTATTGGAAAGGGTTGGCCAAAGACGTCCGCGAGTATATTAGAGCATGTATTACGTGCCAACGTGGAAAATATGAGAACATAGCCAGTCCAGGCTTATTAAATCCACTTCCAGTGCCAGAAGGGGTATGGATCGACATTAGCATGGACTTTGTGGAGGGTCTTCCAAAATCATTTGGGAAGGAAGTGATTATGGTGGTGGTGGACCGCTTCAGCAAATACGCTCACTTCATCAGTATTACACATCCCTTCTCAGCAGAAACAGCAGCACAAGCGTTTATGGACCAAGTTTACAAGTTGCATGGACTCCCTGAGTCAATTGTAAGTGACCGTGATGCCATTTTCACTAGCAACTTCTGGCAAGAGCTGTTCCGTATACAAGGGGTCAAGCTTAGCTTATCAACAGCTTACCACCCTCAGTCTGATGGCCAAACTGAGGTGGTTAATAGGTGTTTGGAGAGTTACTTACGCTGCATGTGCATGGATACACCTCGAGATTGGGTAAAATGGTTACCGTTGGCTGAGTTTTGGTACAATACCAATTTCCACACATCAACAGGAATCACTCCTTTTCAGATTGTATATGGCATACCGCCACCTATACACCTTCCATATATCCCAGGAGATGCTAAAGTTGCTGCTGTTAACCAAGTCTTACAGTCGAGAGAAGAGATGCTCCAACAGGTCAAGCAAAAACTGATCAAGGCCCAACATCGAATGAAGCAGCTAGCTGATGCCCATCGCACTGAGAGGGAATTCTCTATTGGGGACTGGGTATACTTGAAACTCCAAGCCTATAGACAGCATTCAGTAGCCTCTCGAACTACTCACAAACTTAGCCCTCGTTTTTACGGGCCTTTTCAGATAATTGACAAGATTAGCCCAGTGGCTTATAGACTGCGGTTGCCTCCAACCTCCCTTATCCATAATGTGTTTCATGTCTCCCTTCTTAAGAAACATGTGGGGCTACAGATTACCCCAGGTGATTTACCTCACACTTATCCCCCACCGGCCAAGCCACACCCCATTGCTGTTCTTGACAGGCGCACTGTGAAGAGACAAAATAGAGCAGCAACACAGTGGCTGATACATTGGTCCAATGGCAGAACCACTGATGCAACTTGGGAGTTTGTATTTGATATCCAACGGAAGTTCCCTGATTTTGTCCCTTGAGGACAAGGGTCCTTTCAACGAGGGGGTGATGTTATGGAATAATGCAGACATGCCAGCAGAGAGACCAGCTCAGCAGCCACTGAGATCTCAATCAGCTGCCGACCCGTCCATCTCCCTTGAGTTTGTTAAATTCGTCATGCTGACGTGTGGAGAATTCTGTTATACTTCTGCGTTGTGGCTGCCATTCCGTTATTTCTTGTCGCTGATTATTCCCTTTCGATTTGCTTTATATATTTGGCTTTTACCTTGTAAGGAGAACAGATTGTGGAGAATTAATCAAACTGTTTCCCCCTTTGTCTCTCCCCAGTTTCCCGAATATATTCTGCTAGTGGATGTTGCTCGGAGCTCATTCTTCTACCTGAACTCCCTGAACCATTCCTTTAATTGCTACTTCATAGTTGTTCTGTATCATTGTGCAATGTCGTCCTGTTCGTTTCAGAGGCTGATTGGCATTATTAAATGTTTTACGACAATCAACGCCCGCCAAATATTCGACATAATGCTCCATTAATTTGGCAGGCGCTGCTCAAATGAACTCTCGTGGGAATCAGCTTTTCGCAAAAACTCAAGCAAATGCCAACATTGCACAACGCGTTACCACACGACAATAAAATAAAGTCCGAATTTCGATTCTATTTCTGTGATTGAAATGATGCTGATAAAATGGTAGATTCATTTACGCTATTTGTTCTTCTTTGCAGGTATCTCAGTGTCTCAATTGATGCACAAACGTCCAAGGTATCTTCTAATTGATAACCGCTAGCTGCCAAAATCAAGACTATATTTTGAATTCATGAAGTTGGGTTTCGCATTTGGCCGGTAACATTGTAGTACATGGTCCCAAAACATGCCAAAAACCAAGCACAAGATAGTGAGAAGACGTCAAAAACTGTAGTTTAATTTATTTGCACTTTAATTCTGCAGCTCTCAATCTTATGCATGTGAACAAGGTATGGACATTGGACAGTACGCTAGCTTTTTCCACCGCACTTGTACATCCCGTGAGTCATATGAGTACTCTATAGTTTATACCTACCCCGTGTCCTCTTGATATAACATTCTTTACTATCTATATATATATTTATGAACTATTTCGAATCATGTTAAATGTCCACCGTGATTATACTTATTGGTATTTTGCTATTTCAAGATTCAAGGATAGAGAATGAGCCGTCTACAATCCATGTTTAAGCTTCTTTTCCTCCTCCTACATTTTTTAGTCCCGTCTGCTTATGGTCATTTCTCTTTACCTTTCCCCTTCCTTTGTTGTGGAGCACACTCTGAAATGTCAACTAGGTTATACTGATAGTTGGATTCTGTTTTTCTTCGGCTGCAGGTGGTCCTGTGTATGATCCCACTGCTTACACCGACGTAAGTATGAAAGCTAAGCATTCTGTCACGGGACTACTGTTTGTCCATGACAATTTTCTAGGAAGTACACTGATGCAGTTTATTATATGAGGCTAGCTAGTGAATTAGTTCAGCAAATATCTTAAAAATTCCTATCGTTTGCTTCTTCTTTTTCAGTGTAAAGTACGGCCTGAGCTTCCTCTTTACAACGGGGGCTTGCTAAAAGGTCTTGGGACCGACTTCACAAAAACTCGTGGTGGCTCAGGATATAATGCTTCCTCGCCAACTTTTCTGCTGCATAATCTTGCTGGTGAAAGCAACTATTGTTTCTCTAGTTAAGTTCTCTGTACTTTAATCATAAAATGTATTCCTTTTTGTCCTGCTCTGAGTAGTGTATCATGTGATGTGGTTCTATTCCCCCGAGACCCTTGAATGATACTTATGCACGCACACGCACACGCACACAAAACAAAACTAAAGGGAGATAAAAGAAGGGGCTGGTTGATGATTTCAAAGTTTCTTATAGAATAAATGAAATAGGTATTTAGAGAATGTGGTGTGTGAGGATCGTAATCAGCCACGTATCATCATATATTTATCTGAAGTCTCATTCCTCACATGGACAGTCCTCTGATAAGCAAAGGATCTGGAAGGGATTCTTGTACAGAACTGATATATTCAAACTTCAATTTGTAAGCCATCATCTTGTTCTCTGTGATCGAGCTATCTTGATTGTGTTCCGATGCTGATGTTGATTGAAAGCCAAAGCATGGACGGTTTAGGCTATCCTATGAATTTCCAGAATTACCTGTACCTAGAGGCCCCATTTAAATAGCCAAAGCACAACGTATAGACATGAGAAAAATGTGGCACGTTTTGGTCATAGACTCATGTTATGAAAGCAATAACTAAGAGTGAATCATTCCCTTAGTGTGAGCTATGAAGAAGTTGGGCTTGGTCTTTTGTAGTTCAATAATCATTTGCCTCTTATATTGTCCAGGTCCAACACTTCTCTAAACTAAGCTGCTGTTCAGGGTGAATTCATTATTGTTTTCCTTGAGTGCGTGAGGAACATTTTTGTCTTCTTCTCAAAGTCATGGTATATGGTGTCTGGTTTCCTGACAATGGTTGTCATTTCGGTGGCTCACAGGTTGGGTCAGGATAAAAGGTGCAGACTCAGCATTAATATGCGCAGGCTTGACTTCTGGAAATGAAAACTACAAAAGTATAGGCACTGTTATTGCAAAGAGTGGATGCTGGTCATTCTTGAAAGGTGGATTTGTTCTTCAGTCAGCTTCTAATTTGTCAGTCTTGTATTTTCAGGTATTACATTATGAAGTTTATAATTTTTGCCCTATCTAGAAAATAAACAAATGAAAAGAGTGAAAGAGAAAAGCCAACCGAAAGAGAGAGAGAAGAGTTGTTACTTGACAACTTACGTATTTAGAGCATCTACAATGAGGGGAAAAAAAGCCTCCTAATCTCAAACTTGAGGTGCCTCAACTTTGAGGAAAGGGTTGTAAGAGCACCACAATGTTATCCTTAAATTTGAGGTCCCAATTGTACTATCCAATCATTTTTTCTCTCATCTCTCCTACTTTTATCAATTTACCTCAAATTTAATTCAATACTCTACAATCACCGACTTCAAATTTACAACACCCAATTACTTTTATCCATCACATCATCATCAATTATTTATACTTTATATTATTTAACACCCAATATAAGTAGAGAAATTAATAAAATAAATATAACTAAATAAATTAATAAAATAAATATAACTAGAGAAATGAATAAGATAAATTTTGTAGAGAAATAAATATAAGAAAGAGAGGTAGAATAGATGATATGAAAAATTTTGGCAAAAAATGATATATTTATTGCCAAAAAAAATTACCATTAATATTAACGATTATATTTTTTTATATATATATTTTTTAAAAATTATGTTCTAATGGTAAAAATTAGGCTACAAATATAACAAAAAGTATCAAAAATTAGCTATGCACGAGGACCAAGGAGCTACTTTTTCAGAGATTGGGAGCCCTAAATTTTTAATATTGCACTAAATTTGATGATAGATTTTTTTCCCACAACCACAACCTCAAATTTGAGATTGAGATCCCTTTTTTTTATACCATTGTAGGTGCTCTAAGTGGAAACCAATGTGCATTCAGTACACTTTTTAGACCGATTTTTACTATGATAGCATATATGAGGTATTTTTTTATTTATTTAAAAAAAATTAGTCGTTATTAATTAAATTATTTGTAAAATTATATTTACGGAAATTTGATTATATAAAATTATTAATTGATATTTATAGATTAATATAAATTAAAAGTTAAATATTATAAAGTATAAATAATTCGTGATGTGATTGATAAAAATAATTGGGTGGTGTAAATTTGAGATAGTGGGATGTAGAGTAGAGAATTAAATTTAAGGTAAATTAATAAAATTGGGAGGGATGAGAGATAATATGATTGGATAGTATAATTGAGTACCTCAAATTTAAGGTAGAGATGTGGATGCTCTTTGCATGCTCTGTTAGGACAAAGTCAATTATGCTTTGGGAAACAAAATGGACAGAATCCTTTTGGTACCAACTCCCAACTTTACTCTTTTGTTTGTCTTATGCAGAATTTAGATGAAGGAGATGTCGGCATAAAAATTGCAAGTGCCTCTCTGCAGATGTTCACCGGTGAAGAATGGAGGAATAATCAACAAAATCTAATAGACACTGTAATTTTTTCACTTTCCATATCTTGTTTCCATTTAACTAGAGTTTCCCATGCTGATGATAGAATATTAATCTATATGTTTGACAATCCTAGTTTGGCTTGTACATGAAACTTTTTACTGATCTAGGTAATCAGGGATATTTTCAAATGGGTTGTGGGTTGGCTCAACCCATATAACCCATGCAATTCACGGTTCCAACCTATGGTGGGTTAAGATTGGTGGATAGTAAATTTAAGCCCAACCTATCATTGGTTATGATGGGTTCATGCACACATCACCACCAATTCTAACATAACCATCACCTCAATGCGACCATCACTACCACCCAATCCCAACTGGAATCTGCTTGAGGTTGACGTAACCTAAATTTGCTTGGGCCCTCCCCGTCGCACAGAGTTGGGTCAAAATGAGGTCTGACCAGGCAGATACGGGTCAGGACGGAGGAGGCAAGAGAAGAGTTGTGTACGGACGGTGGGAGGGCTTGGGCGGAGTCTGGTCATGATGAGTGCCCGGGCAGAGTCTGTGCAGGCGGATTCATGTCAAGAAGAGGCTTGTTCAGGCATAGTCAGGGTAGGCTCAGGTGGAGTCGGGATGTTGCGTGGCAAGCCCAAGGTGAGTCTGGACATTGCAGGGCAAGCCAAGGCAGAGTCAGGTCAGGATGAGACAAGCCTAGGCAGAGTCCATATTGGAGCTAAGCGGGCTTGAGCAGAGTCAGGAGGGAATGAGGCAATGCTAGACGGAGTTTGGTTGGGATGAGGTAAAGCCAAATCAGGATGGGGCAAACCTAGACGGAGCAAGGTCAAGAGTCAAGAAGGAACAACCCAACAAAGTTAAGTTGAAACAAGGCTGGCATCTGGTAGAGTTAGGTCAAGATGAGGTGGTGGCCGTGGATTATGTGATTTTAGTATAGTAATGGGAATAGTCACCAATCTGTGGCAACCTGTGGGTTAACCTATACTAACCCACCTTATACCCCTAGTGTATAAACCCACCATTGGTTAACCCATGTGAGTTCATACTTCATACAAAACAGTAACTCATCATCATTGCCATAACCCTATTTTCCTGGATTGGGTTATATATAAGCCATGCTAACCCAACCCAGAGTGTAAATTGTTTGAGTCTTAACGTTTGTAGTGAGTGTTGACTTAGGCAAAGTCAACATTCTCTTACAAGGTGGTGTCTATACCTTACAGGGGGAACTGAAACTACTACAGCAGTTTTTAAAATCCATTTTACCTTCTGAGTATATGTGACAACAGAACATATTCTGATGCTTATTTAAACATCTTAATTTGAAATACTTGAATAGGAAGATTAAATTGAAAAAGAATGTTAAATTTGACTTAGTATTTAACCTCATTATTAATTTTACTCTCGATATATGATTTCCACAAAAAGCAAATGCTCAGACCCAAGTTAATTGGTGGTTACATCGACCTGTATTTGTCCTAATAGTTAATATCTTCATAGTTACAGACAATAGAAACTACCATCGACAAAATGGCACCGTCATAATTGGGAATAATTGATATGATTGGCTGCTCTATAGACACGGTGCAAGTGTGTTGTGTGGGAGGAATCTAGTTAGGATGTTTTCCTCTGTTGAGAAAATCACGTTAAAAATGATAAAACATTTTAAACTGAAATTCACCCAACCCTCACAGTTTCTATGATCCAGGAGAGGAAACGTGCTTTGACAATCCATGTATCCAATGCAAATGGGGAGCCGCTGCAAGGAGCTGAAATTACCCTAGAGCAGGTCTCCAATGATTTTCCATTTGGATCTGCCATAGCAAAGACCATACTTGGGAATCCTCCCTATCAGGTACGATCAATGTGTGACCAGAATATCTAGCTAGATGGTCACATGTTTTCCAACTATATCTTACGATCTACACCTGGAAAACTAATCTATAGTCCATACCTGGCTGAGGCTGGTGACTTATTCATGATACAAACTGCAACTATTTATGCACAGAAATGGTTTGTTGAGAGATTCAATGCAGCAGTTTTTGAGGATGAGCTCAAGTGGTACGCCACAGAACCTAGACCAGGCCAAGTCAACTATACCATACCGGATCAAATGCTGGAATTTGTTAGAGCTCATCAGATCATGGTCAGAGGACACAACATATTCTGGGAGAACCCTAATCTCACCCCATCATGGGTTCGTAGCCTGAACAGCTCGGAATTCGAATCTGCCGTGAGCTCTCGGATAACAAGCTTGATGAGAAAATACAAGGGACAATTCATTCATTGGGATGTCAACAACGAGATGCTGCACTATGATTTTTATGAACAGAGGCTGGGCGCAAACGCCACGTTGAAGTTCTTCAAAACGGCGCAGCAGGCAGACCCATTAGCAACGCTGTTTATGAATGAATTCAACGTGATCGAAACCTGTGACGATGTCAAGTCGACTGTGGATGCATACGTTATGAAGCTGCAAGAGCTAAAACAAGTTGGGATATCGATGGGGGGTATCGGGCTACAAGGCCACTTTGGCATTCCAAATCCTCCACTGATCAGAGGTATCTTAGACAAGCTAGCTACACTCAAGCTTCCCATTTGGATTACAGAGGCCGACATCAGCAAAAACTATAGCCAGGGAGTTCAGGTCAGTGGTAAAATCTGAAGAGGTCCTAACTCTGACGATTTGTTACCGTCATTATTTTTGAGAAACGGTATTGTTCCTGTTGCAGGCTGAATACTTGGAAACGGTACTAAGAGAGACGTTCTCACATCCATCGGTGAAAGGGATAATGCTTTGGACAGCACTACATCCGTCTGGATGCTATGAAATGTGCTTGACTGATATCAACTTCCAAAACCTTCCTGCGGGTAACGTTGTGGACAAATTGCTGGTAGAATGGCAAACCAAGGAAACCAAGGGGGAAACCGATGAACGTGGTTCTTGTAGTTTTCATGGTTTCTTGGGTGAGTATAAGGCTACCGCAATCTATGGAAACAGAACCGCGAGTTCATCATTCTCACTCAGCCAAGGTGAGGAAACCAAACATTTTAACATTCAGTTATAGTCTTAAGTGAGATATTAAAGACAGGAGTGTTTGGTCGTATGATCGATTCATAGGAACAGAGTGTTTGTTGCAGAAACACGATAGCACAACGCCGGTTTTTCTTCCTGGCCCCAAGCTTAACATAGCTGTCTTCTGACGTAATACAGGCAATGCTATAAATAATATTTTATTAACTATTTAATACTAATAATTTTGCGGAGAGATGAACGGGACTGTACTTATCTAGTTATCCTTCCTGTGTGTGAGTGTGATCTTAGTGACACTCATCCTCTGCCGCACAGTGATTTGTTTAATTATCATGCTGTTATTGGGGGATCATTAAGCGAGACCAAGATAATGTTACATATGCGCGTTCTTTATTGAAGAATCTTGGTACTATTATTTTACGGTATTTTTTTTTTTTAAACCGTGAAGTGGGAGAAAAGAATGGAAATGTTGTGTATACAGTAGTATATTTTATCTTTAGGTGAGTGCGTCTGCTAGTGTTGCGTGCCTTTAATCATGGGGCCGTATGAACAACGGTGCTCGCTTGCAGGAACAAAGCCGTCCGCCAAAAGGTAGAATGTAAGCGGTCTAAAGTTGCTGGCTGCCTTGAATGTTTTTATTAATTATCCATGGTTGGTAGGTTGGATTAATCGCCGCTGCTTTAGAGAAGAGAAGTTAACGCACATTGCATCTTAGATATTTGTTTTAGGCTTTTTAGGTTTTTACCGGAAAGACGGAAAATTTGAATCGCCGCACTTGAAGTTCGTGGCGGACTGCTGTCCCGTTACGTTGAAATGAAATAAAGCCTCGTAAATCGTAATGATAGATAGAGCAGGACAGAGACATCATGAGGCATGGCATGAGGCCTGTCGAGGGCCAGATGTTTTGGTCCCGCTTATGCTTATTATCAGGCTGAAATAAATCGGCGTTCTCGTGCATATTTTCCTTCCCCTCGTATGACCGACATCATTTCCGCAAGCAGGAAACTAAAGCATACGTATCGGCAGTGAAGCACGGGCGCTGTCCTCCATCCCGAAAATATTTTCCATCTCGAAAATTTTTCGAAAGTTTTTTCATATTAAAATTATTTAATTAATATTTTTATTAAAAAAATATTATTAAATCAATTTTTTATTAAAAAATAATTATTAATAATTAAAATTAACTATTATATGGATTAATTTTAAATTTTTTTATTTTTTTCTCTTAATTTTAATAAATTTAATTTATTTTTAAAATATATATATAATATATATATATAAATATTTTAACGTTTTTTGTTATCTCTGTTTCCTATACTTTTAAGGAATAGTATTTTCGCATTTCGTTCTGTCTCCGTTTTTCCATATCCGTCCCCATACAACACTGCATATCGGCACCGTCATTTTTATAAATAAATAAGCTATCCCGCTTAAAATCAAGGAAGCAAACTTAAAAATCAAGAATACAGATAAGGTTATACCTTAAAAAATATCATCAATTACGCAATTCAAAATGATTGAACTTTTTTTAAATAAATTAAAAAAAAGATTAATTGATTTAATGTATTAAACTATTAGAGCATTTACAACCGTATTACTTTTATCAATTATTTATCTCATCATTTTTTCTCTCTCATACTTTTATCAATTTATCTCAAATTTAATTTAATATTCTGCATTTCATTACCTTAAATTTATACAACCGTATTACTTTTATCAATTATTTATACTTTATAATTTTTAAATTTTATTAATCTATAAATATCAATTAATAATCTTATATAATTAAATTTCATTAAATATAATTTTACAAATAATTTAATTAATAATGTCTAATTTTAAAAATAAAAAAAAAAATAAAAAATACCTTATATATATTCTAACTGTAAAAAATCGATCTAAAATATGTACCGAATGTGTCTCGGATTTTAAACTTTGAACGCCTTAAATATTTGGAGTAACCTCAAATTTAAAATATTTTTTTTTATCATTACAACCTTTTCTTTAAATTTGAGATTGAAAGTCCCCGTTGATGCTCTTAAAAAAATTACATTCAATTGGAGAGGATAAAATTTACCCTAAAAGGATGATTTTGTAAAGAATTTTTGCGATTTCTTGACAAAGTGACACGTGCATGCATCATAATTTCAAGCAATAATTATGTCTCGATATTAAACGAATATCAATAATAATAACATAAAAAAAAAAAGAGACTAAATAGAATCTGAATAGACACCTAAATGCTGTATATGTGGTTTGTAAGTAACATTATAGTATTTTGTAGGATATGACCCATTTTATTTTGTTAGAGATAAACTAGTTAGCTTTTATCTTACTGTAATTAGCTGTAATTAGCTGTAATTAGCTGTAATTACTTTATTACTTTTACCTGCTGTAGTTACTAGTTTTTTGCTGTAATTTCTTTTCAGCATGTGTTCGAATATAGTAAAACTGATTTTACTATTCTGTGAAATCAGTTTTCTATATATATGATAGAGTTAAAAAGAATTGTATTACATATATTCAAGAAATAAAGAGATTCTTCGTTCTGAGTTTGTCCTTTTAATACATTTATCCTACACCAGAAAAATTGTGAAATATATATTAAAAAAAATGTAAACTTGCAATACAGATCTTTCTACAAATTGAATATTTAAAAGAATTAAAACTTATCCAAAAAAATTGAAATTCATCAGTAGTAGCCTTTCAGTACCCCACTCCGCCACTCGTAAGCTTTACTATCAAACTTTTGACGATTGGGCATACGATCAATGATGAAATTCAACTATAAACAGGAGAAACAAGGACTTCTATGTCCCTCAGCGTAGTTAACTAATAATGTATCTGCTTATTCGAATGTCACTCAGCAGCTGCACAGGACCGAGGTTTTAAATCTCCGCTTTATGATAATTTTATACAACTCGTGCCTGCTTCTTCTTTTTTTTCTTTTTCTTTTTTTGTTCCGAAACGGATATATACGACTTGATGGCATTTATATGAATCCCTTAGCACATTTTTTTAATAAAAAAAAAACACTAAACGTATATCAGTAAGGGTCCCTATTCGTAGAGAAAAAATTCAAAGCATATTATGATATAAATTTTTTTTATTTTGCTAATGACCCTACACGTAATTTCTCACTTTTTGCGGTGGATGGTCGTGCATGAAACCGCAATCTTCTTAAATCGCCCAAGCTGGATCGCAATCATTCCATTCCCCTATGGCGATCTAAATGACATTTTCTTAGGGCGCGTCCCACATCGACAAATACCCTTCTATACGTTGGTCCATATTGGGTAAGGATTAAGCTTCAGAAGAGAAGGGCAGAAAAGTAGAAGGAAAATTGAGAGGTAAAGCATGCATGCCGTATAGTTATACAATGGAGAATTTATTGCATAAGGCTCCGTTTGAATTGGGACGGAAAAAAGTTAATTGAGGTGAATGAATTAATTCATCCTATTTGAATATATATCAGGTTAATATTTCACCTCGATTAACCTTATTTTTATTAACTTCCGATTTTGAAGATAAAGTGAAAGAATAAATAAATTTTTAACTTGATATCACCAAAATATCTCTCAATATAATTTATTTATTTAATATAAAGATATAAATAGTATTTATTTTATTATTTTAGTCTTCATTCACCTTAATTTAAACAAAAATTTTAAAAATTTTATTCCAATTTACTCAAATTAAATTAATATCAATTAAATATCATTTTAAAATATTCACCCTCCGATTCATTTCCATTCTCTTTACTTAAATTAATTTTTAATATTTATCGTTATCGAACCCCCGTCCCTATATTTGGTACGAATTATAGTCCTGACGCTCTTAGTCTTGCTGCCAGGTTGTCTAAATAAAAAAGCTATTTTTCCATCGAAAAAAAAAAGTAACATCGAGATTCTGCACTTTTGTTGATGTTACCCTACCTTCCGTGACTGACAGCAATAATTTATTATTTACTATAACGCAGTTTACTAACGCCTTGAATTTACATAAAGAGGAAGAAGAAAGACAATAGAATATTTGGAACAGCCTACAATTAATAAAGTTTTGGAACATTTGGGTCGGCCATGATTATCGGCCGTTTGATTTTTTATTTTTTATTTTTTTTTAAAAAAAATTATATAATCTTTTTTTCTGTAACCTTGGCCGAAAAGCGGCTGTCGGCGACCGTACGTAATACCGTTCCGAAGATATCTATATGTCACGTGGGACCCAGTAAATATTTTACCTGCAATGTAACTCCATTTTTTACGAAATTAAAAACATCGCTGGCTCTGGTTTTTCAAGCTCTGTCCGCCTCCGTCGCTTTTCCGATCTCGCTCTCCGCCTTCTTTCTGAGGGATCCTGCGTTCCTCTCTTCCTTATTATTCGAAAGAATCAGAGCAACGCCGGCATCAACAAACATAATACAAACCTCAAATTCATCTGAATACATACCGTTTTTTCTTCTTTTTTTGCCCTTTTGAAGGGGGGGGGGAATACTCCATGCCTGGAGAGGCCATGAGAAGGGCGTTGAGATGGTTGTTTCGTGAGTTGAGACAGATAGAAGGTCTTAAGTGCTAAGGATATCTCATCTATAACAGATTCAGCCCTTATCGATCTCCGTATTCTCCCCAAATAACTCTCCTATGCTCTACCTACTCCCCCAACAGCGTCGTACGTAATATACATGCATGGACTGCGGTACATGGAACCGCCATAATGTGAATTCCGGCCGATGTCTTCCTCTTTCATATATGGAACATGATCCAGGGGATCTATCAGAGTTTGGGTAAATTATTGATGGTGATTTTGTTTTTCCTTTTAATGCAATTTCATTTCTTAAGGCTCGAACATATTTTTTGTTTTTTATAGTTTGAAAAATTAAAAATTAAATTAAATTAACCGACCCTAAAACCGTCTGCCTCTGAAGTTAAAACCCGTGATCGTGTTCGGAAGTATCTTTATTCATTTAGGAGGACCCTACTTGCACCTACACCAACCACGCCACCAGCGCCTCAAGTAACAAATCGTCGTGATCGGCGTCCCACGACAACCTTTCATATTTAATCTTAAAAATACAATCATACGATCTCTTATCGCAAAATAGAAAACGACCGTCGTTAAAACGAAATGATCCCGATATATACTTCGGCTGCAAACTTACGGATAGAAAAAAGGCAAACGCCTGTTATGTCATGACGTCAAAGGGTGTTGAAACGTAACTACGAGTATTGTCGTCTGTTGGCATAAAAGTCTGAGTGCCATTGAAGAAGGAAATAGACGCGTAACGTAACGTGTCCTGACATCAAAGGGTACGTACACGAAGCCCTACCGATCAATCCAAAGTCAAAAGCACCACTATGGATGTAGGAATAGGATGCGTACGTACTCTAGTGTACCATGACATTAAAGCCATACAAACTCTAAAAATACTATATATCTAAATTTTGAATTCAGACTAAAAATTATTATTTTTAAATATATATATATTAGTACACTAATTTTATACTTTATTATAACTAAATAATACAAACTAATTATAATAATACAAAAAAATTATGGCACAAAAGATATAAATCCTTTTTTGTTATAATAACAATATTAATGATGATTATAATATAAATAATGTTACTAATAAATTTATTGTATTTTTAATGCAATAATTTTCTTTTATCATGTATTATTATTAATTTATGTTAATTAAGTATTGATAAAAAAATAAAATTAATTTACTAATATGTATACTTTTAAAAAAATAACTTGGGTTAAAATTTTAGATATATAATATCACAGTACAAACTCTAGGGGTCGACATAAATCCAAAGCAAAATCAAATATTGTATGGAGGAAAAAAAACAATCGAATATAGTATTTAAAATACTCAAATTTTAATTTTAATTACTAGATCAACCCCTACTTTATCCCCAAGATTTTTATTCATTTCATGCATTAAAAAAAATATTCTAGGTGGGAGTTGATAATCCTTCGTCTAATTTGATGTATCAAACATAAGAAAACTAAGAAAGATAAGAATGAAAATCGAGCATTCTAAATGAGTGGTAAACTAAGGATTTCATTCAAGTGGCTAAAGGAGTTAACATCAAAACTAGCGAATATGACTTTATCCTCTGACGTCTTTGCTCATGTTTATCGGTCTCAACAAGAAAAAGTAGCAATGCCATTTTCCCCTAGAATTGAAAGCAAATACTAATAAAAGACACATAGATCCATTTGAAAATCTTAGAATATATTGCAGACATCGACAACATTACAAAAGTATTACGTGGGCTTGTAATACCCGCAAAATACCATTTTCATTAGACTAACACTTTTCATGTACAACAGATGATAAGTTACTGATAGACCCATGATTGAATACACATATATTAGGAGGAACGTAGGAGGGGTGTGAGGCCTGGTGTAGGGTATGATTGTTATTATACTATCCCAAAATTTTAATTAGCCTAATTTTGCATCATTAATATCCTAAATTGATTCTAATATTGAAAAAAATCTTATTTTAGCCTGAATTAAATTTCTTAATTCCAAAATCTTAACTTAATCAAAATCTTTGACCCGGATAAATTTTTAACATAGCTCCACCATACATTCCACCACACTTCCACAAAACTCAAGCTTCCCTTTGACTCCGATTATTTTTATGTTTACCCTCCTTTACCTTAACTTTTCCCTTAATTATAATCTTCGAACCTAATCGTCTATTATATTATTTTTCATATATGATATTCTAGTGATCTCAGAGGAGGAAGTCTATGATTTAAGTGATTAGAGCTAGTGTCCTTGTTGTTAAGGATACTAATCAATGTTTTAGGGTTTTTGTGTTAAATGCTTACATGGCTATGTACATTATCATGATATTGTTGTTATATGGCATAATGTATGATGTTAATGATATGCTGTGATAATATGGATTTATATGATATAAAGGAAGTGAGAATGGAAAATATGTGTTGATATAATCTTAATACGCTAAGTAGTACTTGTGGGAAATTATATCTTATGAAGTAGTAATATGGGTTAATATGAAGATCTTAATATTTTAATGAGTTTGGTATATTAATTATGATAATGATATCAGGGAAAGTGTTTGAAGTAATTACTAAATGTTGTGGGTTCCTCGAAATGAGATAATAGCTTAATTTGGGTATAATAACCTTAAAATAGTAGTATTATTATCCCATGTGTAAAACATTTGAGTTAGACCACAAATGTTATATATGTTGCAAAAATTGATATTTTAAGGATGTTTATTAAATTTGGGTAATCATATGAGCCTTATGGCAAGAGTTATAATCACTCTTGAAATTAGGGTTTCAAACAGCCCTATAAATAGTAACGTTTAGGATAGGGCTATTATTATATATGTAAGACATGAGCATTAGACCATAATTTCAGGTATGTTAACAATGATAATATTTGAGAAATGATATACTATAATTGGTGGTTGAATGACCAATATAAGAGAAGTTATGATGGGAGTGTAATATTATGGTTGAGGAAATTAAGGATATTGATTATAGAGATCGACCTTATGAATTATGTTATGTGTTTATCTGCCTTAATGTGTTTGGTACCTGTAAATTGATCATGAATAAGATACCAATCATTTAAAGTGAAAGATCGGGTGAGTAGGGCCAAGGTGGTGTTTTTATTTACGTTCCACCGGAGAATAATAGTAGCTCCAGAATATTTTACTCTGAGAAGATGATTTTTTATATCTATTCTACCAAAGGATAATAGTGGCTCGAGAGAATTTTGTCCCAAAAAGGTATTTAAATCTATTCCACTGGATAAAAAATAGTGGGGTCCCTACTCATCGTGAACGAAAATATAACTATATAATCTATGGATAATATACTAATGATTTAAAGTGGAAGAATACCTGAGTCAGGATGAAGGTGATATTTTTATATCCGTTCCACTAGAGGATAATAGTGGTTTGGAAGAGTTTTTCCCCAAGAAGGTAATGTTTTCATACCCGTTCCACTGGATGATAATAGTGGCTTGAATGTGTTGTCCTTGAGAAAGTATTTTAAATCGTTCCGCCGATTTAAGAATAGTGGGGTTTCTAAACTCAACGTATATAAGAGAATGAAAATTGTTATATCTAATAAAGAGACCTAGATTAGTATTTATCTTATGAGACTTTTTATTAGTTTGAATGTGTACTTATCATCTATTGTGAATGCATGTATTATTTGTATCCCTAATTCAAGAGTATTGTTATTTTACGCATAGCGTACTGACCATCCTTTTTATGAATGATGCTCATTTACACGATTAAGAGACCCTGATTCTTATGTGCAGGTATCAAAAGTTCCACCGGATGGCTATGCAAATTTTGATACATCTGCGAATATAAACAATCCCCCTTCTCTTCGTCCAATCAATTGTTTGCTTTATCGTTTGCTTGCATATGGAGCCTACCGGTTACTAAGTTCGAATAGCGGAATAGGAGACAAGCAAAAGCAGTTTCTTTCACCATTAAGGACATATTATTATTATTAAAACACAAACACCGAAATACCAAGCAACCTAAGTACTGCATTTTGATACACTAAAAAAATTGTTCGATGCAACCGCACAATTACAACCCAAACTGAAAAAATTAAAAGGGGGGAACAACCAAGAACCTAAAATCTACAACAGCTAAAATAAACTAAGGGGAAAAAAAGGCACAATCCCAACATCATATACTACATAAACATTAAAACTATATTTATTTATTTATATATATATTCTAAGGGGGTACTAGAATATAGTAGTGGATTGCTAACTTGCTGCTAATTGTTTCAGCTTTCTGCTCAAAAAGTCGACCCACAAAAAAAATTTCCTGAAGAATTTTGATGAGATGCCAAGTTGCAGACCACAATCCACCAATTCAGCTTTTAAGAATTTTGATACCCTGCCCCGGCCTGAGCCTGAGCCCGGCCAAGCCCTATCTGTAAGGAACACAAACACAGACAGAGAATAGTGGTGCTGCTACTGACTACTACAAATAAAGCAAATAACACAAGAGAGACGAAGCTGCTACACCAACGGTTTGGACATGTGAAGGAATCCCAGCTGTTCTGAGTGAATCTCCCATTGCTAAGCCAGCTAACCATGACCCTTCTGCCAATAAAGCTGCCGAATCTGACCCAGACCCGGCTTCTGAACCCGACCCAGATGATCCCACTTCTGAACCCGACCCAGATGATCCAACTCCAGCCGCAGAAGCTGCCCCGTAGTTCATGGCAGACCCTGGCCCTGTAGTACCTGGGACATTGGATCCGTCTGGAACACCAGGGGTAATAGGTGTTGTCACCGCCACAGGGGTTGCGGGGGGTGTTGTTGTCGGTATATCCGTTGATTTCTGACTACTGTAAAACAAACATCACAAATAATAAATGAACATTTACTACCACAGGAATTATAAATTGGATGTGATGTACATAGTACAAACACACCCCTTTTGAGCATCGTTCGTTACTAATGCAAGGTACTGTAAACAACATGGGTTGAATTGGAAATCCAGCACACTTATACTTGTTGCAAATTAAAGATGAGGAAAACTAAACAACAAACAAGAGTTGCTACTCGTGAACCCACATGACGTGACCAATCTGGCAAGCAGGGCAGAGGCAGCGCACATTTATCCCACAAGGCAACGAAATGATAAAGATATATAGATACCAAAACAACCTAAAAGTGAGAAAGATTATTGCTTGTGAAACATTATTAGACCCCTCCCAACCCAGCCCAGCCCATACAAGAGTAAAGCGTACTAAGAAAATGGCGACAAAGTCATTATTTGGATTCTAAGGAGGAGTAATTTATTAAGCCAAATCTCCTGCCAAATCCAAAAGTATAATCTAATGATGAGCCCCAAATTTATTTTTCCATAACTATCATGTAAAAAAATAAGAAACATACAGTCATACTTAACTTGAAATAAATAAAATTATACACCTCACCTCATCAATAATTAATTAAACACCAGCCCGACAAAAAAAATATCGATAGTAACTAGTAGAAACGATAACAAAAGATCAAAAAAGAGAAATTGGTAAGAACAATTACCTTGAGGTAGAGGGGCAAAAAGTGATGATATAATTAGCATTAGAGCAAGTAAAAGTACTGGTCGCATCGTCGTAAGCATAGCTATAAGATCTAGGACAAGCCGACTTAAACATCTGCGAGTACACCGAAGGTTTACAAGTATCCGGCGAACCAAACGCACCACTACAGCAATACTCGGGGCTCCCGAACGCTTCACAAGCACTCTTGCAAGCCTCCCCGTCGCCCACCCTTAGTTCCGTGGGACAAACCCTGTTCAGATCCTGTAAACATCCCGTCGTAGCACAAGAGGTACCCGAAGCGGTGCTAGACGACACATCGCCACCACTCACTTCAACTAGCATGGCTAAGTTGTACCCATCTACTAAGCTGACGTCGTAGAAATCCTGGCTGCCTGTCCCAAGGGTGAATTCGGCTAAAGTAGCCGGAGGTTCGGCTCCTGCTCCGTTGCATTCGACTTGACCAGAGCCGCAGTCGCCGGTACCACAGTAGCCTTCACCTGATCCGTCGAATTTGCAAGCGGTTCTGCCCCAGAATCGACCTGACCAGCCCGTCGGGGCTTGGAAGGTCCGGGAACTGTCTGTTGGGAGCTCGAATCCGGTGCTGTCCAGCCTTGGGCTGCCCGCATTGGCGAGTACGCCCGGCCATACTGTGTACTGGCACTTGTTTACAAATGTGAACGTTGTAGCTAAAATGCCTGCAGGAATTAAAGATGAATTTTTTTGTTTTTTTAAAAAAAAACGTTAGAAATCGAGTAGGAACAACAAAAGAAACTCCATACCCAGATGAGGTTTCAGAGTAAAAATTGAATCCTTGGTCCTAAAATGTTTGTCCAGTAAGAAATGCGGTATAAAAACAAATGCAAATGCTATGGCTGAAACAGAGGGGCCCCAGGGTTTGATGGTTTCTGGGTTCTGTACCTCTACTCGTGAGTATCAGTAGAAACGACAGGCTGAATAGCACGGTGGAGTAGCTCCGATGTTCTCGATCCATTCTCTCTCTCTCTCTCTCTCTCTCTCTCTCTCTCTCTGTGAGTGTCTCCCTGACGGTGTGTGGTTGTTCCCTAATTAATTAGTATTTAGAGACTGCAGGGCGTAGATGTGCGAGTCTGGAGAGCAGAGAGAGCAGGGAGCGAATGGCGAGTGTGAGTGAGACTGAGACCGGAGGAAAGGGATGGAAGCGCGAGCGTTTGGGAGTGAAAAGAAATGGCAAAATGCGAGCAGATACTGAATAAACAGCACACACAGTAGCCAGCTGAAAAATAAATAAATAAAAAGAGACAAATTTTAGGCCGAGCGGGTTTATAGAGGAGGAAAACGAGTAAAGCTGCTGCCAGTCTGCCACTCGAGTGGGAAAGCGAGACTAGCGTTTCATGTCTGCGGCCTGAGCCGGGTGAATATATTATTAAGGTGGTGGTGGTGGAGGAGGAGGAGGATTCTGTTTATGCTCATAAATTGCCGCTTAGCTTTTTATCATTTTCGCTAACATCCTAGTGTCAGTACGATACAGCACCAGCCAAGAAGGGTAGCGATAAACCCGACCTTTTTTACATGCCGGAGAGTATTCAATTAAACCGCCTTCTTTTTCAGAGTTTATTGGAGTTAATTATAAAAAGTAAAGGTATAAGATAATTAATTATTTTAAATAATTAATTTTAATAAATAGTTTGAAAAGTTGACTTATTTATCAGAAACTTAAGAGACAAATACAAAATATTAGGCTTAAGTAAGTATGATAACAATTACTTTTTCTATATAAAAAAGAAATTTATTTTATCAGTTTATATAATTTTTATGAAAGTAATAAAAATAGCTTTAAAATTATATTTATATCTTTTATTAAAAAATAACAAAGTATTTAATATATATATATATATTTAATGATAGAATTATTATTTTTATACTAAATAAATATTATAAAGATATTAGAGTGTAATACTCATTGAAAAAATAGGAATATGCAAACCTCAAATAATTAATATTCATATATCAATATTTAACTACTAAACCGAGACTCATTCGTATTCAATTGTGCCACTTCAGTCGCATTTTATTCTTTGTTTCTTTTTTTCCCTTGGTCTTATAGTATTGAAATTTCCCCTCTTTTTACTAGAGCATCTCCAACTACACCTCTAAATTTAGGATTTTAATTGTATTATTCAATCATGCGTTTTCTCTTCTATCCTACTTTTATTAATTTACCTCAAATTTAATTTAATATTCTACATTCACCAACCTCAAATTTATAATATCCAATTAATTTTATTAATTATTTATATTTAATATTATTTAACATCCAATATAGGTAAAGAAATTGGTAAAATAAATATAACTAGAGAAATTAATAAAATAAATATAAATAGGGAATAAATTATGTAGATAAATAAATATGAAAAAGAGAGGCAAAATGGATGATATGAAAATTATTGGATAAAAAATAATATATTTATAGGCAAAAAAAATTTACCATAAATATTAAAGGTCATATATATATAATTATATTCTAATGATAAAAATTAGGTTTAAAATATATCAAAAAATATCAAATATCAGCTACATACGTGGATTGAGAAAACTAATTTTTAAAAATTAAGAATCTTAAATTTTTAAAACTATATTGAAATTAAGGATAATTTTTTTTCTTCACAACTATAACATTAAATTTAAAAACTTTAAATTTAAGATTTGGATAATTTTTTTACATTATTGCATGTGGTGCGGTTGCCCGTTGTGCAAAGAAAAACGAGAAGCACAGAATGGCTATCCCCGGTGCTGCGGTGCATGTAAGGATGTCCCCTCTGTGAGACTGTAACTAGTCCAGTCAGCTTGAGAAATGAGAAGAATATTGATTCGTCACTTTTCTCTTTTTAAAATTCACTAGAGAAGCATCGATGCCGAAATAATACTGTTGTCCGCTGCCTCTGTCAAAGGAAAAAATGTCTCCTCGTTTCATTTTCCCTACCCCATCCCCCTTTTTTTTTCCTCCTCTTAAAAGGTAGATAAATATACCCTCTATTTTAAAAAGTTACCATTTTTCTCTTTTTTGTCTCTTTTTGTATGCCTCTTCTCCTACCCGTACAGTATTATAAATATATAAATGTATAAATAAATAAATGCACAATTATTTTTTCGCCTCCCCATTCCTACTCCTCTTTCCTATTTTAGTACCACGCTATCAAATGATTGCCCAATACGATCTTTCATCTCTTCGTCCGTAACTGCATATCATCAAATCAAAATTTTATTTTATATTCTCCTCATCATATTTTAAAATTAAAAAAATACTAATAATAATCCTGAAGAATATGGTTAAGAAACTAAATATATAAATATTTATTAATAAATATCATTTATTAACATGTGTATTTGTCATACATTTTCAAATTAATACTATTTTAGAAATACAATTAACTATTTATTACTAGTCATAAAGATTGTCATTAGTAAAAATCTTTAAAATTATATCATATCAATAAAAAATTTAAAACTAAAATCATAACCCAACTAATAATAATAATATATTAAAAGAACCAGATAATTTATTTTTTTAAATTAGATTAGTATAAATTGAAAAAAAAAAACCTAATGCATACGTATCCATTCTTTTAGATTTAAATCCGCCTACAAATATCATTGACGCATTAATGTATATTAACCATTAAATTTTTCTAAACTCGTTTTTCACAAACCATAATATATCTATATGATATAATATAAAAAAATAACAATAATAACCAATAACAAAGAATCTCTAACCAAAACTCCCTCCTCAAGTATCAATTACGAGTATAAAAACTCCTCAATAATTACAATCTACCTCAACCGTCACAAAATTTACTCTCTTTTTTTTATGCTTTAACTAACGGTTCTTTACATTATCCATTGGTGCAATCAAAAATAACAAAAGCATCAACTAAAATAGAACATTCAATAATCACAAAAAAAAAAGAGCAATAGTTAAATAAGTCTAATATATCATTTACATTATATGACACTTACTATAACACCCCCATATTTATAGCCATAAAATTTTATTTTGGAAAAAAGCTTGTGGAAGCTAAAATGAAATGCGAATAAAATCGTCACATCCGATGTGAAGTAGATATAACCAATGCTTATCTCATGATGGGTATAAGGCTAACTGTATTCTCATACCTTAAGGAATCAATTGTGGTTGGTACCTAACATGATATCAATATAAGATTTACTTAATAGTAGTACACTAGAGTGTGAATAAACTTTTTAAGTGAGATAGATCAATACAATAAATAGAGAAGCATCAAGTGTTTGGCTTTATAACAGAAGCCATGAAACATATACAAAGAAATAATGAAGGAAAATAAGGGTAGATAGCCAACACAGGAACTAAAGTCACTAACCTAGACAAAACTTCACCATGATGGGTAATATGCAAAATAAGCTAGCCTCTCCCCCAATATGTTGGGATCTACACAGTGTAACATAGGATGTCAATGCAGTTAATTATTTAGTAAAATCTAGTTCATATAAGTACTTACAACACAGCTCATGCAATCACATGTTGTAACACCCCCACAATTCACTACTGAAAAATTTCGTTTTATTTGAAAAAGTTAGCGGAAGCAAATTATAAAATCGTGAATTCTAGGGATATTACCGCCACACTTAGTACTAGATCGGTTCACTCCTATCGTTCCAGTAATAAGTGCTAAGGCTAAAAGTGTAAAACACAATTTACAATCCATTTTTAAATCAGAGTAGCGCATCAAATCATTTACAGGAATAAAATCCACTAATGATGGTTACTTTAACAACATTAACATTAAAACCAGGGATTTAAAAGAGAAAGAGAAAAACCCTAATGGTACCAGATAATTCCTTATTCTATTTTCCATCGCCCACTTGAGTAGCACCTGAAAAGACCTGCAAGGGGCACTGCCCATTAAATATGCAGGGGCCCCACGAAGAAAACCCTTCAGTTATATGGTACTGAGTAACCTTTTAATACTACACTTAAAAACAGGCCCGCAATGCAACATATAATGCAAGTTATAGATATATGTAATGAGAGGTGCATACATAACAATCAAATATATAACAAGGCTGCCACATATCAACAAGTTATAAGGTACGATCGATACTTTTGGGCCTTAAGTCATTAGTCCATCATTATTCAATCATCTCGTTGGTTATATCCAAGTGAGTGCAGAAACCCCACTATTATAGCCGATGGACCGGAATACATACAGGGCAAAATGCTCCTGACCACTATTATTGTCGGTGGATCGGTCTCTAGGACAGAACGCTACTGGCCACTATTATTCACCGGTAGACCGTTCTGGCCCCAACTCACAAGGTGTTCCACTATAAGTGATTAATATCTTTCCATAATTTATTCACATCCAATGCTTGTTTTATTGAGCTCGGGACCCCCACTATTTTAGCTGATGGACCGAAATACATATAATCATCATCCAGGGCAAAACGCTCCTAGGCCACTATTATATCCGGTTGATCGGTACTCATAATCACTTTCCATGGCAACACACTCCTGGGCCACTTTTATAACCGGTGGATCGGTACTCAATATCATAATTCAACTGGGCCCGGCTCATTAATCTTTCACTTTTGTAATTAGTGTTTTTCCTTTTTTTAATCAGCACAACAATTATATTTATTTGCCTCAGACGGGAAATCAAGAACGCGGGACACAAAGGTACACCGGTCGTACTGGTGCATACAAGCTACTCAGTAGCCTTCAACCACGAACCCATAGATGTAAAGGTACTTTGGTCGTACTGGTGCATAAAGCTACTTAGTACCCTACCGACAAGGACACTTAATCCATAAGCATGCATACCCCCTAACTAGGTTCGTACAACTAGATAGAGTAAGATATAGGGTCTGGCTGAGGCACAGAGGCACACCAGCAAATACCAGAATAATCGTGGACTAAACCACGTCCTTTGGGTAGCGACCCCTAAGAGTCACCATTCCCGATCTCGAGGTCTTTCACTTTAAGTATTAGTGTCTTAATTAAAGTGATCACGAAAAGCACAATAATCAGATTCTTATTCACTTTCAATCATTCGGATATTATTAGTCATTTCTTATTCAGGCGGTTATCTAAGATAACACAAAGAAATCATTAAGGCCATCATAATCTCATATAATTCCGAATTAGGAGTTGTTCTTGTGATACTTACTAATTATCAAATACTTTTACCTGGCTAATAAGCATTATTTAAATCATATTATGAAATTCCACAATCACAACAACATGTTAGATGTAAATTACTTATTTACCCCTTACTTATATAATTACTAAGTATCCCTTCCTTACTTGACAAATTACTCTATTACCCTCCTTGTCACATAATTACTAAATTACCCCTTCCTCGGTTTAGGTTACAAAGTTATTTCCTATGCTTTTTAGATCACCATTCACCCTTCATAATTGTTAACCTTAACATATTTATCTTTTTGGTTGGTTAGATTATCAAATTGCCCTTCTCCTTTGTTATAATTACTAAATTGCCCTTGAGTTGGATAAATTACCAAATTACCCTTTTCCATTGTCATAATTACCATTCTGCCCTTCTCAATTATTATAATTACCATTTTACCCTTCTCCATTATTATAAACACCAATTTACCCTTCTCTATTTTTATAAATACTATGTTGCCCTTCTATAATCATAATTTAATTACCAAATTACCCTTCATCGTTTTTATAATTACCAAGCTACCCCTTACTCCTAACTTTGCCATAAACATCCTTTTATTTACAAAATTACCCTTCTACCCCTTACTTCCAAATTACCATAATATCCTTTTATTTATAAAAATTATCCTTTTACCCTTTACTTCTAAATTACCATAATATCCTTTTATTTATAAAAATTACCGTTTTACCCCTTATATCCAATTTTACCATATTACCCTTTTACTTGCAAATTACCATTATACCCTCCTTCATCTAAAATTACTATTTTACCTCTTACTTCCAAAATTACCATTCTTACCACTTACTTATAAAATTACTATATTGCCCTTTGACTCCAAAATTACCCCTTTACCCTTTTCTCCAACAATTACCATAATGCCCCCTTACTTATAAAATTATCATTTTGTCATTTAATCATAAAATTACCATATTGCCCTTTTGCCTCAAAAATTACCATAATACCCCTTTTTCTTACAACTTAAAATTTTCCATTTTACTTATAAAATTATCATTTCACCCCTTTCTTTCGAAATTATCAAAATACCCTTTTTCTTACAAAATCACCGTTTTACCTTTTTATTTCAACATTACCAAAATACCCCTTTACTACAAAATTTCCAAAGTACCCTTTTCACTTATAAAATTTCCACTTAACCCCTTTATTACACCACTTTTATGAATTTACCACCACTACATAAAATACTAATATTAGCACTTCATTCTTATCATTTAACTCCACCAACTTGTCATTATTCAACATAATACTCATTAGCAACTACATATATTAGATCACATACTTACATAGGTATATTACTAAAATACCCTTAGGCTCACAATAATATTATTCATGCATTAGCAACATATTATATCATATACAAGTATCTAACATTTCCATCAATAATCAAACTCATTCCTTAAGTATCATTTCTACACATGGCACAAAAGCTATCATAACTTTCTTTTCTTTTCTTTTTATCAATCAATATAAGCAACCATATATATCATACCAGGCAACACAAAACATGCATAAAAGCATACTAAAATCCCTAATGTGCTAGCATACGTTTTTCCATGTGTTTAAGTGGGGTTTAACGATTACCTTAATCCCGCAACAATCGAACCTTACCGGTATCCCGGTTAAAGATTCAAAGCTTAATTAGCAACTCAACACCTAAAAATAATATCAATAAGTATTATATTAGAAGTAGGAAATTAAAAAGGGTAAAACTTTATACAAATTTATTTAATCATAAAAAACTTTAATTAACTATTAATATACCTCAAAATTTAGCCAAATAAATTCCAAAATAATGTGGAGCTCACACTGCATAAACAGCGTGAGCCACATGCAGATTAAGGGGGAAGAAAAGGTTTGAAGGTAATGAGGTAGAAGGGAGGAGAGATGGCTCGGTTTAGGGAATTTAGGCTAGAAAAGGAGGCAGATGGGGGAGGATTGGAGCAAGGTAAGGATGCAGGAGTGAAGAGGGGGTGTAGGTGGAGGCTAAGGATGAATTCACGGTGGTAGAGGGCGGCGGAGGCAGCGGCAGTAAGGCAGCGAAGATGGCTGTCGGGTTGGGCATAGCTGAGAAGGAAGGAAAAGAGAGGGGAAAAATGGAGGGGTGAAGGGGCTGGTTGCGGGAAAAGAAGGTGTGGGGTGGTAGAGGAGGTTGCAGGGTGTGGATTGGTGGTTTTGGTGGCATCCGAGGTGGCTGGACGGAGGAGAACGGGGCGGTTGCAGGTGGCTAGGCGATAAGGGAGAAAAGTGGGGAGAAAAAGAAGAGGTGGAGAATGGAGGAGATGTAGGGGCTCGAGGGTGGCTTGGGTGGTCTCGTGGTGGTGCAGGGCTAAGGTATAGGGTGACAATGGGCGGTATAGGGGCTAGGTGTGGTGGTTGGAGCGGCGGTTGGCGGTGGCGTGCAAAAACCAAGGAAGAATGGGAAGGAGGAGAAAATGAGAGAAAAGAATCGGGGAAGGGAAAGAGTGCTCGAAATTATGAGTAGGATGAGACAAGGAGGGATGAAGAAAAATAAGAGGAGGCAGAGGGGAGTAGGTGGCCGGCCAGGGTAGGTTGTAGGGTGGCAGATGGTGGTCGGGTGACAAGGAGGTGAAGGGAAGAAGAGGGAAAGGAAAAGGGGCATATGAGCTGTGTTCTAAGAGTTGGTTTGGTTCGAAATAGGAAAGAAAATGACGGGGGAGGGAGAGGGAGTAGCAGGGAGGTAGGTGGTGGTCGGGTATGGCAGTTGCAGGCGGCCGGCGTGCTCGATCACGGCAGAGAATGGTGGCTGGGCGTGGAAGAAGAGAGAAAGGAAGGGGAGGGGTGCGAACTGGCGGACCGGCGCAGGAAAGGAAGGGTAGGCCGGCCGGTCCAGTCTGGAAAAAACAAGAAAGGAGAGATAGGCTGGGTTGTGTCGTGCGTGGGAGGAGGAGAAGAGTGGAGGGAAGAAATGGGCCTGTGTGCGAGCGTACAAGGAGGGGGAGAACAGGCCGATGCGGGCGGCCCAGGGGAGGGGAAAAAGGAAAAGAGAAGAAAGAAGAGGGGAAAAGGGCAAAAAGGGGAAATGAAAAAATAGGGAAAATAAAATAAATAATTTATAAAATCATAAAATGTAATATTATTGATGAATTATTTAATTTAATAATTTAATTCATTATAATTTAATATATTAGTTTAAAAAGGATATAGTTAGTAAAATATTAGTTTGGAAAATTATTTAATTAAAAATAGCATGATAAAATAAAAAAATATTTATTTTTAATTTACTACTTATTCCTATCCAAATTTACATGCTCAAAAGTCCATTAAATAATTAAACTATATAATTTTAAAAGCTAACTACTTCAAATAACAGCTATTTATTAAATTATAGGTTTTTAAATTTTGGGGGATTACACATGCTCACACATATCATATTTACATATACTTGCACTTTCGAATAGCCTAATGCAAATAACACAAAGTCTCTTATAGGATAACACATCTAATTTGTTACATTCATCCAAAAAATAATGTTAGAAAAACATTTGAAACCATGGGTTATACACCTAGCAACCAAGGTCATAGTTAATGTAACATTTTAAATAAAAATAATTATTTATACACACCTAAAATGCCCCGAAAATTTCTAATTTTAAATATTATATTTAAATGAGGTTTTTACTATAAAAAGTAATTGAATAAATTATTTTATTAAATAAAAGGAAATTAATTAGGATAAATTAAGAAGAAATTTATTACTATTTTAATTAGGAGAAATTTGGGTATTTTAGCTAATTAAGGATTTTATTTTAGAAATTAACTAAATAAATTATTTTATTTAAAATAAGAAGGAGAAAATAGATCCAAATTAATATTAATTTATAAATAATTTAATGGAAGAAAATTAGGGTGTATTGCTAATTAAAATGGATTTTATGGAAAATCTTTTAAAAATCCTAATTTAGCCTGAAAAGGGATTTAAATATTATTTTATATTATTATTTTTAAATAACCCAAATATCCTAATTAATTTAATTAAGCCAAACCGCTATTTTTCTTTTTCCCTTTTCCTTTTTCCTTCTTCCTTTTTCTTTCTTCTTTTCTTTTTTTTCTTTTTTCTTCTTCTCCCCGAACTGGGCCAGCTCGCGACCTAGTTTCCCTTTCCTCTTCTTTTTCTTCGGCACGGCCCAGCCCGCGCCCGTCGCCCTTCTTTCGCCGCCGACACGCTGTGTTTCGTCCGTGTTACGCCCGAAACTAGTCGTTCCATTTAATGACCCCCTCACCGCGCCGACCGACCCGGTTCTCCCCCTTTTTTCTTTTCTTTCCCTGGCCGACCGGTCCACCTCCTTTTCTTCTTCCTTCTTCCTCCTTTCTCCTTCGTCGACACAGCTGCAGCTCCCAACCCCATCAATGGCGTCGCCGACTACAGAGACTTTGACCGGCCGTTTCTTATCTCATTATGACTCAAGGAATAAATTGGCATAACTCTCGTCCGTTATCTCTCACCCGTCTCCTCTCCCCAACCTCGCGAAACTTTGATGCAACCCAAACGTTGGCCGACCAATTGCTGCCGCCGACCACCGAAATCCTCGCACCTAATACCTTCCTGCCGACCCCTAAAACCTTATTATCCCATCTACCATCCATAAATAGCCTCTCCTTTTCTCCCTTTCTTCTCCTCCCCTCTCTCCCCTGTTTTTGTTTCGCCACCCATCTCCGCCGCCACCGCCGCCTCAACCACCACCTGCACCACCTCCTGTCACCCTCTACCTCACCCTCGAGCCATCACAGCCCCCATCAAGCCACCCCACAGCCCCCTTCTTCCTCCTCTCCTCTTTTTCTCTTCTCTCCCTACCTTCTCTGTAGCCACCTTGCACTGCCATATTCTGTCGCCGTCCCGCCGCTTCTGCCACCACATAAGCCACCACATTACTCCCCGCAACCCCCTCTACCACCCCAAATCCTCATTTGGTTGAAACCACCCTCCACAGGCCCTTGTTTCCCTCCCCATTTTCCTTCCTCACTAGCCTCCATCTCGCCCTCCCTCCTCGGCCGCCACCTTCGCAGCCTTGCTGGCGCCGCCTCCGCCGCCTTTAGCCACCTTCAACCCATCCCCGACCACCACCTACACCCCCTCTACACTTCTGCACCATTCCCTTGCCCCCAATCCTTCCCCACCATGTCCTTTTCTTAGCCCCAAACCACCAACCCGAAAATGCCTATCATTCCCTATTTCCACCACCTTCGAGCCCCTCCTTTTCTTTCCTTGCATGCAGCTCATGCTACATGAGCAGTATGAGCTCCTGCCCTCTTTAATTCAGTTGAAAATAATACTTTTAAAGGTATAAAAATATTTTAGTTTAATTATTTGATTAATTAAGCATTATAAAGTGTTATGCTTTTTTTTCCTAATGTAATAAGTCTTGAATTATTTTTAGGTATTGGTTTTGATAATCAAAGCTTGAACCTCTAACTGGAATACCGGTAAGGTTTGTTTCTTTTGGGAATCGAGGTAATCGTTAAATACCACTTAAACGTATGGATTAGCGTATGTTAGCACATTAGGATTTCTAATACATTATTATGCTTGGTTTATGTTATTTAATATGATATATGTGATTCTTGTGTTGATTGATGAAAAGGAAGCATGATAGATTATTGCTATGTATGGAAATATTATTTAGGATAAGAGTTTGGTTGTTAATGAAAATATTAAGTATTAACCATGTTATATTATGCTATTGTGATTCTTAATGCATGATTAATATTTTGGAAGCCTTAGGGGATTTTAGTAAGGTATCTTGTACAAGAAGATGGCCTAATATATATATATATGGGTACTAATAATGTTATATTAATTATAAGAGTGGTAGATGAGGAGTTAGTATTAATATTTTATGTAGTAATAATAATAATTTAATATAAGTGGTGTACTAAGGGTAAAAAGGTAATTCTTAAGTAAAAAAGGTATTATGGTAATTTTGGAGGCAAGGCTAAAATAGTAAATTTGTTAATAAAGGGATAAAATGGTAATTTTGGAAGTAAGGGATAAATTGGTCATTTTTTAAGTAAGAGGGTAAAATGGTAATTTCGTAATTAGAGGGGCAAAATGGTAATTTTGTGAATAAATGGTAAAATAGTAATTTTGTGATTAAAAGGGCAAATTAGTAATTTTGTAATAAAAGGGCAAATTGGTAATTTTGAAATAAAAGGGCAATTTTGTAATTTTGTAACAAAAGGGTAAATTGGTAATTTTGTAATAAAAGGGCAATTCGGTAATTTTGTAACAAAAGGGCAAATTAGTAATTTTGTAATAAAAGGGTAATTTGGTAATTTTGTAATAAAAGGACAAATTGGTAATTTTATAACAAAAGGGAAAAATGGTAATTTTATAAATAAAAGGGGAAAAAGTGGTAATTATGACAACTAAGAAGGGTAAAATAATAATTTAAATAACTAAAGGGTAATTTGATAATTTAATAATGGAGAAGGGTAAAATGGTAAATATGATAAATGTGAAGGGCAATTTGGTAATTAGGATAATGAACGGGGGTAATTTGATAATTTAACCAACTAATGGGTGGTTTGTTAATTATAATAAAGGAAATGGATAAATTGATAATCTAAACCAACTAAATGGGAAACATATTAAGTGTATCGATTACGAAGGGTGATTAGTGGCCTAACAAGTGTGGGAAATAGCTCGGTAACCTAAACCGAGTAAGGGTGTAGCTAAAGTCGAATGTGTGTTATGTGTCCTACATGCCTTGGATGTCCTATATAATTATATGTCATGTTTTATATGCTATTATCTTAACTGTTTCATGTGTAGCGTGACTTGGAATCGAGGTGTGTACATGTGTCCTCTTTTAGTATATGGTAATACGGATATGCCGTAAGCTACGATGTGATGTGATGTGGCCCTTTAGGACATGCATGTTAGGATAATTAATGTGGTAATGTGAGATTGAGGCATGAAAAAGAGAAATGGGAGAGAAAGATAACCAAGGGGAAGTAAGTTAGCTAATGTAGGTATGGGACGAACTAGGGTTTGCATGGAATGGTTAGAGTCCCGCATGGGGGCAAACTTTATGTATGGAAAGTTGTCTTGGGACGTGAGGAAGGTAATAGAAGTGTTGTTTGCGTGTCTGGGGGTTTCGGGCAAAAAATAGTACGTAGGACAGTATAAGGGTGCGTAGGAGACTAGACTAGAATTTAAGGGAAATTCCTAATCCGAGAAGGGGAAGAAGAAAAAGAAAATAGTAAAAATAAGTGAGAATGAGTGGAGCATGAAGTGAGGGTGGAACCGAAGGGTCGAGATGTGTAGGGTGATAAAATAGTCTGGATTGTGTGAGGTAGAAAAGGATGGGCCACATAGGCCTAGGTTAGGGTTTCCAGATAAAACCCTAGGGGAAGGCAGTGAGTGGACTTTGGGGTATAAGGTGGTGGGCTTTGACCCACACACTTAGGAGTCAGGTTCCCGGTATAAGTAAGCGGTTTAAGGGAAAGATGTTGGGGCGAGTTAGGAGGCGCAGGCAGTGGTGGAGCTAGACTTTTAATCCCATGGTGTCCCCGTAGTATTATGTATAAACACACAAAATTAATACATAACTTTTTCAATATTTTTTTTTTCATATTAGCTATAAGTTTAACTACTAATGACATCAAATTAAAATATATTTGCCATTATCATAAGAATATATTCACTTACCGATTTTTCATTAAATGTTATACCTTCATCTTAACAAAATTATAGATAATTGGGCTAATTTAGTGACTAAAATAATTAGCTTGGTTTTGTGTCTTTCAATTAAAACTCAAATGACTTATCAAACAATAAAAATATTATAAAAAGGGTAAATGAAATATCCATATTTAATAATAACAATATCAAATATTTAGAATCACTAATCAATTTATTTACTAGAATTCTAAATTTAATTTTCTAAGTTACATAACTAATGATTGATTAGCTAATTCTAATATAACTTACCTAGTAAAAGAATAAGATAAAAGAAATCAATTTACCTATTATAACAATATAAGATATCCACTTAAAGATATAAGATAAAAGAAATTAGCTTAAATTAATTAGCACGAACTAAAATACAAATATAATACCAAGTAAAGCTCCACTAAAACCACAAAAAAAGGATGAAAAGAAAAGAAACAAAATAGTAGTAGACCGGTGGTACTAAAGAATAAAAAAAATAGAAACCTACCAACAAGTAGCAATGAAATACAAACAAGCAGTATACCATGGGAGTTCGATGGTACTAAAGAAAAAAAATAAAAACCTACCAATAAATAGTAATGAAAAACAAATAAGTTGTGCACCGTGGGAATCGAATTTCCCTTCACTTGTTTACTGGCCGATGGGTGCACCACTACATTAATTTAATTTTTGCAAGTGGTGTCACAAGCCGCTATAAAAGAGGTAGTCAATGACTTCAAGTTGGCTGTACAAGCATGAGCCTCTGGCAAGGTCGAGAAATCATTGGACTGCAGCCTTTGGTTGACATCCATATATAACCATTTTAACCATTCACATGTTAGGTCCATGATGTCCCAGGACACCATAGAAAAGGCCTGGCTCCACCCCTGGGAGCAGAGGTCTCAAGATTTGGGACAAGCCCTCTTAGGAGGATAAGTATAGCCGGAGTTAGCCATGCATGTCTAGGGCGGAATCTATTGAATAAGATACGATAAATACTAATCATGTAAAGTGAAACACCATGTGAGCAGGAACCAACCGATCCACCGGTTAGTAATAGTGGTTAGGTGCGTTCTGCCCTATAAGTGGCCGATCCACCGACGAATAATAATGGTGTGGACTTTGTCCCGCAAGTGACCGGCCCACCGGCTAAAATAGTGGGGTCTTCCTGTACTTACATGGATTCGATAAAAGGCATGGTGTGCATCGACTTTCGATAAAAAGATTAATTAAATAATTAATCTGGAATAAGTATATACTTTATGTGTGGCCTTGATCATTTATACGTGGTAGAATTTCTTCATGACCTTATGTACTATATGTGTGGGTTTGAATATTATGTTTACACTTGTCGTTATGTACGGACATAGTAGTATAATGTGTTACATTGCGGACCTATTTTTAAGTGTGTATTTAAAGGGTTACTCAATACCGTAATACTGAAGGGTTCCCTTCGTGGGCCCCCTGCCTATTCAATGGGCAGTGCCCCCTTGCAAGTCGTGTTCGATGCTATTTAAGTAAGCCTCGGAAAAGAGCATAAGGAACTATCCGGAACTACTAGGGTTTTAATTTATCTCTTTTAAATTCAATGTATTTGTTATTTTGTAACCACCATTGTTGGAGTTTACTCTCGTAAATTGGTTATTGCGCTTCTCTGATTTATATATGCTTAAGTTTCTCGTAAAATTGTATTTTACCTTTTTAGCCTTAGCACTTGGTACTGGAACGGTATGAGTGAACCGGTCTGGTATTAAGTGTGGCGGTAATATCCCCAGAATTTACGGTTTATTATTTTGCTTCCGCTAATTTTCTTTTAATTAAACAAAATTTTTCAGTAGTAAATTTTAAGGGTATTACAGTTACAGTAAAAGTTATTAGAAACATAACTGATATGTAAGATTTTAGCATTTTGCATTAATTTTAATGTGGTCTAGTTATATTCATACATCATATTTATTTTACCGTTCTTTTGTTATTATTATTTTACACCAGCTTATTATATTATTAAGTCACTTGAGAAGGTAGACTGTGAAGATGTCCTGTAAGTTTGAACTCTTTGTCATGTTTAATTTATTTTTTCTTTAGCATTATACAATTATATGTTTCAATTTATATTTGAAACATAGTAGACATTATTATGGCAAAATATATATTATTTTTTTGAGTATCAACTATGGTTTAATTTGCATATACGACACTCATATAAAGTTAAGAATCAATTAAGCTACAGGCTACAAACAAAAGTAATGGTCAACCATTCTTAAATACTAGCATTATTTAAAATACGTTTTTTTTCCAGCCGCAATATGTTTTAAGTGGTTTTATTATGAGTCATAAATTCTAATAGTTTGAAATATTGTTAAATAACAATAATAGAGAACAACCAAATAAAACTACAAATGTGATGTGTGTGTGTGTATATATATATAATAATAATAATTAAATTTGCAATTGTTCATACATTGTAAATAAAAAATTAATTACATATTCATTATTATAGAATAAATATAACTACAAATTACATTAAAGAATTAGTTATCAAATCAAGCATCCCGTGTTTGACTTGGGTGGATAGTTATAAGTTATCAAAAGACCTAGCATGCCTCGCAGATTATGTCTTTTTAACTACTCATTAGAGTTACCACTTAACTGCCGCTGGCAACTTTTCTCCTTTAGCATTTATTTATTTATTAACATCATAATATCTAATTTAATTAAATAAAGTGACAACACCATGAAATTGTTTCAACAACTTCTTTTCAAACATTTTTATGCTGTTTTTTTTTCTTTTGAAGAAAAGGGGGGCATATTGTTTGGCTATGTTATTATGTTTTCATAAATATATCTTCCTCTAGAAGAACATCTCTAAGCTAGATAATTGAAGATCTATATTCTAAAAGAGGAGAGAAATCTACAAATTACGGTTTATAATGATGTTCCCTAAAAATATAAAATTGTCGCTAAGAATTACTATTACATTTATTGGACTGTGTAGTGGCTAGGGCCGTGCAAAAAATTCGAGATTCGAAAAATTTAATCCGATATTTAAAAATCTGATCCGACATTTCGGATATCCGAACTGATTTTATTCTAAAAGGATATCTGACATTTAGATATCCGTTTTTTTTTTGGATTATCCAATTTGAAAAAATATCCAATATTTTGTTGATTATTTCAATAATACATCATATTATTGTATTTTTATAGTTTTAAGTTTTAAAATTTTATTTATTTTTATATTTTAAATATTTATAATAATATTTCAATACTTCTTTTAGATAAAATAAGATATTTATATGAATATAGATATGAATATTAATTGATATACGATCTTTATTTTTAAAAATATTATAACAAAAGTTATTAAAATTGATAAAATAGTATTTTCATACGGATATTGGATATATTCGAATTCGGTCCATATTCAGTCTGTATTTTTTGGATATCCGCATCCCAAATATCCGATCTAAAAAATATGGAACAGATCTTTAAAAAAAATATTCGAATACATACAGATATCCGATTTTTGAACACCCCTAGTAGTCTAGTGGCAATGAAAAATCAACAAGTACATCACAGTTTGTAACATTTTTTTTAAAGTTTATAAGGCAATAATAATCATAATGATGATGATAATAATAAATGTATTATATTTTTATACCATAATTTTATTTTATAATGTATTATTAATAATTTATGTTACTTAATTATTAAAATAAAATAAAATAAATATACTAATATATATCTATTTTAAAAATTAAAATTTAATTTGAATTTAAAATTTGAGAATATAACACTATAAGGTGATGTATGGGGAAGGAAACGGAAGAACTGACCACGCAGCTAAAGGATGGTCGATTATTTTGACACGTACAGACGGTGGGCCTCTAGATTAGTAATGACTCTCGTCTCGTCTAGTACGATACGACATCTCTTGGCAGAGACAAAAAAGGACACTAGCATTTTTTATCTTTTTAATTATTATCTATCGCCAAAGATCAAGGAACACATTGAATCACATAGGATTCCCTCCGCTCCAAGGCGGAAATCCCTTACCCCCATGCCCCTACCTGCAAGCCTCACAGTTTTGATCGGACAAGATAAATTATGATAACTTAATAATACAGTAGTTTTTTTTATAGTATCCATAAATATGCACCTCCACTTTAAAGAATTGAAACTTTCACGCGACTATCATGAATCGAATCTAAGACCGTTTGCACCAACTTATCGTATCGCGACCGTTGAACTAAACTCGTGCGGACATTACATATGAATTTCGATGGTTTCATTTGGATGGTCAAGTTCAAATGATTTTTTTATTTATATGTATTAGTTTGTATGAATTTAATTATTTTTTATCATTACAAATAACCTTTTTTTAATAAATAATTTTAAAAAGTAAACATATTTTTTGGTCATACCAACGGTGGATGGAAGGAATTTCATATAAACTCGATTTTCGTCGGTAATCTCTATATATTAGAGGCTTAGTTTACAGACTGACAGCCACAGCTGCATTCGTATTTCGTAATGCCTTGAACATTGGTGGTCTTTATATTATAAGCTGCTCGCCAGTCGCCACGGACACTAGAAATATTTTGGTTAATGATGTTCCTGCGAACAGAAAGTTTTTGTTTGGGCTGTTTCTCATTCGTCTATTTTCTTGTCGGTTTTAAACAAGTTATTTTTATTTTTATTTTTAAATCCTGTTAAAGTTTGGTCAAATGGCCGCGAGTAGTCAACTCGTCATTACCAACACTGTAGCAGTAAACTAATAAAAATATTTAAAAGATATATCTTATTTGTTTCTGAATTAATGATGGTATTTAATAATATATCTAATAAGAAATAAATTTATGTACCTTGTTGATTTTGGACATTTTCTATTTTAATAAAATATTTTTATATAATATTTTTATCTATTTATTAAATATTTAAATTTAATAATAATTATAAGAAAATAATAATTAATATAATAATTAATATAATAATAATAATTATTATGATTATATATTTTAATAGTAATAATCATAATTAAAAATAATAATTAATAACAAAAAATAATGAGTATTTAAAAATAAATAATATTGATGATTAACACTAATAGTCATATTAATAAAGTATAATTAATAATATTAATAATTCATAATTAATACCAAAAAGTGATTTTAATAAATAATAATAATATTAACACTCAGTTATGAATAATTATTAATTAATAATATTCAAACTTATTAATTCACTATATTAATAAATAATATTAATAAGTTATCGTTAATAATAATAATATTTAATATTTGTTAATAATTAATAATAATGGTAATTAATATTAACATTAATAATAATTGGTGAGCATTAATAATTACTAATAATTATTTTTTATTAATAAAAATATTTAATTAATATTTATGTTATTATTACTAATAGGTAATAACAATAATAATTACTATTAGTTATTAGTAGTATTATTAAAAATAATATATAAAAAATTATTATTAATTATGAATATATAATAAAATGATAATATTAATATTGGTAGTGGATGATTATAATTAATAAGGATATGAAAGTAATAGTATATTATAGTTTAAATATTTAATAAAAAATAGTATAATCTATTAAATAAATAATAATATTACGTAATATAGATAATGATTTAAAATATTAACATCTAAAAAGATGATTTAATATTCATTTGGATTAATAACATAGATAATAATGAGATAAAAAAAATACACAACTACTTTTAAAAATAGATTTTTTCTACTCAAAATAAATAAATAAATAAACAACTTTTGCTCCCTATCAATGTCATTATAAATAATTCAAGCGTTGCACAATCGGGTCATAATCCTTCCTGGCAACTTCTGTGATCAAGGAATATCACTTTATTGAATTTGCAATTCGCCCTCACTTCTACAGTTCTACTCATGTCTCAATTCTCTTCTTTTCCTTCTCCTTTTGGTTATGTTTGGACACTTCTTTTAAAACATTTCTCTACTCTATTATATTAATATTATTTCACTTTCTTTACATTTATTGCGAGAACCCCTGCATAGGTGCTTGGAACTTTATATAATTTTATTGATTTATACCCAGTAGTATAATAACTTACCGTATGAATAAGCTACTATATGATCTGAAATTTATCTTAAGGAATAATCTAATAGATCATTTACTTGCTACATATTATTTATATGCAAGTATTTTTTAAGTGAAAATAGTATTTGATCACTTACCTAAAATAAAATAAAATAAATTAATACATAGTAATCATTTTAGGTATATAATTTTTTTAGCCATTTGTATTTCTAACATTTAATAGATGTAATCTTACCACTTAACCGTTAATTTCATATACCTTGAAATAGAGGCGTGCATTGGTTTTAAATATAATAATAATTATTATCAGTATAAATACAAATACAACATTTACTATTTTTATTATAATAATATATTATAATTATTATATTTATAATTATAATTTTTATGTTTATAATAATTATATTTATAATGATAATAATATAAATTTCTATGATCTAATATGATTTATACTAATATGATATTAAAATAAAGTGATGAGAATATAATATTACTATTTTTGTTTTATTTGTTGTTATATTTACATAAAATTTTATTAATAAGATAGTTTACTAGTATTTATGTATCAATTTATATAAAATAAAATGTTAGCTTTGTAGATTATTTTTTACTTTAGTTTTAATCAAGTTTGAAATTATATTCAGTTATGGATTGAGTTCAAGTCGAGTTATTTTGGATTGGGTAAATTCAGGTTGGATAATTATCATATTAGATTATTTTAATTTGGATCATTTAAGATATCGGTCACTATCAGATTAGCTAAATTTGAGTAGAATTTAGAATGAATCAGATTGTTTTAAATTTTTTAGTTGAGATAAAATTTAATTTTATAGATTTAGAATAAATTTTGGATCCGGTGAAATAGATTGAGTTATCCTTTGACCGATCTAATTATAACACCCCCGTAAAAGTGCTTGCGCTTGAAGTTGAATTAGTAAATGGGCTTGTATCGAAATAAGACCCAATAGGGTGTGGGCCTTGCTGTCATGAGAAGAAAATAATAGACCCATAAATTATTTTATTTATATTATTAGAGAAAAAAAAATATATATTCAAGGCCTTCGATAGGAATTGAAGCTTTAACGAGTTGCCATGTAAAAGAAGTGCTACTGCTGGTACTGAGTTCGAAAGCTCTCAACATGTTCATGAGTGCATATCAAAAGCAACATGTTGGGATTTTTCTTCAGGGAAAGCACATGCATGATGGAATCTCTGCGAGTAATACTAATAACCAAGGGCTTGCACTATGCCCTTGTACAGTTAGAAGGAAAGAATTTTCAGGAGCCACTGGAAAGGGAGAGCCTACAGCATTCACGTATCTAAGGATGCTGGCGGCATTGATAGCAGAAATGATGGACGTGAAGATGATGGCGGATCTAAGGATGCTTCTACCTTTTGATGTCTTCGGTGGGATGGTAGGTAGGGGCGAATTACATGAATAATAATTGTATATGCATTTGAAATTTATCTATCGGAATTGCAGAGGTGCACCAAATCTAAGCTTTGATGGCTGTATTCGAGCTTCAGAACTGTCACTATCGAAATGGCCTTGAGGATGTCCGCCGTGCAGTGTACTGTGCAGTGCACATGCAGGTTTGACAGGGCAGAGATCAATGAGGATTAGGCATTGCTCTATCCGAATCTCCATACTCCAGGATTAGGTAGAATCCATGTACCCTTGCTTCTTCCACAAGTCGCGGTTACTATTGGACAGGGCTGCTGCTTATCCATTAAAAATACTTAATCAAATAGATTCTTGCAAAACTCTTTTTACCACACTTTATGTTGCACTGATCCGTAAAATCAGCAATCTGAACGGAATCAATCTCTTTAGGCCGATCAGCCTCTGCAACACTGTATACAAGATGATCGCGAAAGTTATGGTTAATTGACTCAGACCCAATCCTGAAGAAGCTCATTGGCCTTCTGTGGAGGAAGAAAGGCAAGTGACAACATTCCTTTTAACAACAGAACTGATACGTACTTTGAAACACTCTCAGACGGGGCAATGATGGACTCACGATCATCGAGTTGTACCTGGTAAAAGCTTTTGATGAACTAAACTAGAATTTTGTGAAGAAGGCTTTCCGGAGCTTCAACTTGCCCCAAAATCTTGTTCAACCCGTCATATTTTCAAAGATCATATTTGCTCGTAAGCATGGAAAAATCAAAGATCATCTTCTTACTCAACTCTCAGCAAGAGAGAACAAGGATTGCAGAATCAATGGGTATGCCGGTTGTTGAAGGCTTGACAAAATGCCTAGAGTGCTCTACTTCTCACCTACCCAAGGTCCTCTTCCATTAAGTTTCACGACCTTATTCAGAAATGAGAATATTAAAAACAAGATTGACATATTGGGACGGGGACACTCTCTCCCTACTGGGAAGACTTGTACTCGCAAAAAACAACACCGTAATCGGTTCCCATGTTCCAAATGCAAGCGGACATGAATCCAAAAAGAAAAAAAAAACGCGACAAATGGAACGTATAATATTACGAGAAGTTTTCCGTGGGGAGATGACAAATCGACAAAACAAATCCATCATGTGACGTGGTTCACAATTACTCTGTCTAAATGCAAATGTGGGATTGGTCTTGGAGCAGTGAGCTTGAACAACAAAGCTGATGTTCTTGGACTAGTATGGATGCTATGGGCGAATAAGGAGGCAATCTGGAGCAAAGCAACGAGGAAAAAAAGAAAAGAAAAAACCACATCCGAAGTGGCAAACGGGTGTTAAAGGGGAACCCATCCTTAACATGGAAGGCGAACCAAATGTAAATAGTTCTTTTATATTTAGTAAATACTAAAACAGAAATTTTAGTAATAAATTAACTAAAATAGCCCAATGAATAGGCGTGTTTGATGAGTCCTAAATTTATGTTAGTTCCCTTTGTGCCTGACTTCGTTTTTTTCTCTCTCCTCCTTCCAAACTCGACACTTTTATCTTCAACTATCTCTTAAACTCTCTCTCCATACCACCATCATACTTCATTTCACACTCACATTCTCATCCACTAATTTTAGATAATGCCTTTACATTTAGAATAATTTGTCTAATTATTTTGTTTAGCTAACATTTTATTAATTTTTCTAGTTTTTTGTCCAAATTTTGATAATTTATGAATATATTGCTACAATTTAGTTAAATTATAAGTTATGGTTTTTATTATGTTTTGTAGTTTGGGAAACTGAGTGAGACATTCGTACAAAATTAAAGAATTAGACAATGTTTGTAATTGTCTATTAAATGTGTAAAAGGTAATATTTTCAAGGACTCTTTTTGCTACATTAGCAGAACTCCCCGATATGGACATAGGCGTCAACTTATTGTGTTAGTTATTATCTGCTTGGGATGAAGAGAATAAAGGATTCAACATAGGAATCATCCCTTTTGAAGTAGTAGACATATATTTAATTTTGGGACTTACAATACTAAATATACCAATAAATTTAGATATCGAATACAAACTTGGTGGTTTCTAAACTTTGTTTGTAAGTGTGCAAAACATTATACTCATATTTCCTTAAACCATAAAATGAATCATCAAAGCATCAATTGATTTTCATTTGGACCAGACTGATAAAGAAGTTGTTATTATTTTTATACTCTATATTTTTATGACATTTTTGTTTGCTACACCTTTCCAAGCGATGCGGTATAAGTTTATTAGAATTTTTGATGATTTTGAACATGTATAGGATTTGTTGGTGTATGAGTTTCTAGTGGAACAAGGTTTAAACGCATTTCAGAGAAGCAATGCAAAATAAGAATTCTACTTGTTAGAATGTGCTTATGTCTTGAAAGTAATGAATTCAAATAAAACAAAATACTTTTAAATATTTATGTTGTAAGGTATATAGATATATAATATTTATGTATATGGATTTAGCAATGTGTCAAGTTTGAGCTATTGAGCATTTATCACTATATAATCCTTATTATGATATGAAGTTCTGGCCTCAAATTAAAAATTATAAGGAAAATGTATTTAAACAATCAATAGAGGCATTGGAAAAGAGGAAGGATTTTGAACAAAAGATTGGTTTGGTCATAAATCAATGAATTTCATTTGAAATATTGTTCATAAAATCTTAGATGGTGTTATGACATGTTTGTAGGTTATTGTTCAATTAGAGTCAACTGAAAAAGAGATGAACAACTCGATTGTGAATAAAGTTTATGCATGTAATTTTGATTCATGTTCATCATCAACATTGATATGATATATTTTTAGATATAATTATGTATATTTTAATAACTTATTTTCTCTCAATACATAAGTATTTGCACTAATACTTTTCATTATGTTTATTGCATTCTCAATATTACCTTGCACTTCTTGATTGAATATTGAAGTACCAAAAACTAGAAATCGAATATAATTTGTCACAACAAGAGCATGTTATATGCTTAAGACAACGGGCACAAATTTTGAGGGCGAAATGTCTATGCCCACCTTAATTAATAAAGACCATCATGGATATGAAAGTTGTATAGTCTTTGGAGGAAATTTTGATGATAATCAATTTGAAGACATGCATCACTCTACTTCTAACATTGCTAAAAAGGATTTAGGATCATACCCGGTCTTTGAAATCTAGTGGGGTTTCATAGTTTAATACCCTAAAATATTATTTAATATTAATCCCAATTAATTTATATTTTAACTTAAATATTAAATATTAGCTTAATTATTTTATTAATATTTGAACCGCAAATTCAAATAAATTCTTAAATTGATTTATCCTTAGTATTTTATCTTTTTTCATTCATTTGAATTCAGCCTAAATCTATAAATTTTACCCTAATTTATTTTTTTCTATTTAGGTACCCTAAAACCGGATAAATTAATTTTACTCTAAGTGTAATACCCCAAATTTTTAGAAAACTAATAATTTAATAAATAACTTCTATTTGAGATAAATTAGCTTTTAAAATTATTTATTTTAATTATTTTATAGATTTTAGAGTATGTAAATTTGGATAAGAGTATTTAATAAATTAAAAATAAATATTTTGCTATTTATCATATTATTTTATTAAATAATTTTCCAAACTAATATTTTACTAAAATTATTCTTTTTAAGCCCATATATTAAATTATATTAAATTAAATTATTTATTAAAAGTATTACATTTTATTATTTTCTAAGTTAAATTAAATTATTCTCCCCTATTTTCTCATTTCCTTTTTCCTTTTCTTTTTTTTCTTTTCCTTCTCCTCCCTTGGGCCGTCCGCCAGGCCAAGCTTGTCTCCCTTCTCCCCCACGCGATTGGGCCTTCGGCCCGCTTCTGCCCTCTTTTCCTTCTCCCACGCCTGACACACGTCTAGCCCGCCTCTCCTTTCTTTTTTTTCCCCTGGACCGGCCAGCTCTCTTCTTTCCTGTGCCGGTCCGCCCGCCAGCTCTTCTTCTCCCACGCCCGACCAGCGCCCCCTCTGCCATGGTCGAGCACGCTTGCAACCACCGCCCTGGAGCTGCCACCACCTGCTACCTCTCCCTCCCTCTCTTCCCCCGTCATTTTCCTTCCTTTTTCGAGCCAAACCGGCCCCTAGACCACAGCTCACATGCCTCTCCCTTTCCTTCTTCTTCCCTCTCTTTCCCCTGCCAACCGACCACCACCTGCCACCCTTCGTCCTCTCGCCGACCGGCCACTGCCCCTCTCTTCTCCCTCTTATTTTTCTTCATCTCCCCAGCCTTCATTTCCCACATTTTTGGAACCCCTTCTCCTTCCCCAAGCTCCCTCTTCTCTCCTTCCTTCTCCCCCATTTTTTTTTCCCGGTTATTGATCGCCGCTCGCACCACGCACCCAGCCCCTGCACCGCCTTCTGCCACCACCTACTATCACCCTACGCCACCATGAGACCCCCCAAGCCACCTCTCGATCCCTGCACTTCCCCCTTTCTCCACCCCTTCCTTTTTCTCCCCATTTTTCCCCTTATCGCCGAGCCACCTGCAACCGCCCCGTTCGCCGTCGTCCGGCCACTTCTGCCTCCACCCAACCCACCGTTCGACACCCTGAAACCCCCTCTACCACCGCCATGCATTAGTTGGTCGAAAACAACCCCTTAACCCTTCATTTTTCCCTCATCTTTTCCTTCCTTCTTAGCCCCTTCACCTCGGCAGCCAACTTCGCCGCCTCGCCACCGTCGTCTCCGCCGCCTTCTGCCGCCGTGAAAGCATCCCCAGCCTCTACCTACACCCCCTCTTTACTCCTACACCATTCCCTTACCTTGAAACCTCCCCCATCTATCTCTTTTTCTAGCCTAAAGTCACTAAACCGAGCCACCTCTCCTCCCTTCTATCTCACCCTCTTCGAGCTCTTTTCCCCTCTCATTTCTGCATGAGACTCACGATGTTCATGCAGCGTGATCCCCCTTGTTTTAGAAATTATTTGGAAAATTTTTGAGGTATATTAATAATTAATTAAAGTGTTTTATTATTAAATGAATTTTTATAAAGTCTTATCCTTTTAATTTCTTATTTCTAACATAATAATGATTGTTATTATTTTTAGGTGTTGAGTTGCTAATTAAGCTTAAATCCTTAACCGGGATACCGGTAAGGTTTGATTTTGCGGGATTAAGGTAATCGTTAATCCTCACTTAAATACATAGAAAAACGCATGCTAGCACATTTAGGATTTTGGTATGATTTTATGCATGTTTTGTGTGCCTAGCATGAATGCATGGTATATAAATGGTTGTTTATATTGATTGAAAGAAAAAGGAAAAGTATGATAACCTTTGTGCCTTGTGTAGGTATGATAATTAAGGAAGGAGGTTGATTATGGATGGAAATGTTAAATGCTTATTTAAGATGTATTATGTTGCTAATGCATGAATAATATTATTGTCTAAGGGTATTTTAATGATATGCTTGTGAAGTATGTGATCTAATATATGTAGTTGCTAATGAGTATTATGTTGAATAATGACAAGTTGGTGGACTTAGATGATAAGAATGAAGTACTAATACCATTATTTTATGTAGTGATGGTAATTTCATAAAAATGGTGAATAAAGGGGTTAAGTGGAAATTTTATAAGTGAAAAAGGTTATTTTGGTAATTTTGTAAGCAAAAAGGGTATTTTGGTAATTTCAAAAGAAAGGGGTTGAATGATAATTTATAGGTAAAAGGGTAAAATAGTAAGTTTTGAGAAAGAAGGGTATTATGGTAAATTGCAAGGAAAAGGGAAATATGGTAATTTTACAAGTAAAAGGGGGTATTGTGGTAATTATGGAAGTTAGGGGTATTATGGTAATTTTATGAGTAAAGGAAAGATGGTAATTTTTCAAGTAAAGGGGCATTATGGTAATTTTTGAAAGTAGAGGGGAAAAATAGTAATTTCATAAGTAAATGGTAATATGGTAATTGCATAAGTGAATGGCGAAATGGTAATTTTATAAGTAAGGGGTATTATGGTAATTTTGGGAGTAAAGGGGTAATATGGTGATTTTGGAAAAGAAGGGCAAAATGGTAATTTTGTAAGGAAAGATAAAAATGGTAATTTTGGGTGTAAGAGGGTAAAATAGTAATTTGTAAAGTAAAAGAAGTGTTATGGTAATTTTATAAGTAAAAGGGTAATTTTGAAGTTAAAAGGATATTTATAGTAAACTTGGGAGTAGGGGTAACTTGGTAATAATGATAACGACGAAGGACAAATTGGTAATTAAATTATGATTATAAAAGGGTAAATTAATAATTATAAATATGGAGAATGGTAAAATAATAATTATAAATATGGAGAAGGGTAAATTGGTAATTATGATTATGAAGAAGGGTAAATTAATATTTGTAATTATGAAGAAGGGTAAATTGGTAATTATGATTATGAAGAAGGGTAAATTAATATCTGTAATTATGAAGAAGGGTAATTTGGGATTTATGATAATTAAAAAGGGTAAAATGGCAATTAAAATAATTGAGAGGGGTAAAATGGTAATTATGATAAAGGAGAAGGGCAATTTGGTAATTTAATCAACTAAAGGGGCAATTTGGTAATTTAGCCGATTAAAGGATAAAGTGATAATTATTTAACCAACTAAAGGGGCAAAATAGTAATCATGATAATGAAGGAGGGTAATTTAGTAATTTATCCAACTCAAGGGCAATTTAGTAATTATAACAAAGGAGAAGGGCGATTTGGTAATCTAACCAACCAAATGGGAAATATGATAAGTGTAGCAATTATGAGGGGTGAATGGTGATCTAAAAAGTGTAGGAGATAATTTGGTAATACAAATTGGATAAGGGGTAATTTGGTAATTATGCAACCTAAAGGGTAATGTGGTAATTGGTCAAGTAAGGAAGGGATGACTTAGCAATTATATAAGTAAGGGGTAAATGAGTAATTTGTACCTAACATGTCGTTGTGATTGTGGACCATTATAATATGATTTAAATAATGCTGATTAGCCAAGTAAGAGTATTTGATAATTAGTATGGCCTTAATGGTTTTCTCTGTGATATCCTGGACAATCATCGGAATAAGAAACGATTAATAATATCAGAACGATTGAAAGGGAATAAGTATCTGATTGTTGTGCTTTTCGTGATCACTTTAATTAAGACACTATTACTTAAAGTGGAAGACCTCGAGATCGGAAATGGTGACTCCTTAGGGGTCGCTACCCTAAGGACGCGGTTTAGTCCACGATTATTCTGGTATTTGCTGGTGTGCCTTTGTGCCCCAGCCAGACCCTATATCTTACTCTTTCTAGCTCTACGGACCTAGTTAGGAGGTATGCATACTTATGGATTAGGTGTCCTTGTCGTAGGGTACTGAGTAGCTTTATGCACCAGTACGACCAGGGTACCTTTGCGTCCTTGGGTTCGTGGTTGAAGGGTACTGAGTAGCGTATATGCACCGGTACGACCGGTGTACCTTTGTATCCCGGGTTATTGATCTCCCATCCGAGGCAAATAAATATGATTGTTGTGCTGATTAAGGAAAGGAAAGATACTAATATTAAAAGTGGAATATTAATGAGCCGGGCCCAGATGATTTATGATATTGAGTACCGATCCACCGGTTATAATAGTGGCCCAGGAGCATGTTGCCCTGGCAAGTGATATTGAGTACCGGTCCACCGGATATAATAGTGGCCCAGGAGCGTTGTGCCCTGGATGATGATGATGATGATGATATATATATATATATATATATATACATATACATATATTCCGGTCCACCGGCTAAAATAGTGGGGGTCCCAAGCTCAATAAAAACCAGTTATGTATGTGAATAAAGTTATGGAAAAATACTAATCACTTATAGTGGAACACCATGTGAGTCGGGGCCAGACCGGTCCACCGGCAAATAATAGTGGCCAGGAGTGTCTTGCCCCGGAGACCGGTCCACCGACAAATAATAGTGGTCAGGAGCGTTCTGCTCTGAGTGTATACTTTCCGGTCCACCGGCTATAATAGTGGAGTTCTCGCACTCACATGTATATAAAATATGAGATTGATTGTATGATGACGGAATAATGGCTTAAGGCCCGAATGTATCAGTTTTACACTATGACATGGCTTAAGGCCAAAAGTATCGATGGTGACTTATAACTTGTTATACATGTGATGGTTATGTATGCACCTCTTATTACATTTGTACATAGCTTGCATTATGTGTTGCATTGCGGACCTGTCTTTAAGTGTGGTATTAAAGGGTTACTCAGTACCGTACTACTGGAGGGATTCCCTTCGTGGGGCCCCTGCCTATTCAATGGACAGTGCCCTTTGCAGGTCTTGTCAGGTGCTACTCAAGTGGGCAACGGGAAAGAGAGTAAGGAATTATCCGGTACCATTAGGGTTTTCCTCTTTCTTCATTTAAATTCCTGGTTTTTTATGTTATGTTGTTACTTTAACCACCATTGGTGGATTTTATTCCTGTAAACGATTTGTCGCGCTACTCTGATTTAAGTATGTTGAATTTCTTGCAAATTTACTCTGATTTATGTATGTTGAATGTCTTTCAAATTGTATTTCATTTTTCTTAGCCTTAGCACTTGGTACTGGAACGGTATGAGTGAACCAGTCTAGTACTAAGTGTGGTGGTAATACTCCCAAAGTTTATGGTTTATTAATTTGCTTCCGCTAATTTCCTTTTAATTAACGAAATTTTTCAGTAGTGAATTTTGGGGGTGTTACACTAAGCCTAAATCTAAATCTAATTATAATTTTATCCCAAAATTTATTTTCTATTTTCTTTTTTCATTTTTCTTTCCTTTTATGTTTCCCTTCTCTTTTTTCTTTTCTTCCCTAGGTCCGCATCCCAACCCACTTCTTCTTCTTCTTCTTCTTCTTCTTCTTCTTCTTCTTCTTCTTCTTCTATTCTCTTCATCGACCTGCCCAAACCAACCCATTTCCTTTTTTTCCCTTCTCTTTCTCCCTCACCCAACCCCATCCAAACGCTCCTACAACACACCCCCAACGCAGCCCAAACACGGCCCAGCATGCCCTATGCTTGCTCCCTACACCCCTTTTCCCCTTTCCTTTTCAAGCCTAAAGAGCCCCTACATGCCCCCTTGTATGCGTTTCCCCTTCATTATACTACCCCTTACACTGATCCTCTACCTCCATGCACCTCTGCACCCCTAGCATTTTTTCTTTTCATCACCTACCCCCTTGCATGCCTAACCCCCCAACCTTCCCCTTCAGTTATTCACATTCCTTTTACCTCCCAGCCATGCACATACGCATGCCTATATAAGCATGTATGTCTTGCCTCCTTAGCATCCTTCCTTTCCGTTGAAGATAAACTTAGCCCCTGCACTATTTTCTCTTCTCCTCCCCGCCACCCATCGCTACTAGCATCAACATTCGCTCACCACCACCAATCGAGTCTCTTCTCTTTCTCCTTTCCTTCTCATCTTATCCTTCCCATGTCATCAAAAACCAAACCACCCCTCTTCTATGTCCCTATTCTATGCAACCCCCTGCCAAGCACCAATGCCTTTCACTACTACCCTCCTCCTTGAAACATTACCCTCATCGCAACCCAACAGCACCCTTGTCACCCTTTTCCACCACTACAGCCTCCCCCTTATCCCAACTCCAATCACCATTGAGTACCCTCTCACTCAACCTCACCCCTTCTCCTCTTTCCTTTCCTTGCACCGTCCATCAACCTATCACCACCACCGAAGATCCACCATCTATCCACATGCCTCCCTCGTTGCCACCAGCACCACCACCTCATCTCCTTGAGCCATCACTTCCATTGGCTAGCCATCTCCCTACCCCAAGACTTCCCACGTTTGCCTAAAACTCACGTTGCCCATGCAGTGTGAGATTTTTCTTAAAATTTTACCTCTTTCTCAACTAATGGGCATTTTGGTAATTTTCTATGTAATAATTATTTTAATAAAAATATTATTATTTTATTTTTATATATTAATATGGTTAATGTGATATTATTTTTAGGTATAAAAGTTTGATTAGCGAGGCCTAATAAATTTTAGTAGGTTGTCCATATTTTGTGTTTTTGCTGGAAATCAAGTAATCCTTATACTTTACTAAAACATGATATATTGCATGATAAAACATTAGGGTTTTTGATGTGTAAATTTTATTAAGCATGTTAGTCATTTCAAAATTATTTGCCTAATAATACTAGTATAAAATTTAATAAAATTAAGCATGTTAGCTTGTGTAAATTTTGATATATACAAAAGCATGCTAAAATAGATTTAAAGGTAGGAATAGATTATATATGTCATGTATGTCTAATATGATAGGTTGAGTATACTTAGGCACATTTTTACACGATTATTCCCATTGTGTGCTCGAGGGGCAATTTGGTCATTTAAGTGTATCGTAATATTTATTTCAGTAAGAATGTGTAACTTGTATTAATTATTGTTAAATATGGAGGCACTTCATTTAATGTTTTAGAAACACATGTTTATTATTATTATTATTATTATTATTATATATCCTAGGAATATTTTTATTATTTTAAGTGTATCATGATAATATGTGAGCCCAATATGTGTTATTTATTGTTAAGCATAATAATATATGAATTGATATTCTAGAAATACATGTTAGGATTTTACATGCAAAATCATGTATAATGGCAAAATGGTCATTTTGTGTGTTGGATAATTTATTTACATATTATGTAATTTAATTATTGTGTTTTAGCCTTTTTATAAAAAATTAGTAAATAAATTAAAATTTGTATTTAAAATGGATAATAATGTGGTGATAATGGTTTAGGGATATTTTGGTCATTTTTGACCAATATGCCTAATATGAATGATTGGACATAGGATAGCGTTAGTATATTCATAGGTTGACATTTGTGTTGACTTTGACTTTACCTTGGACCGTTGACCTTAGTGTTTACTTAAATAATTAAAAATAAAGGAAAAATGGTTAAGTATGGAATTGGTATCATTGTACAATATGTGATATTTTGTAATCACCTTCTCAAATTATTAATACTTAAAACAAAAGACCTCAAATTTGGGAATAGTTACTCTTTACTTGTAGCTACCCTAGACACGGGGTAGGATCCCTCAATTAGATTGGTTTGTTGGTGTGTCGTTGTGCCCTGGTAAGGCCATGATCTACTTTATAGGTGACCTATGAGCCTTATAAGGGGTATAGATGCTTAATAATAAAGTGTCCTAGATTAGGAGAGTATTGTATCATCTTGTGCACTTGTATGACTAAAGAACTTTTATACCTATGGTTTGGATGTTTAGGAGGGTTATGTGTTGTCTTGTGTGTTGGTATAACCGGTATACTTTTATGTCTCTAGGTTATAATTGTATCCCCCTCAAATAAATAAAAATGTAAAGTATTGTTATTGGATTGAAATGACAATTAGATTGATTAGTAGTAGTCTTCATGCTTACCTATTTTCAATATGGTGTCTTTGAGCCCACTTATGATATTATGGAGCCTTATTGGTAATGTGTATTTGAGCCTTACTTGTGATAGTATGGATTTTATTTGGTATTGTGCTTTTGATTTCTACTTGTGGTACTACGGATATTATTAGTTTGATATTAAACTAAGAGATATATTGAGATTGATTCAAATCATTGCCTCAAGAAGTGTTTCTTGTATGAATGGTTGGTAGGTATCATTATGTTCTAAATAAATGAGTATGAGTGGTATGCAGTTTTGTAATATCCTGAAATTTTAAAATTTTAAAGTTGATTTAACAACCTAATTTCTAATTTTTATTTTTATTTAATTATTTTAAATTAATTATAGGTAATTTTTTATTATTACAAATAAAAAAATAAACTCTAAAAATCTAACCTAAACTACACCCAAAGTTTTCTTTTCTCCTCTCTATTTTCTTTTCTTCCTTTCTTTTCCTTCTTTTTTTTTTCTTTCTTTCCTTTTTTTCATATTTCTTCTTCTTCTTCTCTTTTTTTTTTGGTTTCATCATCCTGACCCAATTCTTTCCTTCTTTTATTTTCTTTCTTCTCCTCCCTCAGGCGAGCTCGAACCTATCCCTATTTCTTTTTTCTTTTCTTTTCTTTCTTTTTCTTTCTTTTCCTTTTGTCTTCCTTCCCCTCCCGTCCTCTTCCTTGCATCACCCTCCCTTTTCCATTTTGCACCAACCATCCTTCCCTTTTACATTGTCTGTCTCCCTCATCTTTCCCCTCTCGACCATGCAGTGCCATGCACACTGGCTACGCCACATACCTATGTCCTTACACCTTACCCCTACCCTATGCCTTAAATCTGCCTACACAACCATCCCCTACAACCATGCACGCCAAGATGCCAGCTCCCTCCCTTGTTGTCTTCCTCTCTCCCTCAACCTCCCCTGCTTATATATACCCCTTGAACCTCTCATTTCTCTTCTCTTCCACCTACAAGTATGCATGCTGAGCCATGATTTTCCTCCCTCTTGTGTCCCCGCTAGCTCTCTAATGCCACTGCCACCTGTTGTTGCTTGGCCAACCAACCTACCACCTCTCTTCTCTACATACACCTCATCCACGTCTGCCGTGTCACTCTTTTCCTCTTTCTTCCTCCCATTCCCTCCTCCCATGCCTGCAACCTCCGCTAGCTGCATTGCCATTGCCGCCACCACCAGCCCTTTCCTCTCCCTCCTTACCACCACCACATTGGAGCAGCCCTACATAGGCACCCCATCTAGTGTCACCACTATAGCAAGCCCCTTCTTTCTTTCTCCCTCTTAGCTAATCCTCTCCCTACACCATTACTGACCACCAACTCCACCACCACTAACCACCACAAACTCCAGTCAACCCCAATACCACCACCTTCTCGACCCTAAACTTCCAACCCTTACCCACTTCTCCAAAACAGCCATTACCACCACTATGTGCCACCCTGCACCATTTTCTTCCCACTTTGGGCACCTCCATTTCCTTTCTCCTCTTTTAGTTTTATTTAGGTTAAAGTTTTTATTTAAAAAAATAAAGAAAGGAAAGTATAAACTATGTATATCCCTATTTCTAGGTAATATTCATGTGATAACGGAAGATGAAGTTTAGGTCATGCATACTTATAGATCGAAGCCATTTCTGTAAGGATATAATCATAGATAGGGTTTTGCTATATTGTAATATATATCCTTGATGTGATGGTGTGTGATAACATACATAAAATGATAAATGACTCTGGTGTTGTATATGCAGTTTTGACTTGACGATAATAGAAGGTAAGAAAGTTGTATAGTTATAATTGTGTTGATTTCAAGTATTTATGTATAATCATACCCATTACTTTTATGATATTGCATATGTGTGAACAGTTAAATAGTCCTTCTTGTTGGGTGTCCGGTGACTTGGGGATGGTAGAACTAGGGTTTCTAGTGACCTAGGGGCATTTTGGTCAATACTATGAGAAAGTGGCATGTTAGGTACTTTAGAGTGTTAACTAGCATAGAATAGGTTTGGGATACTATATGAAATAATTGGGGCAAAAATAGAGAGTTTATGGTTAATATGGGATGAAGGAGAAAGACCATAGATGTGATTAGTAAAACCTAGGGGGAAAGTTATGGTTATATATGAGTAAAGTGGTAGATTGATACTAGGGAGTGGATATGAGGTTAATGATGGTATATTGGGTAATCATCTAAATTTGGGAAGCCATTTGAGCACTAGAGAAGGAGTTATGACCAAAAGGTGAAATTATGATTTTGGGAGGCCGAGGATTAACCCTAGGGGTAGGCCATTATTGCATGTACAAGATGGGGTGGTAGGATTGCAACCTTAGAACATGATTTTAACCATCACATTTTGGGAATATATACTAATTTGGTGGCCATACGAGGTCAAAGAAAGTAGCTATGGCCAAAATGAGATATTAGGTTTCTGGAGGAGGCCCGAATATGTAGGTTATTATCACATGTATGATGACCTTGAAATAAATAAAGCCCGAATAATAAAACAATCACTTAAAGTGGAAGATCACTTGAGTCGGGGCCAGTTGTAGCTGTCGATCCACTAGCAAGAATAATGGCCTAGAGCGTCTTGCCTTGAAGTTGTACCTTATTTTCATTTCATCAGTTGAGAATAATAGGGTCTTGAACTCAAGTAAATTAAACCATTGGATGATAATAACTTTTTTAAGACATCAATTACTTATAGTGGAACACCATGTGGGTCAGGACCGATTGTACCTTGATTACCGATCCACCGGTAAGAATAATGGTTAGGAGTGTTATGTCTTGGGTATGTACTCTAATTACCAACCCACAAGTGAGAATAGTGGATAGGAGTATCATGCCTTAGAAGTTATATTTGATTACCATTCTACCGTTTGAGAATAGTGGGGTCCATAAATCCAACATGAATAAAACCATGAAATAGTTATCATTACATTATTATTGTATGTTTGAAGAATATTAAATAAGTTAGTAAGATTAACTTACGTGCATGTCATGGCTTATTGTGGTGTTATGATTTTACGTGACCTTCTTGATTGTATTGTTACCTTACTTAGTACTTAGCATATTGATCATTCTTGTTATGGGTGTTGCTCATTCCCACAAGTAGGGATGGCAATGGGTCTCGGACCCGACCCAGACCCGCTAGACCCGCCTCATTTTTAGCGGGTCTGGGTCCATGATTTTTGGACCCGACGGGTCTGGATCGGGTCTGGGTCCACATATATTTTAAAGGGTCTGGGTCTGGGTCCAGTTCTAGATCTAGACCCGACCACCCAGACCCGTTTAATATACATATGTGTGTGTGTGTGTGTGTGTGTGTGTATATATATATATGTATGTATGTATACATATATAAATACATACTAATATTATGTTTGTCATTATTGTTTTAATCTTATATAAGCTCCTTATTCATTTTTTTTAATTTTATTTTTGTATGCTTACTTTATAAACAATATGTATAACATTGTATTCTAAAAGTTATGGATATAAACGGAGCGGATGTTACCCAAAATCCGACGGATTTTGTCTAACGGATATGGATACGGATATGGATGATGGAAAAAAAATACCCGTCGGGTTCGAGTACGGATATGGGTATGGGATATCCATACCCGTACCCGTAACCATACCCATATCCATATTTGTATCCGTTTACCCGATATATAATTATCTTTTTACCCTTAATTTTAAAATAATTATAGTATAAATTAAAGTTAGAATTATCATTTATCTTAACTCTAAATGGGTTTATCTGTTGGGTGATAGATTTATCCATCGGATAACATCCATTAACGGGTAAACAAATAATCCGTTGAGTAACAGATATCCAACGGATACGGATATGAATTCGGGTACGGGTATGAATTTGGGTACGGATTTTATTATCGGATACGGATATGGGTATACCCGCTCCATTTACATCCCTACTAAAAGCATTAAAACACCATTTGAAAAGCTAATATAACTATTTTAATATATTTATTTTTTCACTTAGATGATTTTTTTAACCAAAAAAATACATATTAAGTTATATAAAACATAAATGTATTTGTATTAGCATAGATTATTAATTATTTTTTTAAAAAATAACCGGACCCATTTAGGACCCGTTTAGGACCCATTTACCCGCTAGACCCGATGGATCTGGATTTGGGTCTGAACTTTTAAGACCCGATGGGTCTGGGTCGGGTCTGGATCTAGGTAATATAAACGGGTCCGGGTCTGGATATGGCTGGACCCGGTCCAGACCCGACCCATTGCCATCCCTACCCACAAGCAGATATCCCTTCTAAGTCTGTGCAGGTAAATGAGGACTCACTCGATAACTTTGTTGCTTACGATGCTCTAATTAGGGCGGAGTGATATAGTTCTATGACCGGGGCTAGGGAATAGAGAGTTGTGTCATATGATTGTTGTTTTAAACTAGTTTTCTTCTTTGTTTTTTTAATCTAAACACTTATTTATGTATTTCATTTCTACTTTCAAAATGAACATCTCACTCTTATTTTTGTTATGGAATATCCTTGTTCTATATCTATTATGGCTTGTATTTTTTTTTATCTTTTCCTTGTAATTATTATGAGGATGGTTTATGGCTAGACTTATATCTATTACAAAAATAACACCCATTCTATTTGTAAATAGTTTTTCTACTTAAATGAAATTAGTAAATTTTGGGGGTGTTACAAGTTGGTATCAGAGCTTAGGTTTTGACTACTGTGCCTTATCTTCAAAAGAATTGGTTTTGAACAATTTTCCATCTGAGTTTCTAACTGCTTTTTTGTATTTTGAAAATAGCAATTCTACAAAAATCCATATTAACTTGTGAGTTATTAAAAATGGGTAGTCTTGGTGGCCTCTAAAGGTGATATGTGTGATAGGTGTTAGTAAACCAGAAAGGTTTAACCTAACATGTATTTTGTTTCGCAACTAGCTAACTGCAAAGATGAACGGTCGAGTAGGATGCCTAGAGGAGGCCTTCGAGAACTTCATGGAATTTGTGCAACACTAGCCTCAGCCTCAACCACCACCCTACCTCTACATCATCCTCCACTCTATACCACTGAGGACGACCTTATTATTCTGGATGGGTGGATCTGGGATATGGACCGCACCTTTAAGGCAATTAACTATCCACCAGTTTGAAATTCGATCATTGCATCATTCTTTTTCCATGGGACCGTAACGCCTGGTGGGTAGGCTATCATACCCAAGAGAGGGTTGGAAGCTCGATGTGCATGGCTACAGGGGTGGTTATAGGTGGGTATAGGGCGTAGGGCAGGGGTAGGGTGCAGGGACACGGGCAGCGTGCATGACACTACATAGCTGAGAGGGGAAATATGAGGGAGAAGGGCGGTGTCCAGGGGAGGGATGGTTGGTGCAGAAATGGAAAAGGGAGGGGGACATGAGGAAGAAGATGGGTGGGGAAGGAATGAAAAGGAAAATAAAGAAAATAAAATAAAAAATAAGAAAAAGAGGGAGAGAGAGGGACGAGTCATGGCTCGCTCGGGGAAGGGGATGAAAGAAAAAAAGAAGAAGGAAAGAATTGGGTCGGGATGGTGCAGCTTGGAAGAAAAGAGAAGAAGAAGAAAGAAGGAAAAAGAAGGAAAATAAAGGAAGAAAAGAAAATAAAAAGGAGAAAAGAAAATTTTGGGTATGGAATTTAGGTTTATTTTTTAGGGTTGATTTTTTTATTAGTAATAATAATTTTTTTGCCTATAATTATTTTAAGATAATTAAATAAAAATAAAAATTAGAAATTAGGTTAAATTAAAATATTGATATATTAAATTTAGAATTTTAAAATTTTGGGGTATTACATCACTACTGCCTTAAAAAAAGACTTTATCCCCAAAGTTACAAGTTCAGGCTTCAGAAGGAAAGAAAGGGAATGTAATGAAAGGTGATTTTGGTGGCTAGCCCTAACTAAGAGGACATCATACTACTAGATACTACCCCCTTAAAAGAAAGTGATCCATGAATCTAACACACCTGTAATGAAGAGTTTGAGGTATGCCTCATGCATGTCATTATCTGTCTCCCAAGTGGCTTCTTCTACTCCATGGAGGCTCCAAAGGATTTTCACATGAAGAATTGAGCTCATCCACATTTAGCATACCTTGATATCGAGAATTCACAAAGGCCTCTCCTCATAGGTTAGAGAGTTGTTGAGCTCGATCTCATCAGGACAGATCATGTGGGAGGGATTTGCAACGTAATTCCACAATTGTGAGACGTGGGAGACATTATGGACTCGTGCTAGTTCTATATAGAGTGCCAAACAATAAGCAACATTGCCAACTCTATCAAGAATCTCATAAGGGGAAATATACCTTGGGCCCAACTTGCCCTTCCTACCAAACCTCTATACTCCCTTGGTGGGTGAAACCTTCAACAGAACTCTGTTCCCTAGCTCAAAACTGTCACTAAGACGTCTTTGATCTACATAACTCTTTTGACAACTCTGAGCCGCTCTCATCCTATCTTGGATCTGTAGGACCAGTTTGTTCATCTCCTCAATCATCTCAAACCTAAGTACAATAGTCTCGTTAATGTTGCTCCAACGCAAGGGTGTCCGGCACATGCATCCATACAGTGCCTCAAAGGGTGTCATCCCTATATTGGCATGTTAGCTATTATTGTACAAAAAAACCACCAAATATAGACGATCCTCCCAACAAACTTGAAAATCCATAGTGTAAGCCCATAACATATCCTCGAGCATCTGGATTGTCCTCTCAGTCTGTCTATTTGTAGTTGGGTGAAAGGCGATACTTATTTTTAGCTTTGTGCCTAGAACCTCCTATAACTTCCCTCAAAAGTGAGAAAGAAATCTTGATTCCCTATGGGAGATGATGTTTGTATGTGTACCATGCCTAATAAGCATGAACCTCATGTAAGCATCGGTCGATTGATCTATGATCCAGGTCGATTTCATTGGTATAAAAACCGTTGATTTAGTCAGTTTGTCCATAATGACCCATATCTTGTCACACCCACTACGAGTCATTGGTAGTCCACTCACAAAATCCATGAAGATTGAGTCTCATTTCCATCCTAACAATTCAAAAAACTAGGTTAACCTTACAGGTTTGCGGTGCTCAAACTTGACCTTCTGACAAGTTAGACATCTACCCACTAATTTTCTACTTCTCACCTCATGCGAGGCCACTAGTAGATCTGCTTAAGGTCCTTATACAAAATTTCCCCTTCTGGATGAATGGAGTAGGGGGTACAATGTCCTTCTTCTAAAAGTTAGTGCTTCAGGTCAGCGCAACTCTGCGATACACACAAACATCCCTTATAGCGAATGTTACCATCCTCACGTGTCCAAAAACCCTCAACTTGACTATCATGTATCTTCTTATATGTTTTTCATCATATGTGTAATTTAATATATTATAACATATTTTGATGTGATGCCTTTTATGTGTTCCATGTGGACTTTTTATATTATTTTTGTATAATGGGTTACTTGGTACCATAATACTAATAGGCTCCATTTCATGATCCTCTACTTATTTAATGGTTAGTCTTTACCTTACAAGAGTACTTTGAGGTTTTGGTATAACGACTTCTAGTAGGAGTTGAGAGTTAGGACTGTTTAAGGTTCGCTCAACATATTTTGATCAGGATTTTCCTTGGACTCTCATGTCCCCTTCTCTTTTTATTTTTCTTGTTAGATTGTAACCATTTGCCTCATCTTTTAGACTATTAGGACAATGCTACTCTTTATTGAAATCTTTTTTTTTTATGATTGTTGTTTATTTAAGTGAAGTAACCTCTAGTTTTAGTACTTGGTATAAGAATGATACAGGATGGGATATTTACGCTAAGTGAGGCAATAACACCCGCTATTTTTTTAATTTACACTTCCATAAAACAAAAATTTTAATTATTAAATTTGGGGGTGTTACAAGCAGTCCATATGACATACTGAAGAAAAAAAATAGCAATGAAAATCAAAAGGCATGAAATCTAGAAGAACTATAATGAAGTATGTTTATTCAACCTATATATGATTTGTCTTGTATTAATTGACTCTAACTTTTTTTTAACCTTATATACAAGATTGTTGGTTATGGTTGCATATATTTTACGAACTTGATAGCCATACAATTCAACCAGTCAACAATTGGCTATAAACTTCCAATAATGGGTAAGTGAGGTTGTAAAGTAAGTGTCATATTAATATCCTATTATGTATAATGGTGTATTTGTTATATAGGTTGTTCATTACATCCGGAATGAATAATATTTCTCTATTTGAAAATTCTAGGAAACAAATGCTATAAGAGATATATAACTGGGTAAATATGTCCATTGTTCAATCACACACACGTATACTAAAGATAAAGTTGGAAGCACTCCACGATAATAAAACATGCATTGTAAATGAAATTTTTGGAGAAATACTTTATAATTATACTATATATAGTAATGGTACTATTATATTGTATGAATTAAAGATTTATTCCTTCACTATTTAGGAACAAGTAGCATGTAATATTACTAATTTGGAAGAGAATACATTGATTTTGATCAGCAACATCAAATCTCAATTGTTACTTTCTTCATCAAATGTATGAACATTAATATGTTTATAATTAAACAAAATAATAAATTTCGTCAAACAAATATTAATTTCTATGCTTCTTTGATATCATTTTTTATAGCATTGTGTTATGAGGGGCATTGGATGATGCTTGTTGCCAACCACGATGAAAAATATTTATATTTGTTTAATTCAATGAAGAGTAATAGGTTTCTTAATATTGCATGGAATTTGGTGAGTATATTAATGGTAACTAATACAATTTTTGAAATATAATTAAACTATGTGACATTTCATTTATTTGATTCTAGGCATGGTGGTGGTTTGAGCCTGTTATAAGAGGTATCTACCAAATAGCTAATGGTGATAGTCGAAATATTATTATTGGTTTCAATTTACTTCAATAATCAAATGGGTAAGTTGATGTCATGTATGTATTATTGTATAAACAAGTTAGATTTATAAAGTTATGTCAATCACTATAACATTTGAACCATTATAGTAGGAATGATTTTTGGGTGTAAATGTTGCCATTCATGGCATCATTTGCCATTGGTAGATGAATGATTCAATTTTAAATGATATGTTTCTTAATTTTGAAAAATATGTTCATTTTCATACCTTATCATTTAAAACAACACATCTCTTATTGTTTGTAGGGAGGTGTAGTAAATATGAGTCAATGTATTTTCTATGAAGTGAATATGAGCTATCTCATTCTATGAAAAGTTGGGATAGCATAATTTGTTATTGTGATATTATAACAACAAAATTATCTCATTTGTACATCATACCCCATCATATGTACACCATACCCCATCATTTGTACACCACATCACATCATTTAAACAATATATCCCATCATTTAAACACCATGCTCCCTTTATTTATACACCACACCACATCATTTGAGCACCATACCCTATCATTCAAACATCATACCCCATCATTTAAATACTATACCCCATCATTTGTACACTATGATACATGTATGAAATGCTTGATCATCAAGCATATCTCTCTTTTTTTAAGGAAATGCTAGAGACTCGGTCTTCTTAAACACACCTATCCATTTGGCCTTTTTTTGGAAGAGCACGCCTCATCATTTGGCGTATCGTTTTTCTATAAGATTATTTTCTCAATTTTAGGAGCAAAAGAATTGGTGCAACTTGAAGCACGCTTAATGTTTAGGTGTTTATTTCAATAGTGTCACACAACAACACACTTGGCAATCATACGTGTTTACTTAGTATCTGACTGAATTTGAGAATTCTAATATCAAAAAATTTGGTGCATTATCACATTATACACTCATCTACGATTTTACTTAGTAAGTGGCAAAATTTAACCATCCCAATTTACATCAATAAGCAACAAAACTCAATGCATTACACATTAAATACATCCACTACTAACATCTTGTACCTTGTGATGTTCTTGATGAACTAGGAATTTGGGTGAGTTGTGTCAGTTGAGTCTGAATAAAATCATGCTCTTGAGACAATCCCTTTCATATTCTTCTTCCACTTCTTATTCCTCTTCCTATTTCACTTCCACTAAGTTGTGCATCTTTTTCTTGCTCCTCTTGCTCATACTCTTCTACTTATTCACCAACTTCTTGGAGACAATTATCAACTATAGATACAAATTTATTCATTTTTCTTTAACACTCCACAAGGTTAGTTGATGCTTCTATTGTGCACTTTATTTTTCTAACATGGAATTCATAGTATTAGACAAATTATGATTAAAAAAATAACAAAACACATCATAAGACAAGGAATGTATTATAAACCATACACAATAAGATGACATACCAATTTTTATATTATGCCTACACATGGTTGATATTGAGACACGTAAATCTGACGTTTTTTTTTATAACATTGGTGGTGCAATAAGAAGGTGAGTGATGCACCAATACCATTCCATATAACTGGCCTTAAGTTCCATAACATTTGGGTAGTCATTAGATGTATTGCATATGGAATTTCTGTAAATTTGTGAAGTGCTTACCTCACCCATCAATTTTGTGAATTTCATCATTTAAGAAGAGCGGTAATAGAAGAACCAATTGCACCATACCAAATTATCTCAAAACACAGTCATGATAATATAGCTCTACAAACGTAAGACAAAGGATTGGACTACGTCTTGTGTATATTACACGGTCTGCTAATATTGATAGTGGAAGGTCCTAATACACATCATTATGATACATAACAACCTGATGGCCATAAGGTTTCTCCAAACTACTAGCAATCGTTTGTTCAATTGCTAGAGCAAAATGTTTTTCCTCACTAATGTACTTATTCGTTTGATCTCTTTTGGTGACAAACCATCTATTTACTTTATAAGAGGTCATTAATGCAAGGGTGGTAATGGGCATATACTTTGCATCTTTCAACACAATATTTATTGGTTCCAAAAAATTTGTAGTTATCATGCCAAAATGCATACCATTATCATGTACCAATGACCACTTTGCAAGATCTAACTTATTAAGCCATTTTTATGCTTCATTGTTGGTATTTTTAAATGATTACATCAAATTAATTCACTTTAGAGGCCAATAATAGGTCCCAATCCTCCACAACATGTTGCCCATGGTTTTTCATGGCTGTGAAAAAAATTAGATTTGATATGTCACAAATAGTATTGATATATGCTATATGACTCACTTTAACTAGGGGTGTTGACAAACCAAGCCGGCTCGCGAGCTTTTTGGGCTCGGCTCGTTAACGGCTCGGCTCGCTTGTTAAACAAGCTTAAAAATTAGGCTCGAGCTCGGCTCGATTATTAAACAAATCAAGCTTGAGCCTAATAAATTTTGGCTCGAGCTCGTTTAGAATGCAAAAGCTCGTGAGCTCGGCTCGTTTACCACCAAAGCTCGAGAGTCGGCTCGTTAAAAGTTTGACTCGACTTGTTAAAAGCTCGGCTCGTTTATAAACAAACCAAGCTCAAGCTTTATTTTTATGCTCGTTTAATAAACGAGCCAAGCCCAAGCCTACCCCGGCTCAGCTCGATTCGGTTCGTTAACAATCCTAACTTTAACTGTCACATCACATTTCTTGTATTATACCCTTATGCTGATTAGATATGGCACACAAGTTCCTTTTGTGTACAATTTTCTATCGAATGATGCTCATGCACCAACCTCAATTATTACTACTCTCTAAATGGACAATGATAAATGAAAGTGGAAATATATGATTATCTGTGTCAATGCAATAAGTAACACACTCTTATGCTTGCCATATAAATGTGTGGCATCTATATAGATTATCAGACATTACCGCTTATATCCCTCAATGCTTTCCCAAACACCCAAAACACCTTATCAAAGACTACTATAGCAAAATCATTGGTAGATATAACTTTCGATTCAACAATAGATTTAGGATTAGCTTTATTCAGTTCAAAAATCGATATTGGAAGTTGGCCAAAAGACTCATTGAAATATCCCTATATTTTATTTATTGCCTTTTGTTTTCCCACCCATGTTTTCCTATAAGATACCATAAATCTCTACTTCGAATTTATGTGTTCAGTGATAGATTTTATACTTATAGAAAAATGGGCTCTTACTAGGCCTTTAATCTCTTTGACAATAAATTCAAATGTTAAATTTAAATGATCACAATTTGATTTCTCGAGGAGACACTGACACTGATCATTGTATAATGTGATCTTCACCCTCCCAGAATAATCATTTATAGTGCATACTCGCAATCTCCACGCACATCTGTCACAACATGCCTCCTATAATGTCTTCGATGATTGATTTGTCTTGTGGGGTAGCTTCACCAAAAGTGATTAGCATCTAAAATTATGCACTAACTCATATTTTGAAGGAAATATTTGGTTAACACCAAAAATATCTTGCTTGGCTTGTTTCAGATCAACAAAATAAGGATGTGCACACTTCCATAACTCTTAACATGCCTTTGCATCTAATTTAGGCAAGTATTATTCTACCAACTCTTTTTCTAACGAAAACTTTTCTTCTAACATGTCTTCTGTGTAATCAAAATCAATTCTCTAATCAATCATCACAGGTGTCTCATTAAAAAGTTAAAATGCATTTTCATTATCAAATATTCTCCTAACTTTAGCTTCCACTACAACACTATGTGTGCTTATAGGTGCATCTTCATTCCTTCTTCTTTGGCATCAATGCCCATTTCACAAAAGTCCTTCGTATACATCGTGTCATCAATATGAGTAGTGGAATATTAATGTTTCCTTGGTGTACAATAAAGATAACTACTTAAATCGCCCACATTGTATAAAAGATTTATATATTGAAATTTTGATTGCTCAATGATAGAACTCTTGAAAGAACCAAATGTCAGATGACACAGTTGGTGCCCTTGATGGTTGATCTCTATGCATATTCACACAAACCCCCTAACTTTATTGAGTCTATCGTCATTTTCAATGACTTATGTCACTCTTCACTATCTATTGGAATGAGAAGACTTCTCCCCATTATCTCATTATAATATATCCCAAATGTCTTGAATGAGTATGTGTCTCCAATATAATTTGTCCATCGAGGCACCATATTCTTGAGTTTGCTAAATGCAATAGACGGTTAAAAAAATGTAATTTTATCAAGATATTCTTCAAATTTAAGTTCTTCATATTCATACTTTTATTTACCGTTCCAATATAAAATCAATGAAATTTTACTCAAGCCATACTTGAAAACATACAAATAATATACTAGTATATTTTGTGCATATACCAAGTGTATGCATTACAAATTTTAATTAAGGGTTGCAAAATATGAATCATAATTTTTTCTCTTCTCAATCATATTCACAACACTTTTTTTTCCAAAAAAATCATCACAATTTTTATAATATTTCTATTCAACACATGCATATTTTAACAACATAAGATCCAATTTTTATAAATGTAACAAAAAATACAAATTCAACTTTAGTCAGCACCAACATTATTCATAATTATAAATAGAGAATATAACCTATAAGATTTAAAACATTCTAGCATAACTTTAGCATATGAAATATAAATCGAAAGTAGAGCAAAATTTTAGCATAGTTATATATAGTATACAAAATTAAGAACAATGTGTGTGTGTGTGTGTATTAGATTTCTCAATAAAATACATGCCAACCACACAAAATAAAATATAAAATACATATTATAGCATAATTATATATAATCTAATATAATCAAACACATTATAATTATTGAGAAAATAGGCTACAAAAATAAACATACCTAATAGATTTGAAATTTGAAATGAAAATTGAGAGACAAACGAATGTGGTACAAAATAGGAAAGAATAGAGACCAAACAAAAACCTAATTGCAACAAAGAAGGGGAAAATGGAGAAGAGAGATAAAGAGTTGAAAATGAAGAGGGAGAAGTGAAAAAGGTAGGGTTTCAACTGGTATGTATTTACCAAAATAAGTCTAACAATCTGGGATATATTGGATAAAAAAATTTATTTAAGAAAACATGTCTGATAAATAGACATGCTTATATTGAGTTCTACGTAGTAAAAACGTCTGGCATTTTAAAAAAAAAATTGATGGACTTTTAATGATATATGACTTATCATTAGATGTATTTTTGCTGAATTGAAAAACACATCGTTGCTAACGGGGGCTATTTTGGTTAATTTGCAACCATGATGTCTATTTTAGTATTCACTAAATATAAAAAAAATAACAAAAATATTATCCTATGGAAGGTTGTTTGTAAGCTTATGTCGCTATTTGAGTTGGGAACGAAGTGGTCTATTATGGATGGGAAAGATATTATTCTTTGGAGTGACACTTGTGCGAATAAAAACCGTTCAAAGAAATTGTTTTAGGGGAGCTATAGATAAGTGAAGAAAACTTGGTAGTCTCAAACATTTGGATTAATGGGCGTTGGGAATAAACGTGGTGTAATGGCCAGTATACGATTTAACCGATCCAACTATAGTTAGATCTAAGATTCATTTAACCCAATAATTGACCCGTTATGACTCCAGTATGACCAAATACAATTAATCCCATCGATTGGACCACCTTTGATTTCTTTCTTCTTAGGAGCTCTTGCTTGTGTTTTGATTTGTACTGAGTTGGATGGTTCAATTGGTTTTCTTGTCTGTAATCCAAAATCGGATACAGGAAGATCTTATGATATACGGTCAAACTGGTTAAACCCGTTAGTCTCGTCCAATTTTTATTTTTGGATTTTTAGGAAACGTAACAAAACATCGGATAAACTGACAAACTTTGGTCAACATATTTTGCCACCAAAATTTATATTTTTGATCAATGTCCCGCTTTTATTTTTGTAAATTGTGATTTGATGAATATCCTGCAACTAATAAACGCTTTGCTCTAATATATATATATATTCTCTTCTATATAACTATATCTTATTCTTTTTACAAAAATAGACCCAATTTTTTTTTAATATAAAGTATAATGTATGATAATGAGAGCTTCTTCAAATTGGAAGTATAATGCTTTTTGTTATGTTGAAAAGGTGGACAAAAGTCCATTGTATTAATATTAACATAGAAGGAGGATTTCCAAGAGTCCCTACAAACTACGAAGTAAATCAATAAGTGATCAAGAATAAAGGTTTTGTTAGGATAAATGACTTCTAAAATAAATTTTATTTAAAAAATACATTTTTTTCTAATTTAAATATTCTATTTGATTATCTTAAAATGAAATTTAGATATTTCTTATAAATTTAAGATTTATATCAAAAATCTACCAATTTTTTTTAAAATAAGTTTATAGTGTAATTACAAAGTCTAATAAATATAAATAAAAAAATCACTCTATGTAAATTCATTTATAAAATTCTTCATTCAAACAAAAATTAATATCTATGGATACCAATAAGAAAACTTAAAACTAAGTAGGTCAAATAATATGCACACTTATTAGCCTCTCTAAAAACATGTTGCAATTAGATATGACAATGGAATGGATCAAAAATAGAGACTCCATCCTTATATCTAAATTTGATAAGTAAAATAATTTTCAAACTTGCCTCGATTCATTTTTTTTTCTTCTTATTAATGAATCTCTAACCTAATGTGACCCAATTATCAATCCATTCCTCATCCCCATTTCATTCCCTGAACTTAAAACTCAATCCGATCTCTAAAATATGATTGCACATTGATAGTGGGTGCTATTTTTTTTTGACATATTTTATGTTTAGATTCTATGGGAAAAAAAATCATATAAAAAATTGTTCAAGAAGGAAAACTCCAAACCCATTCCCACCTCGTCCTCGATAAAAACTTCCCAACCCCGGTCCTCAAAATCTCCCCAAAATCCAAACAAAAAATTTCCAATGAAGCTCCACATACACAAAAATAATTATTATCCTTAGTTGTAATTGATGTTAGATGCCAAATGAATTAGATTCCTACACTCTTGTAAGATAATGTCATTCATAGTGCACACCTCTATTTTTATTGTCTAATTTAACGAGAAAGAAATTTGAAAATAAAAAAACTTACTAAAATAATAATATTAATAAAAATAGTATTATTACTATTATTATTAATTATAATAATAGTAGTAGTAATAACATTAAAAAGGTCAATCATAATTATTATTAATAAAATCAAGAACAATGATTCTAATTAATAATATTATTAATTGTAGTAATTATTATTTTCACATTTATAAGTAAAATAATTATAAATATTAATTATTATCATTATAATTATAATTATAATTTTAACGTATGGTAATATTAATAATATTACTGTTATTATATTTATGAAAATAATTATTAATATATCAAATACCATATTATATGTATAATAATAATAATAACAATTAATATAACAATCATATCATTATTATTATATTTATGAAATTGATTATAAATATAACTTTGAAAGTAATTTTAATTTTTATTATAATGATAATAAAAATTTTTTTATAATAATAATAAAATGAAATAATATTTATAACAACTACTACAATAATAATATAATTTTTACTTAATATTATTTTATAGATAATATTCTTATTAATATTATATATATTCTTATAATTAATATAAATATAATTATCATTAATAGTAGCAATATAATTTAATTTGTACTAAAATTATTTTTATTAAAAAAATATCACAATCATTATTTTTGAAATATTATTAATATTATGAATAATAATACTGCTAGTATTTTAAATATCATTTTTATATTTAATAATAATAATAATAATAATGTTAATGTTAACATGATACACTAATAATAAACATATATTTGCAGTTATTATTATTATTTCTAATGTTTATCAATATTTTTCTATTATTATTATAAATAGTAGTAGTAGTAGTAATAATAATAATAATAAATAATCGTAATCTATATTACATGCTTTGATCTAACTAGTACTTATCTAATCATGGGAAAGAAACAAGGACTTAGTGCTTATTTGGTTAGGTGATAATATGGATGGAAAAATTACTCTCATATTTTATATATCTTATATAATCTAGTTAAAATTAAATATTCTTATTATAATGAATATCCATTTTAGATATTAATTTGATTTAAAATGAGTATTTTGTTAAAAATATATTTATTATTATTAAATACTTAATCTAAAAGATATAAAATAGAAAAAAATTATATTCCTATTACTCTCGTACCAAACAAACCCTTAAGCAGGACCAAATCCACTATTGCTCTTGAGTCTAATTCAACCATCAGCGTGGAGATTTCCATGCAACTCATTAACTTCAATTCTATCCTAATGGGCCGTAGCTCGGCTAGTCGGAGTTAGGACTGAAGCAACTCCCCAACTCAACTTTTGCATCAAAGCCACGAACCCAGCCACGCCGGTCGTCCCTCCGCAACCCTTACCCTCCCATAACTAGTGCTCTTGCCTCGTGCTATTGAGCTTGATAATTTGTTTCCACCGTTTCTTTTTTATAATGATTTTTTTTATCATTAAATCCAAAGTGGCCTGTCTAAACTGTATTATTGCATACCACATCGCCAACTTCAACCAAATTTTTGGATATAATTGTCCATTATATGCAAGACTAAGCCATATATCCAAATGGACCAAAACCAAAGATACCACGGAGGAAGGATACGTTGGCATACTCCAGCCCCAAAACTGCTTAACATCTCCATTTCCAAGCTCAAAGCCATCCCTATGCTAAGCATCGGATTGGCCTAACATGAAGAATTAATCCCAACAAAAGTCACCGTTGGTCTAAGGACACAAAGTTCTCCGTCATTACTGGAAAAATTACAAGGAAGAATAATTAGGCAAAAAAGACAATGGGAAATAACATGTCTGTTATCCTGTCCGCCTTTGTATTAGTGTATATATTTAACTAAGCAAGCAGCATTTCAGCAGGGTGGGCAGTAATTTCAAGGGGTGGAAAGAACGAACAGAGGACAAACAAATTGTACGATTGCATAACACTTTTATTACTTCATCCATCAAAAAGCCGGCGGTAGACGAGAAACAAGAGGGGCTCAAGCTATCCAACGACATCAATCAATTTGCCTTTACCTATCTGAGACCAATGATTTTACCTAAGGCGCATAATCGGATTACTTCGTCCATACAACTTAAAAACTCTTCAAATCTGAACCTTGAACAGAACTACATCGTTACATTCATATAGACAAAAGTCACTAAACTACATACAAACTGTAGTACAAAGACAGAGCAAGTACCCCCGAAGACGCTAGCAGTGAAAAAGAATTGGGTGGCAGAAAATAATTGGGAATATATACTATTATATACTATGGTTCTTGATACCTTGCCGCATTTGAGAGATTTACAAATGATGTTCTGGTGTGAGAGCTAATCCAGCTGTTGGGGGGAGGGGGAAGGGGTTAGAGTAGAGCAGAAGGTGAAGGTGAAAGCGTGGTCGGTTGATAAAACCCTGACTAGGGCCAAACATGACACCAATTCTTCTGAGGAAAAATCATTCTACTATCGGCCTGAAATTTTCCTCATGTTAGCCACTCAAATAAATTCATATCAAGTTCCAAAAATAAAATAAATATGTAAAAACATGGCTCCAACAATGAATTGCAGAAGATCCACACCTGCCGATGATCTGCTGCTCGAGTGCAAGTACATCATTGTCTTGTTCACCAATGGAAGCTCGCCTGCCATTCGTTGTACACCCAGCAATTTTTGGCTGCAAAACACACATACTAGTCGAGATGAAGTGAAATTCTGGTAAAGAGGGCCGTCAAACTATAACTCCCCAAACTTTCCGGGTTTTATGCAACACTATCGCGTATGGCTGGTTGCACTTTTTTGTGTGTGATGATGCCATCTAAATCAGAGACTTGCCCTCGTTAGAGACATTTTATTCATTTATTTTGCAAGGTATATCAACTATCCAGATTACCCTTCCCTTTCAATAAGAAACTTCATCCGAATAGTTCATCATCAGGATAGCTAGCTTGGAAGGATAAATATTAAGACACAGAGCAAATGAAGATCATTCACAAGACCACAACACAAGGATGGTGCTTGGTATACAATGAGATGGAGGTAAATTAAAGTTTTGACCATCCAAATGTTTGGTAAAGAACCTTTTTTGACTAGCTGCTTAGAATGAAGAAGTTCTTTTAGGAAAAGCTCAAAAATGAACGCTTTGGATTAGCTTATTCAAAGAAGCTTTTTTAGGCCTTTTTTCATAAGAATTTTTTAGGTCATTTTACCCATGCAATTCACTACCAATTATTAGCAGATAATGTTACCAAACACAACTTACGCAATCCAATAGTCAAATCAGCTAATACAATATGCTACAAGAACCGTTAGAACAATTCACTATCCACTAAGGTTTCTCACTTTCTGGATCTAAATAAATCATGTATGCCACCTAACTCTGCAAGTGGTTGGGAGAGGGCCATTGTTTGACTAACAACTCGCAGTCTGCAAAAGGTACAACCAAATAATAGCCCCAAGGTTCAAGCAGAGACGCATGAGAAGATAAATACAGTCCTTAGTTCAAAATGGAAGTATGACAGCTGAATTCGATTCATTCCTAAAGGAGATGAGGATGACCTTATCTCATCAAATGACCAAAACTTCCATCTTTCCAAATTTCTCATCAGCACTCATAGGCACAGCATTAAATAAATCAGATTTTCAGAGCCATATTATTCGACCTGGGTTCCCAAGAAAGTGTTGTATCTACTAGTGTTTCCAACACTTCCTCTAAGAGCTGTCATAAGAATCGTCCCCCAACACCTTAACAGCGAAAATATCCCAACAGGCACATTCATCTTGACCTTACTAATGGTTTGCATGTAGAGACTACTTCTAAAACTCAAACATGCCTGATTAATAGAAGAGTATACATAGAAATATAAATAAATAAAGTCAACAGAATGAAAAAACCTTTCTTCAACACGGAAGATGATGTATCATGTGGAAGGTTACATAGATTCAAAGTTGGTCAATATTTTTCTTTGGGAGGAAGTTCAACAATCTAGCAAACACTTTCAAAAAATAATAAGGAATTGGAATAAATCCCCAAGGTCTTACAGGCAATAATTTATGAGACCAACCTAATTATCAATTAGGCAATCTGAATTTAGGTGTTTAAAACTTCTATCTAGAAGGCCATGTGAAGAACAATCAACAAAAATTACTTCCCCAGAAGCAACATTCATCACAGAAATAAAAGAATGTATCCCAAGACCAACGAAGAACTCACAAAATGAGAAATCAGGCCAATGGTGACTTTTTGTTCTTTACATGCCCAACCACACAATCTTCCATGGTTAAAAGCATAGTTTCCATATTTTGCAGTGGATATCGGTTCCCCTTAGCCAGTCACAGATATGAGCTTTAATATCAAATCAAACACTTAGCTCCAAGATACTGTGTTTTGCAGGAAGTCCAAGAATCACCAGGTGTAATCTCTGCTGCATCCAGCATTTACCAAAAATGGAGAAAAGAACAGTAAAATGAACAGTGTGTCAACTGCAGAAAATATGATAAATTGTGGATCACGAGTTGGAACTTCCAATTATTTTCGACTTTACTCATCATCTTGGCCTACTTTAGAGGCAGAAAAGGCTCAGGAAACCAAACTAACGTAGCTCCATTACTTTTTTGTCGCCTTTGCCTTGCTCCTTTACCCAATTTTTTCTTCAGAAAGATGGAGACTGAGTGCAGAAATTGCAACTACTCAGGCTGCCCTTGAAGCTTATATGAAGATGAGAATAGAGAAACTAGACCAAGGCAGTTCTTATGCAGAGTACAGCAGTAGGCTACTTAGCTCTAGCGTTAGGGTGTAACCAAAGAAGTTACCATTCATATTAACTAAACCTTCACATGCATTCCCATGTAACATGCAATGAGGATGCCCACAATGAGAAGTTCCAAATCACGATTATGATCTCCATGAACCTATTACAAGCAAACCAATGACAATCATCCCATTAAAATTACCTAATCAAACTTAGGGTCATTAGGCCCACCGCATGACCCAAGGCCTAAAGCAACTGTTTTTCATCACTTCTCTTACCACAAGGACATTATGGTTGATAAGTCATAAAATAAGGAGGCACAAGTCACCCTCTTCTAAGTTCTAACTTGACAAATTTACAAAAAAACTTCAGCTCAAATAACTTTGCAAAGATTTGAAGTGGAGCCTGACAAAATTAATGGGAAGGAAATCCTGGTAAAAGCAAGGAAACAGAAATATCAAGACGGCATAATGTAACTGGAACAAATGTACCTCCTCATTACAGAGTAACTAAAGTTCTAATACCGAAATGCAGCATGTCAAGCCACCAAAACACATGGTAAACAACAACTAATGTCAGCTGAAGAGCAGAAAAGACCACCCTTATTTTTCTGGGAACTAAACTATTAAAAAACCAAATAGAGCCTGTACTATGAGTGTGCACCGAAAACTTTGGTTAGCCCATCAACTAATGATGTCTAAATCAGCAAGAATAATCACATCTACGTCCCATGAAAAAGATCCACTCTACTTCCCTAAAGTGCTCATCAAAATATTAAAGACAGCTCCCACAGAACATACTTTTTTCTACATAGCTCTTTAATACACCGGCACCTTTTAATTCAGAAGTGCCTGATGATATAGTCCAACTGCATAATATTTTAATATAGGGGGTCAAGATGACAACTTTGGCATCGACAAGTAAATTTGACTGATGATTAATGGCATTAAAAGGCTATACAATTATTTCATCAAAAGGAAAACACTGACAAACCAAGACGAATCTAGAATCCATCTGCATCTAGTTAATTGTTTTCAGTATTCCTAAGTCAAGAGACCAGGGCTATTTTTCTGCTACCAATACACCAGAAATGGCCTCAAGTTTGTCCAAAGGTTTAGTCGCCCACATTAATATAAGAAAATAGAACAAGCAACATAAAAACAAGAGGCTCAATCAAATCAGTGGTCAGATAAATAAATGATTACCTGGTATAAGGCGGTGGACAAAATATAATCTCATAATCAGCAGCAGAACAAGTAAACGTACTAGTCTTATCGTCATACGCATAACTATACGCGCGCGGACAAGCATGTTTGAAGAAACTGGAATACTCAGACGGTGGACAAGTATCAGGCGTATCATACCCTTCACTACAACAGTATCTTGGATCACCAAACGCCTCACAAGCACTCTTACACGCAACCACTCCCCTATATGTATTCCCACTCCCACTGCTAACATTCCCAGGCGCCGCCATAGTCGCCACTTTCAACTCCGACGGACACCCTCCATTTAAATCAACTAAACAACCGGTAGCACTACAATCACCGCCATTTCCTCCCCTTTTCGCCACCACAAGCAACGGAAGATTATACCCGTCGACTAAACTGACATCGTAGAAATCTAACCCTCCGGCTCCGTTGAGGGTGAACTCAGCTAGGGTTGCCGGCGGTGTAGCACCGCTGCCAGCACAAGGGATTTTTCCAGAGCCGCAATCGGCGGTGAGGCAAGTGAATTTGTTGGTAGTGGGGTCAAGGGAACAGAGGGTTCGTGCCCAAATTCGACCTGACCAAGACTTCGGGATTGTTAGGGTCCTGGATTTTTGGGAGTTTAAAGTGAAGCCGGTCGTTGGGAGTTGAGGGGAAGTAGAACCAGAGAGGAGCCCCGGCCAAATGGTGTGGCGGCAACGATTTACGAATCGGAATGATGCGGACTGGACTTCTGCAAAGAGTGAAGGGCGCTTAAGAATGAATATACGGTATTAAATAGTAAGGAGATATATAGAGAGAGGTACTTCTACCTGTGATGAGAGGAAATAAGAAGAGAGCGAATACGGCCAAGTAGAGGATGATGCGACCCATTGACTGATTGAATTATGGCTGGGAGAGGGAGCGAGAGGGAGCGAGAGGGAGAGATGCCGAACTTGGAGATGGATGGAGTGGGAGAATAGGCCTCTGGATTGGGGGCGGGCAGTGCATTTCCGAGGTCGAGGGGTGGGATACTTTACCTGGAAAAGCAGTTTTTTGGGGAAAAAGAGCGCACGTTGCTCTACTACCCACTCCGCGCCTTCACTCACTGTTCTAGGAGGCTCTTTCTCTTACGATGCCCTTCTCGTTCTTCATGTAATCGTCACAGCTCACAGAATAAAACGAATTGCCCGAATTTTTGCGTCTCTTCACACATTCATGGTGAGGTATAGCATTTTGCATTAATGGAAGTCCAACGAATTAGCCTATGTTTGGAGTTACTTATCAAAATTAATTATCCATGATAACTACTTCATTTGGAAACTTTTTAGACTAAAATTTTCCTAAAATAAGTAATTATCATAGATAATTACTTTTCATAAGTAACTCCAAACAAACCATAATGTTCAGTGATGATTAAAATATCAGACATTGGAGGTAAAATGGCTGAATCGATGAATAATCAGGGAACTTGAGTATAAAATGGGGGTATTTAATTGCTTTGAACTTTCAATTGAGGAGGTTAGATTGACTACAAATTATGGAAATGAGGGTATTTTATACATCTGTATGATTGGCTTCTAACTAGTTTTGTGTCAAGGATTTCATAAGTTATTAGATTCACACAAAACTAGATGATCGAACTTAATTTGTCCTTAAAAAACTAAACACGAATGAGAGAAATATTTTTTTTTCTCTGCGACAAAAAGATAGATGAAGAACTTTTTTACATAGATACTGGTTTTGTGTGTGGTGGGCCAAAATTTTATGTGATTTATAAATTATTTTACCTTTTTAGTATGAATCAAACACATATTTTCAATTATTTGAGTATAAATTTTATGAGCTATGATTTCCTAAGAAGTTTAGGGTGCATTTAGTTTGGAAAAAAACCTGATTATTTTTAAAAAAATATTTGTTGAATTTTGTAAAGATCAGAAAATATATTTATAACTTCTTTTTTTATTTTTCTTATTAAAATACTAAAAAATACAATCTTACAACTTCGTGAAGAAAACTAAAAAAATTACCTAGATTATATTTTTTATTTTTTTTTCATATTAACATATGTCCTTATTTTTTACATGTTTTCTAATTGAAAATTTATTATTCAAAATAAATTTAATATTATTTCATTATGAATAAAAATAATCAACTTATTAATTTTAGCATAATAAAAATATTAATATTTAATAATTACTAATACAAAAATTTACATTAATATTCATAATAATGTTATTTTTATCTTTAATATTAATAATGTTATTAATAAATATTGATATTTATAATTTAATAATAACATGTTAATTATTAATATTAACATCAATAATAACATTATTATTAATATTAATTAGTAATACATAATAAGATTACTATTAAGTTCATGATATTTTTATTATGAATATAAGTATTATTAGTTTTGGTTGTTATTGATGTTTTAAGATGGTCATAATACGTTCAATAAATAGTTTGAAAATTTTGAGTAGTTATATCATTATATGCTAAAAGTTATGCTATTTTTTGTGCTTTTAGAATTGTTAGATATTTTGGTCCTTTTACTTACAAATCTGTCTTGTTATTTAAGTTCTTATGCTCTATAATGCTAATTATCGATTAAATGTTATTAGCATTTATTTTTATAATTTTAGGAGTTAGTTTGTTATTTTATTCACAACTATTATATTTATGACATTTTAGTCATTTTGCACTTAAAATACTTAATTAGGTATTTTAGAATCAATAGCTGACCTTGACCATTTATGTGACTCTCAGAATAGTAAATTGATGAAAATAGTAATTTAAAATGAATAGAAAATCATGATAATAGTCAATTTTTTCTGTTTAAATTTAAGTTTCTTGGCATATATCTACAAGATATCTGGTACACATATAGTATTTTGTAAATAGCATTTTATATTTTTAGTGTGTAACCTTATTTTGAGGCGGTAATCATTTATATATCTAAAATTTTATAAAAAATTAAGTGTAAAACTGAGTTTGTGATTAAGGCAAGTAACCTCAAGATGGCCTCTAAAGTGGGGTTTGTAGTGGATGCACTCTCTATTATTCTATGGTTATGCAATCACCGTAGTATATTAGCGAGACTTTTTATACTTTATAGGTAACATATGGGTCCTATAGAGGATATTGATACTTAAGGATAGAGTGTTCCTCAATAAATTTGGGATGTTTCCTTAGGCATAGTGCTTTGTTGTCGTAGTCATAGAGCTTCAATGATAGTGTGGTTCCCTCTCAAATAAAATAAAATTCGGTAGATTGTGTGATAATCTAATATGAAACATAATAATTTGTGACCCCACATGTGTGTGATTTTATTTGATTTTAGCGGTTGTGTTATAATCTCGATGTTGATCTAAGTGTTTAATGGACCCCAAATTATAGTTGAAAAAAAATCATTTTAATGAAAGTGTAATAACAATGTAAACGCATGTTACCACCATAATCGGTGTAAGTTTGTCTTACCATATTATCGTTAAATCAGTTACAAGGTAAAAACAGTTAAAACTTAAAACATGATAAACAGATAATGAGATACACTTTCATAAACTTAGATAAGAGTTTGGAGATTAACTCTAAGTACAAAAAGGGATCCATTGGAACTAAGATTCTAAAAATTATCAAGAAAAAAAAAGACTAATGATCAAATAACATCACTCTACATCCAACCTTAAAGGTAATTTGATCACTCCTCCCCAGATAAAACATCATAAGAAGCAAAATCCTCTAAGGGGTCCTCATCAACTTGCATAAGATCATCTAGGTCATCTGCTCATGGGAATGAGTAGAACTTATGAGGAGGATGATCAGTACTTTACATACTAAGTTAATAAATAATAAAGTTATAATAAGGTTACACATATTCATAAGGTGATATGTAAGAATAAACATGCATACATTTAACATGATACGATATAAGAGAATAATTAAATCAGAGTTCCATTATTAGGATAACCACAATCCATTTCTTATTTATGTTTATTTCAGGACCTCACTATTGTTAATTTGGTAGAATGGACTGAAGCACCTTTTAGGACAAAATGTGTCTAGCCACTATTCTTAAACCAGTAGAACAGTTTGATGCACCTCCTTGGAAAAAATGCTCCTAGCCACTATTATCATCCAATGGAAAAGACTCAACACCTTGGTCCAGACTCATGTCATATTTCACTTTAAGTAATTAATGTTTTGTTAAACAATTTTTTACCTTGATGTCAACATAAGATATAAATATAAAGATATAAGGAACACAATCAAGACTTAACATAAATATAAAAAGACATATAAGATGTAAGAAATTGGTGATTGGGATATCACCCAACAAAAAAGGTCATTATTCTCCTAAGAAACCGAAAATTTAAAAGTTAAGCATAACTCCCTCTATAATACTCATGCAACCACCAAATTTAGTATGCATTCCTAAAATATTATTATTGAAAAAATATCTAAAAATAAAAGTCTAATTATGATGTCTTACACATGTGATAGCAACCCTACCTCTAGGGTTATTATTCACAATTTCCTATAAAACCTTATTTTTAGGGATAACTTTTTCCATAAGACTCAAATAGCTACCAAATTTAGTACACGTTTCTAAAATATCATTACTAACATCACAATTTTTTACACATGCAATAATGACTCGACCTCTAGGGTTGTTATTCCCAATTTATAACTCTTTCTCATTTTATTTGGTTTACGCCTCTTTTAATTAATCAAATTATCCCACGTGATATACATAGCATATTTTAAATGAATTAACACGTTAAAATACCAAATATTCCATATTTATCCTATATCAACCATGCCAAAACACACATGTTTTCACACAAAAAAACCCTACCAGTCACAACTTAATAAACTTTCATCCTTCAACATATATCCTTATAAAATACTTAACCTCAGATATATATATCAGTTAAGCATCATAACCCAATTTAGATAGTGATTTATGCCAACTGCTCAATTTAATAAACAAGTTTAATTAAACAATACTCATAATCGTATGCTTTCACATATTACCCATTATTTCACAATACATGTTGAAATGCCCCGAAAAATTATAATTTTATAAACTACATTTAAAGGATATTTATTATAAAAATTATTTAAATAAATTATTTTCATTAAAATAAAAGGATATTTAATTAGGAAAAATTAAGAAGAAATTTATAAGTATTTTTATTATAAAAGGATTTGGGTATTTTAGCTAATTAAGCATCTTATTTTGAAAATTAATTAAATAAATTATTTTATTTAAAATAAGAATGAGAAAATATTTTTAAATTAATATTAATTCTATAAATAAATTAATTGGAGAAATTTAGGGTGTTTTGCTAATTAAAAAGGAATTTATGAAAAATATTTTAAAAGTCCTAATTTAGCCTAAAAAGGGATTTAAATAATATTTTATTTAAATATTATCATTTTAAAATATCCCAAATATTCTAATTAATTTAATTAAGCCAATCCACTATTTTTATTTTTCCCCTTTTTCCTTTTTCCTTTTCTTTTTCTTTTTCTTCTTCTTTTCTTTTTCTTTCCTTCTTCTCCCCGAACTGGGCCAGCCCGGCGGCCCAGTTCCCTTCCTTTCTTCCTTCGGCCCAGCCCGTCCGCGCGCCGTTGCCTCCTTCTCCCGCCTTCAGCGCGCCGCGTTTTGATTCCACCTCCATTTAAACGCGTCACTTCATTAAAGCACCTCCCCCTCGCGCCGAACCGCCCGGTCCTCCCTTCTTTTCTTTCTTTTCTTCACCGACCGCCCGGCCCCACCTCGTCTTCTTCCTCCATCGCGCCTGCCAGCCCCGACGTCGACCAACACCTGCACCGCCGCTCGCCCTGGTTTTTCGCCGCCGGTTACGGCCGTTTTGACCGGCCGTTTTTATCCCTATCTCTTCCCCCTGAATCGCCGTCCCTCTTGAACCAACTAACTCTCCATTTCTCACGTGATTTTCCCCTCTCTCTCTCCTGCGCACACCCATGCCGATTTGCTGCCGCCGGCCAAACGTCGCCTCCGGCGACCTGAACCCTACCTTCCCTATCTACTAACCGGCCTACAGAACCCTAACCTATCTGATTTTCCTATAAATACCCCCCATAATAACCTGTATCGAGCCTTTGGTCTTCATCACCCAGAATCCCGACCTTACCACCGCCGCCCATTTAGACGCTTCGACCACCGCCTCCGGCCAACTTCACCGCCGTCCCTGGATACCCCTGTAATCCTTGAATGTTCCTCTAGCTAACCAAAACATTCATCACCCTCGATTCTTTCTGCAAAATCCTCCCCGACTATGTGAAATTCCCTTCTCGACCAACCTGTCTTCCAGCCCCCGCCACCCTTCGCGCCGCCCTTAGCCACCTCCTCCGCCGCTAAAGCCGCTTATTTCTCCTCCCATTCGGTGCTGCAGACCCTGCTCTATCTCCCCATGCCTTTATCTTCCTTTTTCTCCCTCTCCTCCTCTCTCTTCCTAATTCTCCTCCACTCGGCCACCGCCGCCGCCGCCGTGCGCCGCCACCGCTGGCTGCGCCACCACCTCTATTCTGTCCCTCTCCTTCTGGGGAACTCAAAACACCCAAGATCCCATTTTAATTCTTCCTATCTTGTTCCCAGCATGCAACTTTCCCTTCTTTCCTCTCTTTTTCCGGCCACCGCCACCACCGCCGTGCTCCGCCGCCGGTGCCGCCAGTTCCCACCAGTATAAGGTTGAACCCAAGACCCTATGAACCCTTCTTCCTATTTTTATAATCCTTAATTTAATTTATTTCAATTATTTGAAATAGATTAGTATTACTTTTATTATTATTTCTATTATTGTGTTATTAATATTATTATTGGTATTAATGTTTTGATTATTATTTCTTCAGGTTCTGAAGCTCTAATATATTTTAATTCGATCTTGTCATTACTATAAGTATTATTATTATTGTCATTATCCTAATTAATAATATTAAGGTGTTATTATAATTATTGTTATTATTAGTATTTTTATTATTTCGAATTACCATTATTATTATTCTGTAATTAATATTACAAATAATTTACCATTAGTTTTGTTATTATTATTACACTTATTATATTGTTGTTACATTATTTTAGTACTTTAGCTATTATTATATTAGTGTCATTATTATTATTAGGGTAAAGTCTTTAACCCCATATTATCATATTTTATAATATTTCTATTAATATCTTTAGTAAAGTTATAATTTTGTTAATGTTATTGTTATCAGTATGTTATTATTTGGTCAAATCCCTCAAGTGGAATAGGAGCGTGCTCCAAGACCGGTGTCGTTTTAGGTAAGGAGTGCTAAGGCCTTTTATGTGTTTATGTGGTTTATGTGCTTCATATGCTATGTATTCTATGCTTATGATTATTAATTATGTCGTATATGGTATGAAGTGAAGTTGAAGTATGTTTTGTATGGCATTTGTATTATTTACGTATGATGATATGTATTGTGACCCCGTAAGACATGCATGAGGGGATGTTGATGTGGTTTGAGGGAATGTTGATGTGGTTTGTGTGGGAGAATGGATGAAAAGGAGGATAGGGAAAGAAGTTGACAAAGGGAAGTGAGTTGACCTAATATTATGGGTTATAAGTAATAATCTAATTTATGATTGATTGGGAGAATTAAATTATGGTTTGTTTGGGAGAATTTAGTTTATGATATTATCTGGAAGAATGTACATTATAATATTATATGGGAGAGTTTAAGTTATGATTTGATTGGGAGAGTTAATTTATAATTTTATGATGTTATTTGGAAGAATGTACATTATAATATTACATGGGAGAGTTTAAGTTATGATTTGATTGGGAGAGTTAATTTATAATTTTATGATGTTATTTGGAAGAATGTAAATCATAATATTATATGGGAGAGTTTAAGTTATGATTTGGTTGGGAGAGTTAATTTATAATTTGTTTGGGAGAATTTAGTTTATGATGTTATTTGGGAGACTGTAATTTATAATATTATATGGGAGAATTTAATTTATGATTGATTGGGAGAATTAAATTATGATTTGTTTGGGAGAATTTAGTTTATGATGTTATTTGGGAGAATGTAATTTATAATATTATATGGAGGAATCTAATTTATGATTTGCTTAGGGGAAATTCAATTTATACTTTTCCTTGGGAGATTCTAATTTATGATTTATGTGGAAGAATCTTTATGGATTGAATTTAGGGTTCGGTATGGACAAATCTTTGGGTTTTATATGGCTTGAATTTAGGTTTGGAATGGGTCTTTGGTTTTGTGTTGATTGAATTTAGGGTTTGCATGAAGAAGTTCGAAGGTTTGCATGGGGAGGTTAATGTCTGCATGGGTATGAAATGTATGTGTGGAAAGTTGATTTGGGATGTAGGGAACAAAATATAAGTGTTGTTTGGGCGTTTAAACACCTTGGGTGAAAGATAGTACGTAGAGCATTACCTGGGTATGGAGGAGACTGAATTATGGTTTGTTGTGGTTAATTGGGTTTGTGGTGGTTGATTAGGGTTTGATGTTGCTGCTTAGGGTTTTTGTTGTATCATGTATTTTGGGTGATTAAGGTGTAATTATGGGAATGGGTTCGATGATTTGTAATGTGTGGAGTGTTGAAATGATTTGGGTGATGTGAGGTAGAGTAAGAGGAGTTGTTAAGGCCTAAATTAGGGTTTCGGGATAAAACCCTAGAGTGAGATGTGGAGTAGAATTGGAGGATAAGTGTAAAGGGAGCGATTAATGCATGTCTAGGGTTTGGTGGTAGTACATGTCTACTTGGTGATTAAAGTATGATGATGAATATAGAATTTATTATTTATGATTCGTGCATGTCCATGGTGAAAGCCTTTGAATAAGATACTTAAGACATTAATTACTTAAAGTGGAAGATATTGAGACGGGACCAGCCGATCCACCGGTCAGTAATAGTGGTTAGGGTTTTACCCTATGTGCGACCGATCCACCGGTTAAAATAGTGGTTAGGGTTTTTACCCTATTGCGACCGATCCACCGGTAATAATAGTGGTTAGGACATGGTGTCCTATTGTGACCGGCCCACCGGTTATAATAGTGGGGGATCCCGATCTCAATGAAAATGAACCAGAGTATTGCTAAGGCAAATAAAAGACACTAATTACTTATAGTGGAATACCATGCGAGGAGGAACCGAACCGATCCACCGGTTAGGAATAGTGGTTAGGGTTTCTACCCTATTGTGACCGATCCACCGGTAATAATAGTGGTTAGGGCATGATGCTCTATTGTGACCGGCCCACCGGTTATAATAGTGGGGTGTTCCTCTGCTCGCATGGATTGATAAAAGGCATGGTGCGAATTGGATTTTGATAAGAGATTAATGAAATGATTAATCTGGATTATATTTGGGCCTTTGTACGCTACTTGGATGGTCGTATGTATTTATGTGATCATATTGATCTTGTGCGTTATTATTATTCTTGTATTATTTGTGTATAACTATATGTCGGCCTTAGTAATCAAGTCTCCTTACTCAGTACTGGACCCGTACTGATACTACCTTGGTTGATGGGTCCTGTGATGATCCACCGATGGTGGGGAGCAGACCTCTTGTGCAGGTTTAAGATCAGAGACTGTTTGGGGTTGCAGGTCTGACTTGAGTGAGTAGGCAATCCGGAATTTGACCCATCGGGTTTTATATTGTTTAAATTTATTTATATTTGGAAGTTATAAGTGTTAATAAACGTTTATGCGTACTTTGATTTTGTTGTATGATCTTTTGAATTCTTTTATGAATTGTTAATTTAAATCTTTCCTTTAGCCTTAGCACTTGGTACTGGAACGGTCGGAGAGAACTGGTCTGGTACTAAGTGTGGCGGTAACATTCCCAGAATTCACAGGTTTTAAGTATTTCTATTCTAACTGCTTCCGCTTTTCAAAAAAAAAAAAAAAAGTAGTGAATTTTGGGGTGTTACAAGTTGGTATCAAAGCGAGGTTTCGACCATGCTCTTCCGTGTTCTTTAAAACTTTTAAATTGATACCACAGGATGGTATCGAAGTTGATTTCAACCAAGCTCCTTCATTTTTAAATTTTTCTCTAAGCTGATACCACAAGTTGGTATCAGTGCGGTTGGTCCTTCGGCCACGCTTGTTTTCAAAAATAAATTTTGGTTTTCGGATTTTGTATTTGATTTTGAAGTGTGTTTCGACCGCTCCTCTATTTGTTCTTAAACTTTTTAAGCTGATACCACAAAATGGTATCAGAGCTTTTGGTTGTTGAGAATCGGGTTTCGGTTAGAGATTCGATTCTCACGATCCTAAATGTTTTAAATGAAAATGTATTTAGCTTCTTTCAAGTGAATTTTAAATTCCGGATTAGCTTGTGAGGATCGTACGATGGGGTAGCATAAGTGACCGTGTGTTTTGCTGTTGTGATTATGGTCTTGTAATTAGTTCGCCCTTAAGGGGGTAGTAACCCCACTAGGTTTACCCTAGTCCTATAAGTTTAGTGGATTGATAATCTTAAGGCGTACCGTGCTGAATCCAGCTTTACTTGGTTTAGTTTTTGTAAACATCGTTTATTTTCTTCGGAGTTACTTTTAACCTATTTATTGAAATCAATATTTTATACGATCATTGGTCAAGTTTATGCTACTTAGATTTTCCTAAACTTTGGGGACGAAGTTCCTTTTTAAGGGGGTAGTGATGTAACACCCCGTATTTTTAAAATCTAGATCTATTAAGTTTAATGATTTTATTAACGTAATTTGATGTAAACAATTAATTATTTTAATTTCGATTTGTCTTATGGATTTATCGACGATTCAAATTCATAGTTAAATTTAATTCAATTTCTTATGAGTTCGATTTTTGTTTAATAATATGTATTCCCGTTCTTTCTCGTATTTTTATATTTTAGACTTATTTTTATTATAACCTTGTCATGTGATTACGACGTTGTTTTGAAGTATATTTTGTTGACAAAATACATTATTTAAATTATATAATTCCTATTGAATAGTTAAATTTATTTTAATAATTTTATCAGTAGAAAATATTTTCGACTCTAAAGTATTCGTTTCAATCGTTAATATTTTTAGAAAATTTTAAATTTAAGAGACGTATTCAGGAATTTCTTCCAAAATCAGCTTTATTCTGTTCTATGCTTTTTGATTTACAGAAAAATAATTTCGGAAATGACTAAATTTGTCTCAGGGTGTTAGAGTTCAACTTAAATATTTTATTATGTGTTTTAAATAAATTTTTGAGTTCTTATGATATATTTCCATAAATAATACATATTTTTTTTTGTCCATCAGTTATTCCTTCCAAGAGTGTTCCAAAAATTCCTATATAATTCTTTTATTAATTTTGAGCCTTTGAATCTTTTCGAAATAGATTTTCGATAAATAAATTTTTGATTAAATTCTCCCAATATTAATATTTAATATTTAGTATTTAAATTGAACTTATATCCAGGTACAACAACCCATTGTTCGTCTCTAAGGGGGTAGTTTTTTTTATAAGTGTTGTTTTTATATGGTGTCCTTATTTTCGTGGATTTAAATTTTTTTTTAGTAAGTTTATTCCTAAGGGGGTAGTTTATATGGGTATTAGCGTTAGTTGATTTTCTATCCACTTAGAGCATTTTCGACCCTAACCCTAGGCGCTTCCGGAGACTTCGAGGGCGAAGTCTGTTTTTAAGGGGGTAGTGATGAAATGCCCCGAAAAATTATAATTTTATAAACTACATTTAAAGGATATTTATTATAAAAATTATTTAAATAAATTATTTTCATTAAAATAAAAGGATATTTAATTAGGAAAAATTAAGAAGAAATTTATAAGTATTTTTATTATAAAAGGATTTGGGTATTTTAGCTAATTAAGCATCTTATTTTGAAAATTAATTAAATAAATTATTTTATTTAAAATAAGAATGAGAAAATATTTTTAAATTAATATTAATTCTATAAATAAATTAATTGGAGAAATTTAGGGTGTTTTGCTAATTAAAAAGGAATTTATGAAAAATATTTTAAAAGTCCTAATTTAGCCTAAAAAGGGATTTAAATAATATTTTATTTAAATATTATCATTTTAAAATATCCCAAATATTCTAATTAATTTAATTAAGCCAATCCACTATTTTTATTTTTCCCCTTTTTCCTTTTTCCTTTCTTTTTCTTTTTCTTCTTCTTTTCTTTTTCTTTCCTTCTTCTCCCCGAACTGGGCCAGCCCGGCGGCCCAGTTCCCTTCCTTTCTTCCTTCGGCCCAGCCCGTCCGCGCGCCGTTGCCTCCTTCTCCCGCCTTCAGCGCGCCGCGTTTTGATTCCACCTCCACTTAAACGCGTCACTTCATTAAAGCACCTCCCCCTCGCGCCGAACCGCCCGGTCCTCCCTTCTTTTCTTTCTTTTCTTCACCGACCGCCCGGCCCCACCTCGTCTTCTTCCTCCATCGCGCCTGCCAGCCCCGACGTCGACCAACACCTGCACCGCCGCTCGCCCTGGTTTTTCGCCGCCGGTTACGGCCGTTTTGACCGGCCGTTTTTATCCCTATCTCTTCCCCCTGAATCGCCGTCCCTCTTGAACCAACTAACTCTCCATTTCTCACGTGATTTTCCCCTCTCTCTCTCCTGCGCACACCCATGCCGATTTGCTGCCGCCGGCCAAACGTCGCCTCCGGCGACCTGAACCCTACCTTCCCTATCTACTAACCGGCCTACAGAACCCTAACCTATCTGATTTTCCTATAAATACCCCCATAATAACCTGTATCGAGCCTTTGGTCTTCATCACCCAGAATCCCGACCTTACCACCGCCGCCCATTTAGACGCTTCGACCACCGCCTCCGGCCAACTTCACCGCCGTCCCTGGCTACCCCTGTAATCCTTGAATGTTCCTCTAGCTAACCAAAACATTCATCACCCTCGATTCTTTCTGCAAAATCCTCCCCGACTATGTGAAATTCCCTTCTCGACCAACCTGTCTTCCAGCCCCCGCCACCCTTCGCGCCGCCCTTAGCCACCTCCTCCGCCGCTAAAGCCGCTTATTTCTCCTCCCATTCGGTGCTGCAGACCCTGCTCTATCTCCCCATGCCTTTATCTTCCTTTTTCTCCCTCTCCTCCTCTCTCTTCCTAATTCTCCTCCACTCGGCCACCGCCGCCGCCGCCGTGCGCCGCCACCGCTGGCTGCGCCACCACCTCTATTCTGTCCCTCTCCTTCTGGGGAACTCAAAACACCCAAGCTCCCATTTTAATTCTTCCTATCTTGTTCCCAGCATGCAACTTTCCCTTCTTTCCTCTCTTTTTCCGGCCACCGCCACCACCGCCGTGCTCCGCCGCCGGTGCCGCCAGTTCCCACCAGTATAAGGTTGAACCCAAGACCCTATGAACCCTTCTTCCTATTTTTATAATCCTTAATTTAATTTATTTCAATTATTTGAAATAGATTAGTATTACTTTTATTATTATTTCTATTATTGTGTTATTAATATTATTATTGGTATTAATGTTTTGATTATTATTTCTTCAGGTTCTGAAGCTCTAATATATTTTAATTCGATCTTGTCATTACTATAAGTATTATTATTATTGTCATTATCCTAATTAATAATATTAAGGTGTTATTATAATTATTGTTATTATTAGTATTTTTATTATTTCGAATTACCATTATTATTATTCTGTAATTAATATTACAAATAATTTACCATTAGTTTTGTTATTATTATTACACTTATTATATTGTTGTTACATTATTTTAGTACTTTAGCTATTATTATATTAGTGTCATTATTATTATTAGGGTAAAGTCTTTAACCCCATATTATCATATTTTATAATATTTCTATTAATATCTTTAGTAAAGTTATAATTTTGTTAATGTTATTGTTATCAGTATGTTATTATTTGGTCAAATCCCTCAAGTGGAATAGGAGCGTGCTCCAAGACCGGTGTCGTTTTAGGTAAGGAGTGCTAAGGCCTTTTATGTGTTTATGTGGTTTATGTGCTTCATATGCTATGTATTCTATGCTTATGATTATTAATTATGTCGTATATGGTATGAAGTGAAGTTGAAGTATGTTTTGTATGGCATTTGTATTATTTACGTATGATGATATGTATTGTGACCCCGTAAGACATGCATGAGGGGATGTTGATGTGGTTTGAGGGAATGTTGATGTGGTTTGTGTGGGAGAATGGATGAAAAGGAGGATAGGGAAAGAAGTTGACAAAGGGAAGTGAGTTGACCTAATATTATGGGTTATAAGTAATAATCTAATTTATGATTGATTGGGAGAATTAAATTATGGTTTGTTTGGGAGAATTTAGTTTATGATATTATCTGGAAGAATGTACATTATAATATTATATGGGAGAGTTTAAGTTATGATTTGATTGGGAGAGTTAATTTATAATTTTATGATGTTATTTGGAAGAATGTACATTATAATATTACATGGGAGAGTTTAAGTTATGATTTGATTGGGAGAGTTAATTTATAATTTTATGATGTTATTTGGAAGAATGTAAATCATAATATTATATGGGAGAGTTTAAGTTATGATTTGGTTGGGAGAGTTAATTTATAATTTGTTTGGGAGAATTTAGTTTATGATGTTATTTGGGAGACTGTAATTTATAATATTATATGGGAGAATTTAATTTATGATTGATTGGGAGAATTAAATTATGATTTGTTTGGGAGAATTTAGTTTATGATGTTATTTGGGAGAATGTAATTTATAATATTATATGGAGGAATCTAATTTATGATTTGCTTAGGGGAAATTCAATTTATACTTTTCCTTGGGAGATTCTAATTTATGATTTATGTGGAAGAATCTTTATGGATTGAATTTAGGGTTCGGTATGGACAAATCTTTGGGTTTTATATGGCTTGAATTTAGGTTTGGAATGGGTCTTTGGTTTTGTGTTGATTGAATTTAGGGTTTGCATGAAGAAGTTCGAAGGTTTGCATGGGGAGGTTAATGTCTGCATGGGTATGAAATGTATGTGTGGAAAGTTGATTTGGGATGTAGGGAACAAAATATAAGTGTTGTTTGGGCGTTTAAACACCTTGGGTGAAAGATAGTACGTAGAGCATTACTTGGGTATGGAGGAGACTGAATTATGGTTTGTTGTGGTTAATTGGGTTTGTGGTGGTTGATTAGGGTTTGATGTTGCTGCTTAGGGTTTTTGTTGTATCATGTATTTTGGGTGATTAAGGTGTAATTATGGGAATGGGTTCGATGATTTGTAATGTGTGGAGTGTTGAAATGATTTGGGTGATGTGAGGTAGAGTAAGAGGAGTTGTTAAGGCCTAAATTAGGGTTTCGGGATAAAACCCTAGAGTGAGATGTGGAGTAGAATTGGAGGATAAGTGTAAAGGGAGCGATTAATGCATGTCTAGGGTTTGGTGGTAGTACATGTCTACTTGGTGATTAAAGTATGATGATGAATATAGAATTTATTATTTATGATTCGTGCATGTCCATGGTGAAAGCCTTTGAATAAGATACTTAAGACATTAATTACTTAAAGTGGAAGATATTGAGACGGGACCAGCCGATCCACCGGTCAGTAATAGTGGTTAGGGTTTTACCCTATGTGCGACCGATCCACCGGTTAAAATAGTGGTTAGGGTTTTTACCCTATTGCGACCGATCCACCGGTAATAATAGTGGTTAGGACATGGTGTCCTATTGTGACCGGCCCACCGGTTATAATAGTGGGGGATCCCGATCTCAATGAAAATGAACCAGAGTATTGCTAAGGCAAATAAAAGACACTAATTACTTATAGTGGAATACCATGCGAGGAGGAACCGAACCGATCCACCGGTTAGGAATAGTGGTTAGGGTTTCTACCCTATTGTGACCGATCCACCGGTAATAATAGTGGTTAGGGCATGATGCTCTATTGTGACCGGCCCACCGGTTATAATAGTGGGGTGTTCCTCTGCTCGCATGGATTGATAAAAGGCATGGTGCGAATTGGATTTTGATAAGAGATTAATGAAATGATTAATCTGGATTATATTTGGGCCTTTGTACGCTACTTGGATGGTCGTATGTATTTATGTGATCATATTGATCTTGTGCGTTATTATTATTCTTGTATTATTTGTGTATAACTATATGTCGGCCTTAGTAATCAAGTCTCCTTACTCAGTACTGGACCCGTACTGATACTACCTTGGTTGATGGGTCCTGTGATGATCCACCGATGGTGGGGAGCAGACCTCTTGTGCAGGTTTAAGATCAGAGACTGTTTGGGGTTGCAGGTCTGACTTGAGTGAGTAGGCAATCCGGAATTTGACCCATCGGGTTTTATATTGTTTAAATTTATTTATATTTGGAAGTTATAAGTGTTAATAAACGTTTATGCGTACTTTGATTTTGTTGTATGATCTTTTGAATTCTTTTATGAATTGTTAATTTAAATCTTTCCTTTAGCCTTAGCACTTGGTACTGGAACGGTCGGAGAGAACCGGTCTGGTACTAAGTGTGGCGGTAACATTCCCAGAATTCACAGGTTTTAAGTATTTTCTATTCTAACTGCTTCCGCTTTTCAAAAAAAAAAAAAAAGTAGTGAATTTTGGGGTGTTACACATGTAACACCCCGAGTCGACACGACCACGCGAGGGGCTACCTTGGAGTGCTTTCGGATTGATCAGCTGGCCTCACAAATCAACACGAGTCCTTTCAGTACGCTTTGTCCTCACTCACGCACTTTCCGAGAAATTTTCAGAACTTCCTAGAAGGTCATCCATCCTAAAATTGCTCCACGGCCAGCACGCTTAACTGTGGAGTTCTTAGGATGGAATTACCAAAAGGATGGTATACCATGTTGATATAAGTAGCCAAATCAATCCTTATAACACTCCCCTCAATTTGGGGTATTACATTCACCCCCACTCAAAGAACGCAACATCCTCGTTGCGCCTCAAACATTAACTGTCTCAATACAGTTTATCCCAAGAATCGTCCCGCTAGGTAGCTGATTGGCTCATCCAAGTTTAGCTCACGGTCGCAGTTTCGCTTTGATACCATTTGTAACACCCCGAGTCGACACGACCACGTGGGGGCTATCTTGGAGTGCTTTCGGATTGATCGACTGATCCCACAAATCAACACGAGTCCTTTCAGTATGCTTTGTCCTCACTCACGCACTTTCCGAGAAATTTTCAAAACTTCCTAGAAGGTCACCCATCCTAAAATTGATCCACGGCCAGCACGCTTAACTATGGAGTTCTTAGGATGGAATCACCAAAAGGATGGTATACCATGCTGATATAAGTAGCCAAATCAATCCTTATAACACTCCCCTCAATTTGGGGTATTACAATACAACACACCACATCATATAACAACATTTTCATTATAACATTATACATATATTAATACCAAACATGAACTAGCATACAATTTACACATTATATATGAAACCCTAGTTACAACATGTATCCTTACTGAAAACACCTTCGATCTTTAAGTACATATAAACCCTAAGACTCCTCCTCCAATATCACTGGAAAATTAGCTAAAAATCAAGAACCATACATGGTTAGACCTTAGGAAAATTATCCATGAAAATTTAAGGCGAGGGAGGATAGAAAATGGAGAAAAACCAAAGTAAAAAGAATTATGCACTAATAGAACTTGTTGTATGGAGATGTGGCACAACCAATTGTGTGGTTGTGTGGGTGTGCAACTTGGCTATAGGGGTATTTACATGGGTTAGTGACACAGCTAGGAGGGGTGGTTTCATGGGTGGTTGACATATCAAGGTGGAGGGTGGCGTGAGATGGTGATGAAAGAGAGGTTGGATTGCGTTAGTTGGTGGTGTGGTTGTGAAGGTGACTTGCATGAGGTTGTGGTGCAATTGGGGTGGGTGTTGCATGAATAAGTGACACAACTTGAAGGTGGTTGCATGAAGTTTTAATGCAATTAGGGATGGTGGCATTAGGATGTCACGTAATTAGAAGTGTTGAGTGTGGAAGGTTTATGAAATACCCCAAAATCCTAATTTAAGAAATTATTTCAAAATAGGAATTTATCAAAAAAATTAATTAAATAAAATTATTTTATTAAAATAAGGGGAATTATTTAAGGTAAAATCAAGACAAAAATAATAAATAATTTAATTAGAGAAAAATAATAAAATTATTTTATTAACATAACATCATGGTGCGCTCACCACGCGAGCAGCTAGCCGCTAGCTTCTCCTCCTCCGTCGACTTGACTCTCAAGTCATTTAGCTTCACTTCACCACACGAGTAGAAGTAGGCCGAGCAGCCAGATCCATCCACAAACTCAAAATCTTCAAGCTCAACAAGCTGGAAAGAAGGTTCTTCTAGGACTTTCTTGTGTCAAAAAGTATTCTCCTGAGTGATTCTATTTAAAAGTATTCTTGTGTCGAAAAGTACCATCCATCCATTTAATCTATTATCTATAGATTATTTTCATCAAACTTCAGCTACAAATTTATCATCGAACCACTAATCTATTTGGTTACTAACCATCACGCGGTGTAGGGTTCTACAACTTTGGTTTTTCCATGATCGACTCATTAAAAGATATTGGCCATCGGGTTAACAATCAAATTCTTTAAACGTTAACTTTGGGGATCAAACCCAAAAGAGTTTTTTTAGGGGAACAAACTATTTTATATATACTTGAGCAATCATTTATGACAAGTTTAGAAATTGCTTCTAGAGATGATAGGCTCCAAGATTGGAGAGAAAGTTACCCTCAAATTTTAGTTAGTGGGGGGTCGGCTCCATAGGATGAGGTTGCATATACTTACTCTTTTGTTTGGATTGGGGTAAATTTTGGTCAATGGGGATACTACAGCTTTTAAGAGTAGAAAATATTAAAAAAGCAAGACTTAACACTAAAATGCACATCTTAAGTGAGTAGCTATAATTGGATTGAAGGAAGTTAAGCATTAAAATGCAGGTCGAGCTCTATTTGTAGATTCAATTAGTAGGGTTTGTATCAGCACTCCTCCCTTTAGCTAACCCTTGCCGACAAAGGCATTAAAAATAATTCATAATTTAGTATAATTTTATTTTTAATTTTAGTTAGGTTATCATTACTATTTATTGCATGGGTTAAATTTGATAATATTTTATTCTTGAGGTTGCTTCAAATTGTATTTTTTTTATTCTAGTAGGTCATGGGACTTGAAAAAGAATCTACCTATTCTTCTTCAAAGTTTTCATGGTTCATGGACACTCATATAGGTTCATTTCAGCCTACTACTTCACGTATAGATGATTTGGATGTAAACACGGAGGAGGTTCAAAATCAAAATAATAAGGATACCTAAGTGATAAAGAAGTATACCAATAAATTGATTTTGCTATTTTTATGCAAAAAACTAGGAAGCGTACTTCAGCGGTATGATATTTCTTTAATAGAATTGAAGTCAAGGGTGTGGCAAAGGTAAAATTCCATCATTGTAAGAATATTTTAACTTTTGCAACTAGTGGTGGAACCTCACATCTTAAAAAGCATATAGAGAAGACTTACCTTGGAAGACATTTGAGGCTTGGGTCAAAAGGGGTCAAGCAACAAAAATTAAGTATAAAGACTCAATCCGATGGCTTAGCAAGTTTGAATATAAAGTAAAATAATGATACGCCATTTGAGCAAGAGATTTCAAGGAGGGAATTGGTGAACATGGTGGTAATGCATGAGTATATGTTGTCAATTGTTGACTATATTGGATTTAGGAGGTTTGTACAAAGCCTCAACTCTTCCTTCAAGATGATTTCAAGGAATACTTTGAAGAATGATGTGATGAAGCTGTTTCAAAGTGAGAGTCATAATCTAAAGGATCCATTGGATCATAATCAGAGTTGAGTTGCAATCACCACGACCATGTGGATTGCATCTGACCAAAAAAAGGGATATATGGTCATGCCATCACACTTTATTGATGAAGATTGGAATTTTGTGAAGTAGAACTTTGAGGTAACTAGTTAATTATTATCATTATATTTTATTATATTTTTAGCTTGATTAAGTGTAAATTTATGATGAATGTTTCATTTTTATTTTGTTAAGGTTTTCATATGTCCCATATCCACATACAAAAGGCACTATCTTTAAGGTTTTATTGGATTATGCGTCTAAATTTAGCCTTGAAATAAAATTTTCTTCTATGGTGGTTGACAATTGTTGTACTAATGATGCAATGATGGGAATTTTGTTGAGAAAATTTGAGAAAAAAGCCTCTTATACTTGGTGGAGCAATCTTACATATGAGGTGTAGTGCTCAGATTCTTAACTTGATAGTTAATGATGGATTAAATGTGATCAAGATGAGATTGAAAATATTCAGGATTGTGTCTCATTTTGGATGTTAACTCCTAAAAAGATTGAAAATTTTGAGGATGCATGTAATTTTTTGAAGGTCGATACTTCTAAATGGTAGTTCTTGATTGTAAAACTAGATGGAATTCTAGTTATTTGATGCTCTAGAGTGTTTCCCCCTATAAATATGTCTTTAAAAGGTTGAAATGTTTGTATGGTAGAATTAAGTTTGTAGTTCCTAGTCATGATAATTGGCAGTTGGCTCATGTTGTATGCGAGAAGTTGAAACTTTTTTATAAGACTACTATGGTTTTCTTTGTAAGAAATTACCCTACTGCAAATTTATTTTTTCTAAAAGTATGCATGATTAGAATTGATTTGAGAATTTGGCTACAAAGAGATGTTGAGGTCATTAGTTATATGGCATCAAAGATGATTGAAAAGTTTGACAAATATTGGCATGAAATTGATGGGATTTTGGCTATTGCTAGTATATTGGATTCTAGAAACAAAATGGATTGTGTTGAATAATATTTTAAGAGATTATATGATGATGAGGTTCTTAATGAATTAGATAGGGTTAGAAACATGTTTGATACACTCTTGGTTGAATATTAGAAGAATGTTGTGGATTATTCTAGTGAGCTTGGTGGTTCTTCTAAAGCTCCATTGAGGAATTCTCTAAATTGGGCATCACCTCAAACTTCTATTGATGATGAAGAGGATGAATTTGCTTTAGTTAATAAAACTAAAGTAAGAAAATTAAGTGTGAGGTGTGAGTTAGATCGTTACTTGGAAAGTGATACATTGCCTGAAAGTGATCATTTTGATATCCTTAATTTTTGAAACAACGACCTATAGTATCCAACTCTACAAAAGATTGCTAGGGATATTCTTGCTATTCCCATTTCTACTGTGGCCACATAAAGTGATTTTATCATAGGAGGATGGGTTTTAAGTCCCCATTGTTTGAGACTTCATGCAAAAATTGTAGAGGCATTGATGTGTTTACAAAGTTAGATGGTTGAAGACATTAAAGGTAATTTTAATCCCTCTTCAATCATAACTTATTGCATATTATATTTTATATGAGATAATTTATTATTTATTTTTTTAATATTGTGTAAAGGTACATTGGAGAGTCCATATGCATGTGCTATAATGATAGAAGATTTGGACACTAAGGATGAAGTAGAAGTAATTGACGTTTATGATATAATACATAATTATTTAATTTTACTTTAATATTATTATGGTAAAAAATTTCACCGAGTAAAATTAATTTTTATAATCTTATAAACTTTTAGGATATTTATTGTAACACCCCCAAATTTCACTCCGGAAAATTTTTTTTTTGAAAGATTAAAGCGGAAGCTAGGAGCGAATTTGGGAAATGTTACCGCCACATCTAACACAAGATAAATGTCAACCATCTATCTCATATTAGATGTAAGGCTAAAACCTGTCAAACAATTAAATCCGAATAGTAAAAACTTATCAGAGTACGAGAAATTTAAAGGATCAATTACACAATCCTTGGAAATTTAAATACAACACTTGTAATTTCAAAAGATGAAAACAATTAAGCAAACAAATTCCGAGGAATAAATATCCGGATCGCCTACTCACTCAAGTCAAGTCTTCCACCCCAACTCAGTATCAACCTGCACAAGAGGTCTGCTCCCCACCAGTGGTGGATCATCACAGGACCCATTCAACCAGTGTAGTATCAGTACGGGTCCAATACTAAGTAAGTCTCGCTACCCTACCTTATAGGAGAGATATCATCAAGTGCATATTAAATTATAGTACAATACGTTAATACAAAAACATACATACTCACAACCCACAGCATGAATCTTGCCATACACTCATAGTAACATATAAAACATATGCAACATCCCATTTAACATATAAGCATGGTATAACCGAAATAACAAGTGACTCAATATGCACGTAAACAGCATGTGGTAATACATATAATAAAAGCTGGCTATGGTCCAATTAGACTTATTCTTTATTCTCATTAATAGTATATTCATTCCACACATATTCTGTAATGATCCATGTAAGCGCGGGGACCCCACTATTATAGCCGGTGGACCGGAAATCAACACTCAGGGCAGAACGCCTCTGACCACTATTATAGCCGGTGGACCGGAATCAACACCCAGGGCAGAACGCCTCTGGCCACTATTCTAACCGGTGGACCGGACTGGCCCCGAACTTACATGGTGTTTCGCTGTAAGTACTTAGTATTTTTCCCGTGGATTACTTCATTCAGATACATTCAACACATTCTTTATTAGACCATGTGAGCGCTGGAGCCCCACTATTATAGCCGGTGGACCGGAAATAAACACACAGGGCAGAACGCCTCTGACCACTATTATAGCCGGTGGACCGGAATCAACACCCAGGACGAGACGCCTCTGGCCACTATTCTAACCGGTGGACCGGACTGGCCCCGACTCACATGGTGTTCCACTGCAAGTATTTAGTATTTTCCCTGTGAATTAACTTATTCGTTTGGGTCTGTCGAGCCCGAATCCCCCACTATTATAGCCGGTGGACCGGAAATAAACACCCAGGGCAGAACGCCTCTGGCCACTATTATAGCCGGTGGACCGGAAATCAACACCCAGGGCAAAACGCCTCTGGCCACTATTCTAACCGGTGGACCGGACTGGGTCGGGCTCATCAGTCTTTCGCTTTACGTAATTAATGCCTTATTTGTGTCTTATTAGGTCACATCACGTCCTTGACATACATATCCTAGAGGGCCGTATCATAACACATCATAAATATCGTACATAAACATATCACGCTCATGTCATAGAAAGCACACACGGCATACCTCAATTCCAAAGCTGCGCTACACATGAGACAAGTTAAACCACACATCATATAATACACATTGGCATGATGCACACAACAATCAACACATCACATCACACATAGGACAAGGCCATAGCTTCGTCCTTACTAAACAACCACAAGTAGAGGCAAGTAGAGACTTACTTGGATCCGAAGCTAGCTAAGCGAAATAAGAGGGAGAGGAATCCCTAGTTCGTGGGTCCACGAGAAAGCTTTCCTAGACCCGATAGAAATCAAAACTAAATTAGGAACTATCCTATCAATCAATAATCCATATATTCTAATTAAATAAACACAAACGACACAAATGATCTTTCTTAGAAAACGTGTCCAAAAATTAAAACTTAAAAGCATAGCTCTAATAAAATTTAAGGTTAAAACTAAATCAAAACGGATTAATACAATTATCCTTTGGGACATTTCAACTTAATTTGGAAATCCTGAGAAAGAGTGATCGATCATAAGGTAATTTATCGAAAATAACTTATTTATTAGGTTTTACAACTAAATAGGTAACCCAACCATTTACATAGAGCCAAATCCAAACCGATTAGGTTAAAATAGAATTTAAATGATTTAAAACCCAAAGATAGAATTCGATTAGATAAAATACACATAACAAAGTCAATTTTATAAAATCATCCCCGAAAATTAGGGTTTCAAAGCCCATGGCGTAAACTCAGGTAGTTCAATTTAATCAATTCAAATTAAAGGTATTAGAAAGCAATTAATACCATCTCAACCATTTCTATACATTCAATTTTAGAAAAACAACAACACAAGTAATTGATTTCATAATCTCACTTGAAATTTAGGGTTTTATGCCCGAAAATACAATTCGTTAAAATTCTATAAATTCAATCAAATTGAATGTTTAGAAATGCAATTAAACACATTTTATAACATATCAAATAATCAATTGCTCAAAACTAGTAAAAGAAATACACAATTTAGCCCAATTAGGGTTTTTGAGCCCGGAACGCAAATCCGATTAATTCTTGCCAAAACATATCAATTGAAGGTTTGGAAATGTAATTAAACATATTCTAATGTAATTTATATAGTCAATTAAATAAAATAACTCGATTACACAATCCAATTTAAATCCGCGGGAGTTTTAACCTAAAAATCCAATTCCGATCAATTACGCATAATTTTCCCAAATCGACAATTCTAATATAAAATTAAATACATTTTAAACGATACTATAAAATCAATTGAGCGGAACGGCTCAATTATACGACCCAATTTCATTACACCCAAAATTTGACCTAGGAATCAAATTCCGATAAAACCTGCATAAATTTCTCAAATTGACGGTTCCAAAATGAAATTGGATACATTTTAAAATATATTGTATAATCAATTTGTCCGAAATCGCAAAAACGGACGGATCCGAAAAATTTGGGCATAACCCGGCTAAAAATCCAATTTTTCCGAAATCTCAACATAACAATACAATTAACCTATCCAAATCATTCTTACAGCACATATATACATAATCAAACAATCAATTTAGCTTTTTATAAGCTAATTCATACCCAATTAATTAAAACAAGGGTTAGGGTTTTTCGGAAATTATACCAAACGAAAAACCGACAAATCGGGGCAAAGGAAGGCCGGGGAAGCTTCGTCGGAGAACGAGGGTGGCTCGCCGGTCGTCACCCGAGCTCGCCGGTGACCGAGCGACGGCAGGGTAGCCTGCGTTGCTGCTCGTCACTGCTGCTGCTGCTGTTGGGCCTGCGCGCTGCTGCTGGTGGCTGCTGCTGCTACAACGGTCGTTGCTATGGGTTGCAGCGTCGCCAGTTGCAGGTGGTCGGTCGTGGCCGGCGAAGGAGAAGGGAGGAGCTGGGGAGAAGAGCGGCCGGCTAGGGTCGCGGGACAGGGGCAGGGGTTGACGGGAATAGGGAGACGAAAGAGAAGGGAGAGAAGAGGGAAAAGAAAAAAAAGAGGGGGGGGGAAGCACCGATCGGGTTTTTTTTTTTTTTTTTTTTTTTTTTTTTTTTTTTTTACAAATACACATAAAATAAACTACTAAAAATATCAAAATATTATTTGGAGGTTTTATCTAAAATTTATTTAACAAAAATTTATTTCGAACGGATCCGAAGGCTTAAAATTAATAAAAAGCTATATAAAGAATTTCGGAAATATTTTGAAAGAATTTACCAATGAACGTAAAACATTTATATTACTTACGGGAATACATTATAAGACCCCGAAATAATATCTAAAAACATATAATAAAATATTTAAGTCAAATTCGAATAAACCAAGACTAATTTAAATAATTTCCGAAATCGGTTTTCCGTAAACCAAAAAGCATAAAACGAAAGGAAATTAATTCCAGAGGAATTTCTTAAATAACTCTGAAAATCTTTTTAATTTAAAACTTTCCGAAAATATTAACGATTACCGGAAACGAATAAATTTAAAGTCGGAAATATTTTCTACGGATAAAATTATTAAAATAAATTTAACTATTTAAATAGAAATTCTATAATTTAAATAATATATTTCGTCAACGAAATATAACTTCAAAACAAAGTCGTAATCACATGACGAAGATATAATCGAAAACGAATTAAAAATATAAAAAACCAAAATACGAGAAAGAACGGGAATATATATTTTTAACCGAAGATCGAAATCATAAGAATATAATAAAATCATTGTCGTGAACGAATTTGTCTAGAATGGTTCGCAACGACAATGATTAATTACATTCAATTATGAATTCAAAATCATCGATAAATCCGTAAAACGAATCGAAATTAAAATAATTAATTGTTTACGTCAAATTACGCTAATAAAATCATTAAACTTAATAAATCTGGATTTTAAAAATACGGGGTATTACATTTATAATGATTAAGAGGATGATTGATACCAAATTACCAATTAATCAATGGCCAAGGATTTTCCCTGCAGGCTGCAGGCCTAATATTGTGTTGATTGAGGAACTAATTTTTACTTGATTTTCATTTTTTTGTCACTTGTATAAGTGTACTTTATCATTGTACTATTTGTATTTGTAAGTAGTGACGTACTAGTTACTATCAATCTATCACCGCATTGTTGATTGTTGTTTAAATTAGCTCGAAATAGATTTACATGGATGTTATAGCATAGTAGCATAAGTGCATAATAGGTGGTTATATTTAATTTTAGATTTTGATTTTATGGTTATAGCAGATTCTTATGTTTAAATACAATTTTTATTTATTTAAATATGATATTTTAGCAAGTGTACAGTAGAAATATTGTTTATAACATGAATTAATAGCTTTTTTGGATATAAAATGACTGGACCTATTAAGGACCTGATTACCAGACGAACTCAATGGGTTTGGGTCTGTAGTTTTGAGATCTTATGGGTGTGGATGTGTTTGAATATCCTAAAATGAATAGGCTGGGTCTCAGTCTTGTTGGACCCGACTCATTACCATCTCTATCTGTAAGTAGTTTAGGACCATAAAGTAAGTTCTCACTAAATATATCCCACATATAAATATATACAAGTTCCTCTATTTATGGTATGAGGGGAGTGTAATACCCAACTTTTCTAAAACTAAGTTGTCTAAAATATCAATTTTGATTTATAAAAAAATAATATTTAATGTTTTTGAGATCAATTTATTTTATTTAAATTATGATTCATGAAAGTATTTGATTAAATGTTTTTATTTTTAAATCTTACCATGAAACTTTTAATTTATTTATATTTTTTCAAACTTCTGGAAAGTAGTCTACCATTTTCTTATGTGTTTTGATTTTGTTTTTTTCAATTACTCATGCGATTTAATATACTTTGCATCTTTTTGATATCTCTAATATCTATATTATGAGCATGTTTCGTGTTATAAAAAATGTATATATTTGAACTAAAGATAATTTAAGTGTTTTTTTTGATGAAAAAGATTTTTGATTTAATATTTTAATATTTTTTTATAAGTATGACTTTATTGTAAATTATGACTTATTTGGGGTCATATTTTGTTGATGAAAATGTCACATACTGCACAATAGTTTCCATTTCTATACTTAACCATTTGTCATTTTATTTATAATTATTAAGGTAAACCTTAAGCTCATCGGTCTATGTTAAAGCCAAAGTCAACACTAAGATCAACCTAATATCCTATTCACAGAAGATGCATTAGGTTAAAAATGACCAAAGTGTCCTAGAAACTCTAATTTCATCATTTTATTTAGCTCCATACCAAACATTATTATTATGAGATATTTATCATGAAATGGATAAAAGAAAATAATTCTCATTATTTTAACACATACGTAATATTTTCACTTTAGCAATTGACTATATTTTTCACTTTTCATACATTTAATAAATTGCACCCACAAACCCTAATTATGTGTTTCTAACATATCTAAAATTCCATGCAGCATGTGTGTATATTCTATAACATGATACAACATTTAATAAGGTAATTAACATCATGGTGCATGTAAAGAAACATCTTTAACCCTAGAACATGCGAATAACAATTATCGTATTCTAACATTAATCATGTGTGCATGTTCTATTCTATTTACAACAACCCTAGATACCATGCAATAATGATCATGAGATATTCATCATGGCATTTACATAATCATGATATAGGGACACAAGCCCTAACAAAACCCTAGGCATGCATACATAAATCATTAAACATATTACTCATACATTTAACTTAACTCAACAACAATTATACGCACCATTTACTTAACATGTTATCATTTTATCTTGCATGTCATAATACTTGAAAGATATAATACCCTAAAATGATTCTAAATCTTAAAAAAATCCTAACATGCTTTCCTACCATCTCATAAGTGATTGGATTTAACTAAATCTAAGCTCACACAAAAATTACAAAAAAAAAACATCTTCTTCAAGATCCTCAAGGATTATCTAAGAAATTAACAACCAATAACACATATAATAGCACAAAAAACAACAAATAAATAACCAAGATTACCTAAAAATAATTAGGGAAATAGGCTAGGAAATAACCGAGGCCAATGGAGACTACACAACTTGGCGATGTAGTAACGCTGCAACAATAGAAAAACTCATGCTATAAGAGCCTAGCAGTGTGAGTTTCTCACACAGCTAGGGAGGGGGTAGCATCCACAAGTCATGCAGGTAGGGGAAGACCAGCACGAAGGGTTGGCAACGTCCAAGATTGACGTAGCAAGGAGGGGTGGAGCATTGGAGGCTCACGCAATAAATGTAAGGGTGCACTGTTTGGGGTAGTTTCTATGAGTTTGATACGTGACAAAAGGCAAGCAATGTGAGTTAAGGAGTCGTGTAGGACACAAAATCTTTGACGATAATGGAAAAACAATGAAGGAAAAGGCTAGGGATATGGTGCGAATTAAATCTTGGGAGGAAGGAAAAGAAAAAACCAGTTGAGGACTTTGCTTATGGTGGGTCAAAAACACAAAAATGAGGGATTAAGGGGGTTTTATAAGGGCAAGGGTGTAACAGCAAGCAAACAAGGTGAAGATAACAAGAGAGACTAAGGTATGGAGAAGAGTAGGTGTGCAAGAGTATACTACGCCAAGGATAAAGGGTGAAAAAAGGTAAGATATGTTGTAGAAGGTAAAAGTCATAATATGGTAGGTTAGGGTTGCCATTTAGGAAAAACTGAACCAAAACAAAATATCTAGTTATAAGAATTAGGGTTACTTGGTAAGATAGATATTGGTTAGGGTTTTGAATAGGGCTAAAATTATTAATCAAATTTTTATTAAGTTTTAACCTTATTAAATTTATATCTAATATGTCATAATAGTTTACATATTAATATCACATTGAGCATAAAATACCCTAAAATATTTATTATACTTAATTACACACAATTATTAGTTTATAATTTAGGTTTCTAAAAATAGGGCATTACACATTCTCTCTCATTCCTCTCTCTCCTAATGCTTGAATTTGACCTCCTTGCCTTATATCCTCTAGCTCCTTATTGTTACCCCTCTAACACCACCACGATGATCCATCGGTGATGCCATCAAACTGGTGACAAGCTGCAGAAGCCACAATACACAACAACAAGTAGAAGAGTAACAATGACATAACATGCCTATCCACCTCCAGTGACACTCGACCATGACAAGAAACACCTAACCTCTTATGAGCACAACCAGCGTCTCCTTTACCATGGACGAGCCTAATTAAGCTTGCTTCAATTTGGTATAATTACCCTAACCCTAAATTCTATTTTGGATTGATCTGTATGTATTAGCTTATTATAATATAAATAATTTATTAATTATGTATATATGAGTTGTGTGATTGATATTTTTAGGTTGATTATAGTATATGTGGCTGATTTCTAAGATTTGTATTTTAACTTGATTATGTCAAGATAGATCAAATTTATCTAATTAAGATACTTTTGACAAATTGATGATGTAAAATGCCTTGCAATATGTTTAATTTCATGGTAAAAGATTCAATTTGAGTAGTTTATGCAGAATCAAACGAACTAGATATTCATGTTTAAAACTCCAACTTTCAAAAATGAGTTTCTAAACTTTATTGTTTCAACTATTTTACTTAATTTCATTACTTGGATTATTTTACAATTTATTAAATTATAATTTCAAGCTATATTTGAAGTTAATGATTTGAAATGGATGAAAACCCCCTATGCAAAAGTGATTTTCTTGAATATATTGATATTGTGTTTTAATTTGCAAAAAATGATTATCTAATTTTATTTAGAATTGGTTTGGATGTGCTTTCAAGCTATCAATTTTAAGGATCTCTCTCTTAAACTGCTCAGTGTGTATTTTTGGATTTAGGAATCCTAATATTGGTTGAGTATGATGAATTGGTAGAGTGTATGTTAGATTTTATTTCAATTAATTAATTTCTTGAGTTCATTTTAACATAGTGATTTGATCCAATATCAATTTAAAACATCTTGAGTTCATTTTAACATAGTGATTTGATCCAATTTTCAATCTTGATTTCTTTTGGAGGTTCGCTCCTAAGTGTTGACTCTCATATTAGTTTCTAGAAATCCATTTGCAATTTTCATAGTTGATTGGCTCTAAGTTGTAATTTGGTAATATAATTTATAACTTAGCCCTATGATTTTCATTGGTGACATAGGGTGTATTTGGTGCACTCTGAGATAGGATCATTTGAGTTCTTTTTCTTCTTTTGGTTTGGATAATGGGCAGACCCACTTAAACTCTTAGAGGATCAAAATTATGCTTTAATATGTTCGTTTGGATACTGATTGTGTTAACTGAGTATGTGGTTATATGTGTGTTTGGAAAGCTTGAGCATGGTATAGGTGGTAATGAACAAGGGTTATGCCATGTACTTGTCATATTAGATGTTGGGGCTTATCGTGACTCTATGTGTTTCATGTTCCCTTCATGATCTAGGTGAATTTAGTTTGCCTTGATACATAGTTTTTATTATCTTAATTTAGTATGACATTACAAGTACTTATTTTGGTGTTGTATGAGTATGTTAAGGTTTATGTGGACTTCCACATTACCTTAGATTGAGTGTGATAATGCAATCACAGGTTTGATGAGAAGTTACGTGTTTGGTTGAATCTATGAATTATATGAGGCTTGGCCTATAAGTTGCTATTAGGTTTATGATTGTTTGCATGATCGATGTTCTATGTATTTAGTAAAGTTTGATATGAAGCATGATATGATGATATAGTTGATTTTGAACCATGTTGGATATTGATTATTGTGTTAAGCATCTTTTTAATGTAATTTTGGTCAAAATAATTGGTTGGTTGTTTTAAATGTTGATATAAGGCCAATTATGCTCCTTAGTAATGTTTGGGGTTGTGCATATCCCTAAGTAATTTCCGATGCTAAGCATCTCCCTTAGTAATGCTCAGGCCTTAACATATCCCTTAGTAATGCCACTAAGCTTACCCCACAGTAATTATTGGGGTTGAATAAACCCTAAGTATCGTTTAAATGTTTTGTTTCCTTGGATATAATCTTGAGTGACGGGGTGTGTGCTCCTTAATTGATATGCATTGAGTTTGCTATAATCTTAAAACGTTATATTCTTGATTTTGATGACATCTTGATTGTGAATAATAGCATGATATTTGCCTATGTTATGATTTGTATGATGTCTTGTATGTATCACATGTTATCGTATGTGTACGACATGAATTAAGATATATGTATTTTGTAAGCACGATATTTTACAAAATGCAGTATAGATTGATTCTATGTGCATATGATCATATGCTTCATGTTTCTCCCACGGGTTATGATCGTGTAATTTATTCAATACTGGATCTGTATTGATACTAGTATGGTTGATTGGCATAACACCCTAAAATTTACTACTTAAAAATTTTAGTATACAAAAACATTAATTAAAAATAATAATAGGTGTTACCACCACAATTAATATAAGTCCGACATCCTCTATCATCCTTACTAAGTGCTAAGGCTAAAATGTTACTTTACTTAAATTAAAGTTTACAAAATAAGAAAAAAAAATGTGATTTCATTACAAATTAACAATATCTTAGTAAATACAAAAAATATCAAGCAAAAGAGTTACAATATAACAAAATGAGAAATAGTAAGGGACATAAGAGTCCAAGGAATATCATAATCAAAAGATGTCAGGACAAACATTGAATAGTCCTAACTCTCAACCCCTACCATAAGGCATCAAAACAAACCTTCAAAGTAATCCTATAAGGTCATCACTACCCATTGAATAGGCAGATGACCGCAAAATTGAACCCGTTAGTACTATGGTACTGAGTGAACCATTACATAAAATGGCCATGACTAATACAGTCAAACCAATTCCAAATACAAGGGTAGGGTATTAATGCAACTAACAAATCAACAAATCCATATCTATTCCAATTATCAATGTAGGGTGCTAAGGAAACTACCATTCCATATACCAACCAGGGAGTGCACAACAACAGCTACCGAAACAATAGTCTAAAATAACCCATTAATATTCTTACATATTATTTACATCCATTTTTAATTACTCGAGGGGACGCAATAATAATATAAATACATAAAAGTATATCAATCATACCGGTGCGCAAAGCATCATGGTACTCTCCCAACCATCCAACCTAGAGACATAATAGTGGATAAGGTGACACAATACCCTCTACACCTAGAATACTTAATCCTTAAGGATTAATACCTCCTATAGGGCTCGTAGGTCACCTATAGAATAAATCAGGGCCTTATTGGGGTACGACGACACACCAGCAAACCAAACAAACCAATGGCTCCTACCTCCTCTCTAGGGTAGATAACCCTAGAGAGAAACTATTCCTAAACTCGAGGTCCTCCACTTTACATATTAATATTTTATAAAGTGACCACACATATAACACATTGTACAATTACTCCCATTTCTATACTTATATTTTTTTCCTTTATTTTCAATTATCTAAGTCAACCTTAAGGTAAATGGTTCAAATCAATGTCAAAATTGGCACTAAGGTGAACCTAACATATGTTTAAGGTCATCATATGGCCAACTGTTCACAATAGGCAGATTAGGTTAAAAATAAACAAAATTCCCTCAAAACCCTAATTAAACCATTATTATCCAATTTCGTACTAAAAATTATTATTATTATGATATTTTTTCATGAAAAGGCTAAAGGATAATAATTTATAATATTTTGGTATGTAGTTAATCTTTAAGGTTTAATGATTGATTATATTTTTACTTTTCATGTATTTAGTGAGTTAGGCCTAAAAACTCTAATTGTGTATTTCTAACGCATCACATATTCAATGGAATACATACATACTGATATATAATATAATATGGAATTTAATAGGGCAATTAATATCACGATGTACATAAGGAAACATCTCAAACCTTAGAACATGCAAATAATAATTATTGTATTATAACCCTAATTATGTGCACATGCTTTTGTGCTATTCATCTCAACCTCAGCTATCATGCAATGATAATTATAGTACACTTTCATGTCATTTACATCATAGTATTTACAAGATAATAACCCTAACAAAACCCTAGACATGCATAAATTAATCATTCAACAAAATACACATGCATATATCTTCTATTAAATAACACGTCAAATACATACTAATTATTTAATATTATACTTTCATGTTTACACCTATTCATACCATATGCATTCCTATTATAAAAATGTAGGCATATAACGCAAACATATATCCTTTTAAAACTCATGCATAAATCATACCCTAGTGACATAATGACTTTTATATGTCACCGCATGATCTCATATCTTAGTAGAAGGGTACAGTTACCTCTTATCCAAGCAAAATAAATAAAGTAAGATTTACCCAAATAGTCTCCACTCAATCTCTTATAAAACCTTTTGTTAACACAACGAACACACATATTAGCATCTAATATAACAAAATCAACAACCAAAATTAATTAAAAATAAGTCACTGTTAGGAATTAACCAACGAGAGAAGCTAACAAGACCACAAGGAACAACAACACAAACTCACAAAACAAGATAGGAAGGTAATCGGTGGAAGGAGCCAAAGATAAGAGGTGAGTAATGACAATATGTTCCATTTCTAGGGGTGGGGGTCGATAACCTTGGTCGAAGCTAAGGGAGGGGAAGTAGTGCCTTATGGTGCAGCAAGAAGGAAGGGATCGACAACTTTGGCCAAAGGAAAAGGTGGTGGCTTCGATGGTTTGGTACGTAGTTAGGCAAAAGATGTAACAAGGGGAGCTTTGGTGAGGTTAGGCAAATCCAAGGGAAGGGAAGCAGTAGTTGTGGTTGTTGGTTTGGTGGGATGTTCAGTAGTTTTGGCCAAAGTCAAAGGGGGCGGAATGAATGGGAGTGTTGCAGCTAAGAGGAGGGTTGCAGTGGTGAAGAACATTTATAGGGGTTGTGATAGTTTTGGGGTGTGTTTAACTATTATAAGAAAGAGGTAGAGGGAGGGAAGAAGGCTACACTTGGTGGTGTATGTGTTTGATAGAAAAATGAAATGAGGAAGGAGGTTTGTTGGAGGCATTTATTGTGCTAGTTTGCTATATATACAGAATGATGGGAAAGAGAGAGAGTTAGTTGGTGCACATAGGTTGGGAAATTTTTTCAAGGAATCCCTTCATGTGTTGGAGGTGGAGGTGGGAGGTGATGATAGTAGGATGTAGGTGATGGCATGGCATGGTAAAGGCCTATTTCATGCAACAAAAGAGGAAGAAGAAAGAAAAGAAGGTCGACAAGTGTGAAAAAGAAAGGAAAAGAAAAGGGGAAGCATAAAAGGGAAAAGGAAAAGGATGAAGAATTTGTGTGGGTTTAGATTTAGATTTAAGTTAAAATAATTTAGGTTAGGGTATAAACTAAGATTAAATTAAAAATCTAATTTATGTCAAATTTTAACCTGGTGAAATTTATATCTAATATGTTATAATACAATGTTTAATATAAAACCTCTTAAAATAACTAGTATAACTAATTTCACATAATTATCTATTTATAATTAATGTTTTTGAAAACTAGATATTACAATTGGGTCCTATGATGACACATTCATGGTGGGGAGAAGATATCTTGTGTAGGCTTAATGATAGCTTAATGTGGGCTAGTTTTTGGTTTTGCTTAGGAAGTTCTTGTGCTTTGAGAGTAGGTTGTTTAGTGTATCGATCTGGCGAATATAGTTTTGACACATGGTTGGGAGCCTCTTTGATATTATTTTATTTCAATATATTTAATTGGTTAGTAGATCATTAACTTGATTTATACTTATTTGGTTTGTATTTTTTATTTGAGATGTATTTGAATTCTATTTTCCTTGTCTCATCAAGTAATTAAAGTCCATCTTTATATCATAGGTTTTCCATTTTCTTTATCAATAATGGTTTGGTTAAGTGAAACCAAATGTTTCCAACTACCATTGGATAGTTCATTGTTGGAGTTTAAGCTCTTGGTATAAATGATATTTAAGATTTTATTAAACATGTTTAGCCTTGTACCTGATGTAAGTTGGGTAAATGCATGCACATTTCTTATGTTAGATGTGACAATTTTATCCTAATTTTTGTGTCATCTTTCGCATCATTCATTTAAAAATATTAAAAAATAAATGTAAAAAAATAGAGATGTTACACCTAGGCCCAACCTTTCTCCCTTTATACTCAGGGCTGGCTTTGACAAAACATAAATATCATTTAACTCTAAAACTTCACTAGGAATACTAGGAAGGAAAAGGTGGATATAAAATTTTTTTACATAAAAAGTTTTTGAAGGCAATCATGACTAAGGAATCATTATCATAATAGTGTTAAAATATGGAAAAATATAGAAAGATATATGAAGAGAAATGTATATTTAAAGGCATATGTATTTTTGGATTTGTTTCTATAAAGATAATTTTTGGATTTTTTTTTAAATACAAAAATGTTTAAATATGGTACCTATAAGCATAAATATTTTAACTTTGTATCCATTATAAAGTTTTAAAATGTTGATTTTAAGGCAGATTTAGTAATTTAATTATCTAAGTATCGAGAGACCATCAAGTTTGAAATTGCCTCAAATTTCTAAATATTTATATCGCACGTATTTTACAAATAAATTAATAATATTTATGTCTTTATATGAAAAAATTCAAAATATCTATGTCATTAAATACACTTTTGTCGATATTTCAATATAAGATTTTTAACAATGACAATTTAGCTTTAACTGTTAAGCTATGACCTCATCGATTATTTTTTTTGAATGTTTTACAAAAATTAGTTTGTATACTCTTTGAATCTTAATGTCTACTTAATATGCCTTAATAGTTACTTGAGTATTTTTCCAACGATGCGTCTTTAAAAAAGATCTTTAAAGTTACTAACATAGAAATAAAACATATCTATTTCTCTACTATATTATTTATCAATAATAAGAAATTTTGTTAGATTTTTCCTTTTCTTGAAACTACATCTCCCTTTAATCTTTTCTTTTAATGTATTATCTTTAATGATAATTTGGGTACACTGCTAGCTTATTTTTCAAGAATTTATTAGTTTTTAAAAGTATATTTCTACCTTTTTTAGACCCAACTTTCCACATGTTCCTTATTTAATAAGGGATAACTATAAGTAAATTAGACAAATATTATATAATTTTAATCATTATCAAAAAAATTAAAATAAAATAAATGATACATGATTTCAAATTCATGTTATTATCCTAAATAATGAAAGATTATATAACTTGAAAAGTTAATCTCAATTTTCTTTGCAAACAAAAAGGAGAACATATAAATGAAGTAAATTAGTTATCATATATCTACTATATAATTTATCAATAATGATATTTTGTATTAGAGTTTATATATATTTTTAAACTACTTATCTTTTTCCTTTTTCTTTTTAGAATAAAAATCTATCTTCCATTGTGACTAGGGTCCCCCGCTAACCCATCTTCAATGCTTTATTAGATTCTATAAATGTGTCTCAACTTTTTCTAAGGCCAAACTTCCACATATTCCCTCATTGATGAAAAAATAATTATAACTAAATTTAACAACATTCTACAATTTTAATCATTATCAAAATCCAAAAAAATTATTCTTAAAATACAATATGTGATGTATGATTTTAAGTTCATATTATTAACTTCAAGAATGAAACGTTATTTAACAATGGGTCCTCATTTACTAAATATATAATGAAACTATATTTTATTATGTAGTTAAATAACATGACTCAACATTGTAATATAAATTTTGAAAATAACATTATTAAGAATAAGTTGTTTTTGGAAATTTTATCTAACTTTTTCCAGAATATTTTCACATCACTATATATTATTAAGAATAAAAGATTATTTAACTATAGAAAAATTGGAAAAAGTTTACTTTAAGGAGATTTTACCTGAAAATTCAAAGATCGTTGATGATCATTAGTAAGTTTTTTTTTGGTTAAGTATCAATTGTTAGGCATGAATAAATATTAAACCTAATTATTTCTTTTTGATGCTTTGTCTATTTTTGGATAATTATACCCCTTACTCAACATTTTACCCAATATGATTTTTTTACAAATAATTTTACATGCATTATGGATATTATATTTTCATATATTATAATTTTCTATTTTTATTTTTATAAATATTATCTATATATTTAATATATTTTTTTATAAAAAAATGCACATGCATGGGTTGATAAACTAGTAATTAATAATACAAACTACTATATGTTTGTGTAATTTTTTCCTTACTTATATTATTTTTTAAAAAAGTTAAATTCTTAACATGTATTTTTGTGTCATTAGAAAAACCAATAAGTAATACTCTCTCAACCCATAATAATAGGCTAGATTTCTATTTTAGTTTTCCCTAAAATATAATATAATTTATGTGTTTTTATTTATTTGTTTCTAATAATTCCCTTAATCAATATGTAGTGGAAATGTAACTTTATCTAGAAAAATTAATGTCGATGATTTCCAATGTAAGGATAAATATGAAAAGGAGATCATAAAATGTACAACAATCTCATTATTAATTGTGATTTATTAATATGTGTGCAAATCTAAAATGTATTAACTATGTTGCTCTCTCCATTTCACACTATAACTCACTTTGAGTTTGGACACACATATTAATAAATTAAAAAAATGGAGGAAAAAATGCCTAAGATGACTAATATGCCCTCATGTAAATATGCTTTGAAAATTTGATCATTAATTAATAAAAAAGAAAGAAGATGATATAGTAGGAAATAAAACATTAAATTCATATGAGTTTTGAAAATATGACTTATATCTTGAAGCAATATTTGAAAAAAAAACAATGGAATTTATTGTCAAACATAAGGAGTAATAATTTTTTGATAAATATTTTTTGTCTATAATGTATCACTATAGTTTGTATAGTTTTCATACTAACATCTATTGTTATAGTACTAAATTTAATGTGCGTGGATAACTAAAAAGTACTGGATTTTATGGATGTTGGCACTAAAGGTTAGTATTTCTATGAAAATAAAATACTGTGCTAATTATTTTGCACCAAAAGTATTTGGTATATATTTGATTCATATTAAGAGTCATTTTAACAATATTTTTCTTTTTTTTTATCCAAAGTAAGTGTCATTTTAGGATTTCTATACAAAATAATAATTACTAATCCAAATCTAACCTTTATCATCATTAAAGGTTTCTCCTTAGCTTTTTACATTATCTAAAACCTCATCATTAAATATTTAACTTTTATTAGGAATATATTTGTCATTTAGCTTTAATCCTTAATTTGTGTGCATAGAACTAAAATGGCATTTATTTTGAATTGGAGGTAGTATTTATACATTGAAATGTTATTAGCATGCATATAATTTAGGACACCAATCCACCAACAAATGACAACAACTACCATGCAATTTAGTGCTCCATACTTTATTTGGCATATTTGTCCGAAAGCATTAGAGCCTACTTAGTTTTTCACACCTATTAAGTAATTTTAACTAATGTCGTGTTTTATTTCATTAATTTTTATTTTTATCCTCATTTTAAATATATATATATAATTTATCTTAATGAATTCCCATCAATTGACTACATGAAACATAATAAGCACATTCATTGTATATAATCAATTAATTAAGGGTGGAAATAAAAAAAATATAATAATTATATTTGTTATTTATCCTTATTATTAATGAGCTTATTCATTGATAATGTTTAATAACATCTAATCAATGAGGTATTTAAAGAAAATAAAGATAAATAATATTTTATAAATAAAAACTTTGTGAATATTTTAGGATGACTTAAACACATATAACACATAAATAAAGTAAGACAACAATAGTATATAATCTAATACTTCCAAGAAATTGCTATAGTTTTCACCTATTACTTTTACCCTATATTTATTCCACAAGTTATCTAAGGTGTGTTTTTGCTTATCATATTATTTATAAATTATTTCTATAATATTTTTGATGTGGCATTATTTTTTTAAACTTTAAAGTTAACATCATTTTCCATATCACGATTTATTATAAAATATATTTAAATATATAATTTAATATATAAAAATATTACGTCAAAGTTAAAAAAAAGTTAAAATAGCATTAAAATTGTAACAACGTCATTAATTTTATAGTTATATTCCCTATTATTTATCTTTATCATTAATAATTTTCTTTGTCGAAAAATATGTTTTAGCTAATAAAGATATATACAATAGTAAAAAATATAAGGCATCTTATAAATAAACTCATACATTCATTTTGAAATAATTCAAAAAAAGAAATGCTTAGCATAATAAAGTGATTTGGGCAAAGTCTATAGTTTGATAAAAAATAAAAAAAAATTAGACTCGCTACTGGCTATTAATCCCTATATTTTTTGTTCATGTATATTGAACAATATTTTATTTGTAAAAAAAATTATTTTAGGTGTAAAAATTTATATAAAAATTATTTTAGAAAAATGAAAACTTACTGTTTACATTTATTATTAAATTTTATTATATATAAATTAAATATTTTTTTAATGAAAGATATAGGTCGAATTTTGAAATTAATATTAATAGTTCCAAAAAGAATGTATAAATTACTAAAATGGATTTCCTATTACTATAAAAAGAGTTTTGAAGTTTAGAACATATAATGGTTAAACAGACTAAAATATCTATATATAATAGAGCTTAAGTAAATTTATTATTATGAGATATACTGAATTAGCAAGAAGATAAACTTAGAAATATTATATATATTCATAAAAGGGCCTTTATCATAAGATAAAAGATAAAGTCTAGAGACTTTTATTGTGTAATTGAGGGAATAACTTTTTATTTTATATTTAATTATCGTTGATATTGATTGATACAATATTGCAGGTAGAGGGGCAAGTCCCTGTCCTCTTTTCCCACATTTCCATAGGAGCATATTTTAGTAGGGATAGAAGAATTTGTAAACTTTTTTTTTTTTTAAAAAATAGCTATATTAATTTAAATAATTATAATGTGAGAATTTTTTTTATATTTTTTTATCAGTAATAAAAAGCATTAATTAATAGATCGACTTTTTCTAAATATTTATAATCGTTGTCGTATATCTATTTTATACATTTAAATTTATAAATAGATCAAATTTGGTCAAAAGATTGGATACCCTACCCATTTAGCTAAAATAACAGGTAAAATGGACTTAAATTCACGGGTCTATCAGAAAAATCAGTATCAGACTGCTTATCAGACAGCCCTTTTCCAACTTTATTCTCTTTCATGTTCGCCTCAAAAATTGATAAAAACTAAAAGCTTCCACCCATTCCCTTATTTAATCTTAAGTTTACGAGGGAATGGAAAAGGTATTTCATGTGGCTGCTTTTTCATCAGTGCCTTCTTTTCCAGAATATTATTAACGTCGGTACCCTTAACTTCTCTGCTAAGGGTGTCTTTTTTTCTTTAAAAAAAAAACGCCTTTTCCGTCGAGAGATCGTCTGGACTGGCTCAAATTTAGAATGGGCTAAGTAAAGTAACTAAATTAAGTTAGGTAGACATAGATGAGTGTTGTAAAATATTGCTCGAATATTTATCAGATTGTCTAAATAAATAAAACCATATTATTATTTATTTTAAAGTGAATATTAATAAATTGTCAAGTTTTATTAATAAATTCACTTTTAGCCTCTTTTAACTGCATATTTTATTTTATTGTTAATATTTTATAGTAAACTTAGTTTAAGAAATATTAATAAATTAATCTTATAAATAATAGAAACAAATGAAGTGAATAATAAAAAAATAATAACATCTATATATTCCAAATCAATGTCAGTGATATTTCTTAATAGAAAAAAGGTACGAAAAATGGGGACCGGAAATGGAATTACGAAGTCTTTGATTCTGATTAATTATTACCGGGTTAGGTATCAGGACACGGCAATAGGTTATGTCAGTTAAAAAGACTAAAATAACATTTTAGTTTCTTTATTTGAATTCCCACTTACCAAAGAAGTTTTTTTTTTTTTTTTTCTAAATTATTTATAACGATTCATTCATTCTCTTTCTCGTTTCAAAACGTAAGAAACTGGTATTAAATGAAGAGAGAAGATTGGCAAGGAAACTAAAAAGAGATAAATTTTTATTAACAGAGATACAAACAGCCTCCGATGAATGCACAGTTGATGCGACCCACGCTCAAAGCTTTCATTAATACTCGTAATAATGACCCAAAAAAAGACCCATAAAACTAAGATTAAAATAAAAATAAAAAGTCTGAGAAGCAGAATCTCATACTCAACTACGACAGATAAAGCGTCGAGATAGAGAAAAACGACATTGGCACGGGGCCATGGACGTCGATTCAATCATCTCTTCCCTATGCGACCACGAACAAAAATCCATACCATAACCATACACTAATAAAGCAGGCTCATAAAAAATAAAATAAAAATTCAGTTCCCGCAAAAGGATTTAGCGGCCTCCATTTCTTGGGCACTCACGAGCAAAATGACCTTGCTCACCACATGTGTAGCAGCCTCCGCCGCCGCCGCCTCCTCCTCCACCATACCTTCTCCCGCCTCCTCCACCACCGTACCTTCCCTCACCCCCGCCTCCGGACTTGTAGCAGTCCCTAGCCATGTGTCCCGCCTCCCCACAGCTATAACAACCACCTCCACCCCCGCCCCCACCATAGCCGCCCCCTCCACTACGCCCACCATAGCCACCACCGTAGCCACCACCATCACCGTACCCACCTTCACGACCGCCGCCATACCCACCGTCACGACCGCCCCCGCCTCCTCCCCTACGATTCCCCTGGACAGGCGCGCCATCTGGGCCGGTCACATCAACAGCCTTCGTGCGACCGTCCCCACCGTTCTCAATCACAAACTCCACGTCCTCTCCCTCACCCAAACTGCGAAAGCCCTCGGAGCGAATCGACGACTGATGGACGAACAGATCTTCGCCCTCGTCATTCGGGGTGATAAAGCCATAACCCTTTTGGTCATTGAACCACTTCACAACTCCCTTCACCCGATCGCCTTGTCCCGCCATTTTTCCCCCTTTCTCTCGCGAAACCCCTCACCGCTCTTTCAGCAGAAAGGAACAGCGTGAAGAATTTCTTCCGATTTTGATTTGTCCACTGGCTGACAAAGAGATGGAGGGGTCCGGGGCGTTGGGGGAGTACATATATAGAGAGTTGGGCTGGGAAGAGACCGCCGGTCAAATTCTAATAAATATATAACGCCTTCATTTATTTGGTACGAGTTATTAAAAAAAAGTCTATCGACTATCTTTTAATAATATTAATAAAAATATTTTAAAATTGTATTTATATTTTTATTAGAAAATAATAAAGTGTTCATTATAGAAATTTAATAATACAATAATTTTTTTAATACCTATGAAGTATTTGACAAAAATAGGGTAAAATTAAGTCAATATTTATACCATACAACTCTTCTCATGGTCATCCAAAGGTAGCATTTTAAAACAATAATTAAAATTAATTATTTAAGAATAATTAATAAAATACAAATAAATATATTATATCATTATATTTTTAATTATATATATATATATATTACTATTATTATATTTATCTTCCATCATTTTTATTATTCCATATACAACATAATATTTAATCATAATTAATTTGATATTTCCACGGCTTTAGACTAAACTTTTACCATAGAATATATGATGAATGTTTCATTATAATTGAACTTATCTTCATCATAATTTAACTAATATTTCACCATAGTAAAACTTAAATTTAACTAGTATTTAGTTGATTGTTCACCATAGAGTATAGTCAATATTTTACCATATATAAACTACATTTTCACCATAATTAAACTGATATTTCAATATAACTAAACTAGTGTTTCACCATTGTGTATATTTTTCATCGTTATTCAACTAAATTTTAACACTATTCCCACAAATCTTTCACCATTGTTATATTTAATTTTTACCATCATTGTATTTATCTTTAATCTTTATTACATATATTTTTTTTTCTGATTATTCTATTAAAATGTCAATATTATAATGATTGTCCTTTCGCCATTGTTATACATAGTTGTTACTATTATTCTACTAAAATCTTATAATTGTTTAACTCAAACTTTATTTATGATACTTTACTATAAGTGTACCGATATTTCACCATATATATTTTTTTAATGGAAGTATATCGATATCCATCTTTATTAGTAGAAAAAAATTTAAAAAAAATTTTAATATAATTTTTTTATATAAACCTACTAAAATATATTTTAACTTATATATATATTTAAAAAGTTGAAGCATAACATCACAATTTATATTATGCGAAAAGTGTAAACAGTCATATGGTATAGATTGCAACAGAATGCTTACAAGCTATCTCAATACCTAGAAATTATAAACTACTTGAATAACTTTTCAAAAATTAGCTTAAAAAGATAGTAAAAAATTACTTACAAAATTTAGATTTTTATTTATCAATAAACTAGTTTCAATAAGTTAAAATCTAGTATATAAACTACTTTTTGTCCCAGCAAATACACTATTTATCTAAGGGTTGATTTTGATTGGGTCCAACAATCCGCAACATTTAATACGTCTAGTGTAATTAGATAAAAAAGTCAAAATTTTCAAAAATTTATGTTAAGAAAATAATAACATGATGATTTACTAAATGATAACTTTTATTTAGGTACTCTGTCATTTATTTTAATATTTTATAGATACATAAAATTTTAAAGTAAAACATAAAGGAATGATAGGGAAGATAATGTAATTGAAGATTTGAAAATATTTGAATGGCATACTTGATTATATAGTATAGGTTATGGACTTTTAATTTCAATATGCAAGAAAGGATTGTGAATGAGTAATTTAAACTCTTATTACCAATGTGGTGATTAGAGAAAGATTAGAATTATTTTTATTTATTTATTTTGTAATTTTTTGTTTGAATTTAAAAGAAGAGTATTTTGATAGTAATTTAAAAGAAGAGTATTTCACTTTAAATAATTAGTATCTTATTCATGGTGGTATATCTCAAGATCATCATACATGTATACATGTAGATATACAAGGCAAATAATCCGTATTAACATAATCATTTGAATACATAAAGCACATCCACATGAATATCAATATATTTTCCTTAAGATAGATGTCATATTCTCCTAAGAAACCCTACTTCTACAAGTAAAGCATAACTTCTTTCTTGGTGCTCATTTTATCACCAATTCGAACACTTATTCTTAAGATATTAATATTTAAAATATGCATATATGGTGGGAAGTGAGAGCAATTGAAAATTGATAGGAAGAGGCTCGGGGTTCGGCATGTCATAGGTTAGGTGAGGGTGTTGTAGAGGGCAGGTTTTGTAGATAGTTGTTGGTGCATGGCTGTAATACCCTATTTTTAACTAGTTCTAATTACTTGTAATTAATTACATAAATTATTATAGGATATATTGTGACTTTAAGATTGTTTTGGGTGATTTATTAGTAATTGTAATTTTACGGCTATACATAATTTGCTTATAATATATTATTCATATATGAGAACTTTTGAGTTACACCTTGAAAAATATTCTTATAAAATTTTATTTTAATTATAAATGTATTTGAATATAAATCTAGAAATTTTGGTTTAATTTTATTTATGTTTGATATTTTTTTGAATTTTATAGGCAAAATATATAATTAAGACATACTAGCTAAAAGTCATATCAATTTTATGTTAAAAATTATTATAATTTATATTTATATTGGAAATGAGTAAATAGGATGATATGAAAGTTTTTGTGGTTTTATGAATTTTTTTGGTATTTATTTTTGTAATTACCTTATAAGCTTGTTAATTCACCATCAGATCAGTATTTTATAAATCAAAACTTATTTTAAACTCATAAAATTTTACATGTGAGTTAAAAATATTATTTTAAGATTTTCATAAATTTTCATAATTTTATGAGCTTTTTTTTTCTTAATTTTATCCTCTTTATAGATATTTCCACCACTAAAAATAATTTATAAATCATAAAATTAATGTTCACCCACAAAATTCCCTCTCTACACTTCCATGATATCATTTTATATTAATTTGACCATTTTCTTAACCATTCAACCCAATTTTACACGAAAGTCACTTTCTTATACTTTCTACCTATGTTACTTGTGTCCTTTTGACTTTGCTTACACCTAACCTTCTTCACTTACATTTCCCATACTTAAATCTGACCTTGGACCTTAACACCATCACCTCCCCCTTCCCTTGGCTTATTTTTTGTTTTTCATAACTTCATTCAACCTAAATGTATTTCACCACCTTACACACTCAACCACCTTGTACTTTGTCATTTAAGTGTTAAACAAGCCACCTCTCCCTCTCTTGTGGCTTCAGATTTTGATTCCTCCATCCCTTATTTATACCCCATTTTTCTTTATTTATTTTTATTTATCCTTTCTCTCGTTTGATACTCTTGGTTGATCCCACATCTCTATTTATTTTGGTTATTTTGCTAAGTGTTCTTAAGCTTTGTTGAGCCTATAACCAAGACTCTACTATCTCTTTCTCCTTATTCTCTTTTTTTAATTCTAAATTTCCTCCTATATAGCCTTTATTTATTTTTAAATAAGTAAATAATATTAGATTTTTGGCTAAATTGTGAAGTTGTTATCTTTTGTCTTATTCTGTTGTGTCTCTATTTTTCGAAGGTGTTGAGGTTTTTTTGGCGGTTCTTTGTTTTATTTTGCTATTTGTTCTTGGAAAGAGGTAAATAATAAACTACTACTAAATATGTAAAAATCATATGATAGCATGTTTGGGGGTTTCCTCTATTATGCTTAATTGTAATTTATGCTTCTTTATAATCTCATAAAAAATATACATGCACCATATATTGATATTAATTTCTCTAAGCACATGAATGAGCATTTTATGCAAGATCATGTTAAACTTATGTATTTTAATATATGTATGAGAGCATGCTATAATAGGGTTATTTGTGATAAAATAATTATGCACAATTATGGTTTTATAAGCTAAATGTGCTTCATTTGTTTTAAGAAAAAAATGGTAATTTGGTTCCAAAATTTTCTAGAATTATAATTTTACATTAAGTTGTCTATTTTTATTTTATTTATTTGTAACTTGAATTTCACTTAATTTTAATAAAAATTAGTTTAAAGTAGAAGATTATCGAGTAAATAACATATAAGGGCATTTTGGTCATTTATGACTTATCATGCCTAAAAGTGTAAATAATAGGACTAATATGACCCTAATAGATTCCCAGGTTGACCTTAGTATTAACTTTGATTTTGGTTTGGATCATTGACTCAACTTGAATAATTGAAAAAAAAGGAAAATGGTTAAGTATGAAATTAGAATTAATGTGCATTACGTAATATTCTATGATCACCTTATTAAGATATTAATATTTCAAGTGAAAGATCTTGAGATTTGAAAATGGTTGATATTTAGGGTTAGCTACTTTAGAGACGAGGTGGGAGCTCTCGATTTGGTTTGCTAGTTTTGTCGGATGCCTCGACATTTAGACTAACTGACTAAGGTCTTAATTTACTCTATAGGTGACCTACATGTCCTACAAGGGGCATTGATACTTAAGCATCAGGTTTCCTAGGATGGTAGGATATTTTATTTCCTTGTTGTACTAGTATGATCGGAGTATTTGTATGTCTCTAGGTTACTAGTTGGGAGGATAGTGTGTTGTCTTTATCTTCCGGTATAACCGATGTACTTTGTATGTCTCTAGGTTATTATTGTATCCCCTTGAATAATTAAAAATAGAAATCATAGTTGTATACGGATTTAAATGGATTGTTGTAGTTTATTGGTTTGGTAGTTGTTTCCGCACACTACTTAGTTTTGGTATGTTGGTTTGATAGTTGCATCCGTGCACTATTTGGATTTCTTATATCAGTTAATATTTTTCTCAGTGCTTTTCTTATTATATTATAAGTGATATGGAGGTAATTTTTGTAAAATGCCTTAATTATGGTTGGTATTTTTCTTCATGGGACACCCTTGGTATAATTGGATTAATAAAATAGTCATAATAAGGTTAAGTTTGATGTGATAAACATGTGACATATGGTATGATATGAGTTATAGTATGAATGTGATACTTAGTTATGGTATGTACTATTTAATGTGTTATGGTATGATACTTTGTGTTATCTTCTATGTACTCGATGTGATATTTGCATGCTTAGTAGTTTATATTAGTTTACTAGGTATTGTTAGAGTAATGGGCTCCGTCTTATGGTTCCCTGCCTATTTAATGTACAGTATTTACCTTGCAGGAGTACTTTGAAGGTAAAAATTGAAGAACTTTGGTAGGGGTTGAGAGTAAGACTATTCGGTCCATCCCTACATATTTTAACCAAAATATTCCTTGGACTCTTATTTCCCCTTTTGTATCCCTTTTTTTGTCCCTTGTAACTCATTTTTTTCCTTATCTTTTGTTATTAGAATACCTTAATATTTTAATGAAATGTGTATATAATTATTATCAATTTTTGTTCTTAATTTAAGTAGATAAATGTTTTAGCCTCAATACTTAGTATAAGGAAGGTAGAGGAATCAAAATTATACTAAATGTGGCGGTACTTGTAACACCCCCAAATTTATTTTGTAGGTATTACAATAATACCCTATGTTAATGGTTTAGCCTTCACAATAAAATTTTTTAAAGAAATTTTTAAGTGCTAAAAATAGGGATGTTACAAGGGTAGTCAGAGTAAGAGTAATATAGGGGGTACAAGGTGGTGGTGGCTAGTGTAGGGAGATCAGTGTGCGTGGCTAGGGAGAGGTAGGAGAGGGTGACGAAGAGTGCATGGGGGAAGGGTTTGTTTAGCCCGAAAGGGAGATGGATTGGGGTTGTGCACTAGTCAAGAGGGAATGGAAAGAAATAGTGAAAATAGAAGGGAAAAAAGGGAAGACTAAGACAAGGAAAAAGAGGGAGAAAAATATATTTAGTTTTAGGATTAAGATTAGGTTTATGTTTAAAATTTAATACTTGGCTAAAATTTAATCTATTAATTATCTGGATTTAGTGTTAGGTTAAAAAACTATAATGATCCAAAACTTAAAATTTAGATTAGATTAAAATACTATTTAATCAAGGTTAATATTATATAAAATTTTCGGGTATTACATGGTCATTCCTCATAATTTAGAGAATCATCAAACTTTATCTCCTAGGGCTATATCACATGTGACAAATAGTGCACCTATTGGCCAAACTACAAGATATGGAAGACATTTTTCATGCAAGACACCTCTATTGATAATGCTAATGAATATGACACCTCATCGACTCACTCTAGAATCTCACATAGGCCTATAGGGTTGTAAATGAGCCGAGCTGAGCCAAATACCCCTAGGATTGGGCTCGCCTTATTTAACTAAGCGAACCTAAAATAAGGCTCGGGCTTGGCTCATTTAACTAAAAGAAAGAGCCAAGCTGAGCTTTTAATGAATCGAGCTGAGTTGAGCTTACGAGTTAAAGCCATAAAATGAACCGAGCTTCATTTTTTTAAGCTTGGGCTCTTCTCATTTAATAAATGATCCCAAAAGCTCAGCTCATTTAACTAAATAAACTAGCCAAAATAAGATTTTAATGAGCTGAGCCAATCCACATACTGAACTGGATCAACTTATTTATAGCTCCACGTGTCAATATAACTTGGTCTAAGCTTTTTCATTTTGCTAAACATCATCGCTACATTAGTGGATGAAACCTTGAGAAGGACTTAATCACCCACCTCATTCCCATCGATCATCTGCCTCAAATTCGCATACCTGTTCTACTGATCTTAACCTATCCTCATATATTCTTATATTACCTTGACCAGCCTCATGGCGCCTCAATCAAATGTGGCCTTAACAAAACTATTTTATTGACTTACTTCAATACAAGAGGCTCTTTCACTTTCGCCCATATAAATTACAATTCCTTAAAATTTGTCATCCCCATGCTTATATGATGATTTTAATTCTAAGAGAACTATATCAAATCAAGAGGATCATCCCAACTCTCTTGAAATTATAATACACATGCCCATAGAATATCTTTTAGATTCTGTATGTGTATGTATAGTCTACTTGGTCCCATAAGTAGCAGGGTGGAAAATGATACTCATCTTTGAATACGTGTTGAATATTACTTGTAAATTTTCCCAATAGTTTGGCAGGAATCTCAAATCATGGCCTAACATGATGTCATTAGGTACAACATATATTCTCATGACATGATTTACAAGCCCTAAAAACTTATCCATGCTGCAATTAAACTTTATCAAAATGAAAACCACCGACTTAGTTAACTGATCAAACGTGGTCCATATGGTGTCAAAATATCTTTGTGTCCTCGGAAATCCCATTATGAAATCCATTGAGACATAATCCCACTTTCAGTTTGGAATCTCCAATGAATATGCCAAATCTATAGGCCTCTTATACTTGATCTTAACCTTCTAATAAGTCAAACATCTAAACACAAATTCTATAACCTCTTGTTTCATGCAGATGGGCCACTTGTAGATCCTCTTGTGGGATTTGTACAACATATCCCCTCAAGCGCGGATATAAGAAGGTGAAAATGGTCCTCCTCTATAGTCTGTTCCTTTAGCTTTGAGTAGCACTATGGAATACACCAATGCCCTTTGTATCTAATTTTTCCATCATCATGAATCTAAAAATGTGTGGCCATGTTATTAGCAACACTACGTCAGATATAATCAAGCTTAATATACCTAACTTGATGTAACACCCCAAAATTCACAATTTTTTTTCTAAAGCGGAAGAAATTAAAATACTTAATTTAAAACCCATGAATTCTGGGGATGTTACCGCCATACTTAGTACCAAACCGGTTCTCTCCGACCGTTTCAATATCAAGTGCTAAGGCTAAAAAGAGATTACTATTAAACTCAAACAAAGCATTCACAAAATGAATTAAAAGATCATAACAAAGAAATCAGAGTACGCGTGAAGAATTATAATACATTTCGAAAGAGAAATAAACTTACAACCAATAAAATAATCATTTGAAATACTTAATACAAGGTAATAGATCCAAATGGATAAATCCGATACAAAGGAACTAATAAAAGGAAATACATAGCATAAAAAATATGGCCACAACTCTCGAACCTTGAGCCAAAAACAAGCTCAACCCATAGCCCCGACTGATGTCTCGCCCACCTGCACACAGTCAGAAAGGGCCTTCTGCTCGTGAGAATGAGCAGCACCCATGAAATGGGTGATCAGTACGCTACGTACTGAGTAAGGTAACCGAGTAATAAGGCCGACATATAACACATTAATCATGCAGGATAATGATCACATACAATTACAACCCATACATATGATACATAGAAGCGTAAAGTGAAATCCATAACTTATAATCAACAAGTCCACACATAAGGCCCAAAAGGTCCGGATTAATCATTTAATCTTTCTTTTATCAAAAGTCGATACACACCATGCCTTTTATCATATCCATGCAAAAATAGGAACACTTCACTATTATAACCGGTGGGCCGGTCATACATAGGACCTCATGTCCTAACCACTATTATAACCGGTGGATCGGTCGCACATAAGGTAAAACCCTAACCACTATTCCTAAACGGTGGATCGGCTTGGTTCCTGCTCGCATAGTGTTCCACTGTAAGTAATTAGTATCTTTTAATAGCATTGACGATCTAGTTTGTCTTTATTGAACTCAGGATCCCCCACTATTATAACCGGTGGGCTAGATACATATAGGACCTCATGTCCTAACCACTATTATTACCGGTGGATCGGTCACACATAGGGTAAAAACCCTAACCACTATTCCTAACCGGTGGATCGAATGGTCCCGTCTCAATATCTTCCACTTTAAGATATTAGTGTCTTAAATATTTTATTCAAAAACATTTTTCATTCACAAACATTTGCCCAGAAATGCATGACCAAATCCATGCGAACCCTAACTCCCATGCAAACCCTACTCCATGCAAACCCTAACTCCACGTACCATACTTCCATGCAAACCCTAACTCCACGTACCACACTTCCATGCAAACCCTAGCTCCCATGCAAACCATAACTCCACGTAGACATACTTCCATGCAACCCTAATCCACATGCAAACCCTATCTCTACGTAGACATACTTCCATGCAAACCCTCACATCATGCCATTTCATGCAAACCCTAAATCCATGTTATTCCATGCAAACCCTAGCACCATGCCATTTCATGCAAAACCCTAACATCATGCCATTTCATGCAAACCCTAACACCATGCCATTTCATGCACAACCCTAACACCATGCCATTTCATGCACAACCCTAACACCATGCCATTTCATGCAAAACCCCAATACTACATTGTTACACTTCCCATCATGATTTTACAACCCTAACATGCATGTCTTAAGGCCATATCATACAATAATGACATAAACATACGCATAATTCTCATGCCACAATTTATTCACACCAACATACTTCAACTCTATAATCATGCCACATACGAAATAATTAACAATAATAGACATAGAATACATGGCATATGAAACACATAATGCATATAAACACAAAAATGGCCTTAGTAAACCCTTACCTAAAACGACACCGGTCTTGGTACACGCTCCTATTCCACTTGAGGGGTTTGACTGGGTTCACCTATTATATAAAAGTATACTAGAATTAGGCTCCCTTATAAAATTTTATTATTCTCTAACTTATTCTAAGATTTGGTTTTTAATTAAAACAATATTACACAATAATTAACTATACAAAATATTACTTAGAAATACAAATACATTACTATTTTCATTTGAAAAGGGTGGTGATATAAGGGTTTCTACCCTTCACCAAAATAATATTAGTAGTAGTAGTAGTAGTAGTAGTAGTAGTAGTAGTAGTAATTATAAAGTGGCTTTCAAAACCACCCCATTTAATAATAATACTATTCAAAAATGTAATAATGATATTAATATTATATATATACTTATAATGTAAAAGTTAATAAAGATAATAATAATAATATCATTAGTAATAATGTTAAAATATTAATAATAGTAATAAAAATCAAAGGTGCAAGACTTAATTAAATTTTTAGGTTTCTACCCCTCCTGAAATAATTACAATATTAAATAAATAATTACACTAATAATAATAATATTAATAAAAATAGTAAACATGTAATAATCTCATTAAATAATCAAAATTCGAGAATAATACTTTATCTAACTCAAGAATACTCCCAAACTTGTCAATAAAATTTAGCAATTAGGATACAGCTAATAACAATACTAATAATAATTAAAATCAAATTAACATTAAAAATTAGGATAAAAGCAGAATAATTCTCAATAAATCGAAAGGAAGTGTTGCAAAGGTCTAGGGTTTCACCTTAGGTTGGAGGGGATGGGTGGCACCGGCGGTGGTGCCCGGAGGTGGCCAAAAAAGTGATCTAAGAGGGGTGAAAATGAAGAAAAAGAGGTAAGGGGGAAGGAGAAAATAAAATAAGTTTATGGGTCGGTGGAAGATAATTAGCAGGAGATATTGGGTGGTTTAGAGGGTAGTAGAAGTGGCAGATGTGGTGGTGGACAGTGGTTTAAGGTTTCGGGTAAAAATTCCGGTGAGATGAGCAGCAAACTTTGCACGGTTATGGAGGCCCGTGTAAGGAGAATTGAAGGATGTGGATGGTTTAGTTAATTAGATGGCATTGTAGGGAAGAGTTTGGGAGGAAGAAGAGGCGTCGAGGTTGGCTAACGGTGGAGAGTGAGGAGTCTAAAGTGGCGGTGGAGCACAGACTAGTGCTTAGGGTTTCGGGGAAAGAAAACTCGATTTCAAGCCATACGAGGGGTATTTATAGTGGTGGAGGGTAGGCTTGAGTTGTGGAAGTTACCAAGAGGTCGAAGCCGGTGAGAAATGGGATGGTTATGGTGTTGATCGGGCGGCAAAATTTTCAATTTTGCCCGACCTTCACAAGGGAATTTGGGGAAAACATGGGGAGGGAAAGGGAGAGTGGGACAATTCAAATTGTAATATGAGTTGAGGGGAAGAGAATGGGTGGGAGAAATGCCAGTCACGACACGTGTGGCCGGCGATGCCATTTTCGGGGGAAGGTGGTCGCATGTTCAACAATGGTGGAGAAGGGAGGAAGAAGAAAGGGGCGAGCCAGTGGTTCGAGGAAAAAGAAAAGAAAGAAAAGGGAGGGAATCAGGCGGTTCGGCACGGGGCTAAGGCCGTTTAAATGGAATGGTGCGGTTTGGGTATAAAATCGAAGAAACGCAGCGCGCTGGCTGTCGAAGGAGTAAGAAAAGAAGCAACGGGAGTGGGCCGCGATAGGGGAAGAAAAAAAAGGCAGAAATTGGGCCGCGCTAGGCCCAAATCGGGAAGGTAAGGAAAAAAAAAAGAAAAAGGAAGAAAATAGGAAGAAAGAAAAAGGAAAAAGGGAAAAAGGAAAAGATAGATAATTATGTTAGGGCCAATTAAATTAATTTGAATATTCAGGATTTTTAGAAATAATAATATTTAAATAAAATAATATTTAAATCCCTTTTTAAGCTAAAATAGGATTTTTAAAAGATTTTTCATAATTTCCATTTTAATTATCAAAGTACTCTAATTTTCTCAAATTAAATTATTTATAAAATTCATATTAATTTGAAACTATTTTCTCTTTCTTAATTTAAATAAAATAATTTAATTAAATAAATTCTCAAGTTAAAATCTTTAATTAGTTAATATACCCAAATTTTCTCTAATTAATATATTTATAAAATTTCTTATTAATTTGCCCTAATAAATTTCCTTTTATTTTAGTAAAAATAATTTATTAAATTAAATTTTCAAATAAAATTTATTTAAATATAATCTTTAAAATTGGAAAATCTTGGGGCATTTCACCTGACAAGTCTGAATCTTATGAAAAATCATCAATGTGATCCAACAGACACTCAATCAACCTCAAGTCCTTTAAAGATGACCAACTTAATGTCTATGTCCCCAAACTCGTCACATATCCTATTTGAGAGGACTCAGTGAATATGATGTCTTTTGACTCAAAGTGCCAACCACTATATTTGTAATATCCCAAAAAGTACTACTGAAAAGTTTTGTTTTAGCAGAAGCGTAATAACAATATAATTGGGTGTTATCACAATGTTTGACATAACTTTGACTTAGTACACCATCCTTAAATATCAAATACAAGGCAAAATAGTTAATACTTAAAACATGATAAAATGGAGAAAGAGATAGATTCATAAACTTTTAACAAGATTTTGGACGTTAACTCTAAGCACAATATGTAAAATACATAAAAGGAAATACCTTGGAACTAAGAGCCCCATAAGGTATCCTAACCAAAGCTATAAGTTGGATAACAGGGCTTTTCGTCCCTAGCCATAAAGATAACATAGTTACTCTTCCCCAAACAAAGCATCATAAGCAAAAAATTCATCAAATGGGTCCTCATTGACCTACACAAAATCATCTAGGCCATCTACTCATGGGATTGATTAGCACCTATGAAAATGATGATTATTACACTGCATACTGATTAAGGCAACAATACAATCATAGTAGGGTTATACATAGTGGATAAAGTCATAAAGAAGAATAAGCATGCATATTAATTAAATATTATAAGATGCAATATGAGAGTTTAATCGGAATACCATTATTAAGTATAGCCACAATTCATTTCTTATTTATGTTTAGTTTATGATCCCACTATTCTTAATCCGTTGGAACATAATGAAACACCTCCTAAGGAAAAATGCGTTTTGTAACTATTATTAAGCCGATGGAACATACTCAACAACTACTAGGAAAAAATCTCTTCTATCTCCTATTATTAAACTAGTGAAACATTCTGAAGCACCTTCCAAGACCAAACACACCTGACCAATATTATTAAGCTTGTGGAATAGACTCAACACCTAGTCCTGATTAATATCTTATTCATGGTTATTTATCTCAAGATCATCATGGAGACAAACATATAGATATGCAAGGAACACAATCCAACTTAATATAATCATTCAAGCCATGTAAACACAACCACATAAATATCGAGACATCCCTCCAAAGAAAAAACCCATATTTCCCCTAAGAAACTTTTATTTCACAAGATAAGCATAACTTATTCCATATTACTCATTTTACCACCAAATTAAGTACACATACCCAAAATATTATTATTGATAATATATCCAAAAATTAAGGTCTAAATATAAGGTATTACACATGTGACAACAACTTACCTCTAGAGTTACTCTTCACAAAGTCCTATGAAATTATAATTTTATAAGTTAGGGATAACTTTTCTCATAAGACTCACATGTTCACCAATTTCAATACAAATTTATAAAATGCTAATACTAGCAGCATATCCAAAAATCAAGGTCTAAATCCAACATTTTATACATGCAATAATGGCCCCACTTACAGGGTTACTATTCTCAATTTAAGTCATTTTATCAATTTATTAGACTTAGGTTATTCATAATTACTCAAATTATTATACATAATATATTTAGAATATTTTTAACCAACCCTCACATTAAAATGCCAAGGACTCCATATTTATCCCATATTGACCAAATTGCGCTTAAGATAGCTAAAATGCCAATGTTTTCTAAAAAAACTTATGAGTCCTAATATAAATGGTTTTCAACCTCCAACTCATATTCTCATGAAAATAATTAACCCCCCCACACACAAATAAACTAGTTAAACATCATAACCTAATTTAGATAATGATTCATGGCAACCTTCTTGACTTGCAAAACCAAGCTTAACAAACAATATTCATAATCACATGCTTTCAAATTTTTTCTTAATTTTTCATCATACAACACAACATGTGATACCGCAAAATTACCATAATGATATCCATACAACAATACCACATATAGTATTTCATACAAATATACACATTGCACACAAAGCCCAAGTTACAACATATATCATTAACAAAAATGTCTTTGGTCTCTAAACATGTATAACCTAAGACTCCTCTTCTGAGAACACCAGAAAACCATATAAGAATCAATAATAATACATAATTATAACTTATGAAAACAACCAAGGAAAAGATAGGGTAATGTAGGGTGGAAAAGGAGCACAACTGAAGCAAACATGAATCCCAACCAAGGGGGGTTGCATGATAGATTCACACAGCTAGGGGTGTTGTGTAAGCTCCTTACATTGATGGAAGGGGGAAATGTGAAGGCCCATGTTGGTGGGGTGGATTGGCACGAGGTTGTGGTGATTTGGTGGATGGTGTAGCGTGACGTTGTAGTGTATTTAGAGGGGGTTATGCATGAGTAGTTCACATAGCTAAGGGTATTTACCATCAATTTTTCATGCAACAAGGCTTGATTAACGTGAGTTGCTCACATTGTGGCTAGTTCATAGCGTAAGGTGACAAAGATTTTAGAGAGCTTCACTAAAGATAATGGTAGAATAACAATGAATGAAGAATAGAGGGGTTGATGGAAGGAAGAGGGGGGTTTGAGGGGGGTTTGAGGGGAGATGTGTGGGTTGTAAAAATGAATTAAGAGGGGGAGATGTGAGGTATTTATAGGAAATGAGGAGTTAGGTGTGCAAAATGTGGAGGAACAACCTAGGTGCCTGGTTAGGAGAAGTCTGGCATTTCACATGAGCTAGGGAGGAAAGAGACACGGCGTGCCTTTTGCGGTTGTAGGGAAGATGAAGGAGGTGGAGGGAGTAGGTGTAGTGTAGGGTTAAGAAAGGAAAAGAGGAATCCATACGAGGGAGGGGATTGCAAGGACAAAAGGAGAAGAAGGAGAAAGGCAATTGGGAAAAGGAGAAAGAAAAAAGAAAAAAGAAAAAGGGGGAAAGAAAAGAGAAAAATAAAAAGATAGAGAAAAGGGGAAAGGAAAAAGAATTTGGGGTTGGATTAGAATCAGTTTTAAATTTAAGATTAGAAAAATTGGGTAAAATTAATATATCAATCATTTAGGGTTAGGTACAGGTTAAAATATCAATCACTTAGAATTAGGATTAGGATTAAGTTTGGACTTAGGATCAAGGATTTAGGGTAAGATAAAAACATCAATTACCTAGGATTATAATTAGGTTAAAATATTAATTACTTGGAATTAGACTTACATAAAATTTGGTGAATTATAATATTTCTTTTGCTCTTATGGTAAGTCAACTCTACATCAAAGTCTTTCACAAGCTCCAACCATCTCTCTATCTCAGGTTGAGTTCTTTCTACTTAAAGATATACTTAAAGCTCTTGTGATTAATGTAGAATCTGCACTAAAATCTATATAAATATTGCCTTCATATCTATAATGTAACATCTATAAATTTTATTTACTAGCTATGGAATTTTATTAGACTTACTTTTTAGAAAGAAGTTTTCTTAAAATGAGTTTTACTTTAACCAATAACCTCTGAACTTAAAATTATACTCCAACACATTTAATTGTCTGTTGGATCTATAAATATGTGGATCAAGAAAATGAATGAACAAAAAAAATGACCCATTAACCTTTTGAAATTTTCCCATATATTTCATAATAATTTCACTGTTCCATAATCTTTTCATATCTTCTCATAATTCAAATTATATTATCTTTTATATATTCTAAGAATTTTGCATATCCTATATATTTAGGAAAATTTCTCCCTAAATTATTCATTTCGATTTGAGTTAATTAATTATCATTATTATGGTTATTAATTTTCGGTGCATACATGTATCGTGATCACCGTCACTTCTCCTTGTACTCGTACGATGCATGTACATATATACTTATTGTTTTGAAATCCAAGTTTCCAAAGGAAACTAATTTCCTCCACTAATAGCCACGTTGAAGCCTAATACGACTAGCCATCCCACATCTTATGCACATATTTAGGCTTAGGGAAAATGAAAAAAGGAAGAAACTTGATCTAAGTCAAAAGGCACTGCTATCTTCCTAATTTTAAGCATAATGAAACCTACCCTTCAATGCATATATTACACAGACCTTAGGCATAGGTGCACTTATGCATTACACCATCCACACTAAAGCTACCGTTTTCTTGTTAGTGAGGCTGGAGCGTTGTCGTCGCCTCACTTTTATTCGCATCTGCCGTTACGCTAGCCGGCCACTTATATATGCATATATCTTCTACATTGTACTGCCATTTTTGCAGGAAGAGGAGGAAAGACGAGGGTCGGGGACTGAGGACAGGCGGCTTGGGCAAGAGAAAGGGACAACCATGCATGTGAGAGAAGGTGAGGTGGAGAGAGGATCAATGGAGGTGAGGTGCTATTTGGATAGCCCGCAGAGTAGGCGTACAAGTGGGGAGATACTCAATGGGGTGGATAAAGGCTATACCCTGCCGACAATCCCTGAGCGGTTGTGTGTGTAGGGAAATGAGGCAAGTAATAGTACGTGCCAGGAAGGGGATGGAAGGGAAATAACAGAGTTTGGGAAGAGGTATGATGGGAGTCGTGGGTCCCAGGGTGGCGAAGCTCCACTTGTTATTGGAACCATAGTTTTAAAAACCGGACCGGTCATCGAACCGGTCTCATCACTGGTTCACTGGTTTAGTGGTCGAACCAGTGGTTTGGACTGCTCGAACCAGTGGTACATTTTAAGTCAAAAAATATGAAATATATAGAAAATTAAACTCTAAATAAATGTGACCGGCTCCCGACCGGTTTTTTGACCGGTTCACCAGTTTTCACTGGTCCGACCGGTTTTCACTGGTTCCGAGATCTTAAAAACCGGCATATGAAATTTAACCGGTGACCCGACCGGTTTGCCGGTTCACTGGTCAGACCGGCCGGTCCGGTCCGGTTTTTAATACTAGGATTGGAACAGATACATCGTTGCGTTTTGGCCAACAAAGCTGCATGGCATGGGGAGAGGAGGAGTTTATCCAATTGTTGTTGCATAGGAAGGACTCGTCGAAGGAGAGAGAACTAGAGGAGCAGATGTCGGGGTGCCCCATATGCGAGGAGGAACTGTTCGGCTGGGACTTACACAAAGAAGGAGGGAACGATGGACCAATAGGCGATGAGGAATAAAATAAAAAGAATTACCATATGGAGTGCAATGAGAATGCGAAGAATGGGGAGGAAGAGGAAACAAGTTCAACTAGGACAAAACTTGCAAGTGTGGATTATGATCTAGAGGGAGAAAAAATGATAATTCAGAAGTGGAGGGAGAGGAGAGAGGGAGAGGGTGGCAAAGACGAGGAGATGATTATGATTAATGACGGGACGCGGAATGGTGAGGTAACAGGATCTTTTGACATACTAGCCGGGTTTGAAGGAGTAGGAGAGATCGATGGTCATGAGGGTCCTTTACCAATGGAGAAGAGGGAGGATTTAGAAAATGAAGAAAGTAGGATGGAAGGGGAAGAGCTAAGTATAGCGAGTCAGACTTGGAAATTTGGAAAGCAAATTGAGCTTGCCTCAGATGAGGAAGGGAAGTGTGTAGAAAATTTGGTGGGGTTGAGGAGGAGCTAGAGGAAGATCCGACGAAGGCAGTTATAGAAGGCATCATCGGAAAGAAGGGAGATAGCAACAATGGTTATGATAATCATTAGTTGGAACATACGAGGGATCTAGGCACTAGGTAAAATCTCAAGCATCCAGCGCTTAATCGACAGAGAGAGACATTGGATTTGTGGTTTTGTGGAAACCAATCACAGTTATTTGAAGGACTCTTGGAAGAGTAGGGTATGGAGGAACATGTCGATTGAATGGAGGGATTCAATGGCCCTGGGTAGGAGCGGAGGCTTAATTATTGGATGGGACTCTCAAGTCTTCACGTTACAAAAATGTATGAATGGTAACAGATGGATCTTTTTGGAAGGAGGGTTGGGCCCTCACCGGTTCAAATGTGGGATTCTCTTGGTCTATGGCAACTCGGACCCAAGAGGGAGGAGGAAACTATGGCACGAGCTTTGGGAAGTGTGCCATTTGTGTAAAGTTCCGTTGTTAGTCATGGGGATTTCAATGAGGTCAGAAATCAGAATGAAAGGAAGGGAGGCTGAGTGGATCAAAGTAGCGTTCAGGATTTTAATGAATGGATCAACAAATTGGGCCTTATTGAATTGAAACCATTTAACTTGATGTTCTCCTAGCATAAGGTGGGGTCTGCAAGCCTTCTGGATAGATTCTTAGTCAGCCCATCTTGGTTGACCATAGTACCAGGTATCTCCTGCGTGGGGTTGGGCCGATCACTTTCGGATCACAACCCTATCTGCCTTAGGGCGAGGTCAAATGGGTTTGGTCCGAAACCCTTAAGGACTTGGGATATGTGGCTCTCACACCCACATTTTCGAGATTTTGTCTCTAAATGTTGGACAAAGTTAGGAGGGAGGTCATGTCAGTCAAGAATAAAACAGATGAAGGGCATGCGGAGGATTTGGAATAGGGAGGTATTGGGGGATATTGACTCGAAGATAGACACTTTGGAACAGGAATTGACCAAGGTGGATGTCACTGTCAAAGATATCAACTATAGTGAAACTGACATTGCTAGAAGATCGGTGTTGATGTCTTAGCTCTGGAAATGGCACAAAAGGAAAGAATCATACCGGAAGCAGGTGGCAAGGGTTAGAGACTTTGAAGATCGAGACAGAAACACGAGGTACTTTCATACACTAGCCGCGGTGAGGAAGAAGAAGGCTACTATTAGCAGAATAGTAGAAAATGGTGAAATAATTGTAGACCCACTGGAAATCAAGAAGGTGATTACCAAGTATTTCGAGAAGCTGTACAAGCAAGAGGACCTTCCACATATTAGCCTTTCTACCGGTGGATTTCAGAGGCTGACCAGGGAGAAAAGTATAGAAATAGAGAAGATCCCTACAAGGGAGGATGTTTGGATAGCAGTTTGGTCTTGTGAGCCTTCAAAAGCACCAGGCTATGACATATATCATTTCAGGTTCATCAGGAAAATGTGGAGAACCATCAGAGAGATTTCACCGACTCAATTATGGGATTTTTCTACACGGGCCGTCTTTCACCCGACCTCAATACCACTTTGATCACTTTAATCCCCAAAGTGGTGGACGCGGAGGAGGTTAGACAGTTTAGACCAATAAGTTTAATTGGTTGTATTTACAAGGTGATTGTGAACATCCTAGCCCATCGATTGAAACAGGTGGTGGACGAGTTAGTGAGCGATTCACAATAAGCTTTTATTGAGGGGAGGAGCATTCTCGATGGGGCCCTAGTTGCCAATGAGATCGTTCAGTGGGCTAGAAGACAGAAACGATTGAAGGGAGTCATGATCATCTTGGATTTCCAGAAGGCCTATGATAGTATTAGATGGGAGTTTGTGGAGAACATTATGGGTATTATGGGATTCGGACACAGATTCAGAGGCTGGGTTAAAGAGAGTATTTCGACCGCAAGCATTTTGATTCTTATCAATGGGTCCCCCTCAGCACCCGTTAAGATGGGTAGGGGACTAAGACAAGGTGATCTTATTTCACCCTTTCTTTTTGTTCTAGCTATGGAGGCTTTTAACCAACTCATCAAGCGAGGAGTGGATCAAGGACTTCTGCAGGGTATTAAGATAGGAAAGGAAAATGTGGAAGTTACCAATCTCCAGTTTGCAGATGATACGATGATTTTCTGTGGGAAATCGACTTCAAATGTTAGGAACTGGAGAAACTTGATCGATTGTTTTAATCTCCTATCGGGCCTGCAGGTTAACTATAGCAAATCAATTCTCATCGGCCTGGGAGTGCATGCAATTTTCCAGAAGGAAGCTGCTGAGATAATGGACTGCGAGGAGGGAAGTCTGCCTATCACTTATCTTGGCCTACCATTAGGGGCTCATGCAGGAAGAAGAGGCACTTGGAAACCAATGATCGATAAGATAAAGCAGAGGCTGTTTGGGTGGAAGGCTAAGGTACTGTCAAAAGCAGGAAGACTAGTCCTGATTAAAAGCATTCTAAACAGTCTGCCATTCTATTTCATGAGTGTGTTCTGAATCCCAAACAGGGTTGTGAAGGACATCATCAAGATTCAGAGGAATTTCTTCTGGAGTGGTGATGGAGATAGAAAGAAGATTCCTTTGGCCAAATGGATTCTCATTCAAAATCTTAAATCCTTAGGCGGCTTGGGAGTGGGGGATATTATGGTAAAAAACAACACGTTACTTTTCAAATGGCGGTGGAGATTTTTTTATGACGGAAGGGGCATCATGAAAGAAAATTATTTCTTCAATCTACTCTAGAGATCGGCCAGGGTCTCTAGAACTTCCATCTTCTAGCATAAGGTGGTCCCCGTGGAAGGATATAGGCCGTATAGGGAGGGACCTGCCCCACCTGAGATTGGGATTGAAGCATATGGTGGGTGATGGGACATCTATTAGTTTTTGGCACGATGATTGGTCTGGGAAAGGCCCATTGAAGGTCCTTTTCCCAAGGTTATTCAGTGTAGCAGAGAAGCAAGATCAAAAGGTGGTAGGGATGGGCAGCTGGGAGGGACCTTATTGGGATTGGAGATTTGTGTGGAGGAGGTAGCTATTCAGGTGGGAAGAGGCCCAAGTGGAGCAACTGCAGCTATCTATACAGCAGGTGTGTCCATACAAGAATAAACAAGATTCAATTGTATGGACCCACGACGAGTCCGGTGTTTTCTTAGTGAGCTCATTCTGTAAGAGATACTATCAGCTTACTCTCGGGGATGGATTGAGTACCAACCCAGCCAACTTAATGTGGAGAATCTTAGCACCCCCGAGGTTTAAGCTCATAGCTTGGTTTGCGGTTCAACAAAGACTCAAAACAAAGGAAAGGTTGGCTAGGATCCAAATCATTGACTTGCTTGAGGCCCCGTGTCCTTTTTGTGGAACGGAAGAAGAAACGGCTAATCACCTTTTCCTGCATTATTCGGTAAGTGGGAAGCTATGGTACGACATCTGCGATTGGATTGGGTATCCCTGGGTAATGCCCAATTCAGTTGAAGATAATGCTTCTGCTTGGTTTGGAGCTTTCAGTAAAGGTCTGAGGGGGGATATCTAGTGAGCTGCGTTCTTTGCTATTATAGGCACCATTTGGGAATTCAGAAATAGAAAAGTGTTCGATAATATCGATGGCTGCAGGGGTTGGATGCTTATGCTTATCAAGATGAGAATAGGATTTTGGATCAAATATGGCAGAAAGAAGTTTCCATACAGATCGGATGAGGTGATCCATAATGTCCATGCCCTGTTAAGATAGAACCTTCATTTGTTGCCTCGTTGCCGGGGCACGTGATATGCCCTTTGGTCTCTTGTTTTTAGTTCTATATCTTGTGATCCGAACACTTCTATCTATCAAAAAAAATTGTACTGTCATTTTTGATTGAATATTTCTCGCAACTCACCCAGGTCACACCTCTTTACTCTACACTGTTCAGCCCCCATCCCAAGCTTCCAATTTCTTACCCCAAAGTTTGAGCCCAATCTCACGTTTCCCTCAAGTAAAAATCAATCAATTTTCCGTACCCCAATCCTATCATAGTATGTTGACTTCTACCATAGAACCCCATAAAACTAGTTTAGAGATTTAACATAAATCTTTCCTAATCATCATAATTAATCACTCAAGTCCTACTTTATCCATTAGGCCTATCCAAAACAATTAGATACCATTTCTTATTTGAGTTTTGTTCTTTTAATAGTTAGTATCGAAGGTGTCGATGAATTTGCAATTAAACAAATGAAGTCTACTCTTGCAATATGTAATCTTTTATCGGATCTTTGAGGTAACCCATACTTTAAATACAAATATAATGTAGATTGAGAATATATTACTGTATGATAGGTAAAACTTTAGTTTTATGCAGTCTTTCACTACTATAGAGTAATTATTGAATAATAGTTTTAAAGGGTTTTTAATAGTAGTTTTGAATCATTATTGAATCACTTGTTATTAAAGCTTTAATAATATTAAAACCTGTTATAAAAAAATCATTTTCAATAATGGTTATTGCATTCAAATTATTATCTAACATGCTAAAATTTGTGTAACATATGAATTTTGATAATGGTCAATAATGGAAAACTGTTATCGAAAGTAAACTATGATAACTATTATTAAAGTACAACCATTATAAAAAATCGATGAGCTTTTTGTTTGTTATACATTGAATAACAATATGATAAAAAATTATTATTATAAATATACTTTAATAACAATTGTTTAGTTATAACAGTTATTAAAACCTTGACCCAATTTTTTTTTAAAATATTAATTTTATTTTGGCCCACATCCATATCTATATATACCAAATATGCAAATGTACCTAGGAATACCAAATTTCCTAGAAAAAAAAAGTAGCCTAAGCTACAATTACAAAAACAACATACATGTTACCAACAAATTGTGTTAATACACTACAATAAAAATATATCCACTGTCTTGTATGTCACTTATATATTCTCCCATCTTTCTATGTTTCCAATAACCATATTTCTCTTCAAATCCATCTCTTAATTGCCAATGAACAATGACTATATGCTATATGAGTCATAGTCTATGAACAAAGTGGATAACATATATACAGGAGAGTGTGAAAAATTATGAAAGTTCGAAGCATATATAACTATATATAGGCAACTTAAACTTTCAGTAACCTAAACCAGAACCTCAAACCCGAACCATTATCCTATGTATCTTAACCGTAAACTATACACCATGCGTATACATAAAGTATACACTTAAACATTAAACTATCAACACAAAACCAAAATATAAACTTAAACCCTAAACCACCAACCCCAAAACCTAAAATAAAAATGTAAATATACACTCTACACTAAACCTCTAGACAAACCCAAACCATTATCTTATGTACCATAACTATAAAATCTACATCTAAACCCTAAACAATAACCTAAAACCCTAATCCATCAACCTAAAACGCTAACATAAAAACTTTAACCCTAATCCATCAACTTAAAACCCTAAACCATATGCCCAAAAGCCTAAAATAATGATTAATAAACCTAAACCCTAAAATAATGGTTAATAAACATAAACCTTAAAATAGAAACCCTATATACAAACCCCAAATCCAAGCCATTATCCTACGCTCTACACCCTAAAATAAATGAAGCAAACCTTAAAAATATAATTTTCAACTAATAAACGTCAGGCACAAATTTGAACATGTAGAGACTAATCTATGTCGACTTGTGTGTGCGTGTGTGTGAATGTATGAGCCTAGCCTAATGATATATTACTTCATCAACTTCATTACATGAATATCCCCCGCCTTTTGCATATTTGAATATCCCCCACCTTAAGCTTGATATCTTCATGTTGGATTAAGAAACATACCATTTTTGGATCTATATCTTAAGATCTATTTCTTAATAAATCATCCATGAATCTACATATGTTGTATCCACAATAATTATTATTCGGTTGTTGTATATGCTATTAAATAAATGAGTTCATGCAATTTTCACAAAAGTTGATATTTGATCTTGCTAATAGGGATATATTAATTAAAATTGATAAGAGATGGAGAATCATGGACTTTCTGACCTCCACACACATATAGAAGGTTCTTTGGATTTGGCATACCCCTTCCAACTTCATACGCCATGTGTAGTTCCCTATAAAGATTATATAGAATAATGTAACTATGTAAGCTAATGAAGAAAGCTTAGTACACTAACATCTCAATTAAATTATTTTTCATTGCTCGAGCTGCCGCAAAAGAAACCTCATAATGCCTTATGGAATTAAATACATATACAACATTTTTTAAAGGACGAATGGCGTAGAAACAACAATGTTTGAGAATGAGATGAGATACCAAATAAAGATTGGTTGACTATCCCTTTTCAAAGCAATTAGCTATATATGTTACTTGTTGTTGGTCATCATTTATTATATGGCTATCACATAGGGTGTATGGGCACAAAAATGCAAACAAGTCAGACATCCCTTCCTTCTCAACCCTTCAAGCCACCGACCTATGAACAACAATAATTATACACATTTATTAATAACCGATAAATCAAATAACTAATATATCATACAAGTTCCAAAATAATGTATTGTAGCTAATATATAATATATTAAATAACATTTACTTAACATGTACGATAACACTTATGGACAACATCTATTCATGATTATATATTTCATCTATCAACTTCTTCCTAACGGGGCAAGTCATGCTTTCCCCAATATACTCTTTAAGAACCTCAACCATAATCATATCAGTATAAAGGTAGTTTTATACATATAAATGCAACAAATCTAAACCTAATGGTAGCTTCCGGGGCTGAGGTAAAGTAAAAAAAATCACCTAATTTGATAGTTTCTCCTTCACGTTGTCCCTCTTTCATCGGTTGGTATGGAATAGCTAGGAGGGTAACTAAAGCCACTTTTATGGATTTATTTCCTCCATAACTTTACTATTTTAGATTCCAAATAACCATTTATCTTTTTCCTATCCACTTTGGAGTCTTCTTCTCATTTTGTTAATAAAAATAGTGCATATTAATGGCTAATTAGTTTAATATAACGAGAAAATAAGTCATTGTATGGATTATATTATTGTACCTCTCTAATAGTCAAAAATATATAGTTTGTGGGCAATGGCACAAAGCTTCCTACAATGCTCACCACCGTGAAGATCTCATCTCCTTCTTAATAATAAGGTAGGAGGGTGTCCTAAACTATAGGACTCGATATGATAACAACCTTCTGATATGTGGCTAAGAGAGATCATATGTTTGTGAATGGAATTGATAGAATTCCCATGTCATCTCTTCTAAAGAATCTCCCTCATAATTTTCAAATGGTCCAATACTTTTCCTCCTAACTTCATCATTGTTATATTCAAACTATGTCTCACCATGCAATATCAAATGTTGATAGCTTTTATCAATTCAATTAACAAACATATGATCTCTTTCACCAACACTGATACGTTGAATATAAGCACATACCAAACAAAGGTAAACTAGCCTACTAGGGTCTTGAGCATGTTCTACTACAAACTTGACAAAAAAACTCCACCCCTTCTACATATTCCTTAGACCTAAGATATGCATACATCCATTTTACCACATAAAAAAATACAATTTAGAGATATCTATAAAGTAATTCCAAAACACACACGTGCTTAGAAACAACTAATTCATATATGTATAATGTATCATGTTGTTCAATTGCTTGTCATTTCTTAATACAATTAAATCATCATTCATATATGTGTGTGTGTGTGTGTGTGTAAGGATTTAAAATTAAAATAATATAATTAAACAAAAAACAAGGCCTAAAAAATAATATGAATTATACGGGAAAATCAACACTATGTATATTAAAAGACTGCTATAGTCAAACACAAACAAGAACCATTATACTCATTAGAGGGTCCATCCACCCTGAAAAAAAACTGTAGGGTATATATTCGTAGGTAAGCTATTATAAAACCTTCAGTGGTTATATATCACAATCAAATCTCTACCTATCTGATCTTAATGACTCAAAAATTCCTCACCCTCAACATATATATATATATATATGAAAGTATGAATAACTCTCCATCAAGCGATGTATCTCCCCATATAACCATATCACACGAATCCTTATATCCATATAAGGTAACATCCAAAAACATGGTGGAGGGTATGTAATAGGTAAGCCCAATATCTCACCGCCTAAAGAAGATAACAACCATTCAATCAATTATCAATGTTACTCTGTAAGCCTTCTAAATTTAAAAATATAGCATTCATCAATTCAAATAATTGTAAATATATTATTTCATATCTTAGCTAACTATATAAACCTTAGAATGTCAACTTCGTCTATTTCAAGTAGGTACTAGCAATGAAGTACTAAAACAGGCAACAACAACAGTAACTAATTGATAATGTGTGTGTCTAGCACACCACCAAAACAATACCTAACCAATAACCATTATCTAAGAAAAAGATAACCACCAATAGTTTCAACACATACAATCCTACAATTTGATTTTATGATTAAATTCTAATAACCCCTATCAAAATTTTGCTTGTTCTCAATAAACCTTACATTATTGTTAATTGATATCTATCTATCTATATATAATATTTTAAAACAAACATATCTTATTTAAACACCACCTACAAACTTACCAAATTACATGTAAATCAATCCCTACCTTATTTAATCAACCACATGCATTTCTACTACCCCTCTGCATCCTTACTTTTTGTTTAAAGTTACAATTCAAGTTTTCAAACCATAAACTAGTTTTTTTTTGCTCCATTTGTAAAATTTTTCTCTACAAATAAACTAATAATGTAAATTTTTTGTTTAAAGTTACAATTCAAGTTTTCAAACCACCTACTAATAGTAGTTTCTACTACCTACGAAAGTTAGTTCTTAAATCCAAAATATAAATACACGATATTTATAAAAATGCCACTATCTTTTTTTTTTCTAACACTCCAATACCATAGTTCCTTGAAACTATTTACAACCGTTTCATTTACCTACTAACAGTAATTTTCATCACCTATTGTGGGTAGTTTCTTCAACTCAGAATACTAGTTCTTAGTTCTCACCGAGAAAACTAATTCTCATTGGATATTCCCCCTATATATGGTTAATTGATAGATAATCAAATCATCAAATAGGATTTGATTGAACTTCTTAATCTCATCTTTGTGTACGTTAATTATCGGATTAGTTATATCTCTCCTCAACTATGATCCTCCTTGGTCCTTTCATTTTCTTCACAAAAGTGTTAATTTCCCTTCATAACTCGATGTTCTTGAAACTAACAACTTATGGGTTGTTTGGTACGAAAGATGAAAATTTCGTAGTAAGTTGTACTTCAATAGACGTACCTAGTTGAAAATTTATTCCTTGGAAGTAATACAAGTTTGTGTTTGGTATGTATATATACTTCCCTAAAAATAATAGAATTTTATGTTTAGTTTACTGTTACACCACCTAGGAAGTAGTACATAAACTACAATAGCACATCTTTATAAGAAATTCAACTATTTTTTTCACTTATAAAATTGAGAGTAAAAAAGTAAATAAATACTTAGGAAGTAGAAATTTACTTGGATCTACCTAAATAAGTCATTTCCTAAGGAAGTGCATAGAAAATATGGTCAAAAGGAAGTAACACTTGTCTTTGAATTCTATTTCTTATTAACCAAACAAATCAACTTTTATCACTTTCTTGAAAGTACTGCTTTCTCCCTATACTTACTTCTAACCAAACGACTCCATAGGAAAGCCATACATCTTAGGATCCATTTTATTTGTATAAAATTGTGTGGAAAGAAATTAAAAAGGAAATACAATAGAAGAAATAACTTTCTTTTCTATGTTTGGTTTGTTAGAAAAATTTTGTACAAAAAAATTATTGGAAAGTAATTTTTTATTTGGTTTCTTAAAAATTTTTAAGAAAAGTTGATTATCATCATCATCATCATTGTTGTTGTTGTTATTGTTGTTGTTGTTGTTGTTGTTATTATTATTATTATTATTATTATTATTTTAATACCTTTATATATTCAATAAAAATTTAAAAAATTACATTAGTACGTGAAAAATTCCACAAGTTTTCAAAAAAATAATCATAAAAACACAATAAACTCAACACTAATAACAATTTTTTTTTTATAAAAAAGTTTGCTATAATTTCAAAAAAAAATCTTAAAATATATAAAATATTTTATATTCCTTTCCATTTCACATATGACACACCAAACATAAAAAAATAAAAATAAATATGTACACATCATACAACCCTGAATAAATTTGATAAAATACACCTTTCCGAGGGAAATATATATTTTCCATGTTGAAGTTTGACTATGTCTTCGTCTCTATCAATGATTTCAACTTTCAAGGCATCCATCACGGTGAAATTGTCCAACGTCGCCCGTGTAAAAGTAAAACCAACGCATCCTCCTCTCATCAGCCTACACAGAATGTACAATGGAAGCTAATGAGAAGGGCAAAGAGTCGAGGCAACTTATTATCGACAGAACCCAGGGGATAAAAGTAACAAAGCAAAACAAAAAGTTTAACCAGAGGTAAACGATAGGATTATATATAACATAGGCAGTCCAGTAGATACTAAGTATACAGAAACAGAGGCCATATCTTCCCTCCTCATGCACGATATAATCAATTAAAGGTCTTTTTTTAAGGTGCAGCCACTCCACATCAGCCCTGCCAAATTATCACTGATACTGTATACTAGAGTAATTAACACGCCAAACATTCAATCTTCAGGGTAGCATACAATTTTTTTTGTGCCGTGTGAATAATAAATTAAATGCACAAAGAAAGAAGAACAAGTATAGTTACACTAATGGAGTAGAATTGTTTGTTTTTAGCTTCATATAAATTTATAAAGTAGCTAGCCTCATATTTTTATAATGTTTCCTTTTGATGCGAACTAAAGCCCTAGGTACTGAAAGAAAGTGGGAATTACTACCTTAATTGAGCATGAGGTTCATGATCATATATACCAAGTCTTGGGAAGCGAGAATATTGAGGAAGAAACCAAGAGATGTTACAAGTTTGCCGTGACCGAAAGTAAGCAGTGAGTTAATAATAATAATAATCTAATGTCTTCTGCATCATCCAGTTAATAAGAAATTGGGCTTCACCCAGATTATTAAGTTCACATATACAACATTCTTTCACCAAGTTAGTCACAAACATGATCATACATTGGAGGAGGAATAAAGAGATAGACTATGACTATAAATGGACAACGTTATCAACAGAAAATGGACAAAATTAACATATACAAAAATAATATGCATATGATTTCAATTGATTACTAAAAAGTAGAATGATAATACCAAGAAGATGAAAGATAATACATACATTGATTACTAAATAGTAGAATGATTACAAAATTCACATGCTTTTTTTCCCCATCACTAATCAAAATAATCACAGACAAAGAGGCCTCTCAGGGGCCGCACACCGCAACAACATACATCAAACATCCACCACAAACTCGCAAATGAGACACTAGACTACTTGCACTGATATCATCTTATGTACCTAAAACTAGTAGCACATCCTCAACTTGGATCTTACAAATTATGGACGCCAACAAATGCCAGTGACACCGGTTAAACAGGAGAACACAGGCCATACCCAAACCAAAGAGTACCAAGTAACCAAATGTCTAACTGAACTTTCATTAAACACATATGAATCCTTCCGTTGAGTACAAACCTCATTCTCAAATCAAAACCAAACCTAATAAACCTCAAACTTAGAACAACATTAAGATTTTGCGATAAGTTAAGTTAAAATCAGAAGAAAATTGACCTTGTTAAAAAAGCGTTGGTAGAGCTAGTAGATTGAGCGGAATTCGGACTTGACGAATGACTAACATGTAGGTAACCTCTCGGAGGATCCATAAGATTAATAATTGCAAAAGATGCAAGGACGACGGAAGAAGGAGAAATTAGATGGACTTGGAAGGGAGGAGCTCAAGGCTATTGAAGCGGCACGACGGTCTGAGGAAGATGACGACCGAGGAACTGATGATAATCTAACATTTTGCACGGTCCTTTTGTTTTTCCGTAACTTTTAGTAAGGAAAAGGCGATAGTATGACTTTCTTAACCTTCTTATTATTTTTTTTCATCTAATTTTCCTTGCAAGCAAACAGCTTGAAAATGGATTTCTTCTAAAAAAAAATTTCCCTTTCCTCTAGAGTTTCTTAGAACCAATCAGACTGTTAATGTCTTCTATTTTCTCTTATATAATAACTTATTTTAAAAACTATTTATGGTAAAAAAACCAGGCAATTATATATGATAGTCATTTTTCATAAGTAATAACAAAAAATAATAATTAATGATTGGTATTTGGACTCATTATATTTTATATATGTTATAGTTCTTAGATATTAATGAAGCTATTCTTTTAGTGCATCTTTTTTTATAATAGATATCAAAGTTGGTCGTAAAGGAATAATAATAGATTTTTTTAGGACTATATACACAAACATTCCAAACAAGGAATAAGATAAGAGTAATGTTAAATATGGTAAGAAAATTGAAACAACATGAAATTAAACATGTAAATTTGTACTATGTGTATTTGCATATAGTTTATAACTTGGGTTAGCTTTCTTTAGATCCCTAGAGGGAGTGGTACTCATATTATAACTATGTATTCATGCTTGTCCCCAAAAATGTCCAAGACCATAAAAAATGTCACGTTTTACATTCCAAAGACGTCTTAGAGACAGAAACAACGCTAGGGACCACAAAGTACAGAGGAAACAACCATTTCATTATATCTCGTGGTTGTTGACCCTGCTACCATTGTTGTTTGCTTCATTGTTTCTATTCATCGTCTTTATTTATGATTTTGTAGTAGTTCGATAATCGTCGTTGAGCACCATCGACTTCAAGAGAGCTTTTTGTTTGGTAGTTCTTCATCTTCTCATTGTCAAGTAAGAGAATCAACAATATAGGAGAGTAAGCTTTAGGACACTTTGTTTTAGTTGGGATAAAAGTTTTTTTTTTTACAAAGCAAAAGGCTAGGGTTTTGTTTATCTAGGGTATTGGGATAATCTTTTGGGCTATATGTCACATGCTCAAAGGTTTCAACCCCACTGCCCCTAATGAGGCCAACACCTAACACATAATTTTACTTAGCACCATGTCGAATATTCACAATATCTTAAAATAATAGCATATAATGATGTATAGAAGGGACATTAAGTTGTACATGAGACATAGTATCGATATTAGAAACCATTAGGCAACAAGAGAACACCCATATTTGCATGACTCATTCACAAGATGATTGGAGCAAGTCATAGACCGTGACAACCTCTCCCACCTAAAATTACAAACGCCCTCGTTTGCATCATAGAGGGGTCCCAATATTGCTTCCCTACATCTTGGGCGCTATCCCCTTAACACTACTTCAACACTCACCCAATATTAAGAAAACACCACACAAAGACCTTAAGTTGCCCCGCAAGGCTTGAATTCCAACCACCGTCTTGTATCCAACACAACTTGTTACAACATATCTAACCCTCTTGCAATAACTTATCCATGCGTGTCCAAGATCGTCTCATCACACAGCCCCCAACAACTCATTTCAATGGCTTGGATCCCACACCAAGCCACGTCCACCAATACTCCTTGTAAATAGACATGTGTGACACAGATGACCTCTCTGCTTCGCTACTTCAAAGTTTGTTGTTTTCGACTGTGCCTAAAACCAATGGGGGTACCCACAATCTCTCAAGGTACACCCAACAACACAAAAAATGCTTATTGATTGTTGCGGGCAATAAGCTGCTCTAATACCACTTGTTATGTGTTTAGAGATTTCGACTCTAGTGTTTCTCACAAAGCCAATATCTAACACACAAAATTGTTGAGCACTATATCGAATATACACAAAATTATGAAATAATAGCACATAGAGATGTATAGAAGGGACATTTAGTCATACCTGAGATATAATATCAACATTAGCAACCATAAAGAAATAAGAGAGCACCCATATTTGCATAACTTATTCACAAGATACTTGAGATAAGTCATGCACCGTGGCATATAAATTTTATTTAGGTCTAAGTAGTGTGCCTATACTGTAGTTCTGCAACGTCTTTGTTTCTGAATATTTATAGAATTATCTTTTTTTTTATCTTGTCCCTATTTTTGTACAACACTACTGGTCCCCCATAAGCACATGATACATAGACCTACGTCTATTAATTTGCACTCTACTTTTGCATGTTTTGTTGAAAAATTTCACCATAAGGTTCGTATGCTTGGTTACGTATACATTTTGTATTAGAGAATTTTTGGGTTGAATTGATTATTTTTAAAATTTTCAAACTAATTCAAACCCGTCAGTTTCACATCATGTCACTTCGAATACAATAACATCTCTAGTGAAGAAGCACCGCCGTTGAGATCGTTTTCTCATGATAAGCCAAGCGGAGGCATCAAAATGTCACGATCTTAAATCCACGTGGAACACCCCAATATAACCGCGTACTCCATGGTCCTCCCGTTTGTATTCATTGTAATTAAAGTGTATATGTTTTGAATATTTTAAACCCTAGCTAGTTAAATAATTTGAATCGTGACAAAATTATTATTTTTGAGTCTTAAAACTTATCATAACATTTCAAACCGCAAACATGCACGATTGATTTGAAGTAAAAAGATCAATCATTGCATCGTGTTATCAATGCCAAGAGGCCCCCTACGTGTGATAACTAAAACGGTTAAAGAAAGATAAAAGAATTGAAATAACGATCATTTTCTAAAGCGTAGCCGGTAGAGCGTGTCCTATGATCGATTCTCATGTACTCTTTCCCTCCGTTTAACAATAAAACATATATTAGATTATTTATGTTATTTTATTATATAAATTAATTTATAAAAATATCAATAATTAAATTTTTTATCTTCAATTCTAACACTATTTTATTTTCTTTTTAATTAAATGAGTAAGGAATATTAAATTTAATATAAGAATATATTAGTAAATAATTTATTATCTAAAATTTAAAACTTCTTAATAAATGTTGGAAAAAAAAATATTTTTTCTTATATTATAGATCAGAGGGAGTTTTAAATTTTTACTTCTGTTCATTTACTTTTAAATATTTGTAATATTTATGTTTGTATTTCTTCTAAAAGATACGTGCTATGATATTGAAATATGTGTATCTTTTTAAAGATAGGCCAATCATTTCTTCCTTCATATTTGTATAGATAACAAATGCATATTATCATATATATATCATAAAATATGTGTATTTGTAATTTATAAGATGCGCATTTTTATCTTAGAATATATGCATTCTTATGGTAGAAGAATGTGCATCTATGTTCTAATTGAAAGAGAAGCGTATTTTATTAAAAAAATATGTGTATTATTATAAGATGCGTGAGCTTCCATATATCTACAAAATGAGTTTCAATATGGATATTTTTTTTATAGACAGAAATGTAAGAAAAAATTTGGTATAATTATTTTTTTATATTTTTAATAACCTAAATTAAAGATAGTTTTAGTAAAGGTATTGAATTCTTTTAAAGTAATAAAATGCACCCTTAATATGCTACGTTTTCATTGCTTTACAAAATTTATAAATTTGACACCCTAAGGACTGTAGCATGCTTCCTACAATCGGTGTCATGATACAAAGTCCGATCAACATGATCACGACGTGCAAGAGCTAATTGAGATATTTGTATGTACACAACAACAACAACAACAACTACTACTGCTACTACAGACTCTCCGTACCAAAACTTTAATTTTACTTTTTTTTTTTTTTCTTTGAGGATGAAAGAAGGGAGGCAAGTGATGATGATTTCGAACACGTGCAAGCAAGTTTGATCAAGAATCAGTGGAAGCCTCTTGAACCTCTGGACTGATAGAGTTCCAACCTACCCTTGGCTTCCAACAACAACGTTTCGACCTCAGGATCCTGAATTATATGACTCTGCTTCTGCGCCCAATCAATCTTCGGCAACACCTCTTCCTTTGCCATGACCTCGCTGTCAGGCACATACAGTGCGATGTAACTTAAAAGTACCGAAGATGGCACCTGCAACATCTGCTCGCCAAAATAAACTAGCTGGACCAAGTGTTTGACGCCGCTATTCTCAATAATGGTCTTGCAATGAGTAACGTGAAGGTAGTTATCCGTGCAAGCAAACTTGATTAACGCCACTACCGCTTCTAGCATGACTTCCGGTTCCCCGTCATCTAACAACCCCACCAACGGTCCGATAATCCTCGTCTCCGTCGCCCTGAACGTTCTCGCTAGATGACCCAGGGATCTAATGCAGGGAATCAAGAGATCGGAGTTAGCGTCGATCACGATCTTGAGGAGTTGATCGACGACGGCCTTAGCGGCCGGGGAGTTAGGTTTGAAGGCTGTATGCCTGAGATCAGCATTTTGCTCGGCTACAGCTGTGATCTCCATGATTGCCATTGCTGAGTGTTCTCTCGTGTTTTCAGCAGATCCTTTCTCTAACAATACCGAGAAACATAGTAGGGCTCTTGATTCACATATGCTTTTGCATATTTGGACGTTCCCTTTGGATAGATGCCACAACGCTCTTGCAGCCATTGCTTTCATTTGAGCCTTTGTTGTTGGGTCTTCGAACTCTCTTCCTTTGATGCTGCTACCTGCAAACACATGGTTGGAAGGTATATGTTGCTGCTGCTGCTGTTGCGGACGCTGGATCTGACTCAACTGTTGCGATTTCCTTTCCATTGTATCTGTTATTACGTTGTGTATTTGTTGTTGCCTCGTGTCCGGGCGTGAGATCTCATGGCTATCATCAACCGTCGTACTCGAACTCGCATCGTTGTCGTTGTTGTTGGCCATTACGACGGTATGAATGGACATCTTTGGTCTTGCAGCAATTGCGTACTTACTGTGCTCGGGGATCGTCTCGAACGCAAGATGGCTGACCATAAGCCGAATCACGTTGTTCTGAGCAAAATGATCCTGGCATTTAGGATGGTTAGCTGCTAATTCCGAAATAGCCCATGCGACTACCACCTGAACCCTCATGTGGCCTTCTTTCAGGATCTTGGCAAATGCCGAACATACCCCTGCATTCACAATCTGTTCCACACTTTCCTGATCCCGACCCAACAGCCCGATCGCCCTCGCTGCATTCTCCTGGCCCTCCACCCTTCCTTCTTTCGCCAACTTCAGCAGCGGAACCACCGCCCCTTCCTCAATGATTAACCTCCCGTACCGATCGTTATCCCTAGCCAGAGACACCAAGGACGCGGCGGCGTCCGATCGGTCTTCTAAAGACCCAGAAGACAGGTTAGCTATTTGCTCCCATATTAAACAGAGGATAGGCTCGTTTGCGGCGATGGGCGGAAGGCCGAGGTAACCGATATCGTCGTCGTCGCCGCCTGAGGCGGAGACGCGGAGGAGCCATGAGACGTCGCCGATTGAATTCTCGAGCTGAGAGGTCATCTTACGGAAGGCGGCGTTGGGAATTATTGTGAAGACACGCTTGATTACGCTACGAGCACGACATTTATCGACTAGTGCCATCGCTTTTTCCAGGACTTGTTCTGTATCGTCGATAATGCGGCGAGTCGGGCGTTCGTACAAGTCGTTGCTTGCACGAGCCGCTTGACGGAGGAGTTCGCCGAGTTTGGTGGTCTTGGCTTTGAGTTCCTGACATTCTGCACGGAATTGAATTGCGTCATCGGCTGCTTTTGTTATTTGGTCTGCTAATTGGACCGGTCTTGTTAGGATTTGTTTCACAATCTCCGCCATATGGGAGTTTTCAATCTGCCCGGCCTTCTTGTTACAAAGGCCTTACCTGCAGGTCACGGCGAGACAATTTTTATTCACCTTTTCGCTTCAAAAATAATTTCCTTTTTCTGGATGCCTAGAAGGGTTTAATTCACCACTGTCCAGGAATTGCTGGGAAAAAAATGGATCAATGGCTGGTTGATTGAATTTAAACTCTGATTACGCCCTAATATCTCTCAGCTAATTTCTAGCTACCAACAAAAATCATTTCCCGTCGCTCCTCTCTACGAACCAGAAAGCAATAATTCGAGATCGAGATTCGAGAATTCTACTTGTCGTTTGATGAGTTGTACATAAGAAGGACGTCGTATAGTGATGGAGACAATGTCGTCACGTAGTTTAAGGTGATAGTACGGGAGGAGGGAAGAATTAGGCGGTGGCTTTCTTGGTTACGTTGCTGCCGGAGGTGGAGGGCGGCAAACGGAGGAGAATGCGACGAATGAGAGGATTTGGGAGATACATGGGAAGTTTAGAGGGCTCTAGTTTAAGGCAAATGGCTAGACGTAATTGTCTCTCCAAAATCAATTTGATTGGCGATGGTTGGCGTTACATGCCATTAATTCCAAATGAGAATCTGTAACGCCAAAACGTCATTCCAACGTCCTACCATAATCTCATTTGCATGATGGCGGATGAGTTAGATCATAAATTATGTTCCTACTAATAATTGAAGCATAATATAATAAAAATAAAAATAAAAATAAAAAATTCTTTGAATTCATCAATTGCTTTTCACCTTCTCATTTCATCGCATCTCTTTAATGATGATGTATAAAAATGTATAACATTACTTTAAAATATATATGATAGTATAAACACCTATGTAATGCACCTATATTTAAAAAAAAAATAAAAATCATCTAGATATTTAATCAAAAAAATACATACATTTTGATACTTATAACGAATAAAATTATTTTAACAATTTATATGCTTCATCCGTAAAGTCATAATTTGTACATATTAAAAAGAAAGTTAGTTTAATAATTTGTATACCTATTTAGAAACTAATAAAAATATTCTTAAAAGTCTACTTCCACTCTTTATTAAAAACAACAAATTATTTAATACCTATATAATGAATCAAAAAAAATGTGAAGTTGTAAAAATTAAGTTTTGACTTTTTTAAAATTATTTTCTTTTTAATACAAAAGGTTAGTGCTAGAATGACTTCTTTTTTTATAAGGATAGAGTATTTGACATTACGAATCTCGATAACACACTTTAACTGTTAATATCTTTTAATATATATTGATAAAATAAAAAAATTAGTATTATTATCAAACTATTTTCAATACAAATATAACAATTATATTTTTAGACTATAATGTATTATAATATGAGAAAAGTTAATAGTCAGAGTTTGTCATCAAAAATCTGTGATGACATTTTTTCTATTTATATAGGGAATATTTTTTTTTACAAACTAATTAAAGTGACTATAAAATTTTACTTACACCAATTATTGGGAAATAACAAAATATTTAATGTATAGATAATAAAGGAAAAAATAATGATAAAAGCGAAAAGTATTCCTTGACTTTTCTAAAATAAATTTTTTATACAAATAGTTATACCTAAAATGACTTTTTTTATATAAAGAAACTAAAGTAAAAGTGATTATAAAATTATTATAAAATATATTACACTATAAATATTACAAATGGCCATCAAAATTTTCTTATGACTAAAAGAAAGATCTCTTAAAATAGGCCTTTGATATTTTTAAAACTCAATAATGAACATATTCATTCCGACAATGTAAATTTGCATAATTTAGCCTTATTATTAAATAAATGAAAAAATATATAACTTTAAAGGTTAAATTGAAAATTAAATTATTTTAACATATAGTCAAAAAAATAATTATATATATTTTTGGAAGAAATCCATGTACTAATTGCTACCATCCCACACATCCCAAGCCCAATTCTCTTTAGGTGCATGGATGCTCCTAAGCATATACTATCTTGTAACTCACCATATAGTAAAGTACCGTGTGAATGGTGCTAAATAAGCAATTTTAGCATCTTCTTTTATTTTACATTTTTAAGCTACCTTATCTTAATTTGGAATATATTAAAAGAAATAAAAAAATATACTATAATGTTTGTAATCTCTCTCTCTCTCTCTCTCTCTCTCTCTCTCTCTCTATATATATATATATATATATATATATATATATAATCTATCTATCTACACAGACACACACACACACACACACACACTCTTCCAATGTAAAAAAAAAGGTATATAGTAGATCAGTTTAGAACAAGGTTCAAAAAAATTGAATCCAAATAGATGAGGAACAATGATACAAATGCAAGTTAGGGTTAGGGTTTTATAGGGTTTTGCGGAACAGTTTTGGATTGATGATTGTGAGGATTGTATGGGAGGCTTGAGGATGGGGTTAATGGTGAGATTAGGGTAGTATTAATGGAAGAAAAAAATGTGGCTTAACAGTGGTGTTAATGGACGTTGAATAAGCTAGGGTTAGAGGTAGGGAAGGTAAAAGATGAATAAAGTTTATTATTTTATGTGATGAATGTTGATGGTTAAGGATGATCATGTATATAGATGAATGTGTGCATTGGATGATGATGAATCTGAAGGATAGAACTCTATATTAGCTTATAAATGGGATAAAATAGAGCAGTTCTAAATTTTTCACTAACAAAATTAGAGAAAAACTCACACAAGATTAAACTTTCAACTTTTATTCAACTTCTCATTTGATTAAATCTCTTGAAAACGATTATTTTGTTTATTTGTGTAGATAATCATGTGACGAATTTTAAAATGAATAATTTAAAAAAAAATTAGTTAATGAAAACATAAATTTTTACACTCTAGCCATATAAAAAATGGAGTCATTTTAATAATTTACACATTTTCTATTATCTATTAAAATAAACTTTAAAATTACATTTAAAAACTGTATTGAAAAATAGTAAAATATTTAATACACATATAATGAAGGAAAAAATGAAGGTAAAAGCAGAAAGTATGTTTTTATTTTTCTAAAATAAATTTTTTTAGTAAAAATATTTACATTTAAAATAACATTTTTTATGCGAGGGGCTAAAGTAAAATTGTTTATAAAAATATTATAAAATATATTACACCATAAATATTAAAGATGACAATAAAATTATTATTATGGATATAAAAAGAGATCTCTTAAAATAGGCCTACGATATTTTTAAAACTTAGTTATAAATTTATTCATTTTGAGAACGTAAATCTACATCATTCAACCTATTTATTAAATAAATAAATAAATAACTTTAAATTTTAAACTAATAATTAAAAAAATTATGACATATATTCAAACAAATGTAATTATATGTTTTTTTGGAAGAAAACCATACCCTAGTTGCTACCATCCCACAACTTATCCCATATGTCTCAAGGTTGATTCCCGTTAGATGCATAGCTGGTCACACATACTATCTTGCAATTGGTCATATGGTAAAGTATTATGTGACTAGTGCTAAATAAGAATTTTTAGAATATTTTAATTTTTCATTTTATAAGCTAGCTTATCTTAAAGTTGGAATGTTAGAAAAAAGGAAATTTATATCATAATTTTTATGATATTTTTCTCTATAAATAAACGCTTACACACTCACACACACACACTCTTTTGATGTAATTGTTTTTTATGGTTTTATTTCTCCATTTTTGTGCTTAAATTTTTACCATCATTGAATTAATTTATGTTTCACCATTATAATTGTTTTATATTTTGTAGTCAATAAAACTTTTGTTTCATTATTGTTACTGTGTTTTATTTCATAGTTGTTAAAACTTATGTTTCACCATTTTTGTATTAGTGTTTTACCATTTTGAACCAATACTCACCACACTTATATTATACTATTATTGGACTTAAATTTCATCAATAACATACTTATATTTTACCATTTTTGTTTTTATGTTTTATTATTTTTATGTCGAGGCTTTACTATTTTAATATTGCTGTTTATTATGATTGTGATTCACCATTATTATGTTATCTTTTTTTTTTATCATTACTAGATATATGTTTTACTACTTTTGTTTCATCACTTTTATTGTTTCATCATTATCACGTCTCACATTTTTTTATGATGTTTACCATGCTTGTGTTTCTCTATTATTATGTTAAGTTTCACCATTATTGTATGTACATATGTTTCACTACTATTGTCTTTATTTTCTTACATATCTTTTATTTTACCATATTGATCTTATGTTTCACCACTAATGTGTATTTATTTTAAATATCTTATATTTCACCATATTGATCTTATGTTTCACCACTAATGTGTATTTATATTTGACTATTAATGTCATTATATTTTACATATCTCATATTTCACAATATTGATGTTATGTTTCACCACTAATGTGTTACTACACCACTAGTCATATCTCTCACTACCAAAGATGTTGAATACATCTTGTAGTGGAGTTTTACCATCATTATACATATCTTTTACCATATTTAATTTTTTATGTCAAAAGTATAAGAATATGGCTGTCTTTTTATAGAGATAAATTTTGGAAACATTATGTTATCTTAAAAAAAATTATTAATAGCCTAAAATAAAGATAATCTAATTTTAAAAAATAAAAAATGCTCTTATTTACCAAGATGTCACGGTTCACACCTTATATACGGTGTAATCAGTCCTACCATAAAGGTATTGGTGCTTCCCCTCTCTCCTCCCCCACCCGTATACTAAAGTAAACAGAAAAATATAATTATATTTTTACTATTGACGTAAAAGAAAATAATTATTTTTATTAAAATTTCCTAAACCAACATGCATGAAGTTGAAAATTGAATAAAATAAAAACAAAAGAGTAATGGTAGAACCAACATATAAAAAAACATATACATTTTATTTAATTAGATTGACAATAAATTTGTATGTATGTAAACCCAAATTTAAAATACACTTTGAAATAATTTACCTTTAACTTTATATTTATTTTTAAGAGTTAATAATAATAATACTAGGTTTATTGATAAAAATTATTAATTAGAAAGAATATTCATTGATTTTTTACATTAATTTGTACAAAACTATTCATTTAATATTATAGAAAATGATGATATAAGTGAGTATAACTTTAAAAAAAACTATGCTAAAAATACTTTTTTAACTAATGAGTTGACCTAATAAATCATAATAGATTGACTAGGAAATAAATTTTCTTTTATTGACCTACTGTAGAATCACCTGACATAGTAAATCACAATAGTTATTGACAATGTTGATTAAAGTATTTAACTACGACATCTGATCCAAAATAAGTGTCATTTTATCTCTATGTACACATATTAGTAAGTAAAGTCAAATGACTAATATATACTTGATATATGTTAAAGATTTAATAATTTTGTTGGTAATCACAACAAAGTAAATGGAGATAGTTAATATGCCTATTAATGATGATATATTAATATTATTAACATTAATAACTTAAATTTAGCATATAACAAATGCATTGAATATCTAACAATTAACAATATGTGATCAACTACTCCTGTTTCAATCATTATTACACTAACGACAAATGTATTACTTAACATATCTAATAATTAAAAATATGATTTCTATTTTATACAAGATTATTAAAACATTGAAACTTTGACTAGATGCAATTAATGTTTAATTTGATATAAAAAACTTTATTTATTTATTTATATATGCATTTGATATTTATTTTATTTGTAAATGATTTTAAAAAAACTAAATGTAAATAATACTCTTGCCTAGATGCAACTTTTGGAGGAATTTTTTTGTTATACAATCTCCATATATATTGGATTATATATAATATTTATTTAGAAAAAAAAATGAGTGAGTTAGATTATATTTGTACCTTATACTATAATTTGAGAATATAAAGACTATAGTTGAAATTTAGTCCATCCAACTCATTATGTTTTCTATTTGGGGATGTGATATCTTAAATATGATAGCCATTCCCTTATATACATGAGCTTAAATAAAATACAAAACAAGTATGATATGAGTATAGAGGTATGATGGAAATATTAAACTTTTTATCTTTCATTTTATTGCCAAATTTAGTTATTTAAAATAGAACTCTCATTTTCTATTTTATAACTATTATATCAATAAAATAGGAAAAATTATTCTATTTTATGTTAGATTTTGTATTAAAAAAAGTAGAAAGACTATTTAGAGTATGTGTAGTACGACTGGCTAAGAAATGAACTGCAGTTCAAATGTTGAAATGTAATGATAAACAAAATACTTATAATTTTTTAGCAGAAGCTTGAACATTTAAGTATAGGATGTTATTGCCACCTAACACAAGATAGATGTCCATCATACATCTCATGCTAGATGCAAAACTTGTAAAACTAACCCCTATCAACCGAAAATAAGATCAAACACTGATATGATAAATTTGAAAATAACTTTTTTATATTAACTTTAAATGTTTCGAAAATGGTTAAAGAAAGAACTAAAGAAAACAATTTAATAAGAAAATCTGAACATGGAAAATAGCTTCATAGTCATACTTAAGTCCTAATGACATCATCTCCATCATAAAAAGCACCCCTTGGCACATCACCTAAAATAATATAGTTTAAGTACACCTATAGATTGAGTAATATAACTTCTCTTAAAGAAATAACATACAACACATAAGAAATGACAACTTATGTAAGATAATATATGTGAATGACATTATTCATCGGAGGAGACGATCCATACAATAATACTATTCATGAGAGAATAATATTCATACAATAGAGAGACAACTCCAATGCTTAAATGAAAGACATCATTATAACTCCATGTTTGGTGTCCATGTTTGGTGATCAGTGATCACACAATACTAGTTTATCAACAGTTTGAGAATAGATATATATAATACAAAGCTCATTAAGGAACCCACTAAATCATTACTTTCTAATCTAGTACTCGAATTATACTAGCCGCATTGATTCTCAAATGGCAACTAAAAATCCTAAACTATAGCTCTCCTAATTTTTAAGTATACATACTCTACATAGGGTCTGTAGAAAGCTTATAGAGTAGATATAGGGCCTCTTCGACTATTACAACTAGCTAAGGGAAATCACCAAAAACACTGGAAAGACACAATCCTAACTAAAAGGCCATCCTTAATAAACTTAGATCTTAGTCCCAACTCAAGTGTTGTTTCACTTTAATTAATAATATTTTATTCAAAGGATTATTAGCCAACACGTAACACAATGTTCATACATAACTACTTTATAATCAATGATATTATTACAGTTAATCATTTCCATACAAATAAATTATTATTAGAATCTAGAAGTTTTTTTAAGAGTAGAGAAGAAAGAAATACAACTAAGAAAGGAAGTAAAGGGTTGCATAAAAGCAACACAAAATAATAGAAGATATAAAAACAAAGAAAACTTACAAGTGATAATGACTAGTCAATTTTAGGCTTTATATTGATTATTCAATCATAATTCTCTAGGAGACTCTCTGTAAGAGTGATAATTTACCATTACCTATTTATCAATCCATGCTATCTATATATAGCTTAAAGCCTTGGATAACTCAGACAATAAGTTCTAAGGAGTTAACCTAATTAGCTTACTAACTAACCACTACATAATAGAATTTTAAATATAAGGGCTACTAAATAACTAATAATGACTATATTAGAAATAACTAAAAAAACATGTAGTTAACAACTAACCTATGTCCAAAGTTTTCCACCTTTTACTACACTTGTTGTTAATTAAATATTTGTAGATTATGTGGTTATATTAGGGAATATGTTGCATTGTCTTCTATCTGAACCTTTTTTTTATACTAAATTTGCCTTTAATAATTAGCTTTCTTATGAAATGGAATTTCACATTGATATACGTTATTGTCTCATGATACATTGGGTTATTACTTAAGTATATAACACTCTAGTTATCACAACAGATCATCCCTACTTTATAATACTCTCCAAACTCATTTAATAGTTTCTTATGCCACAATGCTTCCTCGATTGACTCTATACAAGCAACACATATATTCAGATTTAATGGTTTATAATGTCACCAATTTTAGCAAGTTTTATTTTTAGCTAATGTTACACCCTCTTAAATTACTCTGATTTCCATGTTTTGTCATCTCTAGTAAAATCTAAATTCAAGTACCTTTTTAAATACAGTGGTTTATCTCTTTCATGTATCAACCCCACACAGCTAATTCTCTTTAAAAACTTGAGTAACCATCTTAATTCCTTTTAATGTTCCAATTTTCAATTACTCATAAACATACTCACGAGATTTACTCCAAAAGAAAATTCAAGCCTTATGCAAATCATCACATACATTAGGCTAGTAATAATACTCGTATAAAGAATGTTAGTAATTAAGTTATTCTTTTATTTTGTTTTTGGAGCTTGTTGCTTGGGTAGCTTGACATGTGGTGTGATCATAATTGTAACTACCTTTGCATCTTTCATTCTAAACTTATCTAAAACCTTCTCAATATAGGCATCTTATGATATGACAATATTTCTCCTTGCTTTATCTTTTATTATAGTAATACCCCTATCTTCTTTGCATTCTCTAGTTCTCCCATATTAAATTATTGCTTTAAAAACTTATTCACCTTAGTGATTTATGCCATACTACCATTGACAATGAGAATATCATTCAAATATAGCAATTAATGCACCAGATTCATTGTTCCTTGGTGTTTTACATACATAGATTCATTGAACTTGGAACTTGTAGAGCTAATCTTTCTCATTTCTTGATCAAATATTACAATCCATTTTATTGGTTATTAACTCAAATCACAAATGGACATCTTTAACAAACATACCTAATATCTTTCCCTTTATAACAAAACAAGGGGTTTGAGCCATATATACCATTTCTTCTATTTCACCATGAAGGAAATTTGTATTCACGTCATATTTTATTCACGATCCAAATCTTAAGTTGCTACTACAACTATAACTGATTGAATATATGTATGTTTTACTAATAGTGAGGATATTACAATATGGGCAGTGCTTCCCCTTTGGGAGAACACTTTTGCCACTAATTTGGCCTTAAAATGGGGTGGGTCATCATGATGCACACCTTCTTTCAACTTATACACCTAATTATAACCCATTATTGTCTAATTCTTGGGTTTATGTAATATTTCCTAAGTGCCATTCATCATTAGATACTTCATCTCATCTTGTGTATTACCCATACACTACTCATAGTGTTGACTAGTGATTGTATTTTCATAGTTTAATGAATTTTCTTCAACTAGGAACGAAACATGTAAGACAAAAGCAATGATTCCACATAACTAAACCTTTGTGTTGGTCTAATATGTCTCGTTTCTCTATCCCTTGCTATATGATAATCAATAATGTCATCTTGATCTTTCCTATACATCTAATTTATGACATTCTTCCATGCCTCCAAGTTCTACACCATCATATTCTACCTTAAGACTTAACTTTTCTCTCCATTCAAGGTTTACCATTACAACTGAGATAACTTAGTCTTTATATAATAATCCTTTTCTAAGACTCATATTATACTAAGGAATGTCTTAGAACCACAGGAATCTAAAATTATCACTTTTTATCCCTTGACACAATCTAAATAATATAATAAAACACATTTCTTAGCCTTTTCATCTAACTTTCCCTCCTTAACTTGAGCATAACAAATTAAACGAAAAACCTTAAGTTCTTTATATTATACTAACAAAACACTTTATCTTTCCATTAGAATTTCAAAATTAATTATTGATGAAGGATATCCATTTATTGAATAAAAACCTATTTTTATTACTTCCACCTTATAAACTTTATGAAATCCATATATAAATAACATGCATCTTGTTATGGTTTTTTTAAAACTAGATTGTTAGGCCTAGAGAGTTAGCTTGAGCCCACTACTAGGTCTAGATACTTGCCTTGAGCCTAGCTCAAAGGCCCCACTCATACTTGGGCAAGGATTTAGAGGCCCATCAAATGATATAGAGCCTTAGAGTCCCTTACATTAGTAGATGACCATGTGCTCTAGTCCCTTACCATAAACAACTTGCATGAGATCTCCTCTTCCCCTTAATGCCTCCCTTTTACTCCACCCATATAATAGGGGCTCTCACCTCTCATTTCCATCATCTAATGACACATTCTCCACACAATCTCTTTTATTCTTGCCTTTCTATACTTTCTCTCTAACACCTTTTCCTCTAAGTCATTCGGTTAGCAATCATGATATAACAACATGCGTCGATTATGGGGAGCCTTACCAAAAGTCATGTGTCCCCAATCCTATGAACACCTCAGCATGAAAGCCTTGAGTTAGATTTCCCTTGATTACACCTTGTCAAGTTATCAAAAAGAAATTTCCTATTCCATGAAAATGACATATTCATATTTACTTACTTACACTTAATCAAGAATTACCAATATGACATGACATGCCTGTAATCGATATGACCTTACATTTTGGTCTTCTCATGATTGATACTACTTATCTCTTTATCCCATACTTAACTCTCTATTGTACAGATATATACGATCATAGTTTTCCCCCTGTGTAGTGGTTCTTAAATGAGGATCATCTATGATCATTCTATATGATCTTTGATACATTAAATGACATATATTTTACAATATCATTACAACTGACCATTTACAAGCTCTATATGGCTTTATTAATATACTATGATCATTTTCTCCTCATCATTCCTAGCCACATTTTGTTCATTATTCCACCATTATATTTGTCACGTAATGACTTTTTAAGGATTATGTGAGGGTCACACTATATGTATACCTAACAACATTTTATTGTGAGGGATGATTTGTTATTATGCATAATCAATGCCTATTTTTCAACTATTCCCCATTTTATTCTTTCTATGTACCTTAAATATGTGTTCTTATTTAGAGAGTTCAGTGTTCTTGATATTTTTATTTTGCCTTTTTATGGAACATATTATTGTAGTTATAATTGGTGCATGAAGAATATAGGTAAATTTCCCTTTGTACCTTTTGGTCTTTGTTGATTGGTTGTGAATATTTTATTTTACTTTTACTTATCATAATATCTAACTTATCTTCCCATGTTTCTTAGTTTAGAGACAATGGGAGGTGATATGGGCTATTAATTTGCCTTTATTTTGCTTGCATGTAATGAAATAAAGCATGTAATATATGCTATTAGAGGTGATATAAGTCATTACTATACCTATATGTTGCTTGCATGTAATGAAGAAATCATGCAATATATGTTCCCTAAATATAAATCATCATGTTTTCTTTCTTTTAACTTGAAATCCACAAGCCTCTAGTTCTATCTCTAAACATGGGTGGTTTACAGGTTATAGACTTATGTCTAAAATAGAAACTCTAAGGTTAGAGAAATTTAGCTTTTTAAAACCTATTTCCTATTGAAAACATACATGATATCTTAAATGGCAAAGATTAATGACCTTTGTATATGTTATGGCCAATGTTCTAAATATTTGATGAGTACAAAGTATATATGTTGAAAAATCTTCTAATTGTCTGATAAAACACATCTAAATAGTATATTAACAGGGGTGCTACGTATATATTGCATCATGTGCATGTTGGTTCAAGGTTTATGTTATAGTTATTGTACTATTTTTCTGCAACCCCACATTTTATGCCTCTTGAATCAATATTTGTATTCATCATACTATACGTTGTATAGTGAAATAACATCTATTGAAAGCTAAAGTTCCAAAATTTTAATCTAAGATGCCTTGAAGGGGGAACACCTACTAGTTTTGTAGCCTCCTCAACACACTAAAAGAAACCATAGTAGAGATGCAAAACCAAAGTTATCAAAGAAAGATAAAGAAGCACTAAGGTACTCGAAGGCTGAGGCATTCAGAGAAAGACTTAATATGAAGAACTGGGCACACTTGGTGTTTCTTCAGCCACTAAGCCCATAAGGTAAGGGATGGGCACACTTTATGGATCTTCAACCACTAATATTAGAAGATATAACACCAGCACACTTGGTGGCTTTTCAACCACTAAGGTGAAGCATCCATAGTATGTCATTTGGATTGATGCACCGAGGTCACTAAGCTCAAAATACAGAAAATCAATGCATTTGGTGGTTTTATAGCCACTAAGTCAAATATCCCATGGTTCTCCCTTTAGAATAATACATCAATGCCACTAAGATTAGAAGATAGAAGACCGACATACCAAGTTTTTTTCAACCACTAAGTTGTCGCTCCCATGGTGTATTCTCTAGAATGATGTACCAAAGCCATTAAGTCCATACTACAAAATAAAAATGAAATGACAGAAATATCTAATGGATTCTTAGACGTTGATCCTAGGCTCCCATGGTGTATTTCTCGACCGATGTGCCGATGATAATGAACCTAAAACAAGACACACTTGGTGGTTTTTCAACTACTAAGCCTAAGACCCTATGGTGCATTCCTTGGTTGTTGTGTTAGGGCCATTGTGGCTATTGTTGAGGGGTTTGGTTAGTCCATTGGATCTAACAAACTAATACCTATTGGATCAAATCCCACTTTGTTGGTCACTACCTAAGTATGTATAAAAAAAATCAAAGTGTGGAAAAGACATTAATTAAAGTCTCATAAACTCACCTTTGATACATTGTAATAAAAACTTATATTGCTTGAATGTACACTAACTTTTTAGTACAATTAAAAATGGGAATAGTAGCTATATTCTTCCAGTGAATACTAAGTAAAAAAAATTATGCATGCAACTATACTTAAATATACAATAAAAACATGTTATTTATATACCTAATTTTATGGTTTCATTTTAAATGAGAATATTTTTTGTGTCACTTCCCTCCATACCAATTGAGAAAAAAACGTACAAGGAATTAGAACGAAGAGTATAACAAAACTGTATTATTTGCACAACTATAGTGCCATTTTAAACGGGAATAACACATATATCCTCCTGGTTAATACCATGCATAAAATATACATAAATGCATAACAAAAATATAGTATCTATCCATCTAATTTTATAGTGTCATTTTAATGAGAGTATTATGTCCATCATTTTCCTTTTTACCAAGTAAAATAAAAATACAAGTAATTATAAAAATAAAGTATAAAAAATGCATCAACCGTACAACTAATGTTATTTGAATCTACACCTAATTTTATAATATCATTTTGAATTGGAAGAACACAATTTTCCTCTCATTAAATCCCATGTGAAATGAAAATTGTACGTATAATTATACATATGTATGCATGTCATTTTAGCTATATAATAACAATAGAAAATAGAGCTTTTAGTCATCTAGATTCTAATGTTTTACCATATTTTAATTAATAAAACACTATATTTAGACCACACTCATCAATAATTACTATATATATAACTATTGTAGTACCCCGACTGCTCACCCACAACAGGTAGTTATGTAGACAGCTTTCAAGATTGATGATTGACTCCATAGATTAACATGAGATTTTTCTAACATATTTTATCATCACTCATACACTTTCTAGAAAACTTCTCAGGAGATTATCCACCATTAGACTACGCCTAACTAATCATGCTTAACTATGAAGTTCTCTAATGACATGCTTCCAAAACGAAAGTTTCATCTTATTGGTATAGGTGGTCATAACAATTCTTTTAAGCCTTCACCATAAATCATAAAACTTGGGCCATTATGCACACCCCCAATCAAATAATGCAACATCCTCAATGCTCCTTGAGCACTAACTGTCCCATTATAGTCCATCCCTAAAATTGTTCCTACTAGGTATAATATCTTAAAATGTTATTTAATCTTAATATCAATTTATTTAATATTTTAACCTAATCCAAATTCTAAATTTCTAGTAATTATATTTTTGTAGCCTAACCCTAACCCTAGATAATTGATAGATTAAATTTTAGCCAATTTCCTAATTTTGAACTTAAGCTTAATCTTAATTCTAAACCTTTTTTTTCTTTTTCCTTTTTCTTTCCCTTTCCCCCTTTTTCCCCTTATTCTTTATTTTCTTTCTTCCCTTTCCTTCCTAACATGCGTACTGAACCAGGCCCTCCTTTCCCTTTTGGGCCAAACATGCCCCAACCCCCATGAACCCACACTGCCTTCCCCTCCCCTTTCCCAGCCATGCACACCACCAACTCCCTCTACACAACCCCATATACCCCTACACCCTCCATGATTCCCTATGCATAACCTGCAACCCTCATACCCCTACACATCCTTTCTCCCCTATGCACAACCTATCACACCAAAACCCTACCAACCATGCCTAACAAAAACTCCCTTCCTCGATAGTTTCCCCCCTTACCAATCCACACACCCACATGCCCACACACACACATACATACATGCTCCCTCTTCCCTACCTTCTAATTTTCCCTTATCCTCCTTTCCTCTATCAACTAGTAACCACTCAACCATCCTTTCATTCTTTCCCTTCTTTCCCCTACTCTATTTTTCGTTGCTCAGTGTTGCATCCAACACCAAACCCCCCAAGTTTCCCCTCCTTCTCCTTCTTCCCTTCTTCTCCTGCACTTTCCTTTGTCATTGCACCTCACCCCAGCCACTATCCTTTATTTATTTTCTCCTGCATTACCCCATTGACCCCAAACACCATGCACTCCTTGATTCATAAGCCTATGCCACCACCGACCACTTCGTACCTACCATTGACCACCAGTTCCATCACCATGTTGCCACCACCGTGTCCGCTAAACATCATTGCCCTAAGGCATTCCATTCCCCCCCTTCTTATTTTTGACCCATTTTGGTTTTTCAAGGTGCACAATTGTGCCCTCCTTCACACACTTGGTCGTGTGCACCCATCCATGACCATGTTGCCTTGGTTTTCTCCCCACACGTTGTCGTGCCCTCCACCATGCACCAAACTTTTCATAAGCCATTCTACTTATTTCTTTACCTCCATTTTTCCTCTATGTTATTTACCTTATTTTTCCTTATTTGATTTTTCTAAGTCTAATCTTGTTATATTTTTGACTTCTAGGTGATATTCCAGTGTTATCAGAGGAAGAGTCATAGGTTTTACGTGCTTAGAGGCTAGAGATGCTTTCGGTAAAGATACATGTTATAGCTAGATATTTTATGTGTCATATGTATATTTTTATGTGATATCATATTTGGAATTTTTATGTGGATAAAATTATTTTTATAATGATGTTATATATTGTGTAGTATGATGAAAAAGTGGAAAAGTTGTGAAAGCATGCATTTTTGCCTATCCTTGTTTGGCATGAATCGGGATATATGATATATATGTATAACTGTGATTATGTATTTTTCATTATATATACATATTGGAGTTCAAAAAAGTATTCATATTGGAACTTATAAGGTTTTTGTGAAAATATAGGTAATTTGGCTATCTTATGGGTAATTCGGTTAATATGGATTAAAAAAAATAAAATATTGGATATGTTAATGTGATAAGTAGTTCAACATATGTTAATTATATTATATAGAATGTTTTTGGGTGATTATGAATGGTCTAAGTATATTAAATGAGAAAAGTGGCTGAAATTGGGAATAGTAACCTTAGAGGGGTGATCATTATCACATATGTAAAATGATGGAGTTTGGACTTAATTTCTAGATATGTTGTTAATATTGGCATTTAGAATTTTTTTTATTAAATTTAGTTGTTAAAAGAGTCTTATGAAAAAAGTTATGACTTATTTGGCATATTAGGATTTTGTGAAAAAATTGTAAATAGTCACACTAAAGGTGAACTATTATCGCATGTGTAGGACATTAGAGTTAGACCATGATTTTTGGACATATTGTTAGTAATAAAGTTTTAAGATAGGTATTGAATTTGGTGATAACATTAGTTTTAGGGAAGAATTTATTCTTAATTCATGAAATTAGGGTTTCCTAAGGGGGAATATGGCCTTTGTTCTTGAGAAACATATCAGTATTCCTATGATTGTGTTTTATGCATTTCAAATATTTATGTTAAGATAGATGATGTGCCTTGCATGTCTATAAATATTTTTACTTGATGAACTTGAGATACATAACCATGAATAAGATGTTAGTAATTTAAAATGGAAGATCATACAAGTCAAGATCAGTTGTATTTATTCATTCCACCGGGCGAGAATAGTGCCTAGAAGCTTTATGCCTTGGAGTTGTATATTATTGATATTGCTCCACCAGTTTAGAATATTGGGATTCCTGAACTCAATTTGAAATAAATCATTAAAATGATCTTAATTATTGATAAGATATTAATCACGTAAAGTGAAAGATCACATGTATTAAGATCAATTGTACTTGTTTGTTCCACTAAATGAGAATAGTAGCTAAAAGATTTATGCTCTGAGGTTTTATATTAATGATATTGTTCCATCTTTTGAGAATAGTGGCCAAGATATTTATATCCTAGGATTATATATTATTGATATTGTTCCACTAGTTGAGAATAGTGGGGTTCCTAATCTCAACGTAAATAATATTTTAACCCTTGACTATGTCATTATTATGAGCCCTAAAATCAATAAATGAACTGGTACCACCATATGTTATTATAAATGCATGTTTAACCTTTGATGTGACCTAATGACATTATGTGACTATATTGTTATCTTACTCAATATATATTGTGCTGATAATCCTTTTTATAGGTGTTACTCATTCCCATGAACACAGGGCCTAGTTGAGTTTGTGTAGGATGTTGAGGACCCACTATGAATTTTTTGCGTATTATGTGCTACTTGGAAAAGAGTGACTATGATACCTTTGGGGCTTGGTATGTAGAGGCAGGTTATATGATTTATGCTTTTGGTCTAGATACATTTTGGGACTCTTAGTTTCCAATGTATCTCTTTTATGTATTTTGTCTTTTGTAATCAGAGTAATCCTCCACACACTTGTATAAATTCATGAAATCTATCTCATTTTCTTTTTTACCATGTTTTAAGTATTTAATTATTTTTTCTTGTACTTGATGTAAGGATGGTATGATAAGCTAGACTTATGTCGAGTACGGTTGTAACACATAATAATATTGTTTTACGCATTCGTATAAACAAAAAAAATTGTTCTAAAATTTTGGGTATTACACTAGATGGATGGCTAGCTAATCCAATTTTAGTTCGTAGTCATGATATTTTTTTGCTACCATATATAACATCCCAACACCACACCCATCACAATTAGTTACTTGGAGTATTTTTGGGATTCATAATTAGCTTCACACATCAACATGAGTCCCTTGTAATATGTGTTATCCTCACTCACACTTTCTCATAATACTTCTTATTAGGTTATCCATCATTAAACTACTCCAAGGTAATCATTCTTAACTGTGAAAATTTCAACTGATAGACTTCTAAAAAGGAAGGTTCACCTTATCGATATAGTTAGTCATAACAATCCTTTAATCCTTCTCTATCTACCAAATAACTTAAAATATTATGACTATTTGTATATTCCTAACTATAATTACTACATAAAACTATCTAGATTTCAAATTTAAAAAGGATATTTTGTTAAATAACTCAAATAATGATTGTAATACCACAACCTCACACTAAATGCGGGTGATTACCTAAAGCACTTTTGGGATTGACGACTAGCCTCACATATCAACATAAGTCCTTTCAAGCATGCTTTTTCCTCACTAATACTTAGACAACTTTCTAAGAGGTTAGTCAGCCTTGACTAATCCATGATGAGCATACTTAGCTATACATTTCTTTAATGATTTATTTTTCAAAAAAAGTATACCTTATTGATATAGACTATAATATCAATCCTTTTTAGCCTCTACCATTTTCTACATAACTTAAGATACTACATACACCCCTACCCAAAGAATGAAATATTCTAATTGTGCCTCAACCATTGATTGTTTCATTTTAGCCCATCCTTAAAGTCGTCACTTTAATAGGCTGACCATCTCATCCAAGTTCATCTTACAATCATAGTTTTACTCTATTACCATTTTTAACATCCTTGGGCCCACACTGATAGTAGGTGGTTACTAGGAGCTCTTTTGGGACTAACAATTGACCCTATAAATCAACACGAATCCTTTTGAGTACACTTTATTCTCATTCACATGTTTCTTGGAAAACTTTTCAAGAGATAACCTATCATAGAAATACTCCAAATCAATCACTTTTAAATATGAAATTATATAAGCATATAATTCCCAAAAAGAATGTATGCCTTGTTTATATAGGTAGTCATATAAATCATTTTTAGCCTCCACTATTTACCATATAATTTAGGGTATTGCAATGATATAATGATTTTCTTAACTAATTTACTTACTCAATTATTTTCTCTTCTTGTTGATTCTATAATGTGTCAATACAAAAATTAAGACACAATTTTTTTTTATGTTTTACTATCAAAATATCATATACTATATTAATTTATATTTTGAGTAATGTAATGGCATATTAACATAAAAATTAGATTCAATCATTAAGTAAATCTAAAATACTCATATTTTAAAGTTTTTATAGAAAAAAATTCCAAATATAAAAAATATTAGCAGTTTAAGATGGTCAAACCTCTAAATCCGTTTAAAATGCTAAACGGTTTTTTAAAATACTAAAAGCTTATAAAAATACTTATACAATTATGCAAGTCATAGTAGTAGTAATATTAATATATATTGTTATTTTTGTTGAAATAATGTTGTTTTTAATATTATTATCATTATTTTTAATATTATTATTGATAAAAAATAATAATAATTATTATTTTGCAACAAGTATAATTTAATAACATTATTCCTAATATATTGTTGTAACATTAATAATTTTTTATAATAATAATCATTATTATAACAATAAATTTAATTACGTGTTCATTTAAGTATTTAAATGAAACAAATTATATTTGATTTGGATTCAAACTTTTATATAACCTTTTTCTATAATAAAAAATGAGTTACTTAGTAGTGAAGTAGTAGTAACAACGTTAATAATAATAATAATAATAATAATAATAATAATAATAATAATAATAATAATAATAATAATAATAATAATAATAATAATAATAATAATAATAATAATAATAATCATTCTTATTATGTTGTAATTTAGCAATAATATTTCTAATATATTACTATGACATTAATAATGAATTTTATACTAATAATAATGACATTATTATTATTGGATAATATTTTTGTAGGTGCCTTAAAATTAACCTAATATTTTATATGTATAATGAATTTTTAATAATTTTACGTATATGCCTTTACATTTAAATTTAGTTTAATTTAGATACTTACATGATGAAAATAAAAATATTTATAATTTCCATTTGCGACCTATTTATGTAATCAAACGAAACTAAATTATAATATAAAATTACCTAAGTAGAATTATTAAAAATATAATAACTATTAAAAATATAGGGTCTCGTATAGCAACTTAGTTGAACTTACCTTTGCTCAAGCTTGACTCATCTAATAAACAAGCTTATAAATGAGACTTGAGCTCAACATATTTAGCTAAATAAATAAATTGATTTGAGCATTTATTAAGCGAATTATAGGGAGGTAAAGAGAGGATGTATATAGGTTACTAAGAAACTCTTTTTTAACATTATAACTATAGAAGGGACTTTTTGGAATATCATGTCAAAACATGTGGTCACCAACAATTGTCACATGTGCTAAATCGCTAGTGGCTTGTTTATTATGTCAATTAATTTCAAGGTCAACGATTTTTGTCTAGATCAAATTTTTGATATCCTTCTACCTAAACATTTCTTTTTACAATGTTCACTCTTTTTGTAATATATAATTTTTAATTAACCCTAATTGAATAACTTAAGTGCAACTATTTTTTTATTTAAATTAAAGATAGAAATTATAGGAGGATATTATGTGTTTAATGTGCTATTTCTTGTGTATTAATACATGGGGTAAATGTTTATTAGGTTGGTTAGGGTATAAATTGTTGGAATTAGGGTTTGGGGGTTATTGACCATGGTTGGTGGCCGAAAAACAAGAGATGGTGATAGAAAGTAGGTGGTTTCGGGGTGTGCGGTGGTCGATCAGCCGATAGCATAATATGTTTTTATGTGTCAGATTTTATTTCTTTTTAGCTCTAATTTGATTCATTTACCCAATATTTTTATGTAATTGGGTTCCTTAAAATTATTTCATACTTTTCCATAAATTTTTGCAACTTTTGTATCTATTTAATTTTTTTTCCAAATTATTGCCTATTTATTGAACTTTTTACCTAACTAAATGATCTAAATATATTTTTGATTACCCTTTGCCATGTTTGACCATAACTTTGTGTACAATTTTCCCTCGATTAGATTTTTGTGCCAATTTATCTTTTTCTCATTCATTCAACCATTTTTTCTTCCATAATATGTATTTAGAACTCATATCTACTTCTTACCCAACTACTACACACTTCATCTTCTTACCTTCATTCAAGTGTGTTGTAAGTTAACATATTATATCTACTTAGCTAGAAATTTGAACCCTATACTCTCTCTATTGTGTCTTATAGTTCATTACATTTTTCTTTCACTCACCTCTTCATCATTTTGAGTGCTCTCATCTCTTATCTTATTTGAAAATTTTCTAAGTGTGAGACCCTTATTCTTGAGCAAAATTGAGCCCCTTCATCCTTTTTCCCTTCTTTGATCTTCTTTGTTATTCTATAGTTCTTTTTATCTAGCCCTTATTTATTTTTAAATAAGTAAAGAGGGTTATATTTTTGGTTAATTTGTGAAGTCCATCATCTCATCTCCTTTTGGTTATCATCCTTGGTTAAAAGAGGCATTCAAGTGGATCTTGAATCTAAATTTGGAAAGCGTCTTATTTCTCCTTTTGGCTTAGTTTGGAAGTGTGTTAGGACCTTAAAATTTTTTCTGGTAATGATGATCACTTTATTTCTGGGTTAGAGTGTAATTTAATTTTGGTGTAGCGTTGTAGTTCCCACTATAGGAATGGTTTGTCATTTTCCTTTCTCGTCATCACTATTTTGGGGACATTGACTACAAACATTTCCCTATTGTATTTAATCTTGATATCCTTTCCATTCTAATTGTTTCTTGTTGGTTTTGTCTCAAACTTGAATTAAGTGCCGATCACACTTAATTCTTGAGTTTTGGTTGCTTTTTCCCTACATCCAACATGAGTCAGGTATTGGTCATACCTCTTTCCATGTTGGATGTGATAATAACACCTATTATTTTATGTATAGACTTTCGCTAAAATAAAATTTTAAAGTATTACATTTAGGGGTGCTACACTTTTGATCTAGTAGTGTAAGCTCTCTTCTTTTACTTCTTCCTCATTAGTCTAAGGCTGAACATAACATTGTGAAAATCATAGTGTTATATATATATATATATATATATTATATCACTTGATGTCTTTATTAATTTTCATAAGTGTCTTCTTTAGTTTTACCAATTAGTAAAATTTTAAAAAACTAAATATGCACATTAATGATTGGCACCCTAACATGATGAATTGTTAAGGAAATCATGTGGACAACGAATTAGAAAATGATGAAAATATACTCAGTTTAGTAAGATACCAGTAAAACAAGATCAAATCAAGTTATACTAAACAACAATAAATATCAAGAACAAAGTAAAGTAAAAAAGTCAAATAAGATTCATATATTTTTATTTTTCCCAATTTGTATCATTATTTTAATTAAAAAATAATTCTTAAGGTATAATAATCTTAATCAATTGTGTTATTTGATATGAATTCTTTCATATGAGAACGCAACATACATGTGGACATGAACTCCCAATCTAATTATATGCTCAACAACCATCCAAATCATGAATCTCCACTGATTCCATCCAATTTGGACACTTTAAATAAGAAAATTAAATGTGGCATGGATCAAACCACAAGGAGTTGGATGTGAAGACTACTGATAACTATCCTTAGATGAAGATTTTTTTTATTAAGGGAAATCTTTTAAGGATAGGTGAAGAAATTTTCTTATTTTCCATTGATTGACCATAAATGGGAGAAGATTCAGGATATGGAGGAAGAGAATTATCAAGGCAATTAAATCCTTAAGGAGGTTTAATGGCCCTAAATTTGATTGAAAATAGATGAAAATAAGTTGTTGCAGAGGCCATGGCATAGATCCTAATCATCAAGCCTTTTGGTTGAGTCATATGTTATGAAACCCTATGTCATAAAATCAAGGATTTGTGGTCCTTGAAAGGAAATTACAAATAAATTGATATAGGATAGTAGATAAGCTACCGATAGAGCATGCAATGATTATATTCTCACAATTGGACCATGGATGAATTACAATTAACATTTGACAATGGGTTGATGGAATCAAGATTTTGTGAGCATTCCTTATGTCCATAACTTACACCCTTGATTGGGTGTATATACCAGATATCCCATTTGAGTATTATGGTAACAAGAAGAAGATTAAAGTCACTGGCAAATGCATTGGCAAGTTCATCAAAACTAGTGAGAAGACTACTCAAGTCTCTCGAGGGCAACTCATTGGTGTGGTAGTAGAGGTTGATTTGAGTAATCTGACGATGCCAAAATTTATCACGGAAATTCACTTTACAATATAGAGTATGAATGGTATGGTCTCATTGTGATAAAGCTGACCATCTTTAAGGTTTATGGCCTACGTTAGCCAAAATTTACTACAACAATCGAGGAAGTGCAAGGTGAAAGAGATGCACTTACTAGAGCAAATGTGACATATGTCTATAATGTGGTGTTAAAAGGATCTAGTTTGCACATGCACTAGGGGATGTTGGTATTTGAGAAATTCAAGGGTTAACAAGCGCCATTCCAACCGTTACACTAAGGAGAATATACCTCCTAAAAATCAACATCACCCGATGAAGAATAAAGAAGGAAATAATTTTTCCTCTAGATTCGGTGCTTTATAATATAGCTAGAGGATGATTCATTAGATTACATGTGGAGAGTACAAGATAGTGTAGAGATGGGTTTGAAGAATGCGTAAGTAGAAATTAATCGTTCATCTGTTATAATACGTCATAGTATGGATCTATGGACATAAATGGTAAACAAGTTAAACATTTAGTGATTATAAAGAGGTTGATGGAACACCCTAAAATTTCATAACCTTTATTTTTAGGTATTTAGCATTTTTATTCAAAACTAACTCTTAAACTTTGGCCTAATTATGTAATTAATGACCTCTACCCTATAACCTAAATAAATTCGTAAACATTCTTCCTAATTATTTCTACCTCTTTTATTTTTTCTAGACCTATTCTAAACTTAATTATTCTTACTCGATATACTTTTCCCTGGCACCCTAACCTATCAAAAATAAAGCTAAAACAAAACAAATAAATTTCTATCCTATTTCTACCTTACCCTACCATTTTCTCCCTTGCATGCTCCATTTCCTCCCCCCAAAACTACACTTATCTCCCTCCCCTTCTCACGCTGACCTATACCCTAACCTGTCAAACCATCCCTCACTATTTGCTGAACCATGCCCCTCTTCCCTATCTACGTGAAAATATACACACCCACTCTCTACTTTATACACACACCCACTCATCGTCCTACCCTTGTCCATCCGCATCTCCAACCCACACCAACCCATCACCACCTCGTAGCACATAGCTACCACCACGTCATCCTGTCGACCACCGACTAGCACTAAACTCCACCTATCTCCACCACCTCAGCTAGCCAGCTCCACACTTCTTCCCCCCTACATGTGCATGGCTCACGTTTCATATGCAATCTGAGTTGTGTTTGGTTTTTTAAAAAAATTTGGTACCTATTATTTATATGTAATGGTATTTTAGTAATTTTAAAAAAATAAATATTTTGTTATTGTATTTTTCCTAAAACTCAAATAACCATTATACTTTATTAAAATGGCAAACGTTACATGATAGTATATTAAGGTTTTGATGTATAAATTGTGTTAAGTATGCTTACTATATTGTAACAGGGATACTCTACTAAATTTTTAGACATTACAAGATAGCACATTAGGGTTTTGTGTTAAAATATATTAAGCATGATTTTTTAAAGTATAATTATGTGTTATCTATATTATCCTGAAAATCTGCAAAAAGAACATGCTATCATATGTAAAATATTTTAGAGACAAAAGTATGGTAAAAATGATCTTTCAATATTATGTGTGACATGTACATGAAAAATGATAGGATGAGCATGCTTAGATATAATTATGGAATAATAATCATGGATGTGTGCCCTAATGATAATTTGGTCATTTTATGTGTATTATGATTTTTTCCATGACAAGCATTCGTAATTTGTATTATATGTTAATAAGCCTGAGATTATGTGACCTTTGATGTATTAGATACGCATGCTAATATTTTATTTGCAAAGCCTTGGATAAGGGTAAATTGGTCATTTAGCTTACCTGATAATTTATCTGCATGATGAATTGGTTTAATTATTATGTTTTAGCCTTTTCATGATAACTTTATAAGAAGAGGATGTTAATGTGGTAATTTTAGATGTAGGGGCATTTTGGTTATTTTCAGCCTAATGTGCCCAAAAGTGAATAATTGAGTCTAGGATGGCCTTAGTATATTTTTATAAATGACCTTGGCAATGATCTTATGGTTGTCTCAGAATAATTAGAAGTGAGTAAAATGGTTAACGTATGAATATTGGATCTATGTGATTTGTATGCAATTTTGTAATCATCTTAATAAAATGCTAATACTTAAAGTGAAAAACATTGAGATTGGGAATGATGGCTATTTAGGGGTTGCTACCTTAAAGATGCGGTTTAACCCAAGGTTGATTTTAGATTTCTGTTGGTGTGTCTTTGTGCCCTAACCAAACCCTATTTTAGATTGGGTTGATTGTCAATAAGATAATGTACTGCCTTAGTACACTGGTATGGCAGGAGTACTTTAGTACGTCCAAGTTGATTGATCTCTCCTCGAGTAAATAAAAATGAATATGACTGATAGATTATTGGATTATCAGATTGGTCTGTTAGCAGTATTTGTGCTTACTTGTATTCCAGTAGCAACTTTTGTGCCCACCTGTGGTCCGATAGCAACCTCCGTGCCTGCTTGTGGTTTAGTAGCAGCTTTCATGCTTGTATGTGGTTCAGTAGCAACATTTGTGCCTACCTGTAGTTTGGTAGTAGTGTTTGTGTCTACTTGTAGTTCGGTAGCAGCCTTTGTGCTTACCTGTAGTTTGGTAGTAGTGTTTGTGCCTACTTATGGTTCGGTAGCAGCCTTTGTGCCTACCTGTATTTTGGCAGTTACATTCGTGCCTACCCGTGATGCGATGAGTTATAATTAATCTATGCTTCTAAGCCTACTTGTGTCGTGTGATTTTTCGGGATTGATGATGAGGAATGTGGCATGTGGTTATTGTATTGGCATTAGGTTGATGTTGTTTGTAATTATATTGTAAAGAGCATCGCTTGAATATTTCATTGGTAAGTTTCCGTTAATTTTAGATGAACGAGTATGAATAATATATGACCTCAGTGGTATGTGGTACAGGAATGATCATCGTATTTCAATTGATGCATGTATAGTTCGATCCAAAATTATTATTACGATGTCTTGCATGTGTTTTATGCTGTTTTTTTCATTTTAGTTTAATATAAAGGGTTGATACTCAGTATCATTGTATTGAGTGGTTCCTTTCGTGGGCCCCTATCTATTCAATAGGCAGTGGTCTTGTAGGTTAGTTCATGAGTTTAATCGAAAGCTAGTAGTTTGGTTTGAGAGCCTAGGGTTATCTGGTGTCTTTTATTATATTGATTTTGGTTGTATTTGGATGCCTATGTCCTTCAATATTTCTCTCTTTGAGTTTTGTAAACTGCCGACGTTGCTTTATCTAGAACAACACTCGTATGTTGGTCTCTCTATCCTGTTCTTGTAGTCATGTATTAAATAAAAACGGAGTAATGATTTTATTCTTAGCACTTCGTATGATAATGATAAAAGTAACAAGATTTATACTAAGTGTGGTGGTAGCACCATTTATTTTTATGGTTTTAGCTTTCATACTTAACTCTATAAGTAAAATTTTTTCGGTTCGTAAATTTGGGGGTATTACAGTTGATACCTACAAAGACGGTGTCTTCTATTATTGGTAAGCTTTACAAGTACCCATTAACACTCGTTAGAAAAGCCGATGAATAAACTAATATAAATTTTCTAAGAGAAGTGTGCATGAGATGGTTTTGTACCCCGAATGAGAGTGGTCTCCAAAGATAAAATTGATTTTTTTTTAATAGTTGAGGTGAATCAGGAATAAGCAAGAGTCAGGGACGAGGCTAGCTGTGATCGTATATATGGCAAGATATGAGCCACCCGTATTTGCTACGTAGGACTTCCTCTTATCACACGTTCTAATTGATTCTGATTCACTTTGTCCCAATAACTTATCTAAACGTATATACTGAGACGATATACTCATGTACATATGTTGCCTCAATAGATCAAAATTCATTTATATACGTAACTTTGTATATAAATGGATTACTCTAATAACTACCAATTATTGAGTAGCTATCTTCGTTTGGTGACGGATGTAGTCTCTAATATATGAATTCATTATGTTAGTTAAATACGAAAATATGATGGAAATATAATAATTAATTTATACAAATTTTTGTAACACAAATTATATTTTAAAATAGATTTTTGAAGGAAGAATGATTCATATCATAAAATAAAATGAAAGAAATATATACATAATTAATTATTATGATCATCATAGAAAATAAAAATATAACTATAGAGATAAATTAAAACAGAAATTCAGCCTGTCAACGTGGGGCATACGGAGCGGTTTGGTTCGCTTTGATCACATAGAAATTACACGTCAAGGAAAGATGACGGCTCCCTGAAGCTTTAATTAACATAGGATTCCCTTTCCGTATATGACCGTATATCAGAAGACAAAAAACCATAAATGCTTTGTCTAATTTTGCAACGAAGACAAAAACAATAAATGACCACATGACAGCGTAATTATAGTTCGAGCTTGAAAATAACGACCCCCACAGACTACGATTCACGAATGTTGAAATTAATATTCGATGTGAGGTTTGAGTCCGCCTGCTGGTAATGTACGCCGCACTTGTAATATTCTTCTTCATCGAAAACTTTTGCAAAGGACACAGGCTACTCCCGACCATTGTGTTATGGCGTCCTTTTAAATCAGTATTTTAACGTAATGTTATTCCTATCCTATTTTTTTTTAATCTTGTTAAAATAAAATTGACATGATTTATATTTATTATGATGATTACTATTACTTAAAGTATAATTATATTTGTATTAATATATTTATCTTATCTAATAAGTTCTGAAAATAAATGAATAAGAACTTGAGATAAAACAAAAATCTATAATCTTTAAATTAAAATATAAATTGCTAAAAAAATATATATTAACTATTCATACTTTGATTAAAATATATATGTTTGTCAATGATTTAATATAATTTTATTCTTTTTGGTGAGTATATATATACCTATATATCTATCTATCTATCTATCTATCTACTTATTTATCTACTAGTACTACTACCTGAGGCCTTAAAGGACTTAACAACGTGCAAACAGGTATTATTCTCAAACTCTACATTCGTCCATAATTGTAGAGATATGATGGTATGACAAGGAGCATCACAATAATTCTATAGATATGATGGTATATGACAACCAATGGATAGACCTTAGAGTGGTGATGAAACGTAAAACTGATGCGTCCTTTGGCTAGAGAAAGAGGCAAGTGCGCTATAAGAGAGATTCTCGGGTATATATATATATATATGTATATTTTGCTTTTTTACCCCGCTCTTAAACTGTCACGTAATGAGGAGCGGTTCGATTATGTATGAGCATTTATAATGGGTAAAAAAAAGTCTCACAGTTTCAAATTTAAGGTATCTTAACTTTGATTAAAAAAATATAAACGTAGAAAAAATATTTTATAGTTAAATTAATTTTAAAAAGTTAAAGTGTGTATAAACTGAGTCACATTTAATATATATAGTTTTTAAATTATATTTTACTGTTAGAATGTATATGAGGTATTTTTGAAATAAAAATAGTTGTAATTAATTAAATTAAAGTTAATTAAATATAATTATATACAATTAATAATTAATATTTATATATTAAAATAAAATTTAAAATTAAAAATAATTTACAATGTAATTGATAAACGATTAAGTAAGATATAGCATTGAGTTAGATTCCCAAACTGTTGTAGATTGGTGCAACACAACAGAGAGGCTGGAGGTCCATGGAAGCAGGTATTGCTGGTATCAGAATTACATTATTAAGGAATTACATCATCATATCATTTGTCCGACGTGATTAGTCTGTACGCGTGTCATGAATCTATTGGAATAATGGATGGCGTCTATATCAAAGTCAAATTTACAAAGGATCGTCGTGCCTCACGTTGCTGGATTGTTAGAAAAAGTAGATAACCAGCATTTATCTTCTAATGTAGGATCCACATTTTTTTCTTTCGTTATGGTGCGAGGCATGCAAGGCAACCCTTCCGACGAGGTGAACCGAAATGCTCCCCCGACGAAAGATCAAAAGGCTCGCATTCAAATTTTTTGTTGCGAAAGCATTGATTACTCTCTCGCTCCGAAATTAATGATCCGTTTGTTTCATTATATCTGTCCGCAACAATCAATTAGAGAATGAAAAATGTATTATCGTACACGCCGAAAGTAGATGCGGCCAACGACACGTGAGGGAAAAACCAAAAAAATGTGTACATGGAAAGAAGCGGTAATATGCTATCTTGTACCTTACGCTTTTCTCGGTCCCTCCGGTCAAATCGACGGAAAGTGCAGAGAAGGTTCCAATATAATTGTTTTTATTTATTTATTTATATTTTTTTAATGTCGATATTGTTGATCGATGCCTCTCTCTACTCTCGGGCCGTGTCCTATCATTTACCTCTACTCTATGCCTATGGCTATGGATTGGTGTGTAGCGGCGGGACTGTGTGTTGCTGAGCGGATCATGTTGGACCGCCATCGAATTACACCAGCCAGAGATCAAAGGAAATAGAATATACTGTCTGTTCTGTCTGACCGTGTAATAATTAAAATTATTCGCTTTAGTTTATATATTGTATTTATCATTTTTTTTTTTAAAAAAATCACACGAAGACTTATTTAATTATTTATTAGTATCTTAATTTAATTATTAAAATTATTATTTTTAAATATTTAGTATATAAAAAATAAATCAATCTAATCTTACCATATCAATAAAGGCCCAGTGGATGGGTGATTTCTGACTCATCATCGTTTAGGTACGTGGGTGAGATTGCTCCATCCCGGACCCCCACGTGTTAAGTTTGTTCGTAAATGACAAATGCAAATCCCCTTAAAAGTTATAATAATACCCCCCCCCCTTTTCTTTCTTTCTTTCTTTTTATTTATCTCTCTTCCCACATGTTACACGAGCATTGTCCCACGTCCAACATAAAAGTTAAGAAAGGCAGGGGGGCACGACACGAGCATGGCAGAGTAACGGACTATTTCACCTACATTAAGTGGATCTAGTCCTCCACATGAGGCTCAAGATTGCTTGATACGGTCCCTGCTAAATCGATTTTGTTTTTCATAGTTTTTGGTTTTTTTTTTTTTTTTTTTTTTTTTTTTTTGTAAAGGTCCCCGGCTGCCGCATTTCAATTTTTTTTTTTTAACAAAATGAAAAATTTTCATATGATGAGGCGTTCGGCGTTCCCTTTTTCTTTCTAAAATATCTACGCGATTTTTTCTTATGATTTATATTTCTCAAAGTATAATATGTTTTGATATAATAATATATCTATTATATTTAAATTCAAAAAAAAAACTATCATAAATTTATTTTTTAATAAATTTTAAGAATATATATTAAACGATATTATTGATCATAATATATATTCAGAAGTCAATAACATCTTTTTTATTAAAAAAAAAATCAAATTACAATGGTTTTCGACCTTCCATTTTTCTTTACATGTCATTTTATCATATTTATTTTCTTCTTCTATCTTTTTTTTTATCACCACTATTATTTTACTAATTACGGCTTAATTACTACCTCCTAGGCTCTAAACCCTTATGAAGTTAACGTTTGATGTTATGTTTTGGCAGCCGCAAATCGGTGGATTAATGTCCTTACGTGAGGACTCTCTAGAGAAAATGGAGTGATTAGGATTGGTTGTTCGCGATGAGATAGAGTGGAAAGCAAATGCACAGAATTAAAGAGTAGTTGGCTACTCTTATTTTGGGAAGAGTGCAATACAAGCAGAGAATCACACGGGGCTATAATTAATAATGGTAGGTGGTTAATTGAAAAGATTAACTACACATTGATTTGAATGGTAGAACAAACAAAAACATTAGGCAAAAGGCTTAAACGACTACTATTCTAGAGCTGAGTGATCGGTAAATTAATAATAATAATAATATAACATTAATGCAAACTACTTGTGAACTATACATCTTTCCTACCTAAGTGTGGCGCCAGGCTAGCTCTAATCTTCTAGCCTTATCACCCAACATTAGTCATACTTTTGCTCCATATATATGTTCCCTTTATATGCATAATATAATGCACAATCAAATATAATTGATTGTACACCGACCGACAGTAGAAGTAAATTTATAGTAGATGACAAGTATAGTGTTCCAAGGGTTTATGGGCAAATTAGACCAAAAGGGTCACGCGTTGATTCGTATAGCATGATTTGAAATCCTTTATCCATTCCACGCCATAAAATTATTGCACGGCTTACTATGCATGATAAATTACCCACAAAAAGATTGACTTCTAATCTAACCATAAGGTTGTCTACTGATCCTTCGTGTGTCATGTGTGCTAATGCGAATGAAACAATACCTCATCTCTTCTTACGAATACCCCTCTACCATACAGTTATGGGGTTTTGTTGATAAGAATAGTTTTGGTAGACTATAAATGATATCCTCTTGGGATCAACTTATATTATAGCTTAAAAAGGGAGGTTGTAGCCCAAAATGCTGAATAAAGGCACTCCTAGCTCTTTTTGCTTCCATCATTCACCACCATGGGCAAGAAAAGAATACTCAAGTGTTCACATAGGAACAACAACCAGTCTCTCAAATTATCAAATCTATAATTAGAGAGCTATCTACAAGATTATATGGGCATGAAGGCGGTACCTCCTTCACTCAGTTGTCATGCATTGTAGATGCATTAGTGTATTATATACTTTTGTATTTGCTACCCTAACTCATTTTGTTCCAATTTTATTTGTGTAGTCTTTGCAAGCTTGTTTTGGGGAATTATTTAGAGTTTGTACTCCTCACATAGCATTTGGTAAGTCATAAAAATTCACAATACTTACCAAAAAACATGATTGATTATTATAGTTTTAGGCAAGTACGTAGCATATGTGGGAACTTTTAGTTGCAATATGTCCCATATGTTATTTAATTACTCCATCATTAAATGGTATATAACTTAGGTTGTAAGTGATCTAAAATGACTCACAAGCTAACTCGACTTGATAAAGACTTGACTAGTCTTATTTATTTAGCTAGATAATGTAACTTTAAGTGCAACACCCCAAGTTATATGATAGATGATATAAAGGCTTAAAATAATTGATATGACTACTTATATAAATAAAGTGTATATTCTTTTTGGGAAATATAGTATCAAAGAACTCCACAATTAAACATGGTTATTTTAGATTAGTCCAATTATGGATGATCTCTTGGGAGGCGTGTTACAATGGTATCAAAGTGACATACTGATGATGAGCTAAACTTAGATGATTCATTCAACAACCTAGCGAAATGACTCACGAGATGGATTGCAATGAGGCAATCGGTAGTCGAGGCACAATTAGGATGTTATGTTCTTTGAGTGGTGATGTATATGATACCTCAAGTTATGCAATAGATAGGTGAGGCTTAAAATAATTGACCTGACCATCTATATAAATAAGATGCAACTTGTTTTAGGGAAACCAATCATTAAATAATTCTATAGTTAAGCGTGCTTTGCTTGGAGTAGTTGAAGGATGGGAGATCTCTTGAAATTTTTCTCAAGATGTGTGTGAGTTGATAAAAAGGACATGTGTTGATCTATGGGACCAACCATAAATCCCAAAAGCACTCCAAGTGATTGCCTGCTGCTAATGTAGGGTTGGGGTGTTACATTGAGTCTTATTTCTAGTCTCATTTATTGAATGGGCCAACCTTGAGTCGAGGTATGTATGGCTCATTTGTTTACAAGTCAGCTAGTTTATAAGACTGCTTAGAAGCTGGTTTCAGGATTATATGGATGCTTATTAGATGATAATGTATAAGTATCATATTACATATAAACCACATTTATGTATTCATTTACTATGATGAGTTTCAACTAAAGTATTGTGATACATATAAACTAGTTGAATACAATGGACATAAGAGCATGAGACTTCCTATTATAGCCTAAGTTCAACGATTTTTTTTTTACATATATAAATTGATTCAACAATCAAGCTAGCTCATGATGAAATAAATTAACACAACTCAACTTATTTCTATCTCTAGAGATGACTCATGAGTTAGCTTGAATTAGCTCATAGATTAAATGAGTGGGACTTGAACACCACAGTTTAAACTTGTCTAGTAAACAAGTCGGCTCAACTAAGCTCGTTTATTAAATAAGATGAACTTGAACAAAGGAAATTTGACTCAAATTGACTTATTTACGACCCTAAATCCATAGGTCATCACTCAAGTTGTCAATTGGGTGGGTTGAACTGCTTTCAAGTTGATATAATATGGGTTAGGTATAACTCAAATAATTTATCTTTTAAGGTAGGGTTTTGAGTCATCTTTAGGTCACTTCGGGTTTAGGTTATCTCAGACCATTTAACTAACTCAGATCAAGTCTGATTGAGATCAGATAGTTATGAATTTGGAAAAGATTGGGTAATTCAATCTATTAGACCAAGTTCTCATTAGGTTCAAGTCGTTTTATGTTCAGGTAAGTTGGGGTTGTTTTGTCCTTAAAGTTGGATTCAAATAATTTTGGGTTATTCTATCATTAATTCTAAGTTTAATTTGGGTTAGAATCAAGACGATTTATTTTACTATTTTAGAAGGTGGTGAAATTAGATTGTTTTGAGTTATATTATCTCTAATTATTTTATCTTTATATGTATATATATAGTTGAGTTTGTTTGGATTTATATTTGTTGGTCTTAGTATTTGTTTCATTATTTTATTTTTTCCAAGTTTTTAACGTGTTAGGCAAACTATTATATCAAATTTTCTAGAAGCATGTTTACTTTTATAAGACTAATTTTCATTTCTCATCTCTAATTTTTAATAGAAAATATGAAAATAGTTCTCTATATAAAATAGAAATGATGTATTCATTTATTTATATAATAAAACCATTATTTAATTAGAAAAATAAAAGAATGTCAATCTATACACATAAAGTGGTATTTATATATGTCTAAAGTAGAATCTTTTATTTAGTTTTATATATTATTTTTTGATATTTATGAAGTATATTGTTATAGTTTACAATAGTATCTTAGATGTGGAAGGTAACATACTTACACGTAGTAATGACTTTATCCGTCTTAATATAGTATCAATATATACATTTCTTTTCTAATGGAAGAAGATATGCAATCAATTTATTTGGGGTCTATTTTCTTAGTTATGATCTTATTATATTGTCTTTATATAATTGTAACACATATAAATTTACTACTTAAAAAAAATTATTTTTAGTGAAACAATAACATAAAATAATGAGTTTTATCGCTATAACTAATACAATAAAATGTATGACCAATGCTTAACCTATGCCGGATATAAAGTAAAAACAACTCAAGCTTGAAAATCAAATGTGAGCAACACCTAATCCAAGGATGAGACAAATCTAACAAGAGAGAGGGGAGGGGGAAAGAGAGATTAAATATTAAAAAGGAAAGAATTACAAAACACTTGTTGTCTCAAAAGGCGATAATAAAGAAAAGAATAAAAATACAAAATCAGTATAATGGCACTGAGTAAATCATTGCTACTCTAAGTAGGTTAGGATCTCATGAAGCACTTAATTATGAGGACATATATCAACATGACTACATATCAAAAACTCACATATGATAACAAAGGAATATGACAATACATACAACCATAAAATAACAATCCATAACCATATAAATTCCATAAATCAAATGGGTGTTTATTGTTTACATCAAACTATTCAAACGAGTGTTTATTATTTACGCCAAACAATTCAAATTGGTATTTATTATTTGCACCAAACAATTCAAACGGATGTTTATTTGGTACACCAAACAAATCAACATAAAATTCCAATCAATAACTAACATAATATATCCAACCAAGATAAACTATGAATTAACATAAATCAATCTCAATCCTCATCTAATTAATTAGTAAGTCTTATTAAGGTGATTAGGTAATCCATTTCAATTAAATTCAAAAGCCTTGAGAGGAGTTCATGTAACACCCCCAAAATTCACACCTGAATTTTTTTTTTAAAGAATAAAGCGGAAGCCAGAAGAGAATTTGGGGAATGTTACCGCCACATCTAACACAAGATAGATGTCCACCATCTATCTCATGCTAGATGCAAGGCCAAAACCTGTCAAACAAAATTTCAAACATTTATGCCGTAAGGATAAACTCCCACAAGGAGATTTCCATAGGTAGATAGTAAGTGAATAAATTCACTAAATAAAATCATCGCTGAATTGATAAGCGGAACCTGTGAAATAAATCCGAATTTTAAAAGCTTATTAGAGTACGAGAAATTGAAAGTTAATTACAATACCCTTGATATTTTAAATACAACACTTGAAACTTCCATACATAAATACAGTTAAACCAGACAATTTTTGATGGATCAAATTCCGGATTGCCTACTCTCTCAAGTCAAGCCTTCCACCCCAAAACAGTATCCAATCTTAAACCAGCACAAGAGGTCTGCTCTCCACCATCAGTGGATCATCACAGGACCCATTCAACCAAGGTAGCATCAGTACGGGTCCGGTACTGAGTAAATCAATACTACCAAACTCATGAAAGGAAGCATACAACACATAAGATATGAAAGACTCTAGCTTACAATTCTCATGCTCAATTATACAAGTATTACAAACAACAAAACATAGGATCACGGATTCATAGTCGTGAGTACATTACTAGACATGATGGCACATAAGATACAAGCGTATAAGAAATCACGATCGCATGCTAAGTAACACTAATCCAACAATATGATAATAATCATTATTACATCCAATTTTATTTATTTACGATGAGTTCAGGGACCCCACTATTCTTAAACCGGTGGAACGGTCTGAAGCACCTCTCGGGGACAACACACCCGATCCACTGTTATCATCGGGTGGAACGGATCCTATACTTCTCAGGGCAAAATGCTCCTAAGCCACTATTCTGAACCAGTGGAACGGCTTGAAGCACCTCTCAGAGACAGGACATCTGAGCCACTATTATCTTCTGATGGAACAGACCCTATACCTGGTCCTGAATCACTTAATATTTCACTTTAAATAATTAGTGTCTTATTTATTACTTAACACATATCATATTCTTAATCACTTTGAGTATAGGGCCCCACTATTCTTAATCCGGTGGAACGGACCAAAACAATTCTCGGGCACAACACGCCCGAGCCACTATTATCATCCGGTGGAGCGGACTCTACACCTTTCAGGGCAAAACGCTTCTGAGAAACTATTCTGAACCGGTGGAACGGCTTGAATCACCTCTCAGGGATAGGACACCTGAGCCACTATTATCGTTTGGTGGAACGGACCCTACACCTCGGCCCAACTCACGTGATCTTCCATTTTAAATAATTAGTATCTTATTCAGGGATTTTAACTGACCATAAATCAGGCCCAGGCCACATGAATAATTCCGTGACATAAAGATATAGCATAGGATATCATATACTTTTAATCCCTACTCAACCCTTCACATACTCAAATACATATCTACTCTAGTTTCACATTAACACACATTTGCATTGAGACTATAAATTCGTACATACATACAATTACAACACATAACACAGAATACGCTTGACATAATTAAGTGATCAATAACCATGCTCGTCACCTTCTACTTCAAGTAGACATACATCCAAATTCCACCATAAGTAAAGGTAAGAAATGACTTACCTAAATCCGAAGCTAGCTAAGCAAATTGAGAAAGAGGGAGAGCTATCGAAAGCTCGACAATCCACGAGAAATTTTTCCTAGATCACCGATAGAAATCAAAACTAGGTTAGAAACTATCTTATCAATTAATAATTCACATATTATAATTAAATAAACACAAATGAATACAAATGATCTTTCTTGGAAAACGTGTCCAAAACTCAGGACTCAAGAGCATAGCTCTATTAAGATTTAAGATTAAAATATAAATAAAATGATTTAAAACCCAAAGACAGAAATCGATTAGATAAAAGACACACAACACAATCAATTTTATACAACCATCCCTGAAGATTAGGGTTTTTAATGCCTAAACTACGAATCGACCAAATCACTTCGATTACCTCAAATTGATAGTTTTAAAACACAATTAAACTAATTTTAGATAAATCTAGATAATCAATTTCAACAAAACAGTCTTCCGATTAACCAATTCAAGACGATCCATTTTTAAAATTAGGGTTTTAAAGCCAACGACACAAACTCAGGTAATTCAAATCAATTAATTCAAATTAAAGGTATTAGAATACAATTAGGATCATTTCAACTGCTTCTATAAATTTAATTTTAGAAAAAAAAAATAACTATACAAATAACCTATTTCATAAGTTCACTCGTCGCTGCTGCGGTCTGCTGCCGCTACTACTCCTGCGTGCTTCGGTGGGCTGCTGCGTTGCTTCGGCTGCTGCTGTAGCGGTGGTCGGTTGCAGTTTGGAGGTCGACCGACGGGGTGAAGCAAGGAGGAGCTAGGGAGAAGGAGGTTGGGGCTGTGGGACTGCGTAGAGGGCAGGGTCGGGAGTAGGGGAGACGGGAAAGAGAAGAGAAGGGAGAGAAGAGAGAAAAGGAAAAAAAGAGGGGGGCACCGGTCGGGGTAAGGCTCTTTTTTTTTTACAAATACACATATAAAATAAAATAATCCTAAAACTAATATATTATCATGATCTCATATAATATTCTAAATTAATAAAATATTTTTCAAACATATTTTTATGTTTTTACACAAAGCGTGATCTGGTATAAAATAACCCAAACATGCTTTACATAAAATAATAAGGAAAACTTAAAACATGATTATAATATTTTGACATAAAATCATAAACATAATCACACACCAAAATGAGCATACAAAGAGAAAATTGCTTTACCAAAATTCCAAGCTTAAGCATAAAGGAATTAAAAATGCCTTATCCAATACCAAATTGAAACACCCTAGAAATAGAATCAATGATATGGAAAAATTGAAAGAAAGAAAAATAATGAAGTACCAAATCTTGAATTGAAATAATATGAAGTTTGAGCAATGAAACTCAAGAACCAACACCACTTCCTTCAAACCTTAATTTCTTACACTTAGATAAAGTGTTTGGAAGCTAAGCTAAGGAGAAATTTTAGCATCCTATTTTTCACTAACCCTAATTACTATGTAATTATTACCTAATTGAAATTTAAATATTTTTATAATTTATTTCATTTTCATTAAATTTGGGCCATCTATATTTCATTTTTTTTCATCTAAAAAAAGTTACATTTTTCATTTTTCACAAATTTTCCAATTAAGTCATTTTCATATATTCTCAACTCATCCAAAATTATTAACTCATTATAAAATATTTCTAACCTTATAAACTCATTCCATTTGATTTTATTTCATGTTTTCCTTCTAAATTGTTAAATCGTAAAAAAAATATGTGTACATGATTAGTCGGATTTTTATGTTTTTGCACATTTTTCTATATTATTATGTATTTGGATTCCTAAAATTATTCTCATGTTCCCACACAATTTTTGTAATTTTTGAAGTCTATTTGCTATTTTTCTCCCAAATTACCTATTTTTGGGCTTTTCTCTACAATTTAATTCATTAAACTGTAACTAAATCTTAACTATCTATTTTGATCCTAAACAATCCCTTAATAGAACCTAATCATATTTATTCCTATTTAACATTGTTTAAGAAAAAAATAATTAGTTAAGAGTACTCTAATCATGTTTTTTTTATCCTTTTAAGCTCTTACATACTTAACCATTTCAACCAAGTTAACAACCAACCCATGAATCTAATTTCATGTTAGGATTGGCCTAAAAATTGAACCTTAACTATGCTTTACCCTCATACACTGCCTCATAATTTTCTTTTCATGTACCAACAAAATCACATGCATACAATTCCTTTGTCCTCTAATTTTTGGTCGTTCCATCCAGTCCTCATCTGTAACTTTTCTCTTCAGATTTCCTAGAAATTTCATTTCACAAGAAACCCTCAACTCCCTCTACTTCCTTGTCCTGCTGGTTCATATATTTTTTTGTACTAAAAATCTATGTTTCCAATCCTAATCACACAACATCCCCTCAAGTTATGCCATTCCCTCATGCAACACCCTTCTCATCTATATGTTTCCCCATATTATTATAGATCTATTTGAATTTTTTTCTAACCACCAATGCCATTCCCTCATGCAACACCCTTCTCATCTATAAGTTTAAAGCTTGTAACCACCCAAAGTAGCAACTCCCTTCTCCTTCTTTTTCCTTGCCTTGTGGTGGTTAGTTTTGGGTGATGTTGTGGTGGTTCAATAGTTGTTGTTGCTGCAACAATTGGCCAAACTCTGCAAAAATTGGCCAAACTGCAACCTATCATCCTTCCATCCTCTAGTTTCATTTTTTTCTATTTAATTCCGTCTCATTTCCTTTACCCCTTCCCATGCTAATTATTATTTACTTTATAACCTCTTATTTCATAATTTCTCAGGTGATTCTAAGGTAATGGATAAGAGCACCTAAGAGTAAGTATTTTTCTAAAATACTGGTATTACTTTTGTAAGGCTATACAACTTAATAGATTAGGATTTTTTTACGCTACTTTTTTAAATTAATTTCCATGGTAACATGCTTTTTGTCCAACAATCATGATTTTTATTTTTTGAGAATGTATTGTATTATATTGTGAGTAAATGATTTTGCGCTTTTGTATGGAATATGGCATGTTAGAACATACTAATATTTATCTTTAAATTTGAAGCATCATGATGTATTTTATTGTTTTCAATAAGCATGATGTTAAGTATATTTATTTGTGTTTAAGTATCTCTATTGAGAAATAAGTTGAGGATTGAGTTTTGGAGTGATTTGGGGCATTAGGTGGTTTGGTTATATGACCATTTTAGGGCTTGTGGGCTATTTTAGTTTAATATAATTACATATTTGGGTGTTCAAATATGATTGGGAGATTATGTGAAACATTGTTAAAGCTTGTTGAAGATTGAGTTTTGGGTAATTATGTGCTAGAATTGATTAGGGGTACTGTGGTAAAATTAGTGAGTTTTTGTGAAATCTAAGTATGTCATTGTGTTTATTAAGGTGTTTACATAAATATTTATAAATAAGACGATGGGCATTGGGTAAGAATGGGTTAATATATGAATTTTGAAATATTTGAAATGTTCAGGTGCAACAGGGGTAAAACGGTCATTTTGGTTTACTTCTAGAAATTTAGAGCATTATGTGTGTTGTTTTAGTGAAAATACAATAATTGTGATATGTGTAATGTTTTGATCGATTATGAGTATCGCATTGGATAATTTTATGTGAATATTGTTTAAAAGGGATATAAGTAACCTTAAGTGTATAATCAAAATTTTATGTGGAAAATATTATAATTTAATCTTGATTTTGAATACGGTGCTTAACATTATATATTGGAATTTTGTGTTAAGTTTGGTGAGTTGATGAGCCTTATGAGTGAAGTTATGAGTTGACTGTGAATTAGAGGTTTATGAGGACATTATGATATTTTCACTAGTGTAATGGCTCCTATTATACTTGGTTGTTCTTCCTTATGCCTTATCATTGCATGTTAATTTGATTAAATATGGTGCAATTCTAATTGTTTTAAATAACAATAGTAGTTAGAAAAAATTAAGTAATAATAAATATTTCATGTAATGAGTGATAAGTGACATCTCATAAGTGATAGTAGTTTCTCAATTTGATAATTAGAAAGTGATCAAATTTTCAATTATGCATTTTAACACAAAAGAATAACACATATGATTATAAATGAAATCGAAATTTGATTAGGTTAAGAATTCTCCAAGAATGTGGATCACGGGATCTCCCTTCATATTAGCACATGTTCAATTATCCTAGCATGATTCTAATTAAGCATTTATTCACAAATAAAAGAGCACTCATCATTCAATCAAAAATTAAAGAGATAAATAACATAAGACAAAGTACCCTTTTCTTTGGATGTTAGGAATCCATTATTCAATTGTTTCACTTGGATTACAACGTTGAGATCTTGGAAATGGATTATGGATGGATTGGTGATGAGGAATGGATTGGAGAATAAAGAACCCCATATCCCTCTTTTGTGCCTCTAATTCATCCAAAATGTCCCCTTTATAAAACCTCTAAAAATAACAAATAAATACAATTGAAAATAGTAGTGCATAGAATGAAACGGTTGTGTCATATTCCTTTCACCCATTTTGTTGGTTATGGTTGGCACGATCGTGGTGGGTGACATGATGGCGCCATGTCAATTCTTGACTATGAGATTTTTGATAACTTCAACCGTGTTTGGTATTTTAACCATAAATTTTTCATCATGATTCAAAATGAGAGAATTTTGGATGAGTTGGAAAGCTAACAAGTATATATGCAACTTTCTTATCAAAATCATTTCCAAAATATGACTACATTGGGGGATCAAAATTCCACTTTTTTCACTCTCACATTTTGAATAAGCATTCTTGCTTTCATTTTATTCCTAATGTTGTGTTTTAGCTCCTAATCTTGTACAACTTCATTATCATGGCCCCGTTTTGCTCTCTTTGTGGTGTTGCACCCTTTATTTCACTCATTCTTCTACTATCTGTATTGGTTAGACATAAAGCAGTAAACAAGAACAAAAATACTAAACTTGTGCATAAAAGGCAATGAATCTTCATCAAAGAGAGCATGATAACTCAAAGATTCATACCCTAAACCCACACCAATAAAGTATGTATCACACTCAAAGATTCATACCCTAAGCCCACACCAACAAACTATGTATCATCTTTCACCTAGATACAAATAAATATACCTAAAAGACAACTTAGATTTCTCAAAAACGGTGGTCGAAAATTGTTGGAAGAGATTTTATACAACTTGGAAGTGGCAATGATGATTTGAGAGGAATTCAAGTAGGTTATTTAAAGTTATGTCCTTGTAAGTCCAAAGCACCAACCAATAGAGGGTACATGTACTTAAGAATTAATAGTTTACTCGTGGCTACTATGCATGTCTTACCTTGGTTTAACTTTTATCTCCATCTAAGGGGAAAGAGCCGTGGAAAGTGAAAGTGAAAAAGAAAGTGTTTTGAATTTTATCCCCTATTTGAACGTCCCAGAATTATTTATTTTTAAAAATATAATTAAATGAGGAATTATAAGGAAATTAATTAATTTATTTATTTTATTTGGAATAGAAAATATTTACTTAGGACAAATTAATGATAATTTGTAAACATTTTTTTAAAGGAAAAATTGGGCTTTTTGCTAATTAAAAAGGGATTTAAGAGAAATATTTTTAAAAACCCTAAATTAGTCTAAAAAGAAAATTTAATATTATTCTAATTACTCATAATATTCTAATTAATTTATTTAACCCCAGACCACTTAAAGTTCCTTTTTCCTTTTTCTTTTTCTTTCCTCCCTTTTCTTTCTTTTCCTTCTTTTCTTCTTATCCTATTTCTTTTTCCCCGTTGGATTGGGCCTAGACGCAGCCTAGATCCACTCCCCTTCCTCCTTTCCTCCGTGGCCCAACGCCGTTTTTTCTTTCTTCTTCCTGCGGCATCGCAACGCTGCGTTTCACGCCTTCTATACCCGAGACGCCGCATTTCATTAAAGGACATATAACCGCAGCTGAATCGGCCCGGTTTCCCCCCTTTTTTCTTTTCTTTATTCCCCCTCTACCACCAACTCACCTTCTTCCTTCTTCCTCCTTTCTCCTCCATCGCTAAACTTGCAACCTCCACCCCCTAGAAAATGGCGCCGCATACCACACGTGTTGTGATCAGCCTTTCTCCTGCTCATTTTCTTCCCCTCGACGCACACTCTAGCATTAACTGCCCCACTCCCCTTTTCTCCCCCACGATTGCCCCATTTTCCCTCGCAAAGGTCGGGCACGAATTGAAATCGTGTTGACCGATCAAAGCCATAACCACCCTATTTTCTCACCGGCTTTGACCTCCTGGTAACCTCCAGAACTCGAGCCTACCCTCTACCATTATAAATACCCCTCATATGGCTTGATTTTGATACTTTTTTCCCTGAAACCCTAAGTGCAACTTGTGCGCCACCATAACTATAGATGCATCGTTCTCCACCACAAGCCAAACTTGCCGCCTCTTCTTCCTCCCAAACTCTTCCCTGCAATGCACTCTAATTAACTAAACCATTCACCACCTTCGATTATTCTCGCTCGGGCCACCATAACCATGCAAAGTTTCCTATTCCTCTCGCCATATTTTTACCCCCGAAACTTTTAAACCACCGTCCACCACCACATCCGCCACTTCTACTGCCCTCTAAACCACCCAAAAACTCCTGCTAATTCTCCTCCACCGACCCATAACCTTCTTTTCCTTTTTCTCCTTCCCCTTCCCTCTTTTTCTTCATTTTTGTCCCTTTTAGATCACTTTTCCGACCACTGCCGGTACCACCCGCCCCCGCCAAGTCAAGGTGAAACCCCATACCTTCTTAACCCTTCCTTTCAATTTATTGAGAATTATTCTATTTTTATCCTAATTTTTAGCGTTATTTCAATTATTATTATTATTATTATTATTATTATTATTATCAGCTGTAAATTATTTGATAAATTTTGTTGGTAGGTTTGAGAGTCTTCTTGAGTTAGATAAATTATTAGTTTCGAATTTTAGGGATTTAATGGAATTATTACATGTTTACTATTATTATTAACATTATTATCAATAATAATATTATTAGTATAATTATTTATTTATTTAATATTATAATTATTTAATAGGGGGCCGAAACCTTACATTTTAATTAGGTCTCGCACACTTGCATTTTTATTACTATTATTAGCATTTTTTCTATTATTAAAATTATTATGGTTATTATCTTTACTAATTTAATATTATTATAAGTATATATATTATTAACACTATTATTATTATTATTATTATCATTGAATAGTAATTTTATTATATGGACAGGCTCGAAAGCCCACTTTGTAATTTTAAGGTTTATATTATTATTTTTATTAATATTGTAGTATTATTAGTATTATTAACCATATTTTATTTTATTAATATTATCATTATTATTATTATTATTATCTTTACCAATATCATTTTAGGTGAAGAGTAGAAATCCTTATGTCACCATTCATTTAAATTACAATAGTATTTTATGAGTATGTTAGTATCATTTTGTATAGTTAATTATAGTATAATATTTTTTAATTAAAAACCAAGTATTAGGATAAGTTAGTGAATAATAATAATTTTTAGGAGGTAACCTAACTCTAGTATTTTCCCATAATAGGTGAACCCAGTCAAAACCCTCAATTGGAATAGGAGTGTGCACCAAGACTGGTGACATTTTAGGTAAGGGGTGCTAAGGCCATATGTGTATTATGTGATTTTATGCTATGCATGCCATGTGATATTAATTATAGTGTATTTTGTGTGAATATTGTATAATTTTTATTAATACAACATGATTATGGAGTTGAAGTATGTTGGTGTGAATAAATTGTGGCATGAGAATTATGTGTATATTTATGTTATTATTATTGTATGGTGTGGCCTTAAGACGTGCATGTTAGGGTGGTAAAATAATGATGGGGAGTTTAACAATATGGTGTTAGGGTTTTGCATGAAATGGTATGGTTTTAGGGTTTTGCATGAAATGGTATGGTGTTGGGGTTTACATAAAATTGTATGGTGTTAGGGTTTGCATGGAATTGCATGGCGTTAGGGTTTTGAATGGTAGTATTAATGTTGCATGGTGTTAGGGTTTTGCATGGTGGTATTAATGTGGCATGGTATTAGGGTTGCATGGGAGTTAGGATTTACGTGGAGTTAGGGTTTGCAGGGAGTTATGGTTTGCATGGGAGCTAGGGTTGCATGGATTTAGTCATGCATGTCTGGGCAAATGTGATGCGGGAGCAGAGTCGTATGACACGACACCAGCTAAGATGGCTATGCTGCTCTACGTAGATACATAAACATGGAGGAGCATGCATGGGCTGTATGTAACGTTCTTTAGTTAGCGTAACATTTATTATTAAGTCATTTATTTTATTTTTATTTCAAATCAAATAAGGTTTTTAGTAGCTATATCATTTAATATCTTGTAGCTAGTCTTAAGTCATTTATTATTATTTTTACTTCTAGTCAAATAAGGTTGTTAGTAGCTAGATCATTTAATATCAAATAGCTAGTCTTAAGGGAATTAATGCTTTTGGGGGGGAATATGCTTGTAATATTTTGAGAAGATGCTTGGTTCCTTGGCTATATAAACCTTAGGAAACCAAGTAGAAAGACACAACTTGAATAAGAAGAACAACCTTAAGCATTGCTTAAACCCGAAATCTATGTGGATTCATCTCAAAATAAAACCAAATCTGTGTGAACAGTTTTGTTCTCGAAACATTAATCTTTATTTCTGTGTGGTTTAAAGATTAATTTATCCTTCTACCTCGTGTTCCATCATCATCCACCCCTTTGAATCCCCATCATCAACCTCCATAATCCATACTCATCAAATACTCCATACAAACTCCATCTAAATCTAAAACTATAACCGTGCACGCATCAATTTGGTATCAGAGCCTCATGATTCATCCTTCCTTAAGATAAATCACTTTCCTAGGCTTTGAATTCTACCCATCAAGAATCATCAAGATTTCATTCAAGATCCTACATTCATAATTCCTTAGCGCATCTTCATCCTTTGTTTGAAGATATTCATCCTTTATAGTACATCTTCAACCAAGAACTTCATCAAGATCTTGATACACATCATCAAGATTCAATTAAAGTTGAACCTTATCATTTCTCTTATTTTTCTTCTTCCATACGCCACACATATACATTGATACTTTCCATTCTTTTAAGTGTTGTGAGATTACACACACATAAAAACATTTCTCCTTGAGTGATATACTCGACCCTAGCATACAATACTCCTTTTCATTCATTGGTTTTCTCTCAATTTACAAAACTTCATTCGATCACCTTGAGTTAAACCCTAGCGTGTGCAACAATGGAAAATTCGGAATTTATGAAGTCCATCCTTGATGCCATCAACATTCAATTTGAAAAGATTGAAGTAAAATGGAGAATAGGATGGAAGAACACAATTATAGGGTTGAAGGCATGGTGAGGCGAGCCATTGAATCAAGAGGAGGTCATTTGAATAAAAAAACTTGAATATATTGAAGAAGACTCAAGTCCATATTCAAGCACGCATGGTCAAACAAGAATAAGGCAAGACCATGGTGAAGATAAGGGTTTGAAGGTTGATTTTCCAGAATTTCATGGAGAGTTAGATGCGGAGACATTCATAGATTGGATGCACACTATAGAATCCATCTTTGAATTTAAAGAATATGATGATCATATGAGATGTAAATTGGCTACTCTTAAACTTCAAAAATTTGCAAGAATTTGGTTTGATAATCTCAAGAGATCAAGAGAAAGAGATGGCAAGCCAAAGATCAAGTCATGGGAGAAATTGAAAAAGCACATGAAGAGAAAATTCATCCCAAGAGAATTTGAGCAAGACAACTTCATCAAAATGATGACATTGAAGCAAGGGAATTCAAGTGTGGAAGAATATACAAGGAACTTTGAAAATGTATCCTTGATATTTAATGTACAAGAGAGGAAAGAACAAACTTGTGCAATATATCTTGGAGGATTGAATTTCAACATTAGAGATAAAGTTGAAGTTTCTCTATATGATACACTTGAAGATATGATCAAGCTTGCTATAAAATTTGAAAGGCAAATCAAAAGGCCTAAGGTATTCTTCAAACCTTCCTCTTCCTTTTCGAATGAAGCAACATCATCTTCAACTTTTATGCCATCAAATTCAAGCATTATCATAGAAGAAAAAGATCTTAAGCCACGCATGGAGAACTATAAAGTTAAGGAGATTGAAGGTAAAAGTAGACAATGTTTTAAATGTAGAGGTTATGGTCATTATGCTAAAGAGTGTACTAATCAAAGAGCTATGACCTTAAGAGAAATTGAGGAGTTTAAAAGGGAAGAAAAGGAAAGCATGAATGAGGAAGAAACTCGAGTATGTAATGATGAAGACAATCATGCTATTACTACCATTGAAGCGGAAGAAGGGCAACCAAGTTTTTACATGCATCAAGTTGATTATGTGGAGAATGATGTGCATTATTATCCTATGATTTCCTTGTGTTTTTTGGAGAAAATGTTATCATGGAACCCTTATATCATTCGAATAAAATTGAAGAAAAAAACATGGTGAGTTCGAAGGTATATAATGTGCATAAAGACATATGTGATGTGAAGAAGAAAATGAACCATAATGCACCCCATGCATTCGGTTTATGTTCATTGATGTGCGCATATGAAGATCCAATGTCAAGGCTTAAGAGGCATTGGAGGATTTTCAAAGATAACTTTAGTGTGAAGGAGATATTCAAAGAATACAAGGACCAGTATCACGTTGAAGAATATGTCCTTTGGTGTTTGTTATTCCTCATCAAAGTTGTGAATTTGAGGACAAATTCAAACCAACATGGGGAGAATGATGCAGGAGCAGAGTCGTATGACACGGCACCAACTAAGATGGCTACGCTGCTCTACGTAGATACATAAACATGGAGGAGCATGCATGGACTGCATGTAACGTTCTTTAGTTAGCGTAACATTTATTATTAAGTCATTTATTTTATTTTTATTTCGAATCAAATAAGGTTTTTAGTAGCTAGATCATTTAATATCTTCGAGCTAGTCTTAAGTCATTTATTATTATTTGTATTTCAAGTCAAATAAGGTTGTTAGTAGCTAGATCATTTAATATCTTCTAGATAGTCTTAAGTCATTTATTATTTTTTTTATTTTGAATCAAATAAGGTTTTTAGTAGCTAGATCATTTAATATCTTCTAGCTAGTCTTAAGTCATTTATTATTATTTTTACTTCTAGTCAAATAAGGTCGTTAGTAGCTAGATCATTTAATATCAAATAGCTAGTCTTAAGGGAATTAATGCTTTTGGGAGGGAATATGCTTGTAATCTTTTGAGAAGATGCTTGGTTCCTTGGCTATATAAACCATAGGAAACCAAGTATAAAGACACAACTTGAATTACAAGAACATCCTTAAGCATTGCTTAAACCTGAATTCTGTGTGGATTCATCTCGAAATAAAACTGAATCTGTGTGAACGGTTTTGTTCTCGAAACCTTAATCTTTATTTATGTGTGGTTTAAAGATTAATTTACCCTTCTACCTCGTGTTCCATCATCATCCACCCCTTCGAATCCCCATCATCAACCTCCATAATCCATACTCATCAAATACTCCATATAAACTCCATCTAAATCTATAACTCTAACCGTGCACACATCAAAATGTTTATGAATAAAATATTTAAGACACTAATCTCTTAAAGTGGAAGATATTAAGACAGGACCAACCTATCCACTGTTTAGGAATAGTGGTTAAGGTTTTTACCCTATGTGCGACCGATCCACCGGTTATAATAGTGGTTAGGGCAGGATGCTCTATGCGTAAACTGATCCACCGGTTATAGTAGTGGGGTTCCCGAGCTCAACAAATACAAACCTGAGTTTTGCTAAAATGCCTAAAAGATTCTAATTACTTACAGTGGAACACCATGTGAGTCGGGGCCAACTGATCCATCGGTTAGGAATAGTGGTTAGGACGCGTAGTCCTACGTGTATCTGATCCATCGGCTATAATAATGGTTAGAGTATGACACCCTATGTGCCTCTGATCCACCGGCTATAATAGCGGGGGCTTCCGTACTCGCATAGATTTGATAAAAAGTAAGGTGTAAAATGATTCTTGAGCTAAGATAAATTAAGGAATGAATCTGGATTATAAATGGGCCTTTATGTATGTACCCGAATGATTGTTTGACATTATGTTATCCTGATGGTCTTTATGTCCTTTTATTCTTATGCATGATTTTATGCGCTTATGTGTTGGCTTTAGTGCTCGGTTACCTTACTTAGTACGTAGTGTATTGATCACCCGTTTCATGGTTGCTACTCATTCCCACGAGCAGAAGGCCCGTCTGACTTATTGGAGGTAGGAGACACTTATTTTGATACTATCGATGTCTATAGGACATCGGGAGGGGCTGAGTGATGTTTGGGCTGGATCAGTTCTTGGAGCGGCGTGGCTGTTTTCCTTTTTAAAATTATGACTCATGTTACTTTTATTATGTTTGAGTTGCAGAAACAATTTTACTAATCTTGTTTAGTTATTATCTGGAAAAATAATAGTTAGTATTTCGAATTATATAAGGCTTATGCGTACTCTGACTCTCATTTTTATAAATTTGGATTATTAATGATGTTGTTGGTAATGTTTTTCTTAGCCTTAGCACTTGGTACCAGAATGGTAGGAGTGAACCGGTCTGGTACTAAGTGTGGCGGTAACATCCCCAAAAATTTACGGTTTTAATTTACAAGTATATTATTTTTTTTAAAAAATGTGTAAATTTTGGGGGTGTTACAGGGGGGAATGGAGTGATAGTAATACAAGTGGATTACTAGTCTCAATGTTATTCGGTAATTAAAAATGTGTGGTCACTTATATATGACCTCTAATACATTTTTTCTTAAGCCATCTCATTTCATGAGTAGTATATGCATCTTAATTTGCCCCTTTTAGAGTCTCCAGAATCTTTGTCTATATTGGGTGTTCTTGTGATTTTTAATTATTTTTTAGTGTTCCATGATATTCATGAGGTTTTTTACTTAAATTTTGATGCATAATATGTTAAAGTAAGCATGCTTAAGGTTTGTTTTGATTGTTTCAAGTATTAAGTAGGTTTAGAAACATTTTAGATTTTTTGCTTGTGTTCTACCATTTCTAGGTAGCAAGCATACATCCATGGTGTTCTTCATAATAAATATATGGAGTGAATAAATTTTGGTAACTTCATTCTTTTTTTTTTTATGTTAAGTTTTATGAGAAAAAGTAAGTTTTAAGACCTAAGAGGTGTTTTGGCCTTTTCACATTTAATATGATTTTTTAGAAATGAAGTCATGAAGTGTTTTTTTTTATTATATGAATTAGCCTTGATTTGTGTTTTTTGTATATTTTTATAAATTTTTTATACTTATTTTATATTTTAGCGGTTATTTATGGAAAGAAAGTTAAAATAGGTATTTCACAAAAAAACTTCTTAGTTAAGCATAGTGGGTTATAGTCGACCATTGACCTTGATCCTTGACTTTGTGTAAATAGTAATTAACTAGAATATTTTTATAGTGCTTGCATGTATGTTTGTATGCATGCTTTGGTGAGCATAAATAATATTTAAGTGTGACTAGTATTTGAGCATGAATAGTAAAATTCATGGAAATGTTCATTTGTCATGAGTTATATATTAATTATATCTAAATTTTTTAATAACAAAAAATGTTATAATGTGTTTTGGTGTAATATGGTATAACGATAAGAAAATACTAAATATGAAAATAATAAGTTTATTGATATGAGTTTGGAATTGGTTTGTGCTAGTTGAGGGTTAGTTAGTGTTCTCAAATCATCATGTGTAGTCTTGGGATGAATTTTGAGATAAGGTTATGTAGATGTATGTTTTTCTTACTATTTAGCATGGGTTTTACCATTAGTGAGCCATCTAGGTTACTTTCTACCTTATAGGTTGCCTATGGACCTTATAAGCGACACCAATACTTAATGAGGTGTTGATCATACTTGATCTTTAGATTTGAATTTACTTTTACTCTTGTAACCGAGATGAGTTAGGTATTGACATTAGTTTCTCTGTGTTAGATGTAAATGTAATACCCTACATTTATTGTTTTAACTTTACCAAAATCTCATATAAATGAATTTTTTAGATTATAAAATATAGGTATGCTATTTTTCTTTTCTATATCATTGTTATCTTTTTTCTTTTATGGAAACTCTAGGTGTGCTTTTAGTTTGGAAAAGTATTTTTTTTTTCAATCTCTGATTTTCTATGAAAAACAAAAAACAATTCTCCATGAAATATTAAACAAATGTGTTTATTTGTACAAGTTGTAAAACAACATTTTAAAATTTACAAACATGTTCATCTTCTTCTAGATTGTATAATGATAATGATGATTACCAAAATTATTCATAATAATAATACTACTAATTTCAATAATAATAGTATTTTTATTATTCATATTAACAATGAAATTAGTAATAATAATTATTATTATTAATAACAATGATAATACTTATAATAATTATGATAAAAATAATATTAATATTAAATTTCATAATAATAATAATACTAATATTATTATGACTACTATTATTATGACCAATAACAATGATAATAGTAGTAGTAGTAATAAATAAATAAATAACAATATTATTAATATGTTAATCTTGAAAATGGTTATGATAATAATTAAAATTATTAACATAAGTATAATAATATCAATTATAATAATAATGATATTAATGTTATTATTAATATTAATTATTATTATTATTATGAAAATTATTATAATAGTTTTGTTATGTATATTATCAATAATAATAAAAATATTATTATTATTATTATTATTATTATTATTATTATTATTATTATTATTATTTATGTAAGTAATAATAATAAAAAGAGTCAAAATGCGACCGCCAAGAATCATTGCAAAAAATAAAAAAAAGTGGAGAGAAGAATTTTTTTGTGTTTGGTAATTTATCAGGGATTTTATTTATTAGGCAATCAAAAACAAAGAGGAGAATATACACCTAAACATATCTATTATGATACATTTAGAAAAAATTTGGATGATTATTTTGGTCAACAAAGTAATTATGTACTATCTTAGTCATTCAAAAGATTATCTCACTCACACGAGTGATTATCTTGAACAGAAAAAATAGTTATGTGTTCTATCTCTTGGTCTTTCAGACATTATAAATAATTTTGTTCATTAATTGTTCTTCTATGTTGCATTCGCTAGACCATTATCTTGGAAAAGTGTGATTATGTGTTATGTGTAGTTCGGTAATTATCTTGCTCCCTTGAGTAATTATTTGGTTCATTCAAGTAATTATCTCGTTTATACAACTGATTATGTATTCCATATCTTGATCTTTTATGCTACATGTTACAAATGACATTTTTCATTAATGACACTTTTGTGCCGCATTTCTACTTGAGTGTTCTATGATACAGTCGGGTGTTTGATCAACTTAGTAATCAAATGCTTGGAGTTTCAAGGAGCATATACCAATTTATATATTATGGATCTAGGAACACCTTGTAAGGTGCATCCAAGGCAATTTTTATAACATTATAAGTTTTATCCAGGAACATGGGATCAGTTTAAAATATTATTTAGATACATGGTGTTATTTTTATAATTTATAATTCTTATGTATAGAAATTAGGTCATTTTTATAATGTATACTTTTTATTTATAGACATGAGGTTATTTTATAATTTTACAAATCTCATTTCTTGATACGAGACATCTTTATAAATTTTATAACATTTTTATCATGATGATGTTCAGTAAGTATACGTTATAACTTTTGTACTTTTATAATTCTTATTCATGCTATAAAAAAAATAGGTTGATCACATAATTAATTTAGATAGTGACCTTAAAGTGTTTAGATTCATGATATATAATTAATATATAGGTTTATCGCATAATTTGTTTAGATTTATAAATTTATATAAATTAGGCTCAACAACAAAAATATTTAGGTTTATGACACTATACAACTTCATGTCATAAAATAATTAGATTCCTCACATAAATATTTTAGCATTATAAATTAGACCTAACCTTAAAACGTCGACCTTCATAATGTATAACTTCATGTCATATAATAATTGAGTTGATCACACTTAAACGGCAGATAATTATTGCTTCGATTATGATCGCCCTTGAATGTCGTCAAATTGTTTCTCCTCTCTTACAGATACCTCTCATCTTCTCTCGATAAAATCTGATATATATAATATGATAGAATCCCGTGAACCCAAATTTTGATTCCCCAGTTTGACTCTGTTTGCCGATGGATGTGGGGATTGGGATGATGGGAATGAATGGCCGAAATGGTGGCTACCAACGACGAAAATATTGCTGGGTGTATAGTATAGAAATATAATAAAAATATCAGAAAAATTTTGTCCGAGCCCACCGAATTCACGATGTGTCCTTAAGACGATTTTGCTCCCTCACACGGTGCTCAAGGTTGTGAACAATCGTCTTCCAGGATAGAACGGATTTTCGTTCCTATCAGATGTAGCACTTTAATCTAATAGGATTCCAACGAACGCAACGTTATGCTTGTACTCAACTAGGAATATATGAATCGAAAAAGTAGAGAGAGAGAGAACTATTGGAATTTCTGAAAAATCTGAATTTCCAAAATTAATCTTTCCGGTTGATGGTGGGGGCTATTTATAGAGTTAATGAAGCCTCTTTGAAAAGACACCAAATCAACAATCATGACTCTTCAAATTAATTCAAATGAAAAGACATCAAGTCAACAATCATGACTTTTCAAATTAATTCAAATGAAAAGGCACAAAGTCAACAAACATGACTTTTCAATTAATTCAAATGAAAAGGCACCAATTCAACAATCATGACTTTTCAAATTAATTCAAATAAAACCCTCATATATATATTACAATCTATTTAACAAATATATCGTCCGTCGTCCAAGTGAATTATCTGTCAGATGGAATAAAAATAAGGCGATCGTATCATCATCCTCCCAAATGTAAGCATAAGTATCATCCTGGGCGTGCCTCAACATTAATGAGGTATTCATCTTTCTCCCACAAAACCTGTAGCTTATGATTCATTCATAAATCAGGCCGTACACTTGGGTGATGATTTTTTTTTTCGTCCTATTTTTTCTGGTCACGCCTCATATGTTTTATCGCATATCCATAACTGCACTGCACCTAGGAAATGAGGAGCAGCCACAAGAGGATGTGAGCCTTAATTCGTTCTTAGGAAATGAAGATTACGCTGACGACGAGGGTGCATGTGACGATGGTCTTTATTCTCTATTATGCTTTCCGATTCATTCTTTTTCATGGTGATTTTCAGTACATAGAGAAGGAAGGAGAGATACAAGAGAGAAGCGTTGTGTAAGCGTCAAGCGGTACCATCTGTCTGTCTATAATTATAAACATCAGTAATCCTATAAATCATATCAAAAGTACCTTTACAGAGTGTATAATAATAATAATAATATAAATAACCAACATGTACACCCGACCTCCTATAAAGCCGACAGAAATTAACCCAATTCAATCCAAGTGAAACTCCACCCAATAAAATCCGAAAATTTTAGCAACCTGACCCAATTCAAATCTAATCCTACATTAATCCGATCCGACACTGATCCGATAAAAATCAACTCAATCCAAACCCGACCCGATCCGACATGATACCAACCCATAATTCGATAGGGACCCAACCTGCTTTCAATCCAACCTACTTCAATCTGACTCGCCATTTACCTGATCCGACCCGACATTGACCCAACTAGATATCAAAATCTATTATAATAATAATAAATTACATATATTTTATTATTAATTTAAAGCTTTTAAAAATATAGTATTTTATAAATTGTACTTATTTTTCATAATTTTACCCTAAACATTCTATACAATATCATTCAGAATAAAAATAATCTCATAGCTTCAACTTTTGATGCATATTTTTAAAACAACAAATATTATATTAATTTACACATAGTACATAGATTATAAGTTTATAACAAATAGAAAATCAAACTCAGACTCTTAAAATGTAATTATAGTGGTTAATGATTACCTAATGAAATTATAATTACAATTGTTACCAAATGAAAATTACTAACTCTTAACACCATCGTACTATAAATCCGGTCTATTTTATAACATATTGTATACTCAATTGATTAAAAACTATTAAAGAATTACCCAATTTAACATAATTAGTGTTTTTGAACCCAAACAATAAATTCGATCAAATATAATTCAAATATTTAAATTGACGGTTTAAAATTAAAATTAAACATATTCTAAAATATATTGTATACTCAATTCATTAAAAACTATTAAGGAATTGTCCAATTTAACATAATTAGGGTTTTTGAACCTGAACTGCAAATCCAATCAAATCTTATTCAAATATTTAAATTGATGGTTCAAAATTGAAATTAGACATATTCTAAAATATATTGTATACTCAATTGATTAAAAACTATTAAGGAATTATCTAATTTAACATAACTAGGGTTTTTAAGTCTGAACTACAAATCCGGTCAAATCTTATTCAAATATTTAAATTGACAATTCAAAATTGAAATTAGACATATTCTAAAATATATTGTATACTCAATTGATTAAAAACTATTAAGGAATTATCCGATTTAACATAACTAGAGTTTTTTTGTCTGAACTACAAATCCGGTCATATCTTATTCAAATATTTAAATTGACAATTCAAAATTGAAATTAGACATATTCTAAAATATATCATATACTCAATTGATTAAAAAATATTAAGGAATTACCCAATTTAACATAATTAGGGTTTTTGAGCTCAAGCTGTAAATCCCGTCAAATCTTATTCAAATATTTAAAGTGACAGTTCAAATTTGAAATTAGATATATTCTAATATAGATTGTATACTCAATTGATTAAAAACTATTAAGAAATTACATAATTTAACATAATTAAGGTTTGAGCACGAACTACACATCCAGTCAAATATTATTCAAATATTTAAATTGATGGTTTAAAATTGAAATTAGACATATTCTAAAACATGTTGTATACTCAATTGATTAAAAACTATTAATAAATTAACCAATTTAACATAATTAAGGTTTTTGAACCCAAAGTGCAAATACGGTCCAATATTATTCAAATATTTAAATTGACAATTCAAAATTGAAATTAGACATATTCTAAAACATATCATATACTCAATTGATTAAAAACTATTAAGGAATTATCCAATTTAACATAACTAGGGTTTTTTTGTCTGAACTACAAATCCTATCAAATATTATTCAAATATTTAAATTGATAATTCAAAATTGAAATTAGACATATTCTAAAATATATCATATACTCAATTGATTAAAAACTATTAAGGAATTACCAAATTTAATATAAGTAGGTTTTGAGCACGAACTACAAATCCGGTCAAATATTATTTAGATATTTAAATTGATGGCTTAAAATTGAAATTAGGCATATTCTAAAATATATTTTATACTCAATTGAATAAAAACTATTAAGAAATTATCCAATTTAACATAATTAAGGTTTTTGAGCCCGAACTATAAATCTGGTCAAATCTTATTCAAATATTTAAATTGACGTTTCAAAATTTAAATTGAACATATTCTAAAACATATTGTATACTTAATTGATTAAAAACTATTAAGGAATTACCTAATTTAATATAATTAGGGTTTTTGAGCCCGAACTGCATATCTAGTCAAATCTTATTTAAATATTTAAATTGATGATTTAAAATTGAAATTAGACATATTATAAAATATATTGTATACTCAATTGATTAAAAACTATTAAGGAATTACCCAATTTAACATAATTAAGGTTTTTGAGCCTGAACAACAAATCCGGCCAAATATTATTCAAATATTTAAATTGACGGTTTAAAATTGAAATTAGACATATTCTAAAACATACTGTATACTCAATTGATTAAAAAATATTAAGAATTACCCAATTTAACATAATCAGGGTTTTTGAACCCGAACTGCAAATCCGGTCAAATCTTATTCAAATATTTAAATTGATGGTTCAAAATTGAAATTAGACATATTCTAAAAACACATTGTATAATCAATTTAATAAAATAACTTAATTATACAATCCAATTTAAATCCGCAAGAGTTTTAACCTAACAATCCAATTCTGATATATCTCAATACTATTTTATAAAATTAGTAAATATAATATATTTCACCTGTATTTTATAAAATTATCTTTTTTTAAGTAATCAAATAAATATAAAATATGATAAAAAATCTAATTTTTTTACTTGTAAAATTTATAAATATTTTAAGTAATCAAATATAAAATTGTTAAAACTTATAAATATCTTTATTATTTACTTGTAAAAATAGGACACACATAATATTCTTATTTCATTTATCTTTACTAGTAATATTATGATTATCTCTAATATTTACAATGTAATAAATAATAATTATACATTGTATAGTCATATTTATAATCACCTTTATTTTATAAAATTATATTTCTTTAAGTAATCAAGTAAATATAAAAATGATAAATATCTAATATTTTTACTTGTAAAATTTATAAATATTTTAAGTAATCAAATATAATATTGTGAAGACTAATAAATATTTTTATTATTTACTTGTAAAAATAAAGCATATATAATATTCTTATTTTATTTATCGATACTAGTAATCTTATGATTGTTTTTAATATTTACAATGTAATAAATGATAATTATACACTATATAGTCATATTTATAATCACATTTATTTTATAAATTTATCTTTTCTCAAGTAATCAAATATTTTAAGTACACAAATAAATATAATATATGATAAATTTTTGATATTTTTACTTGTAAAATTTATAAATATTTTAAGTATTCAAATATAATATTGTTAAAACTTATAAATATCTTGATTATTTACTTGTAAAACTAAAGCACATATAATATTCTTATTTTATTTATTTGTACTAGTAATCTTATCACTGTCTCTAATATTTACAATGTAATAAATAATAATTATACATTGTATAGTCATGTTTATAATCACTTTTATTTTATAAAATTATCTTTTTTAAGTAATCAAATAAATATAATATACAATAAAAATCTAATATTTTTACTTATAAAATTTATAAATAATTTGAGTAATCAAATATAATATTGTTAAAACTTATAATATCTTTATTATTTACTTGTAAAAATAAAGCACATATAATATTCTTATTTTATTTATCTGTACTAGTAATCTTATGATTGTTTCTAATGTTTACAATGTAATAAATAATAATTATATATTGTATAGTCATGTTATTATCTCCTTTATTTTTAAAATTATCTTTTTAAGTAATTAAATATTTTAAGTAATCAAATAAATTAGAATAAATAATAAATATATTTGTCAGATTCAATCATGTAATGTTTTTTATTATTAAAATTTATAAATATCTTTACTATTTACTTGTGAAAATAAAGTGTATCTAATATTCTTAATTCATTTATCTACAATAGTAATTTTATGATTGTCTCTAATATTTACAATATAATAAATAATAATTACCTGGACCTGAATTTGACTCAACCCGTCAAAACTCGACCGGACCCGACCCATTAAGTTAACCCATAACTACTCAAATCCAACCCGTCAAATTACATGAAAAAACCCGACCCATTAAGTTAAACCGAAACAACTCATACTTAAGGGGACCAACCCATCATATTGCGCGAAATGACCCGAATGGGCCGAAGCCACCTAGTCATGTAAACCAGAAAATGACCCGAAAATAACCCGACTCTACCAGTCAAGTTAACCCAAAATGACCCGAACCCAAGTTTGTTTAACCCGAATCCTACCCGATCCGACCCAATAAATTAACCTGAAATGACCCGATCCGGAATCGACCCGACCCAAATAAAGCAATATCCCAAAATAACCCGAACCCAAAATGACCCGACTCGACCCACAACCGACCCGCAAAGTCAAATGATCCGAAATGATCCGACCTGCTATGATCCGGCCTAAACTTGACTCGCCTGATCTGATTGCCACCTCTATCCTCTGGATTGGAAATTTGGGGAGCATAGTCTGGGCTGGCTGTCTGGCTGGATGGCTGGAAATCATGAAGCCCGCAACTTCGCCAAAAACTGGGCAGACGGATGACAGCATGACAACTAAGAGGCCTTATTAATGGACTACTGCAAGAAAAAGAGGAGCCGACCGTCGACTTCTCCTGCGGGTTTTCAGGGGTTCAAAGCTTGGGCCGTTTGTTATTGCTTGCCTCAGGACTACGATATTCTGACCAGGCTCATTCCATCCACCCACATCACATTTTTTTTTGGTATATATATATATATATATATATATATATATATATCAGACGTAACATATAATTTTGGGCTAAGGATATTGGATTGGAATATTGTATATTGGTATTTCTGAATAATATTTTAAACAATGTTTTATTTTTAAATTATGATTGAAAATAAATATATTATTCAAATTCTATAAAAAATAATTGATTACGTCGACCGAAATAAATGACTATTAATTGACAAAGAGCTCTCTATGTGTCAAACAATGCCTATATAGGCCTTTTCATTTGTTAAAGTAATCTCTACTTTATTTATTTATTGATGTTTGAATATTTTTCAATTGAAATGGGCCACATAAAATAAAATGAAGCAATACTTCACATATAATTTGGGCACCAAAAGATACTATAACGTATCTATGAGGCCATAATTTCAAAAACGGGGTTAATAAAATGGTGTTTGGCCGGCCTAGCTACTCTACCAAACAGGCCACACATCAAAATCGGTCAAAATTCAATCCAAATGATAGAAATATACAATGTACGACTCTAAAAAATTGGTCAAAATATGTGTTGGTTATATCCGTCAGTTTCTTGGGTTGTTCCAAAATTGGATTCACGCATTGGAAACATATAAGAATTTTTTTAATAAAAATTATAATATTTTATGGGTGTTGAAGTGTTAGTGATCGATAAAAGTTCTCACATGTGTGTTGCCACCTGTCCAATCCGGTTTGAATGTGGGTTTGGATTAATTGATCTAATCCATTCATCATTTTGGGACCTACTTGAGTTGGTTTAGTATTGATTACAATGACTTAATTACCCATTTTACTGTTTTGGGCTGATTTATATCTAATTATCATTGACATGTTTAATTGTCTAAATGACTGTCTGTCTATCTATTTTTTATTTATTTTTTGATAATTGAGAAGAAACATTAAACAAAAGAAGGATTTGCTATAAGCATTGTGGAAGCTAAACACTCACCTTCTAAGAAGAGTATGACCTAGTCCACCAATCCTTTGCAAAGAAAAATTCTTGAGAGAACACATACAAAGCCAAACCTACACCAACAATCCAAGCGGTCAGAACTAAAGCTTATACCGTCAACAAATGGACCCACATCCTAAACCAAATCTTAGACTTCCCATGAAGCTTTTTGCCTACTAACCATGTAAAGAAAGGATGTGCTCTTTCGAGCTACTGACATACCTAGGGTCCCATCAACTCATGCCATCATGTTATGACTTATGCACCTATTCAGACAAACAACCTCCTCTCACACTATAGTTCATTTAGACTACCCTGTAGAAACCTGAGAAAACAAAAACAGACTCACCAACAGACACACTTTTCCTATAAATAGCTTCAAGTAGCAACTAAAAAATCCAAAAGACCTAGCAAGACCCAAGGATCACCAGATAGAAAAATATATTAGAACCAATCACAAAAAACATGTCACCCTTCCTAAACCCTGCTTTGCCAAAGAATCCACCACATAATTTATGTAATATCCCAAATTTTAGCTAACATAATCCCATATAAATTATATCTTAATCAAATTCTAATCTTAAGGTAAATTTAATTTAGCCATACCCTAATTCTTTCATCCCAAAATCTTAACTCAATCCTAATATCTGACCCGAAAAATTATATTTCTTATTTGGACCTTAATTCTAGTATATTTATATCTTTAATCTTACCTCTTTTAGCTGACCAAAATTTAATCCAATCCTAACTTGAGCCTTGTTCTCTTTTTCCTTTCTCCTACGTCGTTTTTGTTGCATAAGAAATTCTTACCTCGTGCAACACACAACTATCATCTCCTACCATCATCTCCCATATCATCCCGTTGAATTTTGGCCCTCACCTAGCCATCACCTCTGCCATGCTTTTCTTCTTCCTTTGCTATGCCCGATCACCATCGTCGAACCATCCTCTACCATCTTTCCCTATTTGTACGCTGCTATACATGCATAAATACATACATACATACACACACACCCTACGCCAATTTCCCTCTACCTTATTTAAAGTTCAACCACCTCTACACCCCCCTTTTCTATTAAGAAAACTAACCTCAAACCGCTTTCTTTTTCCTCTCCTTCCCTGCCTTATTCCATCGTCACCCGAACCACCATCACCATCGACGCACCACCACCAACCACCAAGAACTGCCATGGCTTCGTAAATCAACCACCCCATCAATCCCCTTCACAATCACCAACCATCGCTATCCATCATCATAGCTTTTACTTCTTCCTCGCTTTCCTTATTTTCATTTGTGTGAATCACATGGCTAGTGCATGATCCCTCACACAACCATGCGCCCTCCTTTTCTCTTATTGCATGCATGTTCTTCCCTCGCATATCTACCTGTGTGTTCTCCATTCTTTCTCTCTCGCGCATGACCCTTGCACAACCGTGCACTTCTCATATTTTTCTTCTCTCGCACTCCCATGTGCCTCGCACATAGTCAGCACGTGCATGCTCGACCTTCTTAACCCGTCCACCCTCGCACGTCAGTGCTAGTTCTTTATCCAACCATTTTTTTTGCAATTTGTACCATTTCCTTTTCCCGGTTATTCTCTAACCTTCCCCCCATTTAGTTTTAGTTAATTTTGGGTTATTTCTATGCTATATTGTATGCTAATATGTGTATTGGTTGTGTTAATGCAAGGAGTTTGAAGAAATTGAGTGGGCACTAATTGGGCGAATCTTGCTTATTTCTTTTAATTATATAAGAGGTAAACCATACCCTTCTACTAAGATGTGAGATCATGTGATAACACATAAAGTTTTATGTGATTAGGGTATGATTTATGCATCATTTTCAAAAGATGCATGCATTATACTTCATAATTTGTATAATGGAAATGTAAGTGTTATGATTAGGCTTGAATGTAAATAGTATAATATTAAATAATTAGCATGTGTTTGACGTCTTATTTGATCGATAATATATACATGTGTGTTTGGTTAAATGATTTATGTATGCATGACTAGGGTTTTTTTAGAGTTTGAAACCCTGCAAGATTATAATGTAATTTACCATGATAAGTGTACCATGATTATCTTTGCATGGTAATTAGGGTTGAAATAAATAGTATAAAGTATGCACGCGTGATAAGGGTTAGTATGTAATAATTATTATTCGCATGTTCTAGAGTTGAGGTGTTTCCCTAACTACACCCCGATGTTAATTACTATATTGAATGACATTATGCTATAGATTTACGTATGTGTTGCATGGAATATATGTTACATTAGAAATGCATGAATAAGGTTATAGACATAACTCACTAAATGCATGAAAAGTGAAAAATATAGTTAGTCGCTAAGCTGTAAAGAATATTCACATGCTAAAATATCATGAATAATTACCTTTTATCATTTTCATGACAAATTTCTTGTAATAATTTTGTTTGGTATGATATTGAATAAAATGGTAAAATTAGGGTTTGTGGGAATTTTGGTCATTTTGACTTAATATACCTTTTTGTGACTAATTGGACATGACCTTAGGGTTTACCTTAATAATTGGAAATTTTTGTGCAATGTGTGATATCTATGGTCACCCTATAAAATATTAATACTTAAAGTGAAATACCTCAAGTTTGAGAATGGTTGCTCTCTAAGGGTAGCTATCCTAGAGATGAGGAAGGAGCCCTCGGTTTGTTTAGTTCATTGGTGTGTTTTTGTGATCTTGCAAGGCCCTAGTCTATTCTATAGGTGACCTATAGGCCCTATAGGGGGTATCAATACTTAAGGATTAGGTATCATAGGGGAGGAGAGTGATGTGTTGCCTTTGTGCACTAGAGTGTTGTCATGCCTCTGGGTTGGATGGTTGGAGGATAACATGTCACCTTGTTTGCTGGTATGATCAGTTTAATTTTATATCACCAGATTATTATTGTATCCCCCTCGAGTAATTAAAATTAGAAATAATTATTGTATGAAAATATTAATGTTGGATTACAATTTTGATAGTTTCCATTGTGCGCTACATGTTTTTGGTATGTGGTTTGGTAGTTACCTTAGCACCCTACCTTGGTATTTGGAATTGACTTGGACGGGTTGATCTTGTAGTTGCCTTAGTGCCCTACCACTAAATTGGTATTGATATGGATTTATGTTTTGGTACTTGCCTTAGCGCTCTACCTTGGTATTTGGAATTGATATGGATTTGTTGATTTTGTAGCCGCCTCATTAGCGTACCTAGATATTTGACTTTCTTTGACTATATCGGTTGTGGCTATTTTTATGATCTCATGGTTTATTTTTCTTGATGTACTTATGCTACTGTTATATGTATATGTGTAACATCCCAAAATTTTTAAACCAAAATTTAAATATATAACCTTTTATTTGAGTTAATTTAATTATTTTAGGAACCTTTGATTTACAAAATAGATAGAATTATTTAATAAATTAATATAGTTATTTTTATCATACTCTTTATTTAAATAAATATCAAGCCCATAATTTTAAAAAAATAATTTTCTTAAATTAACACCTAAATTTTTGATAAATTAAATTAATATTATTTCAAAAAGTTAATTTTAGCCTAATTTCTAATCCTAACTCTAAACATATTTTCCTTTTCTTTTCCTCCTTTTCCTTTCCTTTTTTTTTTCTTTCTTTTCTTCTTCCTTCTTCCTAGGGTTAGCTTGAATCTTTCCGTCCTTTCTTTCTCTTCTTTTCCCTCAGGCCAACCCATCCATTCCTTCTCCTTCTCTTCTTCTTCCACTTGGGCCAGCCCAAGCCTTTCTTTCTCTTTCTTTTCTCTTCTTCTTCCCTTGGACCTGTCCATATCCCCTTCTTTTTGTTCCTTCCTCCTGAACCCCTTTTTTTGCCTCCTTCTCCCCTATCTGCATCGCCTGAACCAAACACCCCCCCAATGCCCCCTCGCACGCCTCCAACGTGCCTTTACACTAGGGATGGCAATGGGTCTCGGACCCGACCCAGACCCGCTAGACCCGACTCATTTTTAGCGAGTATGGGTCCATGATTTTTGGACCCGATGGGTTTGGATCGGGTCTGGGTCCATATATACCTTAAAGGGTCTGGGTCTGGGTCTAGTTCTAGATCCAGACCCGACCCACCAGACCCGTTTAATATACATATGTGTGTGTGTATCTATCTATCTATCTATCTATCTATCTATCTATATATATATATATATATATATATATTATGTATGTTTGTATGTATGTATGTATGTATGTATACATATATAAATACATACTAATATTATGCTTGTCATTATTGTTTTAATATTATATAAGCTCCTTATTCATTTTTTTTAAATTTTATTTTTGTATGCTTACTTTATAAACAATATGTATAACATTGTATTCTAAAAGTTAGGGATATAAACGGGGCGGGTTTTACCCGAAATCCGATGGATTTTGTCAAACGAATATGGATAAACGAATATGGATGATAAAAAAAATACCCATCGGGTTCGAGTACAGACACGGGTATGGGATATCCATACATATACCCATACCCGTATCCATATTTTTACCCGTTTACCCAATATATAATTATCTTTTTACCCTTAATTTTAAAATAATTATAGTATAAATTAAAGTTAGAATTATCATTTAGCGTAACTCTAAATGAGTTTATCTGTCAGGTGATAGATTTATCCATCAAATAATATCCATTAACGGGTAAAGGAATAATCCGTTGAGTAACAGATATCCAACGGATACGGATATGTTAGCGGATATAAATTTGGGTACGGGTACATATTTTATTATCGGATACGGATATGAGTATACCCGCCCCATTTACATCCCTACTAAAAGCATTAAAACACCATTTGAAAAGTTAATATAACTATTTTAATATATTTATTTTTTCACTTAGATGATTTTTTTAACAAAAAAAATACATATTAAGTTATATAAAATATAAATATATTTGTATTAGCATAGATTATTAATTATTTTTTAAAAAAATAACCGGACCCATTTAGGACCCATTTACCCGCTAGACCCGGTGGATCTGGATCTGGGTCTGGGTCTAAACTTTTAAGACCCGACGAATCTGGATCGGGTCTGGGTCTAGGTGATATAAACAAGTCCCGGTCTGGGTATGGTTGGTCCCGGTCCAAACCCGACCCATTGCCATCCCTACTTTACACCCCTACCATCCTACACTACCTCCTCTGCCAACCGGATGCCTTGCTCTGCCCTTCTCCCCTATCATCCATTCTTTCCATTTTATGCTCGACAGCTCCTAGTCCCCTCCTCCGCATGCCCTTCCTTGCCCTTGCACCCCTACCTACCACGCACGTCTGTACCCCTTGCACTACCTACCTCGCACAACTGGTGGATCCCCTTCTCTCCCCCTCTTCTTTTTCTTCTTCTTCTTCTTCATTTTTCTTTGCCTACTTCTCCCTCAATCTCAACCCTGCTCTCCCTCCCTCAATCCTCTCTTCTCTTTTCTCCCCTCTAAGGATGGCAATTTCGCTAGCAGGTTTGGGGCCTCATCGGGGAGAATGGGGGGTTGTTTGGGGTAGAGTGTGCGTGAGAGTAGTGTGTGTATGTGTGTATAAATGTAGAGATGCAGAGATGGGGGGAGGTGATGGTGGAGTAAAGTAAGATAAAGAGGGAGACAGGGAGACACACAGACACACACACACACACACACATATATATATATATAAATTTAAATTTATTTTTGATAAATTACGGTATGTGGTAGAAAAAATAATTCGGATTGGAATGGGTTTAATAAAACGGAAACAGATAAAATAATCAAAAATAAATTTTAGGAACTTATTTCGGGTTATGGGTCGCAGATAATAATTAAATAATTTTACAGATAAATTTAGGATTAAAATAAATTAATTTCTATCAATTTTTTAGCCTGATTTTTTTATCTAAACCATAATAATAATAATAATAATAATAATAATAATAATAATAATAATAATAATAATAATAATAATAACATGTTTAATACTAAACCTCCTAAAATAATAATTATAACTAATCATATGTAATTATTAATTTAAATTTGGGATCCTAAAAACGGGGTATTACATTACTGCTCCCTTAAAAAGGGACTTCGTCCCCGAAGTCCACATCACACCACACAATTTAAGCACATAAGGCCCAAATAGCACACTAGATTCAATGCCTTATAGAACTACTTCATCATAATAATCTCATAACAATCTAACATATAACACATAAAGTCAAACAATTCAAGTAGTCAAAGCATTAATGGCCAAATACCAAGAGGTGGGTTTTCTAGACTCCTGGCCTGAGCATCTGCCTCTGATCAGTTGATAAGATGGATTGCCCCAAATGTTGGATCTCTTTGGGCATTCCCAATGCCATATCCCAAACCTATACCGCTACCTTGCGGCGGAGGACGATAGCTCAGAGCTTTACCCTTACTGTCTCTACTCTATGAGCTACCTGCTGGATGTGGGGTCCTCTGTACTGGCTGTGGAAACCTCTGTGTAGTTTGCTGCTGGTAGGTGACAAGCTTTGATGGTTGCACCTGCATCCTTTGAACTCCATCTCGAGGTGCCTGGAAACACTCAAAACTCCTATAACCATGCTTGCCACAATTATAACACCGGACTAGCTGACCCTCACAAGTTCTCCCTGGATGGTTTTGTCCGCAATGCTTACAATGGAAATGTCTGCTATTTCCTTGGCCTCCTCCACTACAGAAGCCAACCTGAATACCTTGGTGCTGACTAGTCTGACCTCCTGTCCGAGGTTGAATCATGCGATCACTGTCTGGAACCTCTGGTTTCCTTTTGTTCCTTGGGGTCTCACTAATCCTGATCTGAATAGCCTTTTCAACCTTGGTTGCCTTCTCAAACATGTCAAAGAGGCTGAGGAAAGAAGAAATTGAGAGCAACTCCTGGATACGAGTTTTCAAACCCATCTCAAATCGGTGCATCTTCATCTTCTCATCTGCCTCTACATCGGGTGCGAAATGAATCAGGTTGTTGAGCTCCAAGTAATATTGCTCAATTGTGGTGGAACGCTGGCGAAGTGCCATGAATCTATCATATAATCCTATCCTAACCCTAGTTGAACAAAAGAAAGCTCTCATTTTTTGTAGCATGTGTTCCCAAGTCGCAATAGGTGAACCTGGTACCTACTGACTACGCCACCAATCATCAGCATGACCCTTCAAGAAGTATGCAGCTGCCTTCACCTTCTTCTCAGGTGGACACTCTGAAGCTTCAAATATTTTGTCAAACTCTCGAATCCAATACTCCAGAGCTAATGGGTCCTTTGTACCCATAAATGTCGGTGGTGAGTGTGATCGTGTCCTTTGCAACCAATCCTCCTGTGGAGCTGGTGCAGGAATAAGGATAGGTATCTAAAATGGTGGTGGAGGCGGTGGCTGATGTAAGTCCCTTTCAGCCATGGCGATAAGAAGCTCCTCCATACGTGCAAGTCTTGCGTTCTGAGTCATGATTCTCTAGGATGGGGCAAGGATGGGTTCAACACACACTTCAAGAAAATCACATAGTAAATGCAGCATAATAAGGCAACCTAGAGAAGTAACAAGCAACTAATTACATAAAGGCCAACAGGTAACTACAACTAACTCTAAGGCCAAACCCAAATCCATACCACACTTCCTCACATGAATAATCCGAATTTTCAAAACTTTTAGGAACAGAAGTTTTCAAAAACGAAAGGGAGGATTTTAAAACCAAAATCTTTGATACCAACTTTTAACACTCCTATTTTTTTGCTGCTAAAATTTTTTGTTTAGTGGAATCGTTAATTACAAAATCAATGGGTGTTACTGCCACACTCAATACAATTAATAGGTACAAGACATTTAAGTATTCATACGAGGATTGATATATAGTAATCATTTATACTGTCTAATTCTATTAAAGCCACATACTACTCGTTTTTATTTGTCTAAAACAACCGAAAGCTTACCAGACTAACATGCCATAGACGCTCTCAAAAGTAATAATTAGAACCCAAACTCTAGCATAACAATTATAACATCCATAGCATGACTCATGTCTCAGCATAACTCCCAACCAAATTTATAACATCACAGGTATATTCACAGGTAAGCTATAACAAAAATCCACAACATCCAATGTATACTTACAGGTAAAATATGATAAAATACATAACATCACATGTGTACTTACAGATACAAGATAATAAAATTCGTAATCTCACAGGTACACTTACAGGTACAGTAAATTAAAATACATAACATCAACGGTATATTTATAGATATAGTATAATAATATATATAACGTCACAGGCATACTTACAGACATAATACCCACACAGGTAGGCCCGAAGGCTACCGCCTAAACCAAATGTAGGCGCAACAACTACTACCCAAAACCAAACTGATCCAATATCCAATAATAATCATTCCAATCAAATCATATCATTTCCATTTTTATTTACTCGAGGGGGATACAATAATAACCCGGAGACATAAAAGTACACCAGTCATACCGGCGCACAAGGCAACCTGGTACCCTCCAACCATCCAACCCAGAGGCATAACAACACTCTAGTCATACTGATGCACAAGGCACACAATACCCTCCTCACCTCGGACACCTAATCCTTAAGTATAGATACCCCCTATAGGGTCCGTAGGTCACCTATAGAGTAGACTAGGACCTTACTAGAGCACAACCGGCACACCAGAAAACCAAACAAATCGAGGACTCCTACTTCTTCTCTAGGGTAGCTACTCTTAGAGAGAAACAATTCCCAAACTTGAGGTCTTCCACTTTACGTATTAGTATTTTTATAAGGTGATCACATATAACACGCATTACACATTTATTCTCATTTCCATACTTATTCATTTTCCCTTTATTTCCAATTATCCAAGTCAACCCTATGGTCAACGGTCTAAAAAAAGGTCGAAGTCAATACTAAGGTCAATCTACCAAAAGTCTAAGGTCATGCTATGCCTAATTATTCACATTTAGGCGCACTAGGCTGAAATGACCAAAATGCCCCTAAGGCCAATAATTATCAGATTAGCATCCATTTAAATACTAAATCAATCTTATTTATTAATTTGTCGTGAAAAGGCTAAAACAAAATAATCTAATTGTTTATTATATAATTTAAATCATCAATCATGTCAAACGACCATTTTGCCCCTACATAGATTTCTGTATACGAAACCCTATCATATACTTTTGAAACGTACAAAACACATGATGGAATAATCCACAACAGATAATACATATTAAACATAATTTTCAGGATAGATATCATAATGCACAAAAATGGCTAAATTGCCCCTAGGGCACACATCCATAATAATTATTGAATAATTATATCTAAGTATGCTCAACCTATTATTTTACACATAATTATCATACAAATTATTTTTCCATCATTAGAATCATTTTTAATTATACTTTCGTACTCGAAATATTTTATATCAGATAACATGCTCATTTTTATCCGTTTTCATAATAATAATAATTAACACATTATTATATCGAAATAAATCATGCTAAAAATATTTCAAACACCAAAAATCCTAATGTGCTATCATGCAATATTTATCATTTTATTCGAGTATAACGGTTACTTCAATTCTAGAAAAAACATAAAATTAGCAGTATCCACTAAAATTTATTAGGTCCTACTAATTAAACTTTTGTACCTAAAAATAATACCACAATTATAGAATTAATATCTATCAAATAAAATAATAGTTATAGCATACAATATTTATTTTTCTAAAATTACCAAAATAACCTTACATTTAATATTGGTACCAAAAATTACTAACATTACATACACAACTCATGCTGCACAACAGCGTGAGCCATGCATGCGCGGGGGGCTCGGCTACGGCTGGGCGAGAGGGTTGTCCGAGCAAGGCAGAAAAGAAAAGGGTAGCAACCAATGGGGTGGAGACCGGTGGTTAGTCGGCGGTGGTGGAGGCTGCTAGGCGGCTGGTTGGTTACGAGAAGGCTGGGCTGCGACATAGGGAGAGGATGCAGGGCAGCAAGAGAAGGGGAAAGAAAAGGAGGGAGGGGTGGAGATGGTGGGATGGCTCGGTGGTGGATGCAAGGCTGGTAGAGGCGTAGGGGTACAGGGGCTTGGTTGGTGGTTGGCGGCTGCGAAGTGGTGGAGGAGTGGCTGGGCTGGGTTCTGCAACAGGGAAGGGTGTAGGGGCTGGTTGTGGCTGCAAGAAAAATGGAGGAGGTGGTAGGGAGGTTGGGTGCTGGAGCTGCTGGTAGAGGAGTGGTGTTGCTAGTTGCTGTTGGATGATCGAACAAGACAGGGGAGGGTTGGTTGCGAGGTGGTCAGGGGTGTTTAGGTGACAGGGGCTGCAAATGCTGGCTGGGGAGGTGTGGTGCGATCGAACAAAATAGGGGGAAGGCAGGGGGAAAAGGTGGTGGAGTTGGTGCGTAGGAAACAAACGGGGCAGGGAGGGGAGTAGGGGTTGTTTGGTGTGGGAGAGCTGAAAGAAATAGAGGGGGTTGCTTGGGGTGGAAGGCTGCATGCGTGGATTATATGCAGGGGCTTGTTTTTTGCCGAAAGTGTGTGCGGGAAAATGGGGGCTGTTTGGGGTAGAGTATGCGTGAGAGTAGCGTGTGTATGTGTGTACAAATGCAGAGATGCAGAGATGGGGGGAGGTGATGGTGGAGTAAAGTAAGATAAAGAGGGAGATAGGGAGAGAGAAAGATATTATATATATATATATATATATATATATATATATATATATATATATATTCATATATTTTAATTTTAATTTAGTTTGGATAAATTATGGTATCGAGTAAAAAATAATTCGGAAAAAATAATTCGGATTGGAATGGGTTTAATAAAACAGAAAAATATAAAATAATCAAAAATAAATTTTAGGGATTTATTTCGAGTTACGGGTTGTGGCTATTAATACAATAATTTGGATAAGATTTACATATAAAACTAGGATTAAAATAAAAAATCGGTTTCTATCAACTTTTTAGCTTGATTATTTTTATATCTAAACCACCTTAATAATAATAATAATAACATTTTTAATACTAAACCTCCTACAGTAATAATTATAACTAATCATACATAATTATTAATTTAAATTAGGGTTCCTAAAAATGGGATATTACAGTCTCCATCCCTGAACCCACCTAGAATTTTGTTTTTATTTATATTTTTATCTTATTATATATTATATATATTGGAGATGGGGTATTAGAGATGGGGTCTGATTTTAAGGTCGGGGATGAGAAATTCTTCGGGGATCGGGTTGGGTATGGGGATTTGATCCCTGTAGGGATCAGGTCGGGGATTCCCCATTAAGAAAAAAATGGGGATCGGGGCAGGTTGGGGATGAGGAATCCTCTTCTCCATGCCCCCTATTTTACTCATTCATTTTGATTACAACCACCACTAGCGCTTCCACCAACAACCCAGCCTCTGTCATCAGCCACCATCCCTTTCTCCTTCCTTCCTCCCTTTCACCTCCACCTCTGCCTTCCTCCCCCTCCTTCTTCCTTCCTATGGCAACTCCTACCAATTCCCCCTGCCTCCACCCATTCTCCCTACAACAACCCCTCCCCTACTGCAGCAGCAGCCATCTCCTCTACCACATCCTCCCTACATGACCAACATCCACCCTTACCTCCCCTACAACCTGACCTTTCCCTATCTATTTCTCATATTCTCCTTTTTTGCTCTCCTCCCTCCCTTCTCTACACTTCCCTTTCTATATCCCACACCACCACCTCCACTTCCTTCAATTCGCTTGTACCACACCCTCCAACCACTAGCCACCTCCTCCCTCACCTGCTACACCTAACAACTAAAACCATCACCGGCCACCATCGACTCTAGCCCCTTTCCGCCCCTTTCATTCGGCTACTAAACTTTGCATGGCTCACACTAGACATGCAATATTAGTTATGTAATGTACATTTATGAGTTTTGCATTGTAATTAAGGTATAATGGTATTTTAGTAATCTTATATTTAATAAATATTTCTAAGAAAAATCATTATTTCATTTATCCAATGATATCGTGGTATTTGTGATATTAATTTTAGGTACAACATTTTGTTAAATGGAGTCTCAGCATTCTTAATCGGATACCAGTAAAGTTTGATTTTTGATGGAAATAAAGTAATCGTTATACCCCACTAAAACATTTGGATTATTGTATGTTAGCAAGTTAGAGTTTTTGAAATATAATTTGTGTGGATATTATGTGCTATAATTAATTTCATGTGAAAAATGGAAAATAGTGCATGTTGTTTTGTTATATGTGTGAAAGGGGTGATTGTAAGGTTGAGTAGTAAGGATATATGTATGTGGGGTATGTGTGGACACTTATAATGAAAATATTACTACTATAAGTTGTAGAGGCAATTTGGTCATTTAGACCCATCATGATATTTAACCATAGCCAGGGTGTCCATTTGTGTTATAAATAATGTTAGGAATGGAGGTAGGGGTTGGTGTATCACAAGCACATGATTTAGCATAAACATCAATATTTTAGGGTCTATGGATATTTTGGTAATTTTTCATATATGATGGTGATAATTCTAATAAATGTGGTGGCTAAGTATTACGTGGTTTTATATATGAAAATAGGGTTTGGTGGCATTAGAAATATTATACCCCAATTAAGCAGAGTGTTATAAGAATTGATGTGGCTACTTATATCAACATGGTATACCATCCTTTTGTTGATTCCATCCTAAGAACTCCATAGTTAAGCGTATTGGCCATAGAGAAATTTTTAAGATAGGTGACCCTCCTAGAAAGTTTCAAAATGCTTTTGAACATTTCTCAAGAACCTTGTGATTAGGAGAAAATCATGCTGAAAGGACTCGTATTGATCTGTGGGGTCAGCTGATTAATTCAAAATCACTCCAAGGTATCCTCGCATGATCGTATAGACTTGGGGTTTTATAAATGGTATCAGAGTGAAACTATGACCGTGATCTGAACTTGGATGGTCTAGTTAGTCTCCTAGCGGGACAATTCTTAGGATAAACTGTATTGAAAAAGTTAGTGGTTGAGGCACAAAGAGGACGTTGCATTCTTTGAGTGGGGTGAATGTTATAGGCCAAATTGAGCGGAGTGTTATAAGAATTGATCTGGCTACTTAAATCAACATGGCATACCATCATTTTGGTGATTCCATCCTAAGTACTCTACAGGTAAGCATGTTAGTCGTGGAGCAATTTTTAGGAGGGGCAACCATCCTGGGAAGTTTCAAATTGTTTTCTAAATTTTTTTTCGAGAAGTACGTGAGTGGGAAAAAAAACGTGCTAAAAGGAATCGTGTTGATTTGTGAGGCTAGCCGATCAATTCAAAAGCACTCCAAGGTAGCCCCTATAGTGTTATATCGACTAGGGGTGTTATAAGAAATACATATTTAGGTATGAATAGTGATATTATACAACCTAGGGGTATTTTGGTAATTTTAAAGGTGCAAGGGTGATTATCTTAATGAATGTGCATGCTTAGTTATAATTGGTGCTAAGTATGAAAATAGGGTTTGGTGGCATTAGTAATACATGTTTGAGCATTAATGGTGAATTTATATGGCCTAGGGGTATTTTAGTCATTTTGAAGGTGAAATGGTGGTTGTTCTAATAAATATGCATACTAAGTAATAATTGGTGCTAAGTATGAAAATAGGGTTTGTTGGCATTAATAATACATGTTTGAGCATGAATGGTGAATTTATATGACCTAAGCATATTTTGGTAATTTTAAAGGTGCAATGGTAGTTATTCTAATAAATATGCATGGTAAGTGTTAATTGGTGTTGGATGTGAGAATAAAGGTTTATGGTCTTAGTATCATCTATTTCAGCATAGCTATCAATATTACATGACTTAAGGGCTTTTAGTAGTTTGGGCATGTATTAGGGTGATTATCTTGATGAACACGTATGGGCGAGTCAAACCCAAAGGAGCTATGACCATAGGTGAAAAGAGAAGGGTTGGTTGCTATGAGTGGATATGGGGTTAAATGATCACATGGCCGAGCAACTTTGCACACTTGGGGAGTCCATGGAGTGCTAAAGGATGAGAGGTTATCAAAAGGTTGGAATTAGGGTTTCGAGAAGGGTCCGATTTGGAAGGTTAGTATCACATGAGTAAAATGAGGGAGTTAGGGTACAATATATGCTTTTTTGTGGGAGTTTAGGGCCAAATAAATAGTATAGAAGGAGGTTAGGCCCATTTGGGCCAAACTAGGGTTTTAAAGATTGACCGTTGGGGCCAATTGTTATCATGTGTGAGGAACGGGGGAAATGGGCTATGACCCATGAGTAATAAGGTTCTAATGGCATTTGATTTTTGATAATTTAGGGACTCAAAGGATCATTAGGGGGCATGGGTACCTCAAACTTAGAAAATTAAGGTTTCCATTAGACTAGGATTGGCTCAGGGTAGTAGTAGGCGAGGAGTCTTACATAGTTTTTGTATGGATAGGGATGTCAACGGGGCGGGTCGGGGTGGGGACCCCATCCCCATCCCTAAACCGATAAGAAAAATAATCCCCGAACCCGACCCGATCCCTAATTTTTTTATCTCGGATTCCCCGGCCCGATCCTCTTGGGGATCAAATCCCCATACTCGACCTGAAATCTGACCTGATCCCTGAAACCCGACTTTATACCCATTCCTTGATCCTCAAGCCCTTTTTTAATATTATACTTTTAATTTATATTCTATAAAAAAAATTATTTGGCGTGGGTTCAGGGATGGGGACCCCTAACCTGTCCCCAAAAAAATCCCGATTAAGAATCCCCGAACCCAAACCCAATCCCTGAATTCTCTCCCTGAACCTGAACCCTAACGGGGAATCCTCGACAGGGCCCTGAACCCGTGGGAAAAATTTCCATCCCTATGCATGGATGTGTGTGTGATATATGAACAAAAAATACATGAATAAGACATGAATCACTTAAAGTGGAAGATCACTTAAGTTGGCCCATGTGTATTATATTTACTGGTCCACAAGTGATAATAGTGGTTAGGAGCGTTTTGCCCTAAATTTTATTATGTTTACCAGTCCACCGATGAAAATAGTAGTTAGGATCATTTTTTTTCTAGATTGTATTATATATACTAGTCCATCGGTGAGAATAGTGGTCAGGAGTATTTGGCTCTGGATGGTATTATATTTATCAGTCCACCAGTGAATATAGTTGTAACACCCCAAGTCAATATGACCACATGGGGGCTACCTTAAAGTTTTTTCGGATTGATCGACTGGCCCCACAGATCAACACGAGTCCTTTTAGCACGCTTCCTAATAAATGTTTAGAAAATTTTGAAACTTTCCAAGAGGGTCGTCCATCTAAAAAATTGCTTCACAGCCAACATGCTTAATTGTGGATTTCTTATAACGGAATCACTAAAAGGATGGTATACCATGTTGATATAAGTAAAGATATCAATCCTTATAATACTCCATTCGATTTGGGGTATTATATTCACCCCCACTCAAAGAACGCAACATCGTCGTTGTGCTTCAACCATCAACTATCTCAATATAAATTTTATCCCAAGAATCGTCCCACTAGACGACTAACTGATTAATATTTTATTCATGATTAATATACAAAACATAATATATTATTCAATATTCCTATAATAATTAAAAAACATAATTAATTCAAGAAAAAACATCAACATATAGATAACAAGACTATTCTCAAATGTTAAGTTGCTTAATTTCCTCTAGAACCCTAAATTCATAATTTAGACATAACTTATACCATATTGGTTATTTACCCACAAAATGTAGTATATATTCTTCAAATATTATATTTATTAATATACCTAAAATTAAAGGTCTAAACCCCACGTCTTACACATGTGATAATAGCCATATCTCACAAGTTACTATTCATAATGCTCTTAAAACCCTAATTTCATAGGTAAGTTATAACTTTTCCCATAAGGCTCATATAATTACCAAATTCAACACACATCCCTAAAATACCAGTATTAACAACATAACCAAAATTCGTGGCCTAACTCTAATGTTTTACACATGTGATAATAACATTACCGTTTTAAGGTTATTATTCCCAAATTAGACCATTTTCTCATTTTGAGGAACTTATGACATTTATAATCACACCAATCATCCCACATATTCTTATTAAAATAATTTTAATCCACCTAACATTCTAAAATACTAAAATTATCATATTAACCCATATTAACCAACATGTCCTTAAAGATAGCCGATAACCCTTATTTTATGAAAATCTTATATCTTCAATGTCATTATTTCCAAATCCTCCATTTACCAACATAAATCTTAAATATAATTATTTTCCCATATATCAAACTTTATTAGAACCATATTACTCTTCCACTTTTTATTCACCCACAAATTACGACTTAGCGTAGTAATCTCGTATCAGCACATCTTTCATTATTCTTAGTTTCTTCCTACCATATATTTCATATTTATATATCATATCATCAACAACATGCATATAATAGTTAAATAACCATAAAATGATAAAAAAAATATATTCATACAATCATTTAACACAAAATTCCAAACATCGACTTATATTCTTACGAAAAAGCATCCGGTCTGTAAGCATGCTTATCCTATCCCGCCTCTTCCGAAAATTCTAGTAAATCACCTAAGAATAATATATATATATATATATATATATATATATATATATATATATATATATATATAAATGGCATGATTAATAAAGGTTTTAAATAAATAAATAGTGAAAGGATTGGAGAAAAACCAAAATAATGCTTGAAGATGTGGTTGGTAAAATTTTACGCAACAAAAGAGGGGATCAGTTGGGGTTTTAGAGAAGTGGAGGCTTGCAACGACTAGGTTTTCTATAGCTAAGGGGTGGGCTGGGGTGAAAATTTCTGTAGTAAGGAAGGGAAAGAAAGGAAGAAAATGTTGTGGTGTGTGTTGCCGTAGATAGTAGGCGTGGGAACAACTACTTTGGCCAGTGGTAGGGGTAGGATCAGCAGGTTTTACTACAGCTAGGGGGCTGGTTGCAGTGAGTTTTTTTGGTGCTTGGGTTGAGGCAATGATAAAGGTTTCTAGTGATGGTGGCGAAGGAACGACAAGGATTGGCAGTGGGGATGTGGTTGCTTCAGTTTGGCTCGTCGGTAGGGCTTTCCGTGGTGATTTTTGCAGTTGTAAGGAGGCGGTGAAGGAGGGAATAAGATGGTGATTTGGTTGAAGAAAATAAAATATCAAGAGAGATAGAGATATGGTAGCATTTAATGTGGAGAAATTGTATGCATATATACGTCCTGTAGAGAGAGACAGCAAGAAAGGTGAGGAAAGTTTTCAACCCCAACCCTCATGCACAGGGGATGGGAGTTGATGGGAGTAGGGGATGGTGTTGCAAGTGGTAGGGAAGTATGGGCATGTAAGAATTATCTATAGATAATGGTCCATGTAAGAGAAAGGGCAAAAAGAAAAATGAAGAGGGGGTCGGCCAAAAGGGAAAGGAGACAAAAAGGAAAAGAGGAAAAAGGAGTAGGAGTGTAATATATATTTAGTTTTTGGCTAGAATAAGCTCAATATAATTTAGGTTAGGATAACCGGATAGATTAATTATCAATAATTTGGGATTAGGTTAAATACTAGGGTTAGAGAATTAGCATAAGGTGGAACTATTTATTTTTTGAGATTAGGATTAGGTTACAATATTAATTACTTAGAATTAGGGTTAACTAAAATTTTGGGGTATTACAATAGTGGGGGTCCCGAGCTTAAGCAATGAAATACTTGGATGATGATAATCTACGAAAAATACACTAATTACTTATAGTAGAACACTATATGGGTTGGGACTATGTGTAGTATAGTTACTGGTCCACTAGTGAGAATAGCGGTCAAGAGTTTTTTGCCTTGGATTGTATTATATTTACCGGTCCACCAGTAAAAATAGTGGTTAGGAGCATTTTCCATTTAATTATATTATATTTACTAGCCCACCAGTGATAATAGTGATCAACAACATGTTGCTTTAGATTGTATAGTTACCGATCCACCGATAATAATAGTACGGTCCCTGAACCTGCGTGGATATAATTTGAGAGATAACTAATTATGACACTAATGGCTTGAGTCTAGATAATAAGTAATGAACTAATATGACCTACTAGTGTCTATAGCATTCTTGTTGTGATGTTATTGAGAAGTTTGTGGGTTGATTATGCGAGTTGCGCTTCTTACTGAGGATGACCTGACTTTCTAATTATTCTACAAAGAGCATCACTTAGATGTTCCAATAATGAGTTATGTTATTCCTATGTGAATGACCATTTGTGGAATATGATCTTGATGCATGAATGATTATTGCATTTTAGTTAATATATGTATTATTCCATGTTCAAGCGTTCAATGTGTTACATCTGATGTGTTGCATGCGGACCTTACATATTAGTCTTTTATAAAGTGTTGCTTGGTACCATAATACTAAAGGGTTCCTTTCTTGGGCCCCTACTTATTCAATGGGCAGTGGCCTTTGTAGGTTAACTCACAAGATCACTTTAGGATTAACCGTTACCTGGGATGCTGACCAATGTATTGAATCGGAAAGTCTTTCTATGCCATTCTTAAAACCTTTTGTATTTCTTTTCTATTAATATTTTCCTTGTAACCACATTTAGTGGGTTTTCTTTGGAAGGTGAGTTAACCTTCCTAACTATTGTGCTACTCTGTTTTGTAATTGTATCATTGAAGTTTAAGTAAGGTATGTTTTTAGCCTTATCACTTAGTATTGGAACAGTGGAAGGAAACCAGTCTGGTACTAAGTGTGATAGTAGCACCCTGAAATTTACTATATTTTCTTTTGCATATAACTTTTAAAAATAAAATTTTTCAATAGTAAACTTTGGTGTTACCGTGTGTGCCCCATGTGGCCTTACATATTGAGGTTGGTGTAATGATTTACTCGGTACAATAGTACTAAAAGGTTCAGTTTCACGGTCCCTTGCCCATTCAATAGGCAGTGATGACCTTCTAGGAGTATACTTTGAGAGTTTTTCTTGATGGATTCCAGTAGAGGGTTGAGAGTTAGGACTATTAGATGTTTGCTTCGGCATCTTTTAATCCGGATATTCCTTGGATTCTTATATCCCTTGTTACTTCTCTTTTTATTATATTGTAACTGATTTGCCTGATCTTTTTGTGTTTATCAAGATAAAGTGAATTTGTAATTAAATCATGATGTCGTTCTTACGTTGTAAATTTTTTTTAAGTAAAGTAATGTTTTAGCCTTAGCACTTAGTATGAGAATGATAAGGGATGACAGCCTTATACTGAGTGTGGCAATAACACTCATTATTTTGTAATTAATGCTTTCGCAAAATAATTTTAAGTAGTTAATTTTGTGGTGTTACAATTTCCTTCTTTAGGTCGGTGTATGATTTGAACATTTTTCCATGTATTTCAGAAACTTTGAATCATGTTCAAAGTAAAGTTAAACTGCCATGAGCCTCCTTCCTCCTCATTACACCATTTGATTACATTTAGAGGGTTGTACTCAAACACCAAAGAGAAGTTCATCATCCATATCTTTCCTATCGTTAGTTGAATAGAAAAGTTAATGGCATTCAATTATGCTTCATTCAGTCCATAAAGGCACACAAGTGCAAAAAAATACATCAAAAAGAGCCAGCCAATCTTTAAGTACTCCCCCAAGTACACCCTTTTTATTCTCCTCTAAAATTGAGGTATACATATTCCACTTCATCACCCCACTATTTAGAGGAGCCCATTTGAAAGATTCAACATGTGGCTACAAATATATAAGTACTCTCCTAAGTGCACCCTTTTTATTCTCCTCTAAAATCGAGGCATTTGTATTCCACTTCAATAATCCACTCTCCGAAGGAGCCCATTTGAAAGATTCAACATGTGGATGTTTAAACATGCTTTTATTTAGCTACCACTTGAGGCACTCGGGGTTTCTAAGAACTTTACTAGGCGGGTAAAGAAACTTTGTTCCCTAAGATTCGATTCACCAACCTAGTCTTAGAAGTATCAGTTGTTTGATACTAACCAAGGAAAAAGACTTATTTTGAACAATTCTCTCATTTCATACTTTCCAAATCGACCAAATGATTATCAAGAAAATGGCTCTCTATACTGTTGAGAAAAACTCTCCAAACCTGCAATCTATCTAAAAGAATCCAAGTCTGAAAAAGGTAGGACCCACTAGATATCCCTCAAGTCGCACCACCACGCCAAAAGCTCCCAATCCACCTTGCAATGTAAAAAGAGATGGTTACAAGCCTCCTCTCCCTCTCCACATATGACACATAAAGCATATTGAGAAAAATAGAGGTTGCATTCTCTCAATTTAGCTAACGTAGACACCATCTCCAAAAGGACTAGCCACACAAATAGTTCCACCGAAGGTGAGACTAAACCCATCCATAATTTATTTTCTATTGACATCAAAGGAGATGAGAGGTTTGTGGATAAAATTTTGCATTCTCTCCTCACTGAAAAAGGACCCTTGCAATCATGTTTCCAAATGAAACAGTCCTCTACTCCCTAAAATAAGCACACCAATTAACTCCTCCAGGAGCTTTCCTACCAACTCCTCCTCCCAATCAAAAATATTGTATCGCCAGTGCAACACCCACACCCAGGTGGATCCATCTAAAATATCCATATCCAAAATAAAGGCATTCTTTGAAGCAACTAAGCTAAAAAGTCTTGGAAAGACTAGACTCAACTGCCTTTCCCCCAACCAAACTTCACACCGAAAACTAGTAATGTTACCATTCCCCACTAATTTTCTAAGCCCTTGAACAGGGGAAGTTCTAATCTCATCCTTTCTCCACAAAGCCTAGCATATTTGATTCCACAAACCCCCAGTTCTCTAAACTTACCACTGACGTGGATCTCTAGCAAAGGACTCTCCAGATTTTCCCATAATACAAGAATTCTAAATATCTTCATTAGTTCAAAGTAACCTCTACACCCATTTTAAAAGCATACATGCATTCCTCGTTGCGAATGAATACACACCAAGATCCCTTGCTCCTTCAAAGTCTAAACTACCAACCATCAAATCAATGCTCTCTTACTTTATCCTTTTGCATTTAAGCCCCATAAGAAATTCCTCTATAAATTTTAAATGTGTTGTTCAATAGTCTTGGGCAATTGCTATAAAGAGAGAAAATAAGTTGGAAAATAACAGTTTTTACAAGCAATAAGTGCCCCCTTAAGGATAGATTCTTGTTCTTCCAAGATAACAATTATTGCTCCATTCTTTGAACAAATAGTTACCATATTTGGATACCTTCTCCCTTGCTCCCAAGTTTCATTCCCAAATATGTTATTGGTAATTCATCATTTTTGCATTTCAACTAAAATGTAGCCTCTCTTATAATGTCACTCCGGACAATTACCCCTAATAAGTAAGATTTTATCATAATTCACTTTTAGTCTTGATGACAAATGAAAAGTGATGAGGATTAATTTATTATTTCTCAATAAAACTCATTGTGCTTTGCAAATAACTAGCGCGTCATCCGCATGCTCAAGATGGGTTAATTTGGGTCCCTCTCTAAACAACTCCAGAACATTTATCAGTCACCATCTTGAAACAAAGGTTAAGAACTTCCGCTTTTATGGTAAAAAGAAATAGGGAAAAAGGGTCCCCTTGATGTAAGCCATGTTCGAGCTTGAACAATGTCATAGGTGACCCATTTATAAGGATGGAAGCCGATAATGTGCTCAAATATGATGTAATCTAGATTTTTCATTTTTATGGAAAACCTATTTGATCTAGCGCCCACCTTAAAAAGTCCGAGGATACATTATCATAAGCCTTGTGGAAATCTATTTTGAAAATAAAATATTCTCGACCAGACCTCTTATAAGAGTCTATGAATTCATTTGCTACCAATGCCCCCATCCAAAATTTTTCTACCTTCAACAAAAGTCGTTTGGTTTTCATCAATGATGCTACCCATGACTTGCTTAATCCTTCCCACTAGTATCTTGGATAGGATTTTATGCTAACAACCGACCATGCTAATAGGTCTAAAATCCTTTAGCTCATTCGGTCTATGTTTCTTGGGAAAAAGACTATTAATTGTCATCTTTGTGCCTCTCGACAGCTCTCCTGACTACCAAAAATGTTGCAACGCTTCTTTAAAATATGATAAGATTTTTTTTATAAACAAAAAATTAAATCCATCGGGCCTAGGCGCTTTGATATTATTACAAGATTATACTTCTCCTTAAATATCAATTTCAGTAAAAGGTGCAGTAAGCATCTCTACTTGATCTTCACTTAATTGAAAAAAAGGAAGATCCTCCAGTTTCAGCCTAGTATGCCAATCTTCCTTGTATAACCTATGAAAAATGCTTGCGTGTCTGTTTTGATCCCCTCTTGGTCATGAATTTTCTTTCCCTCAATCTTTAGAGAAGGAATTATATTGGAAATCCTCCTTGCTGAGGCACAATTCTAGAAGTACTTGGAGTTTCAATCACCCAATTTAAGCCATCTAGCTCTTAATAATTGGGTCCAATAGGCTTCTTGTCTCAACATCCATCTCTTGAGATCTACCTAACATTTAATTTGGGCTACAATGTCTGCTCCATGTATGACTCCCGCCTCTGATTTCTTATCTAGCTTTTTAATCTTGGCATTCACCTTTTAATAGCCTCCTAGATATCCCCAAATTCGAACTTATTCCAGATTCTAAGCTGATTCCTAACCAAATGTAATTTTTCACATAAAGAAGTCCAATCTCCCGCCTGCTGCCACTCCTTCTTAATGGTTGGGATGCAGCTAGAATGGGATGCTCAACAAAAGAGAAATTTGAGTAGTTTTGGCCCCATGTCTGTTAACTTTGTCTTCAACGCATTATGGTAATGATCAAAGAGACTACAACATAAAATGTAAACATCTGTTTATCTTCATACAGGATCCAAGAATAAGTCGATCCACTCCACATCCACAAAACATCTAGTTATCTTGGTGCAGGAGCTTCCTCTAAACCAAGTGAAGTAATTCCCCTCGGTTGATATCTCTTTAAGATGATTTGAACTATCAACATCTCTAGCTAACTCTTTCATGTGCTCTAGGATTTCATTAAAATCCCCGATAATGATACAAGGCACACCCACCTCTTCCCAAAATCTTGAAATCTCTTCCTATAACAGAGCCCTCCTTCCTACTTCACACAGCTCACATATATTAATGACGTAACACACAAACTGTAGGTCTAGAACCCCTTTAATTGCTAAACAATTATGCGTAGTATTCACCTCGATTACTTTGAACTTTTCATCATTCTAGCCTATGATCAAACCTCGTGATCAACCCTATGTCATACTCTAAACCAATCTTACCTTGTCAAAAATCCAAATTGACTTCCCTCTGCTCCATAAACTATTCTAGTTTAAACTCCTAAATAAATACCACAATCGATTTTATTTCACTAAATTATTTTTTTAACAACCCTCTTTAACCTAGGAACCTAAGCCTCAAATATTCCAAGACAACACAATCATAACAGACCTAAAAAAAAATTTTTCATCCTCAAGAATTTTCATCCTAGGCTAACTTCTCCCACTCCTCCCTTTCATCCTCAAGAATTTTCATCACCCTATGGGCCACCTCCTCCTCCTTTCCCTTGAAATTCAAACCCAATTTGATGGCAATATTGAGCACATAAATTACCATTTCTTGATCTTCCTTGTCTAATAGTGTCATGCCATGCCTCCTAAAAATTTTCTTGAAAGTAGGAGCAAAAACATTTGCTCTCCTTATCTTTAAAAATAGAGACCTCTTCATCTTAGCCCTTTGGGCTAGAAACCCTTTTGAGATGGATTTCTCAAAGCCTAGCAGGGCTACCAGCCCACTACTTACCGGTGATGTTGACACTTGTGAGATAGAAGGGGAGTTAGGAGATAGGGCAAAAGGTAATGGGGTAGGCATGTACTCCTCTAAATCAATGCCCATTTAGAAGGAATAGTTATCCTCAAAGGAGTAGAAACCATGGAAATTTTTGGATCCCAAGGTACAAAGGCCATCAAATCCTCTCTAGGACCACTTGTACTTGTCGTAGAAAAAGCATTAATCTTAGTCCAAAGACATTTTCTTTTCTATTCATTTGAAACCTTTCTTTGAGAAGTTGAAGAGTTGTGTGACAACTATTCAGCTTCCACATTGGGGTTGGGACTGTCATTAATGCTAAACCTCTTCTCTGACTATCAATCTACAGACTGGAAAACTCCATGGAAACTTTGAGACCCTTTCAAGTATCTTAAATTACATGAACGTCAAATACTAGTTCTCCAACATCAAACTTTACTATCGCATCTATACGGCTTAGGTACTCGGTGGCGATTTTGTTGCTTCTCTATCTATAGAGAACAATATCCCCCATAGTTAGCCTATAGGACATAAATTTTCATTATCCATGCACGGAGAGGCATCCCATAACAACAAAGGGTAGCCTCTCTACTAGTCCTAGCCTTTTCCGCATCAAAGTATGTAAAAATGTTCTTGTACCAACTCTTCAACCATTATACATCATTCTAGAGCATGGTGTTTCTTTACTCTCTACAGCCGAAAGTTAAGAGATGCCTCATACCTCCCGAAGGTTAGATATTGACTCTGATTACCCCTTGTGCCATTATTTGTGTATACACTATTTCCAACTATCTTAGCCCATTTGTGATACCTACCAAAATCCTATTAATCCACTTGGCATTGTCCCTAGCTATAGAGCCCACCACTTGGACTACCTTATTGATTCCTGCTAGCATGACAACTTTCTTATAGCTTTGATTATCCTGTTTAGTAGGCCTAAACTGGAAACACTTTTGTTGTGCATTATGTGGATGATAACCAATCCCTCCTTCACGTCCTCCCCATTGAAATTACTAATCTAAAGTACCTCTATCATACCTCACCCAATGAACCAAAATCTTGTTAGCCCTGAAGTTCCTTCCATTCCCTCTACCACTGCCCTCTTTGCTTTCTCAGGTGAGCTAAAATGCACAAAACTGAACCTCTAATTACATCATTTTCTAAGTTTATGAGGGAGAAAGGCATCTACCACTTTAACATAGGACTGAAAGACACATCTAAGCAAATTATTTGAGGTTTTAGGTAGGAGAGAAAGTCCACAAAGAGGGTGGTGGAGTTGAGGTTGAAGGGACGTTGTAGGGTTTTTCCTCTAGACATGACAAAACAATTTTAGAAAGAGAAACTCTACATTCTCTCTACCATTTTTGTGTGGTTTTACTAGTTGTTGTATAATGGTTAGTTTTCAAAATGGTTTACCAATATTATTTGGCAATTATGCTTGTTCAATTACCAACAGATTTATTCTTAATTAAACCAACCAAAATTTTATTATATAAATCCCATGTTGCACCAAATTAGATGATCAATTACATTAACTCTTCTCTCCTTATTATATATTCTTCTCTGTTCTTAATTTCTATTACAGATATTCAATACTTGATTTTATTCAGTTTTCAACATTTCTTAACTTTCTAAAACTTTCAATGGATTAGCTTCTGCTATTGAGATTGGAATGCACTAATTTGGTAGAGAGAGAGAGAGAGAGATGTTAACTCGTGAACCGAAACCCTTTTGCATCATAGATCTTACACTTAGAGCAATATAATAGCATGGTGTTTCGATTTTTCTATTTCAATTTATCAAAATAAGTTGGTTCCCGTTTACTCCTTTATTTTTCGGTTCAATTAAAATTTTGAATCTACCTTTTTTTCTTTTTGTTTTCTTAAATATTTGCTTCAAATTTAACAATATATTATCTCTATTATACTTTATTGACCAATCAATATGAACAATCATTTTTTGTTATTATCATTTATCTTAATCAATAATAAAATATTTAAAAATATTTATAAATATTTATAAATATTTATAAATTAAATCTCACCATAAAATGTTAATATACATTAACTAGTTTATTTTCAATTCAACATTTAATTTACCGAATAGAATCTTCTTGGACTCATAAGTCATAGGCGTGAGGGTGAATGCTGCTTGGAAGTTGGGAACTTTATGGCATATTGATATAGGCCTATAAAGCCTTAAGCACCGGAGTTTCAAGCATCAAGCATGTGAGCAGTTTAAGCTGTCCCTTTCATTCTACTTCTATGGCTGTTTTTCAAACCGCAAAAGGGAATCTTTTATAACTTAAACTAAGGAGGAAAAATTTAATGGAAATATAGTACTAGTATTAATTTAGTCCAAGGCGGAATTTGGTCCGTAATCCTTGAGACAAAAAAGAAGATTTGCAGCTAAACCGTCGCCCGTGAAGGCGAAGTAGTGGACGTAACTTCGTCTAGATTTCAGAATGTCTCCCATGTTATTGGTCGTTCATTGGACGCACAAATACAAAGGAGCAATCACTTCGCTGTGCCTATTTATGTGTAGCAGCCCCTGACATATTCTGCCGCTCGGTGAATCTAAGAATTCACCCAATGCATGGAATTTTAGCTTTTAGGAGCATTGGTGAAAGGCTTCACTAAATTTAAACGTTTTTTTTTTTTTTGCAAAATGTAATCTAATTTTAGGGTATAATTTGTAAGATTAGCTAAAAATCTAATTGAAAACCTTATGTAAAAGCTAGAAGTTGGAAGATAAAGACTCTGGGCTTGTTTCACAAGAGCTTTAACAAGGTTTTGAAGTATAAAATAAAAATAAAAATAAAAATTGAACTCTTCATTCAAATACCAATAAACTTAATTTAGTAGCTTTTTTCTTCTAATAAAAAATACCATATAGGTAGACACTTTCACCATATATATATATATATATATATGTATATATGTATATGTTACCAAATATATTCTTAGTAATTTTATTTTAAGAGTATACATAAAGATAAACAAAGCCTATAATATTATGTTACCTCTAATAATTTACTAAAGAAGATAGAACAAAAAAAGGGTGATTATTTAAGAAATTAATGTTGTCACTGTGCCACATGATCGTTCTTCTTGTTTGTTTGTCTTTGTTGAATATTTATGATATTTTAATCTCTTGTTTTTATGCATAGTAGAATCAATGATATGGTGAATGAGAGGTTTTATGGATTAATTAAATAAAATTGATGTCATTGACAATTATAGGGTGTGAATATAAATAAATAAATACACAATGTAATTTATTAAACTAACTTTAAAAGCTTCACATAGATAACTCTCAAATGATTTTTAATAAGAAAACACATAGAAAACTACACTAGATAACTCTATACAATTCTACATTGAAAATATACAGAGAGTTTCTAAATTATCACTTGAACACTCAAACAATATTGACAAAATATAAATAAATAAAAACTCATAAAGAGAACATGTTTTTTTTTTATATTAAAAATAAATTTAGTTGTGAGAAAATAATGGGATATTATATGGAATATTTATATGCTAATGTTCACCTCCTCATGTAACATCCTCACTAATAAGAAATATAATTGATTACATAAGATAGAACTCTTAATGACTAAATTACAATTTAGAGTACTATTTATGCAAATAGCAACTAACTCAATTAAATTATAACAAAATAAAAAATAAATCATAGCTAACTACTTAATGATTAATCAAACTAATGAATAAACTAATATCTTAAAAACTTATTAAATAAGCAAAAAAAACCTAATTAATAAATATGAAAATATAATGAAATCTATATCATGCTAATAGTGTTGTAAATAAGTTGAGCCGAACACTCCTAGGCTTGGATTTGGGCTCGATTCTTTTAAATAAACGAACAGGTCGAGCCGAACTCACGAACCAAAGTCATAAAATGAATCAAACCTTACTTTTTTGGGCTCGAGCTTAGCTCGTTTAATAATCAAGCCCAAAAGTGCGACTTATGCTCGACTCATTTAACTAAACGAATGAGCCGAATCAAACTTCTACTAAGCCTAGTCGAACTGAAAACTTACATCCCTACATGCTAATAACGCCATATCTTATCTTTTCATGCATACAAATTCAACTTAAAATGCATACAAAACTCATATTTGAGATCCAAAAAATGAGTTGCACTCCTAATTCAATAAGCTTTCAAATGACATGCGTATTGTAGGGTAACTATTATTCTTCATAATGCCACTATTTCTTCTTTTCAATGTGATTCATAATCTAATCTTCAAAGTCTTGGAATACTTCTCCATTATTCTCCCCTTATTAAAAAAAAATATCCATAAATTTTCTTGTTGAATGAATCTACAATTGATATTGATCAAATCTTGAAGTAAAGATTGAGTCTTTAATGAATCTTGAAACAAAAGTCCGAGCATTAAATAAATCTTTAATATCAATTAATCTTCTTCGAACATTAAAGTTATTATAATATCTTCAAAACTAAGTTCTAGTACCGAATTCGATTCCTGGTGGAAGAATATGTATGGTGAATATGCGAGTTTTTTGGATGGTGGATATGAATATGAATGACCAACACTTCCAAACTACTCTTGGTTAAGCTCATATAAAAAATAATTAAGAAGTTTTTAAATTATCTTATCTGTGTAAGTGTTAATTTAGAAACCTCTTGATTATTTTCCATGTTTAATTGAGAGTAGTTTGTGAGAATTCATCATTCACATTTATAACTATTAGCCAAAAAAGTTGCTTATGCATTAAACCTATATTTCTACCACCTATCAATTTTTCCTCTTCGATTGATGGAGTTCTTAGAATACATTCAAAACTTGGCACTAATATCAAACTAATGCATAGTGGAGTTATGAGATATCAAAGTATGGATTTTTTTTAAAAACAAAACTACTAGAAATAAATAAAATTGTGGGGGATTATGGGGAAAACATAAACTTGATGACTCAAAGGTGGTGGAAAAATATGGTGATGTATAATGTGGATGTGAAGTTTGGATCCACATAGAACATAAATTATGACTTTGATTAAACCCGCATAGAAAATACTTAAAAGGTTTCTAAATTATCACTCACACAAATATAATAAAAGTGAGAGGATTCTAGTTTATGACTTATATAGATAACATAAACATAGAAGAAAGAAACTTGCACATGGTTTCAATAAGAGTAAAAACTCGACTCAATTCAATTCAATTCAAATTGCATTATCAACTTTTCACTTAGGTTTATATAGCATATTTTTCACCTCCAAAATCTAAATCTTCCACACATAAGATAAACTAAAATTTTAAAGAAAAACCACACAATATCTACTAATATTCACACCACACGCATAGAAATTAATAGGATGAAACATACTCTAAAACATAAAACTCTATCTAATCTTAACTAATATTATAAAAATCTTTTTAACTATTAAGTAAACAATTAAATAATGACTAGTTAACCCCTAATGAACAAGTGTCATTCACGGTACTGTTCATGTAAATAGTAACTCGTGAATAGTAGCTAAATAAGATCCTATAAAATTTTATATAATCTTAACTAATGACCTATAAAAAGATAATTTATACCATAATATAAATTAACTTAGTAACTAAGAAAATAATATTTAACTAACTAAATCTTCCTTAATAAAGCCCTACCCTAGGGTGTAGTGTTCTTTCATAGGGTATATTATCCATTCCCTAAGGTATATCATGCCTTCACATGTAGGACATAATGACCCTCCTATAGAGTCATTTGTCCCTCCCATAGGCTCATTTATCCATTATATTTGACACTTCATAGAACCTTTCATAGGGTATCTTCTAGTTGTATGGTATACTCCCGCATTATGTTTACTACCATGTGTAAATTATTTTTTAAAAAAAATATATAAATAGATGATTTTTACTGTCATATATAATATTACCAATTATTTATTATATCAAATTTATGAAGTCAAATTTTTACACATATATAAATTCTAAAATAAAATAATTTAGTGGATTAATTGTGTTTATAGATGGAGAGAAGATAATTATAAGAAGATTGCTAGAGATAATTAATTGGATGAAAAAATAAAAAGACAAAGTTTGAAGAAGCTAAAAATTAAGAAAAAGATGTGTCACTAATGTTTTTAGAATACAAATATAACAACATGTAAGTTAATATTATTGGCATGCATTTAATTATCATAGTACATGGATTAAAGCATCTTTTATAATTTGGCAATGACCAAAAGAAAAACTAATGATTAATGTACACCTATGTCAATGTTTGTGAACACCGCCTATAAATACATATACATTTTATTTTAGGAAAAGGAGGACACATTATTCGAGCTATTTTATTGCAAATTTAGGAAGGTAGATGCCCATAAACTTATTACACAAATGGAATTTCAACTATTGGGGGATACAACCGACGAATCCCAAAATAATAACTCACATCTATATGGAAAAGCTTATAAGCATAGGTACTATATTATCTTAGAACATGACGAACCTCAAACTCCATCTATGATGCAACAATTGGCATGCATTCCTGAACCAAACAAGAGTACCTTTTATCCACTCTTGTTCCTATGACTATTTATGTTGCTACCAAGCAATCTGTATCAAGGGTGACTTTACTAATTTGCAAATCCTTTGCCAAACTCAATCCTTGAAGGATTGGCCACAACTCTACTAGTAAAGGGGTTGCTATTCAAATGCTCTTGATGAAACCATAAATGATTTCTCAAAATTCTAGTAGTGTTATCTTGTCATATATCCTTTATCCTACATCATTCATTGTAACACCCCGAGTCGACACGACCACGTGGGGGCTACCTTGGAGTGCTTTTGGATTGATCGGCTGACCCCACAAATCAACACGAGTCATTTTAGCACGCTTTGTCCTCACTCACGTGCTTCCCGAGAAACTTTCAGAAAATTTCTGAAACTTCCCAGGAGGTCACCCATCCTAAAATTGCTCCACGGCCAGCACGCTTAACTGTGGAGTTCTTAGGACGGAATCACCAAAAGGATGGTATACCATGTTGATATAAGTAGCCATATCAATCCTTATAGCACTCCGCTCAATTTGGGGTATTACATTCACCCCCACTCAAAGAAAGCAACGTCCTCGTTGCGCCTCAACCAATGATTGTCTCAATACAGTTCATCCCAAGAATCGTCCCGCTAGGTGACTGACTGACTCATTCAAGTTCAGCTCACGGTCGCGGTTTTGCTCTGATACCATTTGTAACACCCCGAGTCGACACGACCACGCGGGGGCTACCTTGGAGTGCTTTCAGATTGATCGGCTGACCCCACAAATCAACACGAGTCCTTTTAGCACGCTTTGTCCTTACTCACGTGCTTTCCGAAAAACTTTTAGAAAATTTCTGAAACTTCCCAGGAGGTCACCCATCCTAAAATTACTCCACGGCCAGCACGCTTAACTGTGGAGTTCTTAGGATGAAATCACCAAAAGGATGGTATACCATGTTGATATAAGTAGCCATATCAATCCTTATAACACTCCGCTCAATTTGGGGTATTACATTCATGGATGAGCTTGAAGGCGATCTATAGAGGTTGTGTTCAATTCACATATTTCTTCCAGGTTTATCAGATTATCTCTCAAGCTTCTTCCAAATGATTCCTATGAGAATATTTGATAAATCCAACAACATCTTGAGGGCTCTACTTGCTTTTAAAAGTCTTTACACGTCAACTTCCATATCTACCAACACATTACAATAAAGTTAATACTCTATGGATGTATAGCTTACCAGACAAATTTATCTCTCAAATTAGTCTCTACCCACTCGTGAAAGTCAATCCTTGTAAACCCAACTTGAAGGTGTGCATGCACAATAGAGGATCAAACTTGCATGAATTTATGGCGTTCACAAATAAAATAGACAAGATATTCATCATGATTACCACAAAATGGACAAAAAGCCTTTTTTTCTGAAACCATGTCAAAAACTTGATTCTTGGCGAGTATACCATCCCATATATTCCTCAAAAAGAATAAAATAATCCTCTCTATAAACCATAGCTTCTATAACAAACGTAATGTAAAAGAGAATCTTAAATTAGCGCTCTCCAACAAGGTTATATAACCAAATTATGTTATATATTTCCTAGATGAGGAATGATTCCAAATCAAAGTATCAACCTCATCACTATTGGGTATCCAAAGGATACTCACAATAGTTAAGAATAAATAATCGGGAAGGAGATTAACAAAGTTTTACCATTGCCAAAACCCAAACTCATCAGCATAGTCATATAGGTGTATATTCATCTCCTAAATCCCAAATCCATCAAAGTGAGTTCAACTAGCGGTTAACCTCAACCCATGTTTCCTCTATACACACCTCTATAGAAATGAGAAACTTTGTGTGTTGGTTTGGCAAGTAGGGGAGATCCTGTATTGAAATACTTGGTTTGAGCAACTTGCACCTAATAAGTATTTTATTAATTACCAACTTTCTAACCTAGCTTTCACAACAAGGCCAAATTAACCTACTCATATTTTATGAGCCCTAGTCCTCTTAAATTCTGGGGTAAGCATAACTGTAACACCCCCAAAATTCACTCTTGAAAAATTTCGTTTTATTAAAAGATAATAGCGGAAGCAGATAAACAAAACGTGAACTTTGGGAGTATTACCGCCACACTTAGTACCAGACCGGTTCACTCATACCGTTCCAGTACCAAGTGCTAAGGCTAAGAAAATGAAATACAATTCGAAAGACATTCAACATGCATAAATCATAGTAAATTGCAAGCTTCAGCATATTTAAATCAGAGTAGCGCATCAAGTCGTTTTCTGGGATAAAATCCACCAAGGGTGGTTACTTTCACAACGTTAACATTTAAAACCGAGAAATTAAATGAGAAAGAGAAAAAGCCATGATACCGGACAATTCCTTACTCTCCTTCCCGTAACCCACTTGAGTAGCACCTGAAAATACCTGCAAGGGCACTGCCCATTGAATAGGCAGGGGCCCCATAAAGGGAATCCCTTCAGTACTACGGTATTGAGTAACCCTTTAATACCACACTTAAAGATAGTCCCGCATACGACACATAATGCAAGCCACACCCATATAAATAATGAGAGATGCATACATAACAATAACAAACATAATACTTTATAAGTCACGATCGATACTTTGGGCCTTAAGCCATTATTCTGTCATTAATATCAATATCATATTTTGTATCCATGTGAGTACGAGAATCCCACTATTATAGCCGGTGGACCAGAAGTCAACACACAGGGCAGAACGCCTCTGACCACTATTATTGCCGGTAGACCGGAAGATAAACACACAGGGCAGAACGCACTTGACCACTATTATTTGCCGGTGGACCGGTCTGGCCCCGACTCACATGGTGTTCCACTATAAGTGATTAGTATTTTTCCATAATCTTATTCACATACATAACTGATTTTATTGAGCTCAGGACCCCCACTATTATTGCCGGTGGACCGGAATATATATGTAATCATCATCCAGGGCACAACGCTCCTGGCCACTATTATAACCGGTGGACCGGGATATATATAACTCATCATCCAGGGCACAACGCTCCTGGCCACTATTATTGTAACACCCCCAAATTTCACTCCTGAAAAAAAAAATTTCTTTGAAAGATTAAAGCGGAAGCTAGGAGCGAATTTGGGAAATGTTACCGCCACATCTAACACAAGATAAATGTCAACCATCTATCTCATGTTAGATGCAAGGCTAAAACCTGTCAAACAATTAAATCTGAATAGTAAACACTTATCAGAATACGAGAAATTTAAAGTCAATTACAAAACCCTTAGAAATCTGAAAAAAATACTTGCAACTTCCAAAGGTGAATACAATTAAACAAAATAAATCCCGAAGGATAAATATCCGGATCGCCTACTCACTCAGGTCAAGCCTTCCACCCCAAAACAGTATCCGATCTTAACCTGCACAAGAGGTTTGCTCCCCACCATCGGTGGATCATCACAGGACCCATTCAACCAGTGTAGTATCAGTACGGGTCCAATACTGAGTAAGTCTCGCTACCCTACCTTATAGGAGAGATATCATCAAGAGCATATTAAATTATAGCACAATACGTTAATACAATATCATACATACTCACGACCCACAGCATGAATCTTGCCATACATTTATAGTAACATTTAAAACATATGCAACGTCTCAGTTAACATATACGTGTGGTATAACCGAAATAATACGTGACTCATTATGCACATTAACAGCATGTGGTGATACATATAATAAAAGCTGGCTATGGTCCGGGTAGACTCATTCTTTAGATCTCTGGTAAATATAGTAGATTCACGTCATAATCGCTATGAATCCATGAGAGTGCGGGAACCCCACTATTATAGCCGGTGGATCGGTCACTTATAGGGCAGAACGCACCTAACCACTATTATATGCCGGTGGATCGGTCTCCAGGGCAGAACGCTCCTGGCCACTATTATGCCGGTGGATCGGTCTGGCCCCGACTCTCACGGTGTTTCACTGTGATTATAACATATCTTTCCATGATTTGTTTGTAAGTCATTTCACACCATAATCTTTGTTAATCCATGCGAGTACGGGAACCCCACTATTATAGCCGGTGGATCGGTCACTTATAGGGCATAACGCACCTAACCACTATTATACGCCGGTGGATCGGTCTCCAGGGCACAACGCTCCTGGCCACTATTATGCCGGTGGATCGGTCTGGCCCCGACTCTCATGGTGTTCCACTGTAAGTATATAGTATCTTTCCCGTGATTTAATTACAACATACTGTTTGGTTTGTTGAGCTCGGGATCCCCCACTATTATAGCCGATGGATCGGTCACGTATAGGGTAGAACGCACCTAACCACTATTATACGCCGGTGGATCGGTCTCCAGGGCACCCCGGCACCTGGCCACTATTATGCCGGTGGATCGGTCTGGGCCCGGCTCAACAATCTTACTCTTTAAGTAGTTAATGTCTTATTCATGTATTATTAAATAGGGCTCCACCCTTGACATGCATATCAACTACCCTCTACTTCTTTCCTTCCCAAGGGGGCCGTCCCATATCTTGAGACTCCTGCGCCCCTTATCACACCCCGACATCCATTCCCTTTTACTCTTATACATAAGGAAACGTAGTAAAGGCACACTCTTCCCGAGAATGTGGGTATCACCCTAACACCACGGTATCGGTCCCGCGTGTCCTCACCCCTCTAGGGCTCCTCCTTGGAAAACCCTACTTTGGGCCTACATGGCCCAACTCTTCCTTACTCGTCCTAACTTTACCTTGTTCCTTGTCTCGCATCCCGTATCTACTAAGAAATTCCCAAACTATATCCCTTTATTTCCCCAACTCCGTAGGTGACCGCCAAACCCTAGTTGACCACGCCAAACCCTAGCACTTTACTTCCTCTCCAAGTAACCTCCCCCCTTTACCCCAAAACATCTTCTCTCATTTAGAAGCCCATACTCATCCTTCATACAAGTGGACTCTCACTCTCAAACCTATACTCCAAGACTCTCCCAAGCTCTTACTTACAACCCAAGTCAACTTTTCCCACGTAGGGACCATGCCCATGCAAGGTCTAGTTCCCCATGCAACTCCCCGAACTTCCACTTCCCCATTGTTCTTTTAATTATCATTTCATGCTACCCTAAACCCTAGCATGCATGTCCTAGAGGGCCATAACAAGTCACATCATCAACATCAACATCAAACATGGAACATGTCATACACGTATAGTACAAGGCACACACAACATACCTCATGATCCACGCTGCGCTACACAAAACAGGTTATTCATAACACATGCATAATACACATCAACAGGGCATGCTCATCATTCACCCATACATTACAACACACATAACGTGAGGCCATAGCTTCGTCCTTACTAAACACTCATAAGTAGAGGTAAGTAGGGACTTACCTGGATCCGAAGCTAGCTAAGCGAAATGAGAGGGAGAGGGATCCCTAGTTTGTGGGTCCACGATAAAGCTTTCCTAGGCCCGATAGAAATTGAAAACTAAATTAGAAATTATCCTATCAATCCATAATTCACGTATCCTAATTAAATAAATCCAAACAACACAAATAATCTTTCTTAGAAAACGTGTCCAAAACTTAGAACTTAAAAGCATAGCTTTATTAAGATTTAAGGTTAAAACTAAATCAAAACGGATTAATACAAATATCACTTGGGACATTTCAACTCAATTTGGAAAGCCCGAGAAAGAATAATCGAACATAAGTTAATTTATCAGAAATAACTTATTTATTAGGTTTTACAACTAAATCGGTAATCTAACCGTTTACATAGAACTAAATTCAAACCGATTAGGTTAAAACAGAATTTAAATGGTTTAAAACCCAAAGATAGAATTCGATTAGATAAATACACGTAGCAAAAATCAATTTTATAAAATCATCCCCGAAAATTAGGGTTTTTAATACTTAAACCACAAATCGGCCAAGTCACTTTGATTACCTCAAATTGATAGTTTAAAACACAATTAAATTAATTTTAGATAAAACTAGACAATCAAATTCAACAAACGATCTTCCGATAAATCAATTCCAGATGATCAATTTTCAAAATTAGGGTTTTAGAGTCTACGACATAAACACAGGTAATTCAAATCAATTAATTCTAATTAAAGGTATTAGAATACAATTAGGATCATTTCAACTACTTTTATAAATTTAATTTTAGAAAACAACTATACAAATAACCAATTTCATAATCTCACTTAAAAATCTAGGGTTTTAAGCCCGAAAATATGATTCGGTAAAATTCTATAAATTTAATCAAATTGAGTGTTTAGAAATACAATTAAACACATTTTCTAACATATCAAATAATCAATTGCTCAAAACTAGTAAAAGAAATACACAATTTAGCCCAATTAGGGTTTTTGAGCCCGAAACGCAAATCCGATTAATTCTTGCCAAAACATATCAATTGACGGTTCGGAAATGTAATTAAACATATTCTAATGTAATTTATATAGTCAATTGAATAAAATAACCTGATTACCCAAACCAATTTAAACCCGCGGGAGTTTTGACCTAAAAATCCAATTCCGGTAAATTACGCATAAATTTCTCAAATTGACGGTTCCAAAATGAAATTGGATACATTTTAAAACATATTGTATAATTAATTTGTCCAAAACCGCAAAAACGAATGAACCCGAAAAATTTGGGCATAACCCGGCTAAAAATCCAATTTTTCCAAAATCTCAACATAACCATACAATTAACCTATCCAAATCAATCTTACAGCATATACGTACATAAACAAACAATCAATTTAGCTTATCACAAGCTAAATCATACCCAATTAATTAAAACAAGGGTTAGGGTTTTCGAAATTTTATACCCAACGAAACTCAACAAATCAGAGCACGGAAAGGCCGGAGAAGCTTCGTCGGAGGCTTGGGGTGGCTCGCCGGTCGTCGCCCGAACTCGCCATGGCCGTACGGTGGCTCGCCGCTGCACGTTGATGTCGTTCGATGCTGTTGCTGCTGTCGCCCACTGCGGTGGTGGCTGCTGCTCTTGCGCGCTGCTGCTGCGGCAGTTGTCGACGGGTGCTGGCGAGGTTGGCCGGAGCGGGGAGGAGCTGAAGAGAAGGTGGTGGCTGGCTAGGGTTGGGGCTGCGCAGAACAGAGGCGCACGGGAGAGGGAAGAGAAGAGAAGAGAAGGAGGAGAAGAGAAAAGGAAAAGAAAAGTGGGGGAGGGGCGGACGGGCGCAGGTTTTTCTTTTTTTCTTTTTTTTTACAAACACAAGTAAAAGTAAAATACTAATTATTTAAAAATTTTATCAAAAGATTTTATCTAAATTTTATTTAACAAAATTTATTTCAAAACAATCCGAAAGTTTAAAATTAATAAAAAGATGTACAAAGAATTTCAGAAATATTTTCGGGGGAATTTATCAACGAACGTAAATATTTATATCATTTACGAAATATATTAGAAGGCCCCAAAGTAATATTTAAAAGCATATAATAAAATATTTAAGTCAAATTCTAATGAATCAAGATTAATTAAAATAATTTCCGAAATCCATTTTCCGCAACCCAAAAGCATAAAACGAAATAAAATTAATTCCATAAAGAAATTCATAAATAAACTCTGAAAATCTCTTCAATTTAAAACTTTCCAAAAATATTAGCGATTACCGGAAACGAATAAATTTAAAGTCGGAAATATTTTCTACGGATAAAATTATTAAAATAAATTTAACTATTTAAATAGAAATTCTATAATTCAAATAATATATTTCGTTAACGAAATATAACTTCAAAACAAAGTCGTAATCACATAACGAAGATATAATCGAAAACGAATTAAAAATATTAAAACTCAAAATACGAGAAAGAACGGGAATATATATTTTTAACCGAAGATCGAAATCATAAGAATATAATAAAATCATTGTCGTGAACGAATTTGTCTAGAATGGTTCGCAACGACAATGATTAATTACATTCAATTATGAACTCAAAATAATCGATAAATCCGTAAAACAAGTCGAAATTAAAATAATTAATTATTTACATCAAATTACGCTAATAAAATCATTAAACTTAATAAATCTGGATTTTAAAAATACGGGGTATTACATCACCACCCCCTTAAAAAGAAACTTTGTCCCCGAAGTTCGGGAAAACCTAGGTAGCGGAAACTTGACAAAACGATTGAATAAAATGTTGACCGCAATAAATAAGTTAAGAGTAAATCCGAAAAAAAGTAAAACGATGTTTACGAAACCAAACCAAACAAGGTTGAATTAAAACGAGGCATAGGAAGCTTAATGGATGGAAAATAAGCAAAAATGGAAAATTTAGATAATCTGTGGAAATATATTTTTTTACAAACAGGTGAAACAATTAACAAATGGTCCAAAATTATACCAATGGATGTGCAATAATTTTATAAAGTCAAATAGGTAAAATAATTTGACTTTGGAATTCTTTAAGAGTTCAAACTAATTAAAACAGATAAATCGGCAAAATTTGTCCGTTGCAAAAAATAGGAATTTATACAACTTTGTGATTCAGAAAGAACAAATAGACTTAAAAATGTTTGAGATTCTTGTCCAAGCTTAGAATATTTTTATAAGTAAGAAGAGTTTTTGGATAGTCCAAAACAAATGAGAAAATCAGTAGGAGGCTCAAAAATGATGCGTAGAGTATATATATGAAAGAATAAGTTTGGAAATATCTTTTATGAATGAATCACAAGTTTAAAATGAGTGAAGATGATAAGATCAGAGAAAACACACAAAAGCATCATTTTCCACAAATAAATGAAATAAGTGTCGGAAAGCTCAATTTTAATATAAATAACTTGGAAAACCATGGTAGAAGTTTTAAAAGTGGAATACGAGCCCAATTATGTAGTTAGAACATTTGCTAAGTAATTAGGGTAAGAAAAATTGGCTTATTATAGTTAGAACATTTGCTAAGTACTAAATAAGGGATGAATACATGCATGAATCTCCCACTTTCTTCTCTATCTTATCAACTTGATTGAAGTTGCCTAAAATCATCCATGAAAAGAAGTAGGTAAGGGAAGTTGTAACAATATCATTTTTACCACTTAAAATTTTAATTTTAAAGAGTTAATTGTGGAAGTTAAAACATTAAAAACTTAAAGTGTTGCTGCCATAGTTAATATAAGTATAGTTTCATCTACCATTCTTATAGAGTGGTAACGCTAAAAGTTTACTCCATTTAAATTGTGAATAATAATAATAATAATATTATAGAGAATATATAACATTGTTTTTGAATTAACAAGATTAGACAAAAGTGTTAAAAGTCATAAGAAAATAAATGCATGAGGACATGAGAGTCCAAGAATATCTAGATCAAAAGATTTCGGAGCAAATACCGAATAGTCATAACTCTCAAACCGTGAAAATACTAGCCATCAAGTTAAACTCACAAGTGATCCTAAAAAATCACAACAGTCCATTGAATATGTAGATGATTATAATAGGGAATTTGTCAATACAACTATACTTAAGTAAATTACTATACAATAATAATCATACAAAAGTTGCATAGAAAACATAGAAGGAATCACTAAAGAAACATTATATAAGCATGATGAATCATGTGATAGTAGAATGCGATAAACATGCCTGATAAGAAGATATCACTAAGGTCGCATGCTCAATGTACCATTTCACTTACCATATTATGTAGATTAATAAACCAAAACATAACAAGGGTGTTCTACAAAGGGAAGACACCGAACCATTCATTAACCATTTCATACAATTGCATCACATCTAATTGAACAAACTCCAAAATTCCATAGGTACAATATGAAGGAAAATATCGACCTCAAGTACGACACCAAGACAAATACCAATCATAGATAGGGCACAAAGGAAAATATCAACTACAGGTATGGTATGAAGGCAACTAATAACCATAGATAGGACACGAAAACAACTATCAAACCACCAATCCAAATTCATGTCAAACCAAAAAATAATTACTTTTATTTTATTTACTCAAGGGAGATAATATAAACTTAGATATAATAAGAAACTTCAAGAATAGTAGAGCATAAAAGAAACACGGTATCCTAACAACTATCAATATAAGGATACTATAGTAACATTATCGCACTAATACACTAAGGAAGCTTAGTATCCTACCAACAAGGACACCAAATCTATAAGTGTGTATACCCTCTAAAATTTTTGAAGAGATTAGTATGATATAGATTCTAGCTAGGGTAGTAAGGTACACTAGTAAAAATCCAAACAAAATCATGGGCTAAACCACATCTCTAGGGTATCTACCCTTAAAGAACAACCATTCCTAATATTGACATCATTCACTTTAAATATTTATATATTAATAAGATGATCATGAATGTTAGATAGTACATAAACAATTCCAATTTTCATACTTAGAAATTTTTCTTAATTCCAATTATTCAAGTTAACCCTGAAGTCAACAGTTAGAACAAAGTCAAAAGTCAACACATAGGTCAACCTAATAGTCTACTAAGTTCATCCTATGTTTAATTATTCACATTTAGGTGTTTAGGTTCAAAATAACCAAAATACCCTTGAAACCATAATTACCGTGACATTATTCATTTTAAATGTAATTTTTATTTTAATTAATAAATTGTCATGAAAATGGTAAGAGATGATAATTTAAAATACTTTAGAATGTAGGTAAATTATAAGCCAATATGATTGACCATTTTGCCTTACTTATCATAAATCACATACTTTCATACTTAGCATCATATATGACATGATAAGCATACATATTTGAATAATATTAACATGGTACACTTAAAAGATAATTCTACCCTTGGGACATACAAATAATAAAAATCATGCAAAAATAAGCCTATCATGTTATACATATACATCATGCATAATTAATTCACAACATTAAACCTTTTAAAGCATGCTTATGTGCAATTAATATTATAAACAATTTAACATGATCAATGATACATAATTTCATGTTAGCATACTTAGCAAAATAATAAAACATAACAAGACATATTTAGGGTAATAATTACAACTTCATATAACAAAACCCTAATATTTATCATGTGATTTTCACATTTTAGTAAGGCATATGGCTTAACGCTTAATTCAAATAAAATATCAAAATATAATCAACCTAACACCAAACATTTAGCCTCCTAATAACCTTATTCGGTACCTAAAACAAAACCAAACAACAAAAAAATTAGCAACATAAACAACTAATGACCAAATTTATCCAACAAATAATGAAACTAACTAATCAAACCTTGAACAAAGCTAAAGTCATTAGCTAGAACAAAAATGAGGAAGACTCACATAACATGGGCTCAGCTATGTGAGCATGTAGTGTTGGTTAAAGAGTGAAGCATGAGAAAGCTAGGAATTAGGAGGCTAGGGTGCGTGAAAGGGTGATGCAGTAGGGGATAGATGCGAGAGAGGTTCACACTGGCTGAGTTAGGTTGCGTAGGTGGTGTGTGTGTTGGGTGGTGTTTGGAGGCATCATAGGTGGATGGTGGTAGTTTGGTATTTGTGTGGGTTGGTGTACGAAGGCTATGTAAATGCATGGATGAGTGGCACAATACTATATTAGGAGGATCAGCTATGGGGTTTAGGTGACAAAGTGGTAGAGCTATGTGAGGAGATGGTGCGAATTGGGTTGGTTTCGGGGAGTTAAAGGCAAAATAGAAAAAGGAGGAAGACTCGGTGGCGGTGTGTGGTGGAATGGTGATGCTAGCTATGCAACATGTGGTGCATGAGTGGAGGAAAATGCATAGGAGTTTAAGGTTGCAAAGGAGTGATGTAGGTGGGTGCTGGAAAGTTGTAGAGGTAAGATAGGGAAGGTAAAGAAAAAACCGAGGAGGAGGGATTTGGTGGAATGGTAAAAGATAAAGTGATTGGTGGTGCATGAAAGGGTGGTATTTGTGTTGGTGGTGATGCAAAAAAAAAATGCCCAAAATAGAGGGAATGTTAGGAAAGGAAAATAGAGGTCAAGGTGTAAGTACCAAGGTAACAAGAAAAACAAAGGGGGAGGTAAGAGTTAAAGGCTAGTTTGGCAAGAAAGGAAAATACTGGGCGGTAGGGAAGGATGCCATACCGGGTGTAGAGAGGGAGTGTAAGGATAGGTTTGGTAGAGGATTTAATGAATTCATGGGAGGGTTGCTATAACACATATAAATTTGCAAACTAAAATTTTCGTTTAAAGAGTTAATTATACAAGCTAAAATAGTAAATCGTGAGGTATTGCCACTACATTTAGTACAAGTCCAGTTTCCTCTACAATTCTTATACCAAGTACTAAGGCTAAAAATATTACTCCATTTAAATTAATAACACAATCATAAAATTAGAGTAGAGAGAGAGAGTCAAAGCAAATTAACATCATTCCAAATAAAACCAAATGTCGGTGGTTATAAAATTTTAGTGAAAGGGAATACATAAATACATAAGAGTACAAAGTCTTCCAAATCAAAAGATAGCAGGCAAAACACTATATTCCTAAATTCTTAACCCAATTAATAGCCCTTCAACTAATCTTGCAAACTAACCTATAAAGGTCATTGTCCATTAAATAAGAAGGGACCTATAAAAGAAAACATTTTAGTAAAATAATACAAAGTAATCAATTATACAAAATCAATATGAAAAGCTCGCATGGAACGCATAAAATATATCATAACAATACATAGTATAAAACATTGATGACATACATGCGATGATCAAAATACAATAATCATATTAGATAAACAATAATCACAAAATAATATACTACTCATACTTGCTCATTTAGAACATAAAAAAATTTATCAACTAAGCATACATGAGATACTATCTAAAATAATAATTAAAATCAATATTAATACTATAACCATAACCTTTACAATATATATTATGAACTCTAGTGCAAGAAATTCAAGGATTATCTCAATTGGATATTTAGAAAATCGAGGTTGACATAGTTTCTCCCACCCAATTTAAAGCCACAAAAGTAATTCTTTTTTAAATAAATAAACATTTGATGACCAATAAGCACCATATAGTTGATCACAATCCTCGCATGAAAGCGAAAGTACAAATAAATTTTAAGGATACTTTTATTTTTGTGCGTGTGTGTGTAGGAATATTTTGTTGTTTGATCTAATCTTTCCGGGCATTACATGTCGTGAATAATCCCATCAACGTATCATGACATTTGTCTCTTCTTTTTATTTTTTATTTATTTAGTGTCATCTTCTTGTTATTTGTAGTATCAAATTAGAAATAATAACAAAAAAATAATTAATCACGCATTTTCCTAATTAAACTAAAGAGTTAATTTAAATCTTGAAGGCTTTGTTTTGATAAGTTAATTTTAAAAGAAATTTTACTTTTTGAGAAAAAAATTATAAGCTTTTCAAATAACTTTGAAATAGTGGAAAGAAGAAACGTGAATTGCTGAATTGAAAATGAAATATGATCGACTATATATTGATATTTTAATATACGTTTTTTAGTAGTATTTTTTATTCTCTTTGGAAATACCCTATATGAAGTATAATAAATATTATGAGTGCACAAAATCATATATATATATAATCATATATATATATATATCTGTTAGAATATATTTTTTTCAAATATTTATTATGTATTTTGAATATCCAAAAAAATATAAACAGAATATAGACCAAATTCGAGTATAACCAATATTCGTATAAAATACTATTTTATAAATTTTAATAAATTTTGCAAAACAAGTTTTAAAAATAAATATTTAATATTCATATAAAGGTGTTATTTTATATAAAAAAATTAAAATATTATAATAAAATTTGAAAATATAAAATAAATAAATTTTAAAAACTTATAACTATAAATATATAATATTATAATGTATAGTTGAAATAATCAATAAAATATCAAATATTTTTTTAAATAGGATAATTCAATAAAAAATCGAATATCTTCATTGTTGGATATTCATTTGACCAAAATCAGATCAATTATTCTAAATAACGAATCAAATTTTTAAATGTCAATTTTTTTAGGTGGTCCTAATAAATATGATATATATATATATATATATATATATATATATATATATATATATATATATATATATATATATATATAGTGTGCATGTCAAACACCGTATATAGTGTGCATTTCAATTAGTTAGAAGTATGAAACAAGCGGATATGCGTGCTTTGCATATCAAAATGACATTGATTTGCCCCGGTGTAGCTCAAACATCATGAAAGTGAAATCCTATATTCTAAGATATTTGAATTTCATAATTTATTGGCTTAGCCTATTAATCGTTCTTATCCACATTCCAGAATTGGACACAATCACAGTCGCGGATGCAAATCCCAATTATTCATGCCAGTGATAACACTCCAGTCCGCTCGGATTATTCCAAAAGTTGGCACTCCATTTATATGAATAAAATATTAATAGTCACTTTCATCTTGACAATACATCGCAGCGGGTTCGCATCTTTCTGTTTATTTAAAATTGCATAGTTAACTTTTAGCCAACGGCAGTGACTCATATTCAATCGACAGCTGAGTCAGCTTACTATATATATATATATATATATATATATATATATACATATATACATATGAATAATATACACTGAGAATTCATAACTGAAAATTAGTATTATGAGTTAAACAAAAACTATCTGGTGACCGTAGGCAGTAAAAACTATTATAAGTAGTTTTAAAAAATTATAGTATTTAAATATTGGAAAAAAAAGTTGTAGTATTTTATAAATATTGTGTATTTATATTTTAGTTTAAAAAACTATCTATCATAGGTGGTAGCAACTATTCTTTATAGGTGGAAAAAACTACTATAAATCTCTCAAAAAATTATAGTATTTGAGGGTTATAAAAAACTATAGTATTTGAGGGTTAGAAAAAATAATGATATTTTTGTAAATATTAGATATTTATATTTCTAGTCATAAAACTACAAAGGACGCCCGGAATGCTTGAAGGTCAGGGAAGAATGTCGACGGAAGTCACCTCCGGAAAGGTTTGCGGGGAAGGAGTTGAGTATCTCAAGTAGTGCAAGTGTGCAGGGATCGCCGCACATAGGAGAGCTAGACACAGGAGCCAAGAGGTTTTGGTGTGGGGAAGAGGAAGAGTCATGCATACGAAGTAGGGAGACGATCGCGCGGTAATGGCTCGTTGGTCGAGGTGCAATAGCATGGATCAGTATGATAGGCTAACAGGAGGGGAGATAGGGGAACTGAATGCTGAACCGATTACAGAAGGAGATAATTATGAGCAAGAGAAAAGGGTGGGTGTGCGGGGGTCTGCAAATATCTTGGCGGCCAAGCTAAATGTTTTGACAGGTGGCTTTTTGGCTGGGGATGTAAGCTCGTCGTGTGGGAAGATGAAGGGGTAGCAAGTCGATCAGCAAGGTGAGAAAGAGGTTGGTTGGGAACTTCAACAGGTAGGAGGTAGTTGTAGCTTAAGAATTGCTTCAAGAATTAAGGTGACTTTGATGGACGTGGAAATGCAGAAACCAACAGCATGCAGGGCTATGCTCTCAAGGGGATGGGGCGAAGAGGAGCTATTGAAGCATATGATGAATATGAAAGAAACAACAAAAGAGATGGTGATGGAAGGGTTTGTGAGGGGAGTTCATGATGCTCAACCAAGGGCATGTTTGGATATGAAGGCTTTTTCGAGGGGAGGCAGCGAAAGGCATCAAATGCTTTGTTTGGCAAGTGGGGAAGAAAGAAACTGCCGGAACTATGGTTGAAAAGGTAACAAAGGAAGGAGAGGAAAGTGGGGGTTCTTTAGAGTATTGGAAAGGGATGAGTCGAGTGGAAGTAGAGGGAAATGGGGGGTGGCGAAATGGATGAGGATGATGAGATTAGAAGGACATGTTTGGGGAATGGGAAGGAAGAGGAGTCTGTATCGGAATACACAAAGATTGTAGGTGTGGACCATGCTTTCGAAGGAGAAAAGAGGTTGATGAATAATCAGAGGAGGAAAGATGAGCTCCAGAAAGAGTTAGATCAGATGGTGGGGGTTTTTGGCTTAGGAAGACAAATTGAAGGGGAAATCGAAATAGGGTGTCTCAAGACTCTATGAAGGAGCCCCTCCGGGTTTTGAGAGTATAGGGGTTAATTTGCATAGAATAAACAAGAAAGGAGTTGGGGAAAAGGTGGTAGAAGGAAAGGATAAAAATATGGAGGAAGAAGATTTGGTAGAGGCAAAGGAAACATGGCAGTTTGGGAAGGTACTCGGGCTAACCTCTAAGGAGGAAATCAAATGTGAAGAGAGGTTGGTTAAACTAAGAAGAAGTCAGAGGAAGATCAAGAAAAGGAAAATATGAGTAGATGATGTGGACTAGGGGTGAGGTGGATACAGTTTTATGATCATCATTAGTTGGATGTAAAGGGGATTAGTGCTTGGGGTAAAGTATCTAGTATTCATGGTTTTTTAGCGAAGGAACGACCGTGGATTTGAGGTCTTGTTGAAACAAAACATCACCTGTTGAAGGAATCTTGGAAGAATAAGGTACAGAGAGGTGGCTCGATTAAATAGAGAGAATCTGCTACTCAGGGTAGGAGTGGAGGCTTGATTATTGGTTAGGACTCGCAATTTTTTTCTTTGCACAACTTTAGAAGTGGTAGTAGATGGATCTTGATCGAGGGAAGTCTAGGGCTGAAGTCTTTTGAATGTGGTGTGATGATTGTTAATGGGTACCCGGACAGAAGAGAAAAGAAGGCCCTCTGGGAGGAATTATGGGATGTGGGCAAACATTGTAATAGACCACTTTTAGTTAAGGGGGATTTTAAGTAGGTTCTATGCTAGGAGGAAAGAAAAGGGTGGTTAGATGAACTCTCAAAGTGTAAATGCCTTCCACGAGTGGATCGACAAGATGGGCCTTCTTGACTTTAAACCCGCAAACTTGAAATTCTCGTGGCACAAGGTGGACTCAGCTAGTCTTTTGGACAGATTTCTTATCAGTCCCTCTTGGTTGGAAAAGTATATGGGGCTCTCATGAACAGGGTTAGGAAGATCCTTATCAGACTACAACCCTATATGTCTCAGAGTGGAATCTAGTAGGAATGGGAAGAAGCCTTTCCGAGCTTGGAATATGTGGTTCTCCCATCCTCAGTTTTCTGGTTTTGTTGCGAAGTGTTGGACCAGTCTAAAAGAGGGCTCTTGTCAAAGTAAACTAAAGGAAATGAAGGGTTTACCGAGGAAACGGAATAAAGAGGTGTTTGGGGATTTGGATTCGAGGATTAGTGCATTGGAGCTAGAGCTAGCAAAGGTGGATAGTGTTCAGCATGATGGAGTTTATAACAAAGTTGAGCTTGCTAGAAGGTCAGCCCTGCAGATGTAGCTTTGGAAATGGAACAAAAGGAAGGAAGACTACCGGATGCAGGTATCCAAAATTAGAGGTTTTAGAGATAGAGACAGAAATACAAGGTTCTTTCATACCGTAGTCACTGTAAGGAAGAAGAAAGCCACCATCAGCAGACTCTTAGTAGAGGGTCAAGAGATCGTAGAACTAGCAGAGATCAAGGATATAATCATGTCTTATTTAGGGATTTTTATAAGCAACCGGATCTTCCAGATATTAAGATTACTACTGACGGATTCCATAAGCTGTCAGGAGAGCAGAGGTTGAGGCTGGATAGCATTCCTCGTAGAGAGGATGTTCAGAAGGTGGTTTGGTCGTGTGATACGTTGAAAGCACCTGGGTATGACAGGTATCATATGGGATTCATTCGAAAGATGTGGAATGTAATTGAGGAAGAGTTCACTGAGACTGCTCTAGAGTTTTTCCAGACAAGCATATTACCGTGTGCTCCCAATACCACTTGGATTATGTTGATTCCCAAAGTGGAAGGAGCGGAGGAAGTCAATAACTTTAGACCAATCAGTTTAGTGGGGTGCATCTATAAGTTAATTTCAAAGATTATGGCTAGTAAATTGAAACAGGTGATTAGTGAGCTGGTGAGTGACTCTTAGTCGGCCTTTATTAAAGGAGGGAGCATTTTAGATGGTGCTTTTATAGCAAATGAGATAGTTCAGTGGTCTAAAAATAGGAGAGGATCGAAAGGTGTGATGTTTAAATTAGACTTTCAGAAAGCCTATGACAGCATCATATGGGAGTTTGTAGACAACATCTTAAGTATTATGGTCTTTGGTAATATTTTTAGAGGATGGATAAAGGAGAGCATCACGATTGCAAGTATTTTGGTCCTTATTAATGGTACCCCTTCAGAACCTTTCAAGATGGGAAGGGGACTGAGGCAGGGGGATCCTATATCACCTTTTTTCTTTGTCTTATTAGTGGAGGCTTTTAATCAATCATCAGAATAGGCATGGAAAAAGGGTTGTTGCAGGGCATTACAGTGGAAAGAAACAATTGTGAAGTCACTCACCATCAGTTTACGGATAACATGATGATTTTTTGTGGGGCGTATCTGGACAATATCATAAAGTGGAGAAGACTTTTGGATTGTGTTTATTTATTATCAGGGCTTCGAGTTAATTTTGATAAATCTAAAGTCATTGGTCTAGGTGTGGACGTAAATTTTCAAGTGCAGGCGGTAGATGTTATAAATTACAAGATTGGACTGTTACCTATCAGCTACCTCGGTCTTCCATTGGGGGCAAATGCTAGAAAAAAGGAAGTGTGGAAGCTAGTGGTTGAGAAGTTAAAGCAAAGACTGGCTAGTTGGAAATTGAAAGTCCTATATAGAGCTAGACGAATTATCTTGATTAAAAATGTCTTGAATAGTTTACCGTTGTATTACATGAGCCTGTTTACAATCCCCAAGGGGGTGATGAAGGAGATCATTAGCATTCAGAGGAATTTCTTTTGGAGTAATAGTGGTGATAGGCATACCTTGACTTTGGTTAAGTGGAACATGATTCAGAAGCCTAAAGCCTTAGAGGGTTTGGGTGTGGGGGACTTAATCATGAGAAATAATGCTTTGCTCCTCAAATGGTGGTGGAGGTTCTATACTGTGGAGGAAGCATCGTGGAAAAGGATTATCTCCTCTATCTACTCGGGAAATCACTAGGGCTCTCTTGAAAATCCGGATGCTTATAGAGGGTGGACACCATGGGGGGCATAGTTCAAGCTGGATGAGGGAATCCTAGTTTCATATTAGGTATGAAAGTCGAGCTCAGTGATTGGTAGAGCATCAGATTTTGGTTCGATAACTGGTCAGGGCAAGGAGCATTGAGAGAACTTTTTCCGCATCTTTTTATGGTGTCAGCACATAAGGAAGAAAAGGTGGTGGATATGGGTGTATGGGAAGGGCCACAATGGATATGGGACCTCAGATAGAGGAGATGCCTTTTTGTTTGGGAGGAGACTCAAGTAGAGCAATTGAACACTTTCATTTAGAAGTTCAACCTACGCAAGGGTAGACAAGACTCAATCAAATGGGTTTATGATGCTACGGGAGTCTTCTCTGTGAGATCATTTTGTCAGGCTCATTATCAAAGAACAACTAAGGATGATCAAAACCATATTTTATCAAGTTTAATATGGAGTAGTGTAGCACCATCGGGGATGGTGCTTATGTCATGGTTTGCGGTACAGTATAGGCTCAACACTAGAGACAAACTGGTCAGAATGCGAATTGTTGAAGCAAATGAAGCAAGGTGTCCTTTTTGTGAGTTAGAGGATGAAACAATCAATCATATTTTTCTGCATTTTATTGTGATAGGAAAGATATGGTACGAGGTGTGTGATTGGAATGGTTACGACTGGGTGCTATCATTGTCTCTTGATGAGAACACCCTGGCATGACTAGGAAATAGGAGAAAAGGGCTGAGATAGAAAATTTGGCGAGCACCTTTTTTCGCATTTATGGGGACCATTTGGGAGCTCAGGAATAAAATTGTGTTCGATAATCACAAAATTTGTACTAGGTGAATACTGATGTCAATTAAGATGAGAATTGGCTTTTAGATTAAACACAGTAGAAAGGAGTTCCCCTACAGAATTGAGGAGGTAGTACATAATGTGCAACCTCTTTTGGGAGTCGGTGTGACTTAGTCTCTCTAGTGTATGCTGAGTTTTGGATCTCTTTGTTTTCTATCTATATCAACTATAAAAAAAATGTCATAAAATTACCCACAGGAGATAGTAGAAACTACATTCAGTGGGTGAAGGAAACTACCTTAAGTCTCTTTCAGAAAAGTACAGCATTTGAGTGCTAAGAAAATATAATGTGATATTTTTTTTAAATAGCAAATATATATGTTTTAATTTAAAAAACTATTCATAGTTTACAATGTAAATCACTAGAGTGGTTTTCAATTCTCATAGTAAAAAGTGGTTCTTTTTAACCGTAAAATATGGTTCTCACACCGAAAACAGAGGTAAATATGGCCTAAGGATTTACAATGGAAAGCTCGGCATGCCCGAGACAAAAATACAAGGCAGGCAGAGCACATGTTGGTTGCTCTACCAAGCCCATTTAGTCATTTCTTAACAATTTGAATTAGTTATATGTTCAAAACCACATTACTTATTATTTTTGTATAATAATTAGGTGTTCTATGAACATCTTCCTTTTAAATTTTATATTTTCTTTCCTTCAAATGTGCCCATATCTACCCTAAATACAACTATAAGGTATGATGGCTTTCAACAAAGAATGTTAGATATTACTGGTAGGTAGTCGTTAACGTATTTGGTTGGCATACTATTATAGTCATATGTGGTTTGAATTCAAACGTACAAAACTTCGAAGATAATTCATCTAATTTGTTAATGAAAGCATTTTATCTAGATTAGTTTTGGCACTATTGGTCCATCAGGTTTGTGATACTCTAATTAGGAGTCACACTGCCTTACACCATAGCCCAGGTAAGTCCTTTCGTTTTTAATTTTGCTTACACTTTTTCATGTCATAGTTAATCTAGTTAAGTATTTAAACTAAATTTTCAGTTAGTTGATTACTAATTGATACACTTTGAGTCGAAAAGAAGCTACCTAGTCAGAAATTAACCATTATCAATTACATCAATGAACTATATTCACAATGAAAGTACAAAACAAAGCATATTTTTAATGATTTGATATGATAAAAACTTGTCTGATCTAAAGTAAAAAATTAATAAACTATTATAACTATTTTTTTGTTATTATTTTAATCATAATTTATATGTTTATTAATAATACTACTATCACTATCATTATGATCATTATTATAATTATAAGGGAAAATGTATTGAACGATCTTAACTTTAGGTTAAATATTCAAAATAACTCTGAATTTTTTGAAATTCATCAGACAACCCTACTTTTCAAAAGTAAGACACCAACTAATAATATATCAAGTTTTACTCTTAAATAACATTTAAATTTTAAAATAATTTAAATATATACCTACAAAATTACTAATTTATCCTTACCCCATTTCAAGAAGAACAACCCTCTTCTCTAAGCTAAAATACCTTGGACTTTTAGACTAAAATTTTTTGTTTTAAAAAAACAAAAAAGAGGAGAAGAATAAAAGGATACAACCAAGTGTTATTCTTTTTGTTCTTCCTCTTCTCCACTTGCCTTCTTTACTTAGCAAGCCTCACAAGAGGAACCAACATCACACAACACTTCACCTTTTCTTCTCCTCCTCCTCGCCAACCACCATAACACCATAGTAGCTTGGTGAACACCAATACAATCCACCATGACATGCTCCAACCACAACAATGACACAATGCAAGAGCCAATAGGGCAACAGAGGTAGCACACTACTCTGAATCATCACCTTCTACCTAGTAATGCAAGTGCCCCTATATTGTTGCCAATTAATCTGCCCTTTGATTTAGTTTGCAATGGTTCCATGAGTTGGGTTACATTTATATCAATTTATATCACACCTCCTCCTACTTTGGAAAATTAGAGTTATCACCAACATCCAAAGGAACATGATTCAAACTACCAACAAATTTAGAATCAAAATTTGCAATCTTAAGTCCTTTTTGTTTTGATTTGGATTTCTTAGCCTTTATACTCCATTTAGTTTAGGGTGAATGGGGGTTAATAGAGGTGAATCAATTGATTCATCTTATTAAAAAATGAAGTTTGTTAACCACAACTAGGTGAATTAGTGTAAGAGTTTCACCTCCATTCACCTAGGTTAGCCTCATTTGTTTGACCTTCAATTTTGGGGATAATAGAGGTGAACATGAAAACATAAATAATTTCACCTTGGTTAACTTCAATATAAATGAAAATTTTAAATTTTTTACCTCGATTCATTCAGATTATGTTAATATCATCCTAACAATATTTTCAAATATTAACCCCGATTCACCTCCATTCCCTTCACCTAAATTAATTTATAATATTTACCATTACCTTAATTCATCCCAACCCAACTGGACTATTAATCTTATAGATCTCATTTTTTGAGCCATTTGAACCTTGGTTCATTAGATCTAGTCAAATAAGTGTAGAATCAGCACACTACTTATCTAAATTAGTGGGATTGATGAGATATAAAGCTTCAAGATGAGAGAGGAGATCAAGTTGTACTAAAGTTTTGAGAGAAACTGAAAAAAGGAGAGATGAATGGGGGTGTCTAGTGATAACTTCAAGATGCTAGTTATTATGGTTCTTTCTTTCTTTTTCTTTCTATTTTTTGATATTTTACATTTATATTATCAATTTTGTGCCCATTTTTTGATCTCTTAGTTTTATAAGATGCCGTAGATGCTTGTTTTTAAATTAATATTTTGATTTATAGTTTTATTAAGTTTTTACTTGTCTATTTTTTCTTTCAATTTTGTATGGTGATATGATGAAATTTGTTTCATTACCTTAGTTTTGTGTCAATTCTATAGCCATTCATCTCTCAATTTTTTTTAGTTTGTATCTATTTTTCTCATTTTGTCTTAACTATTATCCAAATTGGGAGTGGATTCAATTTAAGAGGATTATAAATTGTGGGAGCGAAGGTGAGAAAGGAGGGGTGATTTAAGGGATGTTCTAAAGGAATATTTTTGTCATTATTTTAATTAGCTAAGAGCATTTTAGGTAATTTACCTTCAAATGAATGTAGAAACAGGTAAAAATTAGTACCAAATTAGTTGGTATTTTATGTAATAAAATAGAGGGAAAAGGGGTGAGAAAACAGGAAAAAAAATGAAATATAATAGGATAAAGGGTATTTAGACCATTTTATTAGCAATTATTTAAATTTTTTCAAAATTAACAAAGATTTAATGGTAAAACTAAATGTATGATTATTTGGTGTGTGAGCCTTCAAAATCAAAGTTTTTTTGTGTAAAAATATTACATTTTAATAATCATAATAAAAAAATCAATTAATAGCGCATTATTAATCACATACTTACATAAAGTATAACTTAATGCTTACTTACAAGGTTAATGAGTTAGATTAATATTGGTGGTTAATGTCTAATTTGACCCAAATCTAAAGTGATTTGATCTAAGATTAGCTCGGTCTAAACCCGACCCGACCCATTAAAACATAAAAGACCTGATTCATCAAGTTAACCTAAACTTAACCCGTCAAGTTATCTTGAATACAAAATTATCCGAATACGAGTTTGCTCAACTGAAACCCAACCTAAACTGATAATCTAACCAAAAAGAATCTGGACCCGACCTGACTCGAACCTGAGCTAGCTCAACTCAAACTCAACCCGACCCAATAAAGTAACCTAATACAGCCTAGATCTGCATCATCCTGAACCCAATCCAGCTCGAATAATAATATGTTCCAAAATAACCCACACCTGAAATGACTCGACCTAACCTACAACCAACCTTCAAAGAAAAATGACCTTCAAACAACCCAAACCACGATAATCGGATCTGTCTACCTGATTGCCATCTATACTAATAAGAATGCAAGATTGAGGCCTTCGGGGACTAAAATAAATTGAAACTATTGATCTGACTGAATTATTATTCAATAGTACTGAATCCATAAATTCTATGGTTTACAAGTGGTGTAATCCACAATCTTATAAATAAATAAAACGTTCTTTTAAATTGGTTCATGTATACATCATTGTTATGTTTTGGTTTTGATTTTATACGGATTTTTTAAATCTGGTTTATTTTTAATTTGGGTTAAAAAAATTATATCTAATCAATTTTTGGATTTTTCTCTATAAATAAAGAACCAAAATGATATACTTCTAACAAGGAAAAATTATGATGAAACATATATATAAAGAACATTAATATTAAAATGGTGAAATGTCAATATGATCAAAAAACCATAAAATACCAACATATATACAATAAGCCTAAGTACATCTAGCAAAATATACTCAGCACAATAAAAAAAATAGAACAAAAAAAAAATGAATTTCCCATCCACCCATCCCAAGCGATCATGTTATCCTTGCAAGTGATATCTCGATCATGAACTCCATCTCTTTGGTATTTCAAGTTATATGTGATAAATGATATTTCATTAAACCAATTTTTATGTGGTATTCCCGAGTCTTTTAAAATAAGGATGATTAGCTAGGTAAAAAAAAATGTTCATCTCGTTCATGCAATATTGGTGATTCTACCCTCCTTATAATTAATTATATCAGTCAAAAAAGGGATTATCTTAATAAAAATGATTATGTGCTTCATGTTTTAATCATCTAAATTTTGTGTCATAAATAATGAAATGTTGGTAATTATGTTATCTTTGCAAGTTATTATATCAATTAAAAAAGTAATTACATCAAAAACAAAGATTATATAATCCGTATTTTAAACTTTCATGTTTCGTGTTATAAATAAAAATTTCATTTAACTAAGTTAAATGTTGTGTTTCAAAGCCTTTTAAAACATAGTCAATATCTAAGCAAAAAATAATGATTTATTACGTATTTTGGTCTTTCAGCTTTTGTATCATAAAAGATTTTTTAAACAAACTAAGTTTCATGTTTTGGTCTTCTGGATGCATCTTGCATGATACACCCAAGTATATAATATAATTTTTCGTAAAATACAATGGTAACAGTAGTGAAACAAGCACAATATTGGTAAAACATTAGCATAAATATCATCAAATAACAATGGTGAAAGATGAGAAAAATAACAATAAAATATAGGTGCAATAATAATGAAATAACAGTAACAACAACAATGTAAAATAAGTAGTAATAATAGTAAAACATTACTAGTAATAATAGCGGAACATCAATTTAATGGTGAAATCAATCCCAACAATAACATATCATAACAATAATCATGAAACATATCACAAAATTTTACATAATAATGTTTTGGGTTAGATATATATCAATATAAGTCTCTATTTATAGAGAAATTTTGATTAATATAATAATATATATTTTTAGTTTTTCATTTTTATTGCTAAAAATTAAAATTTTGCTATATTTGCATAATTTCACTACACAAAACCTATTGTACTATTGTCCCTATAAAATAAAATTATTGCTTTATTTATTAAAATGTCGCTAGATACACTATACTACACCAATTACACATAGCCTGGTAGTTTATATACATTTTCCCCTAATTTATAGAAATATCATGAAAGTAGGTGTAAAATATTAAATAGGTAGTCACAATTATAATAAAATTAATATAATATCAAGTGGAGGGGAAAAAACTGAATTTCAGACTTTTGATATCTAATAATTAGTTTTAACTACTATATCAAACTTTCGCCGGCACTTATTTGTACTGTAACACTACCAATAATATGCAATATTAGATTTTAGAATATTATCGAAGCCGAAAATCATTCATTGTGAAGGGGCCTCTTCGCCCACCAATTAATTAAGGTGGATTACTGTGGTCTGTATCGCTAATAAGGTTGCCCATGAATAGGAAGGGTAAAACGGGAAAACGACACTGTTTAAAAGTTATACGCATATATATATTGATTTTTCTAATGGAATATTTAAGTTGATATGTACTGGGTAGTGGGTAGTGTATGTATCCCCAAAACTATGAGCAATATATTCTTTTAACTATAATATTAGGTTAAATAGTTTGTTCTTATATTTGGACATTCATCCCTTATTACAATAGAAAGCCCAAAAAAAATATACCAACAATCCTAAGCAATCGGTGTCTCTTTCGAAAAGAAGAAGTTGTACGTCTTCTCCACTTCAGTCGTCCTCATCCTTGAGTCCCTGACCTCTCTATCTATTTGTCAACTTCTCCTTCCCTTTGATGACGGTATAGCAATGAAGGCTAGAGGCCTGAGTATGAATACACGACGACAGGGATGAGATCGATGGTCATTGGCCATGGAGGTTTAAAGATCTACAGAGGCAGGGCACAGTCGATTGACTTTAAATTACATCCAAAAAAAAATCTCGTAATGTTTCCTCTTATTTTTCTGTACTTTTCTAAGCTAGTTCTCGTCCCCAAAATGCGCTGAAATACGAAACGATAGTTAAGAGCCATCATCGTGCTTTCATGATCGTTGGGACAAGGTTTTAGGTTCCTCACCACCCACAATCAAAAAGTATTATCGGGCAACTCTACATCGTCTATTGAAACAACACACATGGGTAATTTAAAACTGAATTAGTATTAGTTAATGCTAGTAATATGCTTACCTTGATACAACATATTGATCAATCATGGACGTAAAGAAGCAAGATACTAGTAGGTTGATTATTATTGTAAAGCTTTTACCACCCTTTGCAATTTTTTGGTAAGTAAAAGAGAATATCATTTAGTTATCATTGTTAATAGGTACATCATGAGGCTTATGGAGCTCAAGGAGGTTAGATTTGACATTACGTCAGGCAAAAGACAAAGCTATAAAAAAACTAAAAATGCTATTTGAGCCATTGTATCAACAACTTTGTTGGCCTCCCTACACATGTAACAAATGAGACAACTGCTAAGAATATACAAAAGGTGGTGAGTATTTAGTGTGAGGTGACGGAGAAACAAGTAAGGAGGAAGCATCACACTTGATAACAACATTCTTAAGCTCAACGAAATTCCATCAAGAAGATACCATGGTTCATCCATGGGGCTTGTAGCATCTTCAATGGATCTAGCGGAGTTTGCAATCCATTAGCCTTGGACATTGCACATGTCAAAGACTACGCATGCCATCATTTTGTTGGTAATTAACGAGCCATCCATGTTAATTTTTGCATAGCAAGAGGAAGGAGGTTCTCATTTTATGCTAATAGTTTCTTTTGCTTTTGTTGGTTTAGTAGTCCTTTCTCCTAGCCATTGAAGTAATGTCATATTTGAACAATCCTTAGAAAGTAAGGTTGTTACATCAATGCCTTATAGTTGATATGTTTCAGATGAAGATGGCATTTCATGTGACTTTCCAAGGACGTTGATCTACGTAGGCTATAATGTTTTTTATCTAAATGATGAAACAAGGCTAGTTATGAAAACTTTCAAATTTATCACATCCTATATGCCACCAAAAGGCCATGATTTCAGGAGAGGAAATGAAACATTACTTGAATAAGTCAATTTTAGCCTTGCAAAGGGGACATAAGTTTTCCTACAAAATGCCTTTGGTCCTTACGACTACCTTAATCAATAAGCTACTATGTTAGAGTAGCTAAAAGAGAGACAACATTTGGGATTCAGTGTCAAGTTGCCAAATCCATTTCTGATCCCTAGGTGCTTATTAGAGTTTACCAAGGGTGAGGTGTCAATAGATTAAACCCATGCTAAAACTGTCATCAAAAGAAAATTTTTTATCAGATGCATCCAAAGCTTAGGGTAAAGACCGCAAGTGTGGAATAACACAAATTATTGATTGGAGATCCAAAAAGAGGGGTCATAGAAATGATGTCTAGATTGTAATCCCATCATGGATAGTATCTTTAACTAGGGATATAATTGAGCTGAGTTAAACTCCTTTAGACTTAGGCTTACCTCATTTAATAAACGAGCCTAAAATAAAACTCAAGCTTGTCTCATTTAACTAAATTGATGAGACATGCCGAGCTTACAAGTATAAGGTGTAAATGAATCAAACCGAAATTTTTTATGCTAAGGCTCAACTTATATAATAAATGAGCCTAAAAGTAAGGTTTGGGGTTGTCTAATTTAATTAAATGAACAAGCTGAACCTCAGCTTATTTGCAACCCTATCCTTAATAGTGAAAGAATAATCATTATGTACAAGATGACCCCAAATATATCTATAGAATGGATGATACCCAACCCAAATATGAAACCAAAAGAAGACAACTCCCTCTGATCCCTACATCTAGCAAAGCTTTTTTATCAAGTCAAGGAAAACAACACTTATACTAAGTAGGGTAAAAGAAGTATGCTTGGAAATTTTAGAGCTATTATCAAGATATATGTCCCTTTACTGTAACACCTCGAGTTGATACGACCACGTAGGGGCTACATTGAAGTGCTTTCAGATTGATCGCCTGTCCCCACAGATCAACACGAGTCCTTTCAGTACGCTTTGTCCTCACTCATGCACTTTCCGAGAAATTTTCAGAACTTCCTAGAAGGTTACCCATCCTAAAATTGCTCCACGGCCAACATGCTTAACTGTGGAGTTCTTATGATGGAATCATCAAAAGGATGGTATACCATGTTGATATAAGTAGCCAGATCAATCCTTATAACACTGCACTCAATTTGGGGTATTACATCTACACTGCCTTCTAAATATTAGGTTTTTGATTATACATAAGCCTCAAAGTGGGGCTCGTGAGATGATATTTATTATTGATATGTATGGGATGGATACCTAGGCTAGCTTCATATTTAGGCTTAGTAATCTTATTTGTGATATGATGAGCACAATAAGTATTGGTGGAATTATCCTATATAAAATTACAATGATTTGATTAACCTTATAAAATCTATTTTTAAGGAGCATATCAATTGCATGGCATAAATTGGTATGGATTCAATGGAGGATTTGGCTAATATAGTACGTCATGTAAAGGAAATTCTTCAAGCTTTCCAAAGACTATGTTTTTATGGATTTTTTCATTAATAAAATTGAATCTATCATATATCTTTCTAGAACAATTCAAGGGAAATCCTAGGTATAATATAAGCTTAAATCGTGGGTGAGAAAATTTTGTAGCTAAATATAATAGCTAATTTGTATATCATGAGGGATATTAGGGGTGAAAAAGAGTTTATATTTCTTTAAATGAATATCTAAACCAGAACTAGAGATAAAAGAATAAAGGATGGATTTTATGGAGTTGATACTAGAATTATTAACTTTATAAAACAAAAGAACATCATCGGCAAAGAGGAGGTGGGAATGGTCATGCCATCTCTGGAAATTGGAATATGGTTAAGGATGGCAAAGGGATGAGTTGGGGACGGGGATGGGATCCCCGTCCCCAAACCCGATAAGTAAAATCATCCCCGAACCCGCCCTGATTTTTATTTTTTTCTTATTGGGGAATACCCAACCCAATACCAGAAACCCGAACCCAATCCCCAAATTTTCTCCCCAAAACCAAACAGGGAATCCCCAATGGGGCCCCGAACCCGTAGAAAAAATTACCATCCCTTAATTTGGTCTTACTTCTTGGCATTTACGTGGTCTTAGATAGTGTTTGAGAGATATTCCATACTTAAGATAAATATATAAGGGGATATAGGGTCCACCTTCCTAATGCCACATTTTGGGTGGAAAATATTATTAGGGGATCCATTAACAAGAATCTTGAAGGTAATCAAAGAGATATAGAACATAATGGCTATAATTAAGCTATCCAGTATATTTAACCAGTTGAGGATCTGGTCAATAAAATCCCATTTAAATTTATCATAGACCTTATGAAGATCTAACTTCATGGCCATGAAACCTAAATTGGTTTTCTCTTATATTTCATGATATGCAAGAGTTTTATGGTGATGATTATATTATCATTTGCTCTACAACCCTTAAGAAAAGTAGTTTGATATGCCCTAATAAGACATTGCATGATAGGTTAAAGGTGATGAACAATGGTTTTAGTTAAAATCTTATGCAAGGTATTGCAAAGACTAATTAGGCATAAGTGGGACAAATACTCAGGTTAGATCCTTTTAGGGATAATTGTTATAAAGGTAGAGTTGATGGAACAGGTAAAATTATTCAGAGTCTTAAGACATAAGATGAACTTCTAAACTTCCTTCCATTTGTTTGACCAAATTTTTTTTGTATATAAAAAGGAAAATAGAGTTAAGCTAGAATAAAGCCTTTCTGACATCTGTAATGGTTGGGGTTGGGAACAAGAATGTTTTTGGTTATGTGTTAGGTCTAAGAAGGGATGAGGCTTAGTGAGATGAAGAGTGAGAGCAAGAGTTTTGACAAGATCAAAAGCTTGTAGAAAAAACGTGAAGAAATTATCTTTGATCTAATCTCTATCAACCACTCAATCCCTCAATATCTTTTTGATGTGATTAACCATATTAGCTCATATTTTAATAATAGTGGTTTTATGAAAAAAAAATTATTATTATAGTTACCTAAAAAGAGTTTATTGTAACTAGATTTGGTTTTTCAAAAATCTTCTTCCATAGATAGAAAAATCTATAATGCATTACAATTTTTTTCCCTAACTAAAAACATATCCAAAGGATGAATGCATATTTTAGAATGGATCTCTGTCAAGGAGTTATACATGGATTTAATATGAGGAAAAATATTACCTAAGACCTTCTTATTCCAAAGATATATATCTAAGGACAAGAAATTGATAAGGTCGACTATATTATTATTGTGGGCATTCTAACTATCTTTAACAAAATTAAGGAACTAAATGTTATGGAGCCACATGGGTTCCATACGTTTGGGCCAAATGTCAAACACTTATGAAAACTAAGAAGAATTGGACAATTGGCCCAGTAGACATAGGGTAAGTGTTTGACACAAGCCTTAGAGTAATTAAAGAAGCCAACTATGATTAGCCTAAGACTAGTCTAGTCTTTGAAAAATATATGGTTTAGATTCTTGTTTCCCTACCCAAGTATATTTGGGTGTAGGGAAATCTAAATCAATGACATTGCATAGGCTTGTGCACTTATTGAACTTGATCATGTAGTTGGAGTTGAGAAGTAAGCCTCCAAATTTTTAGCTAGGTTAGGAGATATCATTACAAATATCCCATAAGCACCCATGGCTTGGTAATGGTTCGTGACAGGCTCATGAAAAAGTCCCAAAGAATCATGTGTTCATTGGATTTGGGATAAGCATATATGGTAGTTCAAAACCAAGTAGCAACAAAGGGATAAGTTGGTGTTTTAATAGTAATGTCACAAGGAGCATTCTCTTAGATTTGGACACGAACCTCCTCCTCCTCCTCCTTCCACAGACATCCAACAAAACCATTAGCATCCTTCCAAAAGACCCTATCAAACCCCAAATTTTCTGAGATAGCTTTAGCTCTTTGGCCTTCTACCATTGTTTCCATCAGGATCACCATCGAACGACAATGTTGTGTCATGAAATTGTCGAAAATGGAGTAGAATTTTAGATTGGTGACACTCTTGACATTCCAAGTTGGGGAGTGGAAAGTTAGCTTTTGTGATAGCTATGTGAACATGTACCATGGTGTATACTCTATATAGTTTATATTTAATGGAGTTTATTTAATTTTGCTTTACTCATTTCAGTTTACTAGAGTGTAAATAAGAGGTGTATTTAAATGGACACCTTATAAGAAAAGAGCAACAATTAAGTGGGAGTAAGTTACATCAAACTTCTCAAAAGTATGTTCCCACTATATTGGTGAGATTTAACTTAATAGTTAAATGCTACTTTTTGAACTTTAGATGTTCTAGGTCCAAATCTCTTTTGATATGATATCACTTTTATACTGACTGTGACCACCTATTTAATAATATGTACTTAACTTTACTCTGTTTGTGTGTGTGTAAGAATTCTCACTTCCTAGTGTACATGTGTGTGTGTGTTTTACATCATACACAAATGATTTTAGTGCCCATCTCTACATGCAAAAGTACAAATACGAGATCAATGGATAAATGTACTCGTTTTGACAAGATCTACCTTATAAGTTGATCAACCAAAATTAAACAAAATGATGGACCTAAAGAAATCAAATACATTAATGTTAGTAATATTTATAACTATTACTCACTGCAACTAAGATTGTATATGAGTCGGGCTGAGCATAACTCTCTAAATTCTAGCTCGGTTCGTTTAATAAATAGGTTTAAAATAAGATTTAAGGTCAGCTCATTAAACTAAGTAAATAGGCCAAACTAAGGTTTAAAAGAGTCTGGAGAGCTCACAAACTTAAAAGCCTAAATTATAACTAAATCAAGTTAAATTTTTTTAGACTCAAACTTTACTTATTTAATAATTAAGACTAAAATAGAAGTTTAGGCTTCACTTATTTAATTAAACGAACGAATGAATTAAATTAAACTTTTAAGGAGAGAAACCAAACTAAATTCCAAGTGAGCTCAATTTACTTACTATCGTAGTTCGGTTGAGACTTTCAGAAACTAAAATTAGGAAATAACTATTGGATGCCCCAACCATCCCTTAACGCCATTATCAATCTATTTTTCATTTTTTTAGAGGACTGTGTCGATTTGGAACTCGATTTATGAATTATGATCAATTAAAGTACGATCACACGCCGGTACCGTTTTGTCAAGAATATGTTGGATGGATCTACCTTAGACAGTTGAATTTCTGACTTATACAGCTTACAGAGCCTAGGCGCCACATCAAACCTAATTTTTCTTATCCACTGTAGATAGTGCGTATTTATTTTTATTTTTTTAATGTTTCCATTCGATGGGGTGGTTTCGTTTCTTGCAGAGAAAGAACAGAGCACGGAGGATCGATGCCCTTTGTTTTTCTTTAAAACCAGTAGCCAAAGTCTGAGTCGGCTTTCGGTTTCGGATTGATAATTCAATTTTCTTGTTGTCATTTCAATCCACAATATATTATTATATTAACTTTTGGAAAAGTGTAATAAATCTTCAACAGGAAATAAATTAAAAAGTACATGAGGAACAGAGAGAAAAGTGTTAAGTCAGCAGAGAAGAGAACAACAATGGAGGACCGAAAGAACAAAGCAATTTAATTAGAACCACGGACGTTGTAGTACCATCATCAAACATACAAGCAAAATAGTTAAATTAAAATTTATCTCTGCCTACAAAAAAAAGGCCTTCAGCTAGCTAATAGTTCTAACATACACCTTTTGGGGGAGGGGGGTAGAGGGTCAAAAAATTAAACCATCTACCAGCATTGGTCGGTCTCCCAGTTCCGGCCACTATAACCACCTGAAAGACCCGAAACCAATCTCGAGCCAGCTGCATCCATAGATAAAATAAGCCTCTTTGACAAGAAAAGATCTCGGTCATAACTCGCCCTTCTACCCGGATCCGACAAAGTCAAGTAAGCCTCATGAATCTTCATAAACTGATCGCTGCCGGCGCCACAATTACCGTCATGGTTTTGTACCACATCAGGGTGACAAACCCTTGCTAGTCTTCTATATGCCTTCTTTATCTCGTTACAAGACGCGGTCGTCGGAATTCCTAATACATCGTACAACGTCGTCGCTGTTGATGGTGGCCGTGTTCTTCTTGTTCTGGTCGTGTAAGCACATGTGGTGGTGGATGTAGTGGCCCGTTTTTGTTTAGGGAAATTAATTGCGGTCGTGCGATTAGTGTGTAGAGTAGAGGAGGTGGTTATAGAGGGAGAAGGAAGAAAAAGAGATGGCGTGGTAGCGCCTAATAATGAATTTGATGAGGCTAAGGCGGCCATGGAATTTGAGATTGATGGGATTAAGAAGAGTGAAGTGAAGCGAGTTGGGCTGAATATTTCTGTAGAAGAAATGAGAGAAACGAACGATTGGGAGAGACGGTGACCTCTCTTCTTGGTTTCTGGTGGAATTATTGGAAACTGTCCATATATGGATGGTTGTGCGTGCCTGAGCCCATGAATGAACCTAGCTTCTCGAAATTTGTTCATTTCTTCTTTTTTTACTATTATTTTATTTATTTATTTATTTATTCAATGGATGCTTTATTGCTGCTGACTTAACTAACTAGCTAATGTTATTATATAATATATGGGTAAGCATTTACTTTAATATTTAATTGTTATACTACTATACTTTCTTTTTACAATGGCCCACCACACGCATTTCTCTGTTATGCACTTCTTTCACAATATTTGGAAAGGAAGGATGCCGTGAAGGAAGAATAACCAAAGAACTATCCTTACACGCCATCTAGAGCACTCCTAAAATTTAAAATAAAAAAAATTATTTTACAAAAATGTTAGTTATAAAAACAAAGAATATTACCGTCACATCTAAAATAAATTCGATATCTTCTATATTTTTATACTAAATATTAAGGTTAAAAGATACTTTACTGCAATTAACAACAATTATAAAAACAAAACCTAGATTTCAATATAGAATAATATTGACTTGATTGTCTAAAAATTTAGCAAAGAGTTACAATCTAATGAGATAGAAAAGACAAAGAAAAGAACATGAGAGTCCAAGAAAAAATCCGAATCAAAAGTTATTAGGTAAATCTCGGACAATCTTAACTCTCAACTCACACCAGAAGTCGTCAGGTCATACTCTTAGCATACATTTATAAGGTACAGATCGTTTATTGTATAGGCATAGGACCATTAAATAGAACCCATTAGTATTACGAGACTGAGTAACTCAATACACAAAACTAATATCTAAAGTCTGCATGGAACATATCAAACAACAAAACATGATATAAGATATTGAAATATACAAATGATAAATAAAATATAATAATCATATCATATAAACAATAATTACCAAAACCACATAGTGCTCATACTCATTCATTTAAAACATAATGAAGCTTATCAACCAAGTAAGTATGAGATGCTTTCTGAAGTAATGATTAGAATATATCTCAACAAAATAAACATAATCTTCGCAATATATATAATATCACAATATCAAACCAATAATATCTATAATGTCACAGATAAGTTTCAAAGGTACAATACTTAATAAATTTTCATAATATCATAGGTAGGGCTCAAAAGACCATACCATATCATAGGTAAGCCCAAGGTTACTACCGACCAATCCAATAACTATTTTGATCCAATAATAATCATTTCTATTTTTTTATTTATTTACTTAATAGGATACAATAATAATACAAATACGTAATAGTACACTAGTCACACCGACACACAAGACATCACGGCATCTTTCTAACCACCATACCCAAAGGCATAAAAGTTCTCTAGTTATACTGGCATACAAGGCAACATAGTACCCTCTCAATATAAGACACCTAATCAATAAGTATTAATACCCTTATAGGACTCATAAGTCACTTATAGAGTAAAATAAGACCTAATTGGGACACAATGACACACCAACGAACCAAACAAACCGAAGACTTCTACCTTATCTCAAGGGTAGCTAGCCCTAAAGAGAAACCATTCTCAAATTCGAGGTCTTTCCCTTTAAGTATTAATATTTTAATAAAGTGATCACAAAACATTTTTACAATGATTCTAATTCTACACTTTAACTATTTTTCCCTTATTTTCAATTATCCAAGTCAATAATAAGGTCAGCAATCCGAGTCTGAGTCAAAATCAACACTAAGGTGAACCTATCAATACACTAATGTCTTCATATGTTTGATTATTCATGTTAGGTGTAATAGGTTAAAAGTGACCAAAATGCCCATGAGACTATTATTACCACATTATCATCCACTTTAAACTGTAATTTCATTTTATTTATAAATTGTAATAAAAAAGACAAGACATAATAATTAAATTAGATAACATATAAATAAATTACCAGACAAGTCAAATGACTATTTTACACCTATACATGATTTTGCTCATAAATCTCTAACATGCGTTCTAAAAATCATATATTATTATGCTCAATAGTAGACATCACATAATAAGAACACTTATCAAAATAATTATCATAATATTATTAAAATGACCAAAATACCCCTAAAGTATATAATGATAATAGTCATGCTAAAACATGTGTTTCTACAACATCAAATTACATGTTTTCATACTCAATAATAAATAACACATATTAGGAACACTTATTATGATAAAAATCATGATGTACTTAAAATGACCAAAATAACTCCAGAGCATATAATAGTAATAGTTATGCTAAAAATGCAACTAAATATGTTCAACCTATCATATAAGACATACATAACATACATAACTTATATCCATCATTTAACCCATTTTAACCAACATTCCTACACATAATAATTTGCACCAATTAGCATGCTCCATTTTAACCAAATTTCATGCTAAAACATTCAGGCATATAATTAAAACGTAGTGAACATATGTAATATAATTTATATATCAAAACTCTAATGTGCTATCATGCAATATCTCACATTTTATTAGAGTATAAAGGTTACCTAATTTCTAGTAAAAAGCACAATTTACGGGTAGCCTACTGAAGTTTATTAGACTTCGCTAATTAAAATTTATACCTAAAAATAATACCATATTAATATTTAACCAATAAAATAGTAATTTTTATTAAAATAACTATTAAATTAGAAACTACCAAAATGCCCCTAATGTTAAAATGGGGTGATATACATATAAACACTCGCATTGCTCATACAGCGCGGTAGTGGCAGTGACAAAGGAGGCATGTGGTGAGATCATGGAGCTTTAGTGGTGGTGATGGGTGGTTGGTGAGAAACAGACGTAGCTAGGGAGGAGGAGTTGGCTTTGGTGGTGGATGTGGTTGGCTTGACACAAAGAAAGGTGACAAATGAGGAGGAGATGCAGTTATTGGGTAGGGAGGCACGGTGCAGAGGCAAAGGTGGTTAGGTGGTGGTGTGATTGCTGGCTCAATGCAAGGAATGGTGATGAGGAGGGTGATGTGTTGTCGGTGCGATCGGTCTAGAAGGGGACAAGAAAAGAAACAGGGCTGGGGTTGGGTTTATCTTTGATGGGAAAGGAAGGATGCTGGGCAGGCATAATTACATATGCATGTGCATGGTGAGGGGTGTATTAGACAAATTTTAATGGCATGAATCATATAATTAATATATTATTAATACGAATTCATGCACAATCAAATTAAAAATTCATGTAAAATCCTAATACATGAAATAACAAACTTTATGCAGAATTAAGATAATAAAATACTATATATATACATAAATTATATATATAACATACCTCCTGCCATTGATGGATTAATTGCACCAATTCGTAATTTATAATTTTTGGAATTGAATTTTACGGTTCTACTCCATTTTTCTCAAACCCGATGGTGTGTGCTTATAACAAGAAACGAAAATGGCAAACTTCTTTATATTTCTTCGTTTCCTTTGATTTCACATAGAAATTACTAAGAAAATTAAAGAAAAATAGCATCTTCCTTTCTCTCTAATGGATATACGTGTATGTATTGAAGAGGGAAAAATTTATGCAGAAAGAGAGAGATAGAGAGCAAAAAAAAATCTGTTACTCCCTTAATCCTACACATGTCATGTAAATATGACAACCATCAACTATTTTTTCCCTCCATTTAATTCAAATTTAAATTTGAAAATCATTTAAATTAGAAAATTATGATATTTTAATTAATAAGATAATTAAATTATCTTACTTAATTCTTCCATCACACAATACACATGTATTTATCCATAACAACTTAATTCTAATTCCACTATCAAGAATTAGATAGAAAGATATAGGATTAGGCTTAATTACTAACATATTACCATACAACATAAATTTTTATGGCCAATAACCTTATATCTAATTTAATATGGACCACATTAAAGGTTAATATATACATAAAATATGAAACACTTAATTTATAAAATAATAACAATACTTTTATAAAATAAAAAATATATTAACAGGGTGAAAGGGGAGGGAAATTGATAGGAACGAGTCGGTTTAGGTGTAGAAGGTAGGTAGGCGAGAGTTATAGGAGAAAAGGATGGGTGCAGATGATCGAGTTGGCACAAGGCTAGGAATGGCCGAGAAAGGGATACATTAGGGAGAAAGAAAGGGGTTGTTTGGGCATGAAGAGGAAAAATAAATAGGCAGGTGCGGGGTGTAAAGAAAGGGCAGATTGCAGGGTCAAGAAAAGGAAGGGAGGAACGTGACAAGGTGCAGGGGCAAGGTTGTGTTTGGTGAAGAAAGGAAAGGGGGACGACATCGGTCGGGGAGGAGGGAAAGGAAAAAAGAAAGAAAAAAGAAGGGAAGAAGGGTATGGGTTAGGCTAGAGTGTACGAGTAGGAAGGAAAGAAGAAGGAAAAAAAAGAGGTGCTTTAGGCTGGCGCATGTAAGGAGAGAAGGAGAAGGAAGAAAAGAAAAAAAAAAGAAAAGGGAAAAAGGTGAAGAATAAGAAAATAAATTTAAGTTCATAATTAGAATTATAATTAGATTAAATTTAGAATTAAGATAAAATTAATTTATCCAAAATTAGGGTACCCGAGTAAGAAAATTAAACTGGGGTAAAATTTATGGATTTTAGGATGGATTTAAAAAAAAAGATAAACTAATTATGATTAATGAATTTAAACTTTTATCTAAATTTATGAGTCAAATGTTAATAAAATAATTAAGATAATATGTAAGGTTTAAGTTAAAATATAAATTAATTAGAGTTAATATTAAATAATAATTTGGGGTATTACACTATTTTACATCTAAAGATCTCAAAGTTTTCCCTCATTTTTTAATTTTATCCTTTTCATTTTTCATCCCTCCTCTCTCCTATCCCTCTCTCCCCAACTCATATTTTTCTTCCATTGCGGACAAGCACCTTGATTTTAAAGATACTCTTCAATTAAACTCGCACCAAAAAACTAGAGTGTGTGTGTGACATATATATATAATTTTTTATTAAATGACTTATTTTTTAAATTTAGGATTTATACATGATTTGAGGATTGATTTTTCAAATTTGATATGTTACTTGCTTGAAATTATTTTTTGTATGCGTATATCGAACTTAGGTTAGTGGTTTTGTAGTATTTTTGATGAGTTTGGAGCTTTAAATCATATTAATGGTGCTTTTGGGCTATGAACCCAAACAACGACTAGGTAAACTAACCATAGTCCCCTTGGGATATAATACTTGTAAGTCCTCCTAACTAACTAGTGACTTACTTGTCACAGAGCTTTGAAAATAGATGACTTACCCATCATCATCCCTTTTGTATGGATGAATTACCCATTGCTTTCCCATCCTCACGCACACTCTCACCTCTCCAACCAACAACTTCTCCACCTGTCAAACCACAAACCCTTAACCTCCTGAACCCTTTACCCCAAACCCCATAAACACTGAAACCCTTAACACTTACCTTAAAACCTTTAGTCCAAACCATTAATAATTAACCACAAACCCATAACAATTAACACTAAACCCTTAACTCCAAACCCCATACCCTTAACCCTTGAATACAAACCCTTATTATTTTATTTAGTATAGTATTATATTATAATTTAATTTAATATTTATTAATGATTTTTTTTATAATAATTAGATGATTGGTAGAGGAGGTAGAGGTAAGGATACAAGCTAAGTTACTCCCAATACCACTAAGATGGGGAAGAGAATGATCATTGTTAGTGCTAGAGCATAAGTAGCTATAAAACACAAAAAAGCACCTCGTACTTCAGAAACAGATCATGTGCCACACGAGGAGGATCATGACGTCCATAGCGAGTGTTTGCTACCACTAGTATGTCTGACTATGCAATAAGATCTTCTTCCTCATCAACATTATATGATGATTGGCAGTTAACTAGACCTAAAAGAGTGGTCTAATCATTCTCGATCTTCTAACTAATTTTAAAAGCCCCATATGCCATATGGAATGATGAACGGGTAATTTTAATTATTGTACATCTTAGTTAATATTTCCATGTAATTGATTATTCTAATCTTCTTTTTGGTGTAGGAACTACACATTATGTTGAGGGTTCAATCAAAGATAGTAAGCCTTGCAAGATTGTTAAGGGACAATGTTCACATAAACGTTGCCTTCGTTACATTAAGGCCATTAACTTAAATCATTTGCATGATAATTACATCTAATTCCATAATTACCTACTCATCTCTAGGTTTGCTGAGATGTGACACCTAAAGATTAACAGGATCCATCTTCCCTTCATTGAGATAACTATTACCTTACATAATAAAATTTATATTATGGGTCTGAGTGTACAAGCAAGCACTTGGGTAGTGATAGCAATGTTGTGGAGTTTCTTGTGGACACGTAGAAAAAATGGAAAGCACACACAAAGAGGCAAAAAAGTAAATCAATTTTTGTTTTGATCGAACACAAATTTGTGAACTAAGAAAATGAAAATATGAAATCACACCAAGTGATCACAAAACCACAACATAAGAACAGAGAAATAAATAGGAAAATCTTAATGACAAAACCACAATAATTTAGGGGGAAAATGCTTCTCCCCTGGTACAAATATTAGAATGAGTTCAAACTTAATATTAGTATTCAATGATCTTGATGATCTCGTATCAAAATTATTCTTCAAGAATTGCATCATCAACATGCGCAAAAAAGAAAACGAGTGAACCACTCATAAGTTAAACAAAGAGATTTTCTCACACTCAAGGCATATTATCTATATTAATAGTCTCATTAGAACGGCTCCTCCACCACAAATTCTTTTAAATATCTAGTTTTCTCCGACCGAGAGGGGAAGATTAAAAAAAAAATTAAATCATATCAAAACCCTCCAATATGGTATAGTGTTTTGCTCTAGGTCCTTTAGAATTTTATTTTTGTAAGTTATATTTCTATATTAATCCTTGGAGATTATTTTTTAAAATACATTTTCAGTATGTCTAATCAAACAAAATTCACATCTTTTATATTACTTAAGAGTAACCGAGCATGTTCTAACGAATCGTGGGCATTTCATATTGCAAGGGAGACATGGTGGTAGGGTTTTGATATTAAACAACCACATCCTTCAACAACCCATCATTCTAAAACTGTGGGGTATGAGGGGGGTCTGGATCGACATTAACATTCATCGAATTAAAGGTGGGTTATGGGTTATCATCATTGGTGAAAACATCCTTAACCATTTGAGATGTATCACTTTGAATGTCCTGATCATCAATATCCTTTGTTGTTTGAGTTTCCTTACGTTGCACCTTGAACATGCTATGGTCATCACTTCTATTGCAAATTTCCTCTTGGCTTGAGTTGGTGCCTATTTCCGATAAGTCATGGTGGAGTGAGAACGAGAGTATATGGCTTCCTTGCATTTCTTTCTTCCATTTTTAATTACTCGAGGTGATATAATAATAATGCATATACACATAAGGTGCATGGGTATGACTGATGCCCTCAAACAAACATAATATCCTCCCAATTTGTAACCCAAAAACGTACAATACTCCGATTATACTAGTGTAACAAGACAGTATAGTATCCTTACATCCTAGGAAACCTAATCATTAAATATTGATACCCGTCATAGGATCCGACAATCAATTATAGAGTATACTACAGCCTTAGCCGAAATGTCAAGACATCCAACGAAACCACTAATCCAAATTGAGGGATCTTACCTCATATCTAGAGCTGACAAAAGTTGACCCGACACAACCTGAGAGAAATCCAAACCGATAAAACCTAAAAAAGTTTGGCAATCCGACCCGACCTAAATCAATCCCGCCATTAACCTGACCTAGCACTGACCCGAAAAAAATTAATCTAACCCAGACCCGACCCGAACTGATCCCAACCCATGACCTTTATAGACCTAACCCGATAACGACTCAACCCACATTCGACCCAACCCGACGTTGATCCAACCGGATATTCACCTGATTTGACCCGACATTGACCTGATCAGACATTAAAATCTATTATAATAATAATAAATTATACATATTTTATTATTCATTTAAAGCTTTTAAAAATATAGTATTTTATAAATTGTACTTATTTTTCATACTTTTACCCTAGACATTCTTATTCATTAATGATATCCTAATAAATTTTTCCACACAAAAATGCAACATTAAGAAGTTATAATAATAATTGAATAAATAAGTAACAATTAAGAACATATTTTTAATTATATGCTTATATGAAATGAAAATTAATACTTACTTACGAGGTTAATGAGTTGGAGAAATTTTGGTGGTAAATGTGTATATTACCCTAACTACTTTTATAACTTATCAACATACCCATGTCTTATAATATAAAATGAACTTATACACATAATTATTGATTTATTATATTCTATGTTATTACTTATAGTGTAAAATAATAATTTTTTCCCTAATTCCATCATCTATGACATATATAATAAGTTAACAACTAACAAGTATTAATATGTTATTCAAATCATTCTGATCAATACTCCATATTTATCTATAAAATAAAACAAAATAAAATATTTTATGTATTAGCAAACTCATTTAACTTGACAACTGATAATAGCTTCTAAAATTTTCCAACATCTTCCTTAACAAATAAGATATATTATTGACAAATAAAAAATGCAAATATCCAGCTGTAAGCCTATAAAATAATTTCCAAAAAGTCATCCATTGATCCACCTATTTGAAGTTCTTAATAGAAAAGCATAGTAGTGTCTTTTATCACCCAGAAAATCTAAAAAGTAATAGCTATGCCCAAAAATAACTTAATAAAATTAGAATCCATGTATAATATTGTTAAAACTTATATGAAATGCCCTAGAATTATTTATTTTTAGATATATTATTAAATAAGGATTTATTAGGAAATTAATTTAATCTATTATTTTATTTGGAATAAGAAGGATTTAATCGGGACAAATTAATAAGAATTTATAAATATTTTTATAAAGGAAATATTGGGCTTTTTGTTAATTAAAAAGGAATTTAGAAGAAATATTTTTAAAGGACCTAAATTAGCCTAAAAGGGAGGTTTAATATTTTTTTATTTAAATATTTTTATCCTAAATACCCAAAATATTCTAAATATTTTATGTAAACCCAAAACCCTTTAATTTTTCTTTTTTTTTCCTTCTTTTCTTTCTTTTCTTCTTTTCTTCTTTTCTTTCTTCTTTTTCTTCTCGCCGGATTAGGCCTGGACGCGGCCCAATCCCCTTTTCCCCCTCTCCTTCCTCCGCGGCCCAGCCTCGTTTCCTTCTTCTTGTTGCGGCACCCCAACCTAGTGTTTCATCCCTTATTTCTCTAATACGCTGAATCTCGTTTAATGACAATATAACCATTGCCAAACCGACCCAGTTCCCCTCTTTTCCTTTTCTTTCCCGGCCGCCGGTTCACCTCTCCCTCCCTCCTTCTTCCTTCTCTCTCCCCCGTCGTCGAAGCCTGAAACTCCCGCCCTGGAAAATGGCGTCGCCGGCCACGAGGACTTTGACCGGCTGTTTCTCCCTTTATTTTCTCCCTCGACTCACCCATTAGCTTGGCATGATCGGTTATCCTCAACACCCGCTCTTTCTCTCTCTATTTTCTCTTGAAGTATCGAATCCGACCAAATCCTTTGCCAGCCAATTACCACCTTCGGCTGCCCCAAAATCTACATAAGACGCCCTCCTGCCAACCCCAAAAACCCTAATATCCCCTCTAACCTCTATAAATAGCCTCGATTTGAGTGTTTTCAAAACTTTTCCTCCCCGAAAACCCTAAGAGACAGCCGTGCGCCACCTTGACTTCAGACGAGCTTACTGTCGCCGATAGCCAACCTCACCTCCACCGTTGCATCCCAAATTCTTCCTTCCAATTCCCTCTAGCTAACTAAGTTCTCCAAAACCTTCAATTCTTCTCACACGAGCCGCCATAGTCGTGCGAAATCTCCTGCCCGTCTCGTAAAAATCTGTACCGCGCAACCTTTAAGCTATCTTCAGCCACCACTGCCGCCACTTCTACTGCCCTCTAAACCACCCAAAAACTCCCTCTAATTCTCCTCCACCAAACCATAACCTTGTTTTCTTTTTTTCCCCTTCTCCTTCCCTCTTTTTCTTCATCTTTTTCCCTCATAGGCACTTTTTCCGGCCGCCGCCGTGCACCACCGCTAGTGACGCCCATCCTTGGCGACTTAAGGTAAAACCCTAGACCTTCTTAGACCTTCCTTTATATTTATTTACATTTATTCTATTTTTATTCAAATTTTTATGGCTGTTCAATTATTATTATTATTATTATTAGATGGAATATTAAAGCTAAATTTTCTTTGCAGGGTAGAGAGTAGGAATAAAATAATTAGGGTTATAGTTTCGAAGTTTAGGTATTATTTGAATTATTATATGTTTTATTACCATTCTTATTATTATTATTATTAGTAGTAGTAGTAGTAGTAGTAGTATAATTATTTTTATTATTATCTTTAATTATTCTGGAAGGACAGAGACCTTAATTATTTTATTATTATTCGCACACATGCTTTATAGTATTATTATTAATATTTTTATTATTATTATTATTATTATTATTATTATTATTTTAATATTATTATAAATAATATATGTTATTAATATTATTGAATAGTATTTCATTATTTAGGGGTAGGGTCGAAACCCCACCTTGTAATTTTAAGGCTTAGATTAATATTATTATTATTAAGATTTCTATTAATATTACTATTATTAGTAATAGTTTGTTATTATTAAAATTATTATTATTATTATTATTATTATTACCTTTGCTAACTTTATTTTGGTGAAGGGTAGAAACCCTTATATCACCTTTACTTTAAATTACAATAGTATTTTATTAGCATTTTAGTAGTATTTGATGTAGTTAATTAAGAACTAAGACTTAGGATAATTTATAAACTAATAATATTTAGGAGGGAAGCTAATTCTAGTATTTTCTCCCATAATAGGTGAGCCCAATCAAAGCCCTCAGGCGGAAGAGGAGCGTACACCAAGACCGGTAACCTTTTAGGTAAGGATGTTACTAAGGCCTTTTGTGTGCTTATATGCATTATGTGCTTCGCATGGTATGTATCATATGCTTATCATTATTAATTATGTCATATGTGTATGATGTGGAGTTGAAGTATGTTCTTGTGTTGTTGTATGGCATGTATATTATGTATATGTGATGATATGTACTGTGGCCTTAAGACATGCATGTTAGGAGTGTATTGTGGCCGCCACCATGTGTCGTGCACTGCCACCTGTGCCACCAGCACCCCTAGGTGGTCCTCTAAACTCCCCAACCCTTAAACCCTTGTTATACAAATGCTAATTATTTTTAGTAGTATTATTAGTATTATTCTTAATGTTATTATTATCATTATTATTATTATTATTTAACCTAACCTTGAAATATTTATAACTGTTAGTATTACTATTATTAATGACCTATAACTTTAGTATTATTTTTTTTACGTCATTATTGTTATTATTACTAGTATTACTATTATCATTATTATCATGGTTATTATTATTATTATTATTATTTTAGTTCCTTGTCACTATTAGTAATATTTCATATATCACTAACCCTACTATCACTACTACTATCATCATTAGTAGTAACATTGAACTATTACTGTTAATAATAAATATTATTAAAATTACTTTAAATTATTGTAGCTATTAAGACCTACTTTTTATTAGTAGTAGCATGATTAGCTACCTTAAGAATAATAACCATACTTTTACTTATAAAAGTAATATTATTATTTTTAGCCCTAATGGTAAATTAAAGATAAGGGTAAGATAGAAAGAATAGTGTTTCGGTCAGAAGGAAATTAACGTCTAGTTTTTCCCTCTTATAGGCGAATCAAGTCGTCACCCGGAAGAGGCATAGGAACGTGCTCTAAGACCAGAGTCGTGTTAGGTAAGGACGAAGCTATGGCCTTGTGCTATGTGTGATGTGATGTGATGATTGTTGTGTATACCATGCTAATGTGTATTATATGATTTATGGATAACTTGTCTCATGTGTAGCGCAGCTTGGAATTTGAGGTACGTCGTGTGTACTTTTTATGACATGAGCATGGCATGTTTTATGTGTGATATTTATGATGTGTTGATACGGCCCTCTAGGACATGCATACTAGGGTTTCGGTACTATGAAATGGGACTAAAAGAATAATAAGATGGGGAATGGGAAGTGAGACCATTAAGGGGGATATGGGGTTGACCAAAGTGCTTCATAATCCATGAGAGAAGTTTTAAGGGAGAAGAATGCCCAAAGTAAACGAAAGTTGGGAACCATGCATGGGGGCTTTCAAAATCTTCATGGTGACTTTGGGCGTTTGCATGAGGTGACTAACTCTTGCATGGGGGTGTGTCTTACGTGAGAAAAGTTAAATTTGGGTGTAAATAAAAGAATGGGAGAGTTGTAGAGTGATTGGGGACTTGGGGTGAAAATAGTACGTAGGTTGGCATGAGGGTGCATAAGGGACCTAACTAGGGTTTCGGTAAGAGAGTGAATACTTGGAGAGTACGAAAGTGCGGATGATTAAGGAGGGGTGGAGTATGGGTTAAGACTGTGAATTCACTATACAAAAGGTGGGTATGGGTTTCCATATGGAAGGAGAGACCTTGGGATAAAAAGGAGAGATTACTTGTGGAAGAAGTAAGCTACTGGGGTTTGAGGTAGCCGACCAAAGTTTTGTCGATCGCATGTGAGGTTGAGGAGTAAAGTGACATGCCTTGTGTTTGACCTGGTAAGGATGAGATGTGGGGCAAGGAACAAACAATGGTGAAGTGAGTAAGGAGAGGTTGGGCCACATAGGTCCATCTAAGGGTTTCCAGGCTTCAGGGAAATAATGTCGGGGTGTGACTAAGGGTGCACGAGTCTCAATATATGGAACGGGCCATCTTGAAAAGGAAATAGTAGAATGTTGTTGGCATGCATGTTAAGGGTGATGTGTGATTTAATAAGACATTAATCATGTAAAGCGAAAGATATTGAGCCGAGCCCATGTTCCGGTCCACCGACTATAATAGTGGATCAGAGGCGTTCTGCCCTGTGCGTTTATTTTCCGGTCCACCGGCTATAATAGTGGATCAGAGACGTTTTGCTCTATGCGTTTATCTTCCGGTCCACCGGCTATAATAGTGGGGGATCTCGTGCTCGACAAACCAAACGAATAAGTTAATCCATGGAAAAGATACTAAGTACTTAAAGCAAAACACCATGTGAGTCGGGGCCATGATCCGGTCCACCGGCTATAATAGTGGATCAGAGGCGTTCTGCCCTGTGCGTTTATTTTCCGGTCCACCGGCTATAATAGTGGATCAGAGGCGTTCTGCCTTGTGCGTATATTTTCTGGTCCACCGGCTATAATAGTGGGGCTCCGCACTCACATGGGCTATTGAAGAATATGTGTGGAATGAACATATTATTAATGAGAATAAGGAATAAGTCACCAGAAAAGTAACCAGGCCTTATCATGTGTGTCATCATATGTTGCCTATGTGCTTATACTTGTATCATGTGTCCTATGTGCTGGCCTTAGCTCATCTGTTACCTTACTCAGTACGTAGCGTACTGATCATCCATTTCATGGGTGCTGCTCATTCCCACAAGCAGAGGACCCATCTGACCTTGTGCAGGTAGGAGACCATATTTTCGATGCCTACGATACCTACGAGGCATCGGGTGGGACCGAGTGTTGAGCCTATCTTGGTTGGGGCCAAGAGCGAGCCGGACGGACTCTTTTACTACCCTTGTTTTCGTTTATCTTGAGTTAGCCGTATTTGTATTATGTTCGTATTTTGGAGTGGAACTCTTAAGTTGTAATCTTGAACGATATTCTGACTGTGGTTGACTCTTGTTTTCATGAATAACTTATGATGACTATGAACTTATGTTTTTGATGGTTCTTACTTAACGATTGTTTGATTTAGCCTTAGCACTTAGTGTCGGGACGGTAGGAGTGAACCGGCTCGGTACTAAGTGTGGCGGTAATACCCCCAAGTTTATGTTTTTAATTCTTTCACTTCCGCTAAACCTTTCTATTTAAACGAAATTTTTCAGTAGTAAATTTGGGAGTATTACACCAACCGATCCACCAGTTAGGAATAGTGGTTAGGACGCGTAGTCCTATGTGTATCCGATCCACCTGCTATAATAGTGGTTAGGGTATCATACCCTATGCGCCTCCGATCCACTAGCTAGAATAGTGGGGGCTTCCATACTCACATGGATTTGATAAAAAGCATGGTGTGAATTAATTTCCGATCAGAGATTAATTAACTAATTAATTCGGACTATAAATGGGTCTTTCTATATATCCAGCGAATGATGGTTCGTTATTGTGTTATTATGTTGTCCTTTATGCTTGTTTGTTCTTATGCATGGTTTATGTGAATTTTTGTGTGTTGGCCTTAGTACTCGATTACCTTACTCAGTATGTAGCGTACTGATCACCTCTTTCATGGGTGCTGCTCATTCCCACGAGTAAAAGGCTCATCTGACTTACAACAGGTAGGAGATGTTTACTTTGATGCGATTGATGTCTATGGGACATCAGATGGGGTCAAATGATGATCGGGCTGAATTTGTTTCGGAGTGGCGTGGCCGGTTTTTCCATTGAGAACTTTTATCCCCATTTTCTTTTAATTATGTTGAGCACATCAGAACAATTTTATGATTGTAGTCATTTCTTTTCCTTGTAAACCTAACTCTCGTATTTTGGGTTGTATGAAGACTCATGCGTACTTGATTTTTGTATTTATGAATTTGAGTTATCTAATAATATTATGAGTTGTTTTCTTAGCCTTAGCACTTGGTACTGGAATAGTAGGAGTAAACCGGTCTGGTACTAAGTGTGGCGGTAGCATGCCCCGAATTTATGATTTTAATTTATAAGTATTGGTTTTTAAAAAAAATGTGTAAATTTTAGGGGTGTTACATTATAAATATCTTTATTATTTACTTGTAAAAATAAAGCACACATAATATTTTTATTTCATTTATCTGTATCAGTAATCTTATAATTGTCTCTAATATTTACAATGTAATAAATGATAATTATACATTATATAGTCATGTTTATGATCATCTTTATTTTATAAATTAATCTTTTTTTAAGTCATCAAATATTTTAAGTACGCAAATAAATATAGTAAATGATAAATATCTAATACTTTTACTTGTAAAATTTATAAATATTTTAAGTAATATTGTTCAACCTTATAAATCTTTTTATTATTTACTTGTCAAAATAAAGCACATATAATATTCTTATTTCATTTATCTATACTAGTAATTTTATGATTGTCTCGAATATTTATAATGTAATAAATGATAAATATACATTGTATAGTCATGTTTATGATCACCTTTATTTTATAAATTTATCTTTTTTTAAATAATCAAATAAATGATAATAAATTATAAATATCTTTGTTAGATTTAATCACATGATATTTTTTATTGTCAAAATTTATAAATATCTTTATTATTTACTTGTAAAAATAAAGCACATCTAATATTATTATTTTATTTATCTGTACTAGTAATCTTATGATTGTCTCTAATATTTACAATATAATAAATGATAATTATACCTTGTATAGTCATGTTATGATCACCTTTATTTTATAAATTTATCTTTTTTAAAGTAATTAAATATTTTAAATAATCAAATAAATAAAAATAAATGATAAATATCTTTGTTAGATTCAATCATGTAATATTTTTTATTATTAAAATTTATAAATATCTTTATTATTAACTTGTAAAAATAAATCACATCTAATATTTTTAATTCATTTATCTGCACTAGTAATCTTATGATTGTATCCAATATTTATAATATAATAAATGATAATTACCTGGACCCGAATTTGACTCAACCCGTCAAAACTCGACCCGGCTCGACCCATTAAGTTAACTCATAACCACTCAAATTCAACCCGTCAAATTGCATGAAATGACCTGACCTATCAAGTTAACCCAAAACAACTCGGACACAATGGGACCAACTCGTCATATTGCACGAAATAATCCGAACAGGCCGAAGCCATCTAGTAATATGAACCAGAAAATGACCCAAAACCAACCCGACCCTACCAGTTAAGTTAACCCGAAATGATCCAAACTCGAGTTTTCCTGACCCGAACCCAACCTGACCCGACAAATTTACCCAAAATGACCCGGAACCGCAATGACCCGACTTAGAACTAACCCAACCCAAACGAGACAATGACCCAAAATAACCCGACCTGACCTACCCGAACCGATTGCCACCTCTCATATCTAGGATAACTAACCCTAAAAAGCAACCACTTTTTAATATCAAGGTTTTCCACTTTAAATATTAATATCTTAATAAGATAATAATAAAATATCACATGATGCACAACGATTCTAATTTTATACCCAATCATTTTTTTTTAATTTGAATTATTCAAGTTGCCCCTAAACTCAATGATTCAAACTACATATCAAGATTCAACACTAGGGTCAACTTAGGAATTCATTAAGGACATCCTAATCCAATTATTCATATTTTTAGGCATAATAAGTCATAAATAAACAAAATGCCATTATATTTTATTTACTCAATAACTCTCCAATTTGATATCGACTGTTATTGAAATTAAGTGAAATTCATGTCATGACTACATAACATTAAAGTAGGTACATTAATATAAAATTACAATTTTAGAAAATTTCAGAAGTAACAAAATTATCATTTTGTCCCTACAACTAATTAAATCCATTTAACACAAAACAATAATTATGCATAACTATATTATCACAAACAACCCTATTCTAGCATGCTATCATACATATTATATATATATATATATATATATATATATATATATATATATATATATATATATAATACCCTTGCATAAAAATAGATGGTGATATACTTAGAATAAATAAATAATATGACATGGTGCATGAATACTTTTTATAAGATTAGAAGAAAGTATAAATTACACATAGGAAGCCTCACAAATGATACTATGTCATATTTACATACTTAATAGGAGTATATGGGTTACCTCTTTCCAAGCACAAATAGCAAAATAAAAATAAAAAACCACCAAAATAACTTAAACACCTTCAAAAAATAGAGACATGAGAGGAGGAGATAAAATATGCCAACTTCAAAATTTAACAAAAAATCTACCCTTCTTCACTTATTTAAAAATAAATAAAGGCTATATAGAAGAAAATATAGAAGTGAAAACAAGTGAATAAAAGAAAGAAGGCTATATAGAAGTGAAAACAATAGAATCAATAAAAAGAGAGAGGATGATGGGTCTTAGTTATTTTCTCAACAAAGATTAAGAACACACTAGCAAAGATAACAAATATGAAGAGAGAGGTGGAAGCAACCAAGAGGAATAAATGAGATAAAGGCTAAATGAAAACAAAGCAAGACAATTAAGTGAAAATAGAGGATAGAAGAACCAAAAATCTATAGCCAAAAGAGGGTTAGAGGTAGCATGTTATGCACTTGAATGACAAATTACAAAGTAGTTGAGAGTGTAAAGTGGAGTGTATTTAGGTTGAATGAAATTATAAAAACCAAAAAAATTACCAAAGGATGAGAGAGGTGATGGTGTACAGGTCCAAGATTGGGTTTAGGTGCAACACACCCATTTTTATCACATCAACCTTAACCATATTGTGATTATTTCATTAATCTAATTATAAGAAGGGTGTCCCACAAAAAAAAACATCATACCATAATTAAGATCTTTTATGATAACCACTTATAACATGATAAGGAAAACGCTGAGACAACTACCAACCAATATACTAAATCTCTAAGCATTGCACATATACAACTATCAAACCAACAAACCAAAATCAAGTAGTGCGCAAAGGTAACTATTAAACCAACAAACCACAATAATCCATTTAAATCCTTATACAATAATTATTTCCATTTTTAATTACTCGAGGGGATACAATAATAATTCGAAGACATATAAAGTACTGGATCATATTGGTGCACTAAAACAACACAGTTTCCTCCCAAGTTGTAACCTAGAGACATATAAGTAATCCGATCATATTGGTGCAATAAGGCAACATAATATCCTCTCATCCTAAAAGAACCTAATATTTAAGTATGGATACCCCCTATAGGGCTCATAGATTACCTATAGAGTGGACTGGGGTCTTAGTCAAAATGCCGAAGCATCTGACAAACTACAAAACCAAATCGAGAAATCCTACCTCATTTCTAGGGTAGATAACCCTAAAGATCAACCATTCCTAAATCTCGAGGCTTTCCACTTTAAATATTACTAAATCAATAAGATGATCATAAAATATCACATAATGCATAATAATTCTAATTACAATTATTTAAGTAAACAATAAGGTCAATGATCTAAACAAAAATCAAAGTTAACACTTAGGTTAACCTAGGAATCCATTAAAGCCATCCTAGTCCTATTATTCATAGTTTCAGGCATAGTTTTAAAAACCGGACCGGTCATCGAACCGGTCTCATAACTGGTTCACTGGTTTAGTGGTCGAACCAATGGTTTGGACTGGTCGAACCAGTGGTACATTTTAAGTCAAAAAATATGAAATATATAAAAAATTAAACTCTACATAAATTTGACCGGCTCCCGACCGATTTTTTGATCGGTTCTAAGATCGGTTTTTTGACTGGATCACCGGTTTCTACTGGTCCGACTAGTTTTTGACCGGTTTTCACTGGTTCCGAGATCTTAAAAATCGGTACATAAAATTTAATCGGTGACCCGACCGGTTCGCCGGTTCACTGGTCGGACCGGTCGGTCCGGTCCGGTCCAGTTTTTAATACTAGGGTTTCAAGTATAATAAGTCATATATGACCAAAATGTCCTTATATATCATTTACTCAATAATTTATCATTTTAATACCAATTGTTATTAGAAGTAAGTAAAATTCATGATATGACTAAAGAAATTAAAACAAGCACATAAATATAAAATTTTAATTCTAAAAATTTTCAAAAGTGAATAAAATACAATTTTAACCCTAAAACATAGGTGAACCTATTTAGCACATAAAACATTAATTATGCATAATTATTTTACCACAATAGCCCTATTCTAGAATGTTATCCTACATATATTAAAATACATAATTGTAGCATGCTCTTATATAAACACTACATGGTCGCATGTTTAGAGAAATTAACAACAATACATAGTGCATGCGTATTTTTCATGAAATTATAAAGAATCATAAATTACACTTGAGCATAACATAGGAAACCCCAAACATGCTATCACATAATTTTTACAACATGGGTTACCTCTTTACAAGCACAAATAGCAAAATAAAACAAAGAACCTCTAAAAGAACTTCAATGCCTTCAAAAAATAGAGACACAAGAGGAAGAGATAAAAGATGGAAACTTCCTAATTTAACCATAAATATAACATCCTTTACTTATTTAAAAATAAATAAATGATAGATAAAGGAAGGTAAAAGTGAAACTAAGAGAATAAGGAGAAAGAGAGGAGAATGTGTCTCAATTATAGGCTAAACAAAGCTTAAGAACCCTTAGCAAAATAACTAAGATAAAGAGAAAGGTATGAAAAATCAAGAAGAGCAAATGAGAGAAATGATAAATGAAAACAAAGCAAGACAAATTGGGGATGGAAGAACCAAAATCTGAAGCCATAAGAGGGGGAGAGGTACTCAGTTCAGCACTCGAATGACAAAAGGCAAGTGGTTGAGTGTGCAAGGTGGTTAAATGTATTTAGTATGAATGAAGTTATGAACACAATGAATCAACTAACAAATGGGTTAGAATATGTTGTGTAGGTTAAATTTTAGATTTAAGCATAAGGAATGCAAGTGAAGAAGGTTGGGCGCAAGAAAAACCAAAGGAAAACAACAAACATAGGTAGAAAGTGTATGAATGTAACTTTAACTTAAATTTTGGTTGAATAAAAAAAATGGTCATATTGATACAAAATATAATCATGAAAGTGTAGAGAAGGAATTTAGAGAGTGAACAATAATTTTAGGATTTATAAATTATCTTTAGTGGTGGAAAGATCAATAAAGAGGATAAAATTAAATTAAATAACAAACAAGCTCAAAAAATTACAAACATTTATGGAAACCCTTAAAATAGTATATTAAACTCACATGTAAAATTTTATAAATTTAAAAAAAAAGGTTTGACATATAATGATCTGGTGATGAATTAACAAGCTAACAATGTAATTACAAAAATAAATAGCAAAACTATTCCTAAAATTATCATAAATTTTAGATCCTCCTATTTATTCATTTACAACATCAATTAAAATTTTCATAATTTTTAACACACAATTGATATGACTTTTTCCTAGCTTGCCTTAATTATATATTTTACGTATAAAATTCAAAACGAATAACAAATACAAATAAAATTAAACAAAAAATTCTAGATTTAAATTTCAACCTATTTAGCACCCAACTAAAATTTTATAAGAAAATATTTCTAAGTGTAACTCAAAAGTTCACATATATAAATTATATTTTATAAGTAAAGTGCATCTAGTCATAAAATTACAATTACTACTTAATCACCTTCCCAAAAAACATTGAAGTCATAAAATATCCTACAATAATTTATGTTATTAATTTCAAATAATTAGAAGCATTCAAAAATGGATTATTCCATTAATCATGGAAAATGCAAGTGAAGTAGGTTGGATGCAAAAAAAAAAAAAGGAATGCAACTAGCCTAGATAGAAAATTTAAGAAAATGATTTTGACTTAAATTTTGATTGAATGAATAAGACAAGGGTTAAATTGATACAAAATATGATCACAATAGTATCAGGAAAGAATTTTGTGGATGGACAATAATTTTAGAATTTATGAATTAATTTTAGTGGTGGAAATATCAACAAAAAGGATAACATTAAGAAAAATAGAAAAAATCTCATAAAATTATTAAAACTTATGGAAACCATTAAAATAATATTTTAAGCACACATAAAATTTCATGAATTTAAAACAAGACTTTATAGATAGAATATTCACCTAACAGTGAACTAAAAACTTACATGGTAATCACAAAAAATAAATAAATAAACTATTCCTAAAATCACTAAAAATTTTAGATCCTCCTATTTACCATTTAAAACCTAAATATAATATTTCAGAATTTGTAACATATATTCGATATGATTTTATGCTATCATACCTTAATTATATATTTTGCGTATAAAATTCAAAAGGGATCTCAAACACAAATAAAATTAAGCCAAATTTTTTAGATTTATATTTCAACCCATTTAGGATCCAAATAAAATTTTATAAAAATATTTTGCAGTATGTAACTTAAAAGTTTACATATATGAATATTATTTTATAGGCAAAGTACGTCTAATGACAAAATCGTAATTCTTACTAAATCACCCAAAACAATCTTGAAGCCATAAAATATCCTATAATAATTTATGTAATTAATTACACATCAAATAATACACTTACATATAATTACAAATTATTGGGGCTAGTTAGAAACGAGGTATTACAAAATCAAGGTCTTTTTCATTTGTCTCGATTGGTTGTGACTCCTTAGGTATTGAGACAATATTCTCATTCGAGTACAAAGGAGGGGGATCCATTGAATCAATAACACATGCAAAATTTACTTTGGGATACACCAAATGTATTGGAGTGAAATCAAAAGGTCGGCTAGTCTCTATCAGGTATTTAGTATTTTTGGCATTAGTCAGCACTACCTTAACTAGGGAATCCTTTGATTTACCATTTTATGTTCCATTAGACATATCAATTGAAATTACATTATACTTACCATTTGATTTACCATTTTATCGTGGTTGAGAAGATTTTCTCGATGTTTTCCTCTTCTTCACCATGGAGAAGTTTGTGTATAAACCTAAGGAGAGTTCCACGCAAACTTTTTTCTCTAGTTTGCATGATTAACGGACATAATGAAGGTATTTTGGACATTTTGTAAAGTTTGGGAATTTAAGGATCTAATCTCAATATTTAATGTTTTCTTCTAATTAAATAGTTGGTTAAGTGTGGACCCTATATTATCATTAGATTGGTCTATACCTTAAAATGGATTAAAATAAGATTAGAACCATAAGGGTATTATTATCATTTTATATAATAACCTTATTTAGACTTACTTAGCTTAAAGATAATCTTAAGGATCTTCTTACAGAAAATCCTTCATTTGTGTGGTTAAGGTAATGAGTCTTATTGGAGGTTGTATAATTATATTAATTATAAAGGTTTTTAAGGGGCATTGTGGTCTTTATTAGGAAAATGTGTTTATGATTGCTTGAACTTTAATTACACCTCTTTTATCTTAATGTTAATCAAGGTTGAAGCTGATTCATCTTTAATAGTGACAATATTTGGGCCTTTTATGGCATATGAACTTTAGGCCTTTTTTTGACATTATGATGTGATCTTAGGCCTTTTATGACATTTTGGATTGTGATGGGCCTTTGTGCCTTGTGGATTTAGTATGGATTTATTAAAAATGGATTTTAGTAATTGCATAAATGCAGTGGCAATGGTTGAGTATTAATGTGGGCCTTGCATGTGTTTGGTTTTGGTACTTTAATAAAATATTAATACTTAAAGTGAAAGATTATTAAGTTGGAATTTTTATCTCTTGGTTTAGCTTTCCGAGTTAGGTTTCATATTAGTATCATTCTGGTGTTTTCCTCTTTTTTGATCCTATGTGTCTTATGTGAACTCCATAAATGACATTTTCTATTCTATAGGAGTCTTAGACCCTATAGGAAGCATACATACTTAAGTGATTAAGCATCCTATTATTAGTTTTCATGTTATGTGTTCGAGCATGCTAGTAGGACTAGTGTCAAGAGTAGTAGGATGGAATTGATGTTTGTGTAGGGGGGTTTGGTTGAGTATTTTCCCTCAAGTTAATTATATATGTTGGCTATGATCACAATAATGGAATAAGATAATCGGATGCTTTTCAGTTTCATGATAATCTCATTCTATGTTTGCTATATTTTTCCCTGATGTGATTGTATGATCCTGTATGGATTGATCATCGTATGCATGGATACGACAATTGTATGGTTCTTACATAATTCCACAATTGATCACATATTGTTCTTACATGTTACCTAGCGTACTGATACTATAATTTTATGGTCACTATTTATTTCCTCGAGCAAATGAATTTTACATATGTTGTAGGTTATTGTTTTGTATCCCATTGTTGAGATGGAGTGTTGCCTTGGGTAGGGTATCAAAGAGTTGTATTTATTTTCCTAGCTTTTAATTTTGTTTGTGGACTTTCTTATTTCCACTTTCTATCTTCTCCATTGTATCTAAACTCTATTTGGAATTGATCTCCATACTATAAGATCTTATGTTAATTAGTATTAAAGTCTTCCATTATTTTATCTATTTTTAATTTGTTTTGGCGTTATTTATAATTGTTTTAGCCTTACATTTGATATGAAAAAGGTATAGTAACCAAATTATTGCTTTTTTTTTTCACTCCTACACTTCACAATTATGATCAAGCCAAAAGTGAATATCCATGAAAAAATAACTTAATGCACTAGAAGAAAACCAAACATGGGAGCTCTCTTCATTACCATCTGGTGAGAAAGCTATTAAATTAAGATGGGTGTTTGTCTAATCCTACCTTTCATCCTAACTATTCTCACAATGACATAAACCTAAATCAACAAGCGAACAATCAATTGCCACAACCACAATGGCCTAAAAAAGAAAAAGGGATGTTTTCCTTATATAGAGACTTGAAGCAACTGTTACAATAAGAACAAGAAGCACACAAGGTTTGATTTAACCTAGTATTTAGAATTTTAGTGATCCTTATATTAGATGTTAGGTTGTCAATAATATATTAGCTTAGTAGTTACAAGTGGAGGTGAACAAGATTCGGTTCAACACATAAACTAAATCATACCAAACTGTAATTTTAGGGTTTAGTTTAGTTTACGGTTTAGAATTTTACAGTTTTGTTTACAATTTTTAAAAACAATTTATGATTTAAAAATCTACATTTTAGTTTACAATTTTTTAAAACGGTTTGGTTATGACTAAAAAAAATAAATTATGATTTATAAACCACCAACCATGTATGTGTATGTTCCTACATATATGTCTGTTATTAGTAAAATCGCCATAAAGAAAGTATTGATCATTATAATTCTAGCCAATAATTATGTTGTAAGTATAAATATTCATCATAAATCATTTGCTATAACATAAATTTTTCTCTTCATTGTATCACTAGGATCATATTTGGATCTACTTATCAAAATTAATTATCTAAAATAATTACTTATTTTAGAAATTTTTTAGGCTAAAAAGTTTCTAACATAAATAGTTATCTATGATAATATTTTTTTTATTAGTAACTCCAAACAGACTATAAATGAATTCACATTCACTTTTTTCTTGTCATTTACATACTTAAAATACTTACAAAAATTAATTAAAAAATATTATATAATTTACGCATCGCTAGGATTGTGTTTTTATTCTTTCTTTTTTATAATTGCATATACAGCTTACATTAGATAGTACTATAAAAATAGCATTTTTAAATTACACTCAAGTATATATCATTCATCGGTTCTTATTTTTTGTAAAATTATTATAGTGATTTCAAATTAATTAATTATTTTTTATTTTTTATTGCTACTATGATTTGGAATATTTCATTGGAAAAATAATTTGGCTCATTTGGGCTTTTTCCAAACTATAAAACTATAGTTTGATTTGATTCGAAATTAAAGTTAGATCCAACCAAACCTTGTTTGTAGGTCGATAACCAAGTTTGAATGTCCCTTGGATATGTAGCAAATCAATTTATGTAAAGCATTCAGATTATATATCTATTATAGAGTTGATATATAAGCATATCATACTAATAGAGAACTCTTGGATACATAATTTATCAAATAGTTGGGTTGCTTAAGAGTCTAGAATTAGTAATACTGTTAATGTATAGTAAGGTAGATGGAATTAATAGAGAGTTTTTTTTAGCAACACAACAGTGTACATAGAAGATTCCAGGATATGCATTTGTCTGTGCTCTCAATTACACAGTGAAAGTTTGTCTTCCTTAATTTCATTTTTCATTTCCACAGCATACAGATAGGCTGCATTCCACAAAACACCAAAACCAACATTAAGGTTTGTAGTAGTGCATTAACAAAGAGAAGGCATTCCGAAACTGATAGAAACTAATTAAATAACATCCCGAAAAAGGAGGGGGGGGGGGGAAATTACAGGCATACAGGCATAACGAACCGTTACGTTAATACAACATTCATCGTTAACATACGCAGGTACATATTATGTAATGTGATGTAACGTAAATAGACATGATACTGCATTAAGGTATAAATACTGACCCGAGTCTAAGACAGGTATCAGAGATAAGGTCGTGAGAAGGGGGAGGTGGCCGAGCATGTTCGGTAGGTGCGCAAAGAGCGTTGGTTACAGAATCTGAAGAAAGACGTTGCTGTAGCAGAGATGCATCCGACATGCCTTTCAACTACACACGCAGAAATAACGGCATAATTTTAACTTTTCTGTTTTGGTTTGAATCAACACAGAAATATTAAAGCGTGACTGTCGATTGAGAGAACAAGATTATAATTAAAGAGACGAACAGTATAATTATAATTCATGGCTGCACCTGCTCTTTCAACTTCTCATTCTCTTGTAATAAAATCATCTCCTGCATGCATGCATGCATTCATTCATTCAGGTTCATCAAGTTATAATATTAATTGGTAATTAGAATTAATCACTAGTTAATTAACAATGTATTACTCCACATAAATCGTACCTGTCCTTTAAGGGAGGAAATTTCCTTCAGAAGTCTTTCACCCTAATATTAATATATATATATATATATAGACGTACACGTGCAAGAAAAGAACCAAATTTAAAAAACAAAGAGAAAGTCAATGTGTATGTATTTGTAGACATAAATTTAAAAAACAGTTTCATATATGCAAGCCTTGATCTGAAAATTTTGATAACGTGACTTAGAGAAAGTTACCTATATGTTGAAAACAATTCTTATTCGATCATTATAGTAGTTGACATAATCATACTAAAGATATTTATAATCACTATTGTAGCAAATACTATGACTACAAAAATATATGTTACCACACTAAATGACATAATTATCATAAAAATAAACATAAGAAATACGATACTACACATAATTCCTATAAAAATAAATGTCACATAATGGTAGACATAATTATTATATAAATAAACATAATCATACTAGTAGTCAAAATAATTACATCAACATATCCCATATATATATAATATTACCACGGTATCAGATATGATAACTATAAAATATACACAATAATAACCTTTATAACAAATTAGAAATATACATAATAAGCATATTAAGTAATATGATTACCATAAAAATATACATAAAAACCATAGTAATATATAATATCTATAAAAATTGAACATTAGATAGTGATAGCCATAAGTATCATATATATATATATATATATATAGTCACCATAGTAATTGTTATAATCACCCTACAAAATTATACAAGTTTAGCATAAAAATAACACAATGAAAACACATTTTTTTCGTTAGAAGTATATTAATACAAGACTCTATTTATAGATAAAAATATCACAATTGTCATAATATAATTTTTATTTATGCATTTGATAATCTGATTTAAAGATTAACTAATTAATAAACTACCTAAAAAAACAGAGAGCACAATTAAGACCATAGGCAAATATAATCGGACATCACATAAAATCACCATAGTTATGGAGATGATCACCAAAACCACTAACATAATCACCTAATTCATTAAAACCCTGTCTAATAATCTGCGCATTAAGTGCTCGTTTGATATGGGGATAATAGGGGTGGAAAAATTACCCTCATATTGCATATATCTTGTATAATTTATTTAAAATTAAATATTTTTATTCTAATGAATACCCATTTTAGATTTTAATTTAATCTAAAATGGATATTTTATTAAAAATATATTTATTATTATTAAATACTTAATATAAAAGATGCAAAATAGGGAAAATATTTTTCCACTCCTATTACCCCCATACAAAACAAGCCCTAAAAATATTAGTATTAATGTAAGAACACATAGAGCAGGCAGACAAAATAATTATACCTTTATCCGTCTCACACGAGTCTGCCCTTTCTCAACTTGTCGTTCCAGTTTACATAATTCATCAAAACTTAAATTCTCAATATCATCTCCCTTTATGTGCCTACGTGACCACATAAAAGATCGATAATAATACGATAAATCAATATCACTAGATGCTATTTCTGTAGTATCAACAATATATGATTTAAACAAAATCCCTTTGAAATATATATATATATACGCGGTATAGTGTATAAATACCTCAATTCCCGATTTTTATCTTCGAGCTCCTTGCACATCATTGCATGGGTACTGGCAGGTGACTACATGCACACACACGAACTTTAATGCTTTGTTTGGTTTTAAGAAAATTGTGAGGAGATGAAAAAAGAAAAAAAAAAGTATCATAAAACAAAATACTTTTCACTGTTTGATTTCTAGGAAAACAAGAAGGGGAAGAAACTAACAAGGAAAACGTTAAGGAAACTAATACATTATCAGTTTCCTCTAGTGCTGCTAATGAAAATATGAACGGAATGCAGATAATTTTAACCACGACATGGAGAATGATTAAATACAAATTATTTTATAGCAACTAATCATAGATGATTGGGCTCCCTTTGTTCAATTCATTAGTTTAGTTATAGAAGGAGCATGATGAAACGTGACATGTTTAATTGGTAGGGTTTTCTTGTCTAATTTATAATTATCCAGTTGATTGCAAGATCAATTCGTATCAATTATTTCTTTTGTTTTATTCAGACCACCTTTTTTTTCTATTAACTTACTGATTTGTAATTTGTACAGTCCAGACTCCACTAGCTCTAATTTTTAGTTTATATTGGGGTAAATATTCGATGGGCATTACAAAATTTGATTTAATTCGATACTATTTTGTGTTTTAATATGAGTTTAAATGTATTATGATAGTTTATTTACATGAGATTAGTCGAGAGATAACGTAGCACTATTAAGAAATAATAAGTTTGAGATTTGTTTCTGCTCAAAAAATTAAATAAATTGGGTTTTATTTGGCCTAGAGTAAACTTCTACATCTCCTTAACTATTAAAATAGCCATTTACCAACGATCTATTATCTTAATGAAATTACTTTATTGGGCATGTACTTTAATGTGAATTTATTTTCTTAAATTTACTTTATAGAAATTTGTGACATTATTGGATCAGTTTATTATTCACGGAACGTATAATTTTTTATCCAATATGAAGTCTCAAATATCCAATGGACGGATTATAGTTCTATACCTATTAAAAATTAAAGGACCGGGTCAATAAAATTAAAGAAAGAATCCAAACGCATAATTTGAGCAGGTAACTAGCACCAAAATATTAATTAGAAAAAGTACCGAGTTGTGATAGATAGATAGATAACAACTTTTCGGCTTCACTAATTTTAAATGAAATTAAGGATAATTTTTTAAAATTATATAAGTAAATTTTTTAATTTAAGATAATTACAAATAAATAATTATTACTTTCCTTGAAATTTAATTTTTTCCCAAGAAAATCAAACACAAGAAACCACAATCTTGTAAATAATCTTTCATGAATTTATTCCAACAACTAAATAGAGGAAGGAGAATTTATTCTTCATTTCTTTCTCTCTCCTTTTCCTTTCCTTGGAACTTTCTTGGAACCAAACGGAGCCTAACAAATCAATGGGCAAGACAAGTACTTAATATGATTTACGAGCTAGCAATTTTAGATAAAAGACAATATTTTATTTTATTTTCTACTAATATGGTTCATCTGTGGATTTTGAAAGTTTTTACAAAAGGAAAAGGTTGAAAAGAATGACAATGGTGCTTAACTAGAGGATTCATTAATTCATTCAACATATCTTGGGAGAACCTAGTTAGCACATAGATACATTAACAACCGTATATTTCAGTGATGGCCTATTTGTTTTGAGGTGAAGGGAGTTAGTGGCAGGTAAACAATTGATTCATCCCATTTAGGGACCAATTTTATTAACCTCAATGAGGTAAATTGAGGTTAAAATTTCACATTCATTCACCCTGATTAATTACAGTTTTATTAACTTCCGATTTCAGAAGTAATAGAGGTGAAAGTTAATATATAAGTAATTTTTTTTACTTAACTAAATAAAAATTCCTCTAATTTATATCAAATCGAATTGGCCTCCTCTTATCTACTTAGTACAAAGGTATAAGTATCTTTTCTTTTATTTTTCTAACATTCATTCACCACAATCCATATAGAATTTTAAGTCATTCATACCAATTCATTTAGGTTAAGTTAATATTATCCAAATAAATTTTTTAAACATCCATCCCGATTTACCTCTATTCTCTTCATCTAGGTTAATTTTTAATATTTTTATTACCCCAATCCAAATTGACTATGAAAGAAGGGTACATGCCTTGGAGTTTGGTAGTATTACGATGTTGGCACCGAATATAGTGAATGTGTGATTTTTCGTATACTCTTGGCTGGAGAATGGGTTCATGTACTCAATTTGCTTGATAAAATGAATAATCTGGCTTACCTAAGCGAGGCATACATGATAGTGAGCTATATGTGAGCTGGTTTTGCATATAGATCCTCTTTTGTTTTGTTGGCCTAATGCTTGTGCATGTATACGGTGTAGACCTTGGACTTATTATGAAGGTTTGTTTGTGACAAGGTTTAAAGGCCAAGAGTGGATTTCCCTCTTAATTATAAGGTTGATTAAGTAATGAAAAACTAATTAACATTAATACCATAGAATGATGCTGATGATGCATGGCTTCATAATTTTAGAGAGTAGGATACACGGATCATGATCACATGGATGATGATGCACATATAGCATATATGGACAAAATCAAGACCAAAAAACCAACCAACAAAAGACGTCCCAAATGACCCAGAAACCTCAAATTTCAAAGTCCACTTAAAACCTGAAATATGCCAAAAACTCATACACCTAAACGCCATACCCAAACCCCATGCCTTAAACGAAACGACGCCAACACTTGAAAGTACCAACAAAACTCACACACAACCTATTCCCAGGTCCTTGCGCGCAACTCCGCTGATCACATCGATAATAATCAATTCCTTCTCCTTTTCCACTTAATTACATAACAAAGACCCCTTGGAAATTCACAAAAATCGTTTATTGAGGCTTTTGAGGCATTTATTTCAGGATTGAGCGTTAATTTATTTATTTACTCCATTTATTTAATTTCCCAGGTCAGGTTTTTCGTTCGGGAGCAGAAGTGGATTCAAGGCTCTAGTCCTTAGGTGGCTTTGGTTTGGTTGGCTAGTTTAACGCTGAGATGATTTCCTTTTGGGAATGGGAATGGGGGGACTCATCTTTTAGTTTTTGAGTTCTCCAGGGTTTGGGCATAATTCTCGATTAGTGTTTATCAGCTAGCAAGGAAAATGCTCTTCTTTGAAAGGGGGTTAGGCGGCCTCAAATAAAAATCAATTAAGGAACAACTCAGCTCAAACATAAAAGCATGACACCTGGAAGTTGGTGCATCTTCTTCTATTAAAACATAGTCAAGGAAGATGCAGACACAAAGTTTGCACGCTGCAAATAAGTGTCAAAGCTTGTTTATGGCAGATAGAGAGCGTGCTGGCCCATTCCTTCGTGCGTGCAGTGCATATGGGAGTACTACTTACTCGCTTACCTGAAAGTCTAAGCTTGCAGATTGGTCGCGTTTGTCCATGTTTTCGACATGCAGCATATGCCTTTGTATCACTCGGGCCATCCTTCACACAGAAAATAACTAAAGCTTTATTCCTTTGTGACTAATGAAAGGGGTGTGTGTGTGCGTGTGTACATGTATGTATGAATGTGTGTGAAGATGAAATTCAAGCATATGAACAGAATGTATGATGGATCAAATGTAAGACATTAGTTATGTAAAAGAAGAAAGTGTTGAATCAAAAATGAATCTGTCACATAAAATTGAAGATAGATTTCTTCTTCTTTTTTTTGAATCATATAATAAGCAAAGTACCGATCGATAATATATATCCTAGCTAGCCTAGTGGTTGGACTAAAGGGGTCTGGGTACTCATATGATGTAATTGTGCATTACGTCGGTCAGATATCTACCACCAATACAACATCACACATATGTCTTTCTAATACAGCTTGACCTTTTAGGACACTACCAAAAACAAGAGCCATATTGGTGTGACATTCACCTTTATGTTGCTCCAACGGTCTGAATGTTTTTTCCCTCCATCTATCGATCTATCTCCATATATATATAAACAAGTTGAAGGGTTGAAGTCTTGAATCATCAACTATAAGAAAATGTAGAGTAGTTGGGATATATATATATATATATATATATATACACACAAAACATGAAACTTAATCGGACACAAGTTGATTTGGGCTTTCGGCTACCTTAATGTACCTCACAGGTGTACCATATATACAGCATGAACACCCTACAGACGTGCACTTATAGATCACTATATATTGAGATTAGCTAGCTGCCAGCCTCCACCAATAAATGTAGGTGATTGACGTGAAAGAGCTAGCATATATATATATATATATAGACACACACACACACACATACATATATACAAACACAAGCGTACAACAACGTAAGTAGATTTAACTAAAGTTGTAGATCATGATGATATGGAACTGGAAGTAATCTAATTATATACTAGAAAGATCAAAATATTAAGTTTCAACTAAAGCACCAACTGATAAATAAACGGAAAAGAAGGTCAATAAAATATGTCTGACTGTCTGACTGACTATGCCTCTAATTAATTATATATAAATATGTGTGTGTGTGTGTTTTAGCTGACTGACTGTGCTTCTAATTAATTTTATATGTGTTGTGTGTATGTGTGTGTTTAAATGACTGAACTGGCTATGCTTCTAATTAATTTTATTTTTTTTAATTCGGTATCATGTCGGAAATTAAAAGTCATTCCATTAAGTCAGAGAATTATCTTCAATCTCTCGGCCCTCTCCCTCTCTCTCTTCAAACATCAAACATCATACATCAAACATCAGGCATCAAGCATCAAACTTCAAGCTTTAAGCCCTGCCCCCACCCGCCGGCCACAAGGGCCACCACCACTTTCCCTTCCCCCTCCCCCGCCCCGGCGCTCCCTCCTCGAGTATGTGTCATCTCAAGAGATGTGGTATGTACTATTTATATATCGGGTCGGATTCTATCATGACTGATTTGTATCTAACTTCTATGGTCATCATTGAACCAACCAGGCAACCAGCTATGTTATGTATATTGAAATGTAACTAATACTTCATCTTTTCAAAATACATAGTACTCTTTTTTCTTTCTTTTTCCCTTCTTCCTAACTAGAACCCTAGGCAGCTGCTGTAATATTATTTGTCTTCTTTCTGATAATATTAGGTAGCTGATCAGTAGCCAGCTAGATGTACTATTATTATTAATATTATTATTATTATTATCATCTAATAATATTGATTGAATTCAAAAGGAGAATTGAAGTGCAGTTTCAAGAAACCAAAATGAACAAATTGCTATCGGCCGTATACATGTATAGTAATTAATTAACATGAAGGGGGAAGTGTGGGGGAGGGAGGAGGGGAGAGTGAGAGAGAGAGAGAGAGAGAGAGAGAGAGAGAGAGGACCGTGAGCTGGAGTAATCAAATAGTTTGCCGGTTGAAGAGAAGACGATAAGACCAATTTCAGCATCGCAGAGAGTAGAAAGCTCCTGAGCCTTCTTGAAGAGGCCTCTTCTCCTCTTTGAAAATGTCACTTGCCTCACCGTCGTGTTATCTATCTTCTTGATCTGAATCCTCTGCCTCACCATCTTGTCCTACGTACACGCCCTGAAATTAATCAACAAATATTACCCCCAACCCAACCACCCACAGGCCACAGCCCACCTCCACCCCTCCCCTCCCCTCCCCTCCCAAAATAAATAAACAAAATGGATATTTGATTAGTTAGCCGTCAAACACGGATGTGATAACATATGGATGCGATCCATCGATTCAACCATGCAAATACTTAAGGGTAGGAAAAGTGATATCTATATTTTATATAATAATAATAATAATCATACCAAAAAGATCGAGGTAGGGGGGAACTAATATGATACAAACCCTAGATAGAAACAAGGCGGGGCAAAGAAGGAAGGAAGGAAGGAAATAAGGTGTGGTTGGCTCAAAAAAGAGGGAACATGAGCCTGGGAGAAACACCAAGAAAGGTAAAATGAGGTGTGGGGCGATTACTTTTTGAAAAGGCACATACCAATCCAAGTAAGTGTGGTGGTGTGTGTGGAGGACGAGGGAGAGAGAGCAAATTGCACTGGTGGGACTACTCATTAGTCATTCCTTCCTTCCACCTAAAAGTAACCTAATTGTACGGATTAGTATTTTTATCCTCATTTTCATCTGGGTGTATGTATGTATGTAAGTGATGTAACCTCATTTATATTAAATTAAATTCCACCCTTATCTGATCTCCAAGGACTGGCCTCCTTGGTTTAATGGTGGTCGCCAGTGACAACAACCGTTGTCTGGGTTGTTGTCATATCGTATTCCAATTTTCTTCGTACATATATGAGGGTTATATTTTTTGGATTACTGCGTCAATCGCTATACTTCAATATATTAATGATTTTTCCACCTGCCTAATATTAACATCAATAAAATTAAATAATAACAATTCGTATCTTATCATAATCCGACATTCTGTAATTCTTAATTATTCTAACCTTTCATTCTTAGTTTTGTTATGGTAGCTACGTCTTTTCATATAACTTACTAAAGAGTAGTGCTCGTGAGCATAGGTGTGTCTCTTCAACCAGTTTAACATCTTTCATCTATTTGTATTCATAATATTATCCATTAATTTAAACCCTAACATTTTGGTTAATATGTATAATAGACGTGTCTCTTCATAGAATTTTAAATATTTTTTTGTGGTTTTAGCCCTCGTCCACTTGATCATAACTGGCCGTTCTTCTTTTCTCTCATTATTTTTTTTCTCCCCACCTACTCCCCACAAAAAAGAAGAAAAAAAAAGTTGTGCATAGTGAGTAATTTTTTACTAATATAAATCAAAGCTGGCATTTGAGAATCCAAACATAATAATTATTAGCTTTTTTTTATTTATAAAAAAAGAACTAACTTCTTGTAGTTACTTTGTATATATTACGAACTTTATAGTATCGTTTAAATAGGGCTTGAAAACACCATTATCGTTAACTATTGTCATGAAATGTTTTACTTCATTTAAGAAATAAATTTATTTAAATTATTACTCCATAAAAAAATTATATTTAGATTTACACGCATCTTAAGAAAGTATAATTAATAGTAGTATGTTTGTAATAGCACATCTTATTAGTACGTCGTTTTCATATTTAGTTAGGCATAACTTGAAAATCGTTAACATCACTTATTTTAAAAAAAGAAATTATGTTTTTATTATAAATTAATTAAGAATATTATAGATAACAAACAAAATAAATATAAAAAGAAGACTATATCTAAGAAAAAATTAAAAATAAAAACAAAAAATTAACCTATTATTATAGGACTGCAGGAAGTAAAAAAAAAATTATGGTTAAGAAACTGGGGTTACCATTTTCGGACCAAACTTTAACGTGGAAATTTAACCAGTTGGAATTTCAAGCGCTTCTCTGCTACCAAAATCCAGCTACGGTGGCAATGTGACATTCGATCCTGCAAACTATATAAGGTAGATGGGTAAACGTGGAAATATCTTCAGAGGGCAGATTCCCATATATGGCTGTGAAACAAGGTAGTGGAACGCGGCGTCGAGCAGGTCCTTTTCGACGATAATTTTGCTGGCGTAGTACTTGGGGGGGGGCCAAACTGTTTAAAAGTCGTATGGTATGGGTGGTGCTGGTTCTTTTCGTACAATTGGCCATGCTGCTTTATTTCAGACAATTATGGCTTATTTGTACCATTAATTGCTTACTTATCTGACCTAACCCTGTACCCTCGTACCCGTCATGCTCCCCACCACACCTTTCTTTTTTATTCCCCGATAAATAACAGGCTAAACATAATTGATAATACTGGCTTATTGAGATTGCTTTATAGTACAGGTAATTAGTACGAGTACTAATACTACTTTTTTCTCATACGAGTGTAATTAATTAGTGCTATTATGAGCATCGGATTAGAGTCTCCTTTACATCCCCTTCCTTATTCGACATGGGGCCTTCTGTTTTCTGAATAGTTGGGATTTGATCTAGATTACTACAGCTACTACTACTATCATTATACAATTTTATTTCGTAAAGTAGTATGATATATTATTATTATATAATTTCATTTTATGTTGTTTCGCACTTGATGGAATTTCTTAACAATTTACACAATTTTTTATTATATTTCCTATCTATTATCTAAACTTTTAATAGTGCAATATGTCATCGGCTCTCTTAATCTTCGACTGAAATGCATATTAGTGATGTTTCTCTTGTGTCGAAGACTTGCATCTTTTGGCTAGGTTTAAGATTTGTTTGATGTAAGCATAATACCAAATTCTTGATAAATACCGAATGGTTTAAATATAAATATACCATTTTTCTATCTTGTATTGTCCATCTTCACCATCGATCTCCATTTCCCCTTTTCTTTTCGTGCTGATGGTAGAGGCGTTTAACTAGCTTATCCAAAGAGGCATTGATAAAGGTTTGATCAAGGGTTTGAGAGTGGGGAGAGATAAGTGTGAAATGACTCATCTACAATTCGCAGATGATACTATGATTTTCTATAAGGCGTCTCTTAACAATATTAGAAATTAAAGAAGATCGTTGGATTGTTTCTATCTACGGTCAGGGCTGAGTGTTAATTTCACAAAGTCTGAGCTTATCGGTCTGGAGGTGGATGTACGGTTTCAAAAGGAGGCTACAGATATTATGAACCGTAAGATCAACTTTTTGTCCATTAATTACATTGGCCTCCCATGGGGGCTAATTCAAGGAATAATTAGGTATGGAAACCAATGGTTGAAAAGATTAAATAGAGATTGGCTAGATGGAAGGCAAAAAATCTTTTCCAGAGCAAGGCGACTATTGCTGATAAAGAGTGTTTTGAACAGCCTGCCAATGTACTACATGAGCCTGTTTAGAATTCCAAAAGGGGTGGTTAAGGAAATTATAAGTGCTCAAAGGAACTTCTTTTGAGATGGAAGTGGGGAGAGGAAGAAGTTACTGCTGGTTAGCTGGAGTGTGATCCAATGGCCCAAAATCGTAGGTGGTTTGGGGGTCGGGGATTTAGTGATGAGGAACAATGTGTTATTCTTCAAATGGTGGTGGAGGTTTTATACCATAGAGGGGGATTCTTGGAAATGGGTCATATCTTCCATTTATTATGGCGACCATTTTGGAATCTTAGAGATTCCGGAACAAAGGAAAGGGCATACCCCATAAATGGACATTGTAAATATTAGACAGAAGAATCACATCCTTAATTCAGGTATAAGGATTGTTCTAGGCAATGGTAGTAGTGTGAGGTTTTGGTATGATAAGTGGATAGAGTAGGGTACTCTGAAAAGCTTATTCTCGAGACTGTTTCTGGCTTCAGGTCAGCAAAGAGAAAAAGTAGCGGATATGGGTTGCTAGGACAGTGCTCAGTAGAGATGGCAATTATTGTGGAAGCGTAGACTATTCTCTTGGGAGGAGAATCGGGTGGAGTAGTTAGGAAGCTTAATCCGACAGTATTCCCTAAGCAAAGATAGAAGGATAAGATTAGTTGGGCCTATGATAATAAGGGGGTATTTTCTGTGAAATCCTTTCATGAGTCCTCATATCAGCTTCTCCATAAGGATGAAAGGAGTAGCATATACAGTAGAGTTTGGATCGGCATAGCACCACCAAGGATGGAACTTATTGCTTGGTTCGTCGTACAGTAGAGAGTTAACACAAGAGATAGACTAGCTAGGCTCCTGCTAATTGATATAAGGGAATATGGTTGTCCTTTTTGCAAGATTGAGCAAGAATCTGTCAATCACGTATTCCTTTATTGTATCGTGATGGGAAAGATTTGGTGTGAGATTTGTGAGTGGTTCGAATGCACGTGGGTGATGTCGAGGTCTACAGAGGATAATTCTCTTACTTGGCTAGGAGGTGGAAGGAGGAGAATTAGGGGGGATTTGGATTGACATATTCTTCGCAATAACGGGAACTATATGGGAGTGCAGGAATAAGATAGTGTTTAAAAGTCATCAAGTATGCGTTAGGTGGATGGTTATGCTTATCAAGTCGATGATCGAATTTTGGATCAAGAATAGATGAGAGGATTTTCCATACAAAATCGATGAGGTGGCTCACAACGTGCGGGTTTTCTTTTGAGCTGGGTTTTCCATATGGTGCCGTCCTTTCAATCTTTATATTTTATGTTCTTGTCATCACAACTATAAAAAAAATTGTATTTTGTTGTTTGTGTTGAGATTCCCCCAACCCTCCATGTACGACCTTCATAGGTTCTACCTTAGAAGGATCTCATGATTCATAGCTATGACAATATGTTTATATCATTAAGTCTTCTATATTCATATACCACTCTCAAAATTCACTCCTCAAGAATTGTGTTTAAATGAATAAGGCAAAAACCAAAATAGAAAATGGAGAGTATTACCTTCGCACCTAACACAAGATAAATATTCATTGTCTATCTCATGTTAGACGTAAGGCTAAAACCTATCCAACTAAGGGCTTGTTTGGTATGGGGGTAATAGGGGTGGAAAATTTTCTCCTCTATTTTATACCTTTTATATTAAGTATTTAATAATAATAAATATATTTTTAATGAAATACCCATTTTAGATCAAATTAAGATCTAAAATGGGTATTTATTAGAATAATAATATTTAATTTTAAATAAATTATACAAGATATATAAAATATGAGAGTAATTTTTCCACCCATATTACCCCCGTACCAAACGAGCACTAAAATTTAAGCAGCATCTATACTGTAAGAATACACTCTCACAGGGAGATATCTAATGGTAAATGGAAAGTAAATGACTTTGCTAAATACCAGTAGAAAACCTGTGAAATAACCCTAGATTTTAAAAGCTTAGCAAATTAGTGGAAAATTAAAATTTGATTACAATACCATAAAAATTTTCATATAACACTTGAAAATTTCCAAAAGTGTGTACATATAAATAGAGATAAATCCCCTAGGGATAAAATTCCGTGTTGTCTACTCTCTCAAATCCCAATTCTTCAACTCATCAATAATGATCTATCTCAAACCCACACAAGAGGTCTTCTCCCCACCATCAGTGAATCGTCGCAGGACCCATTCAACCAAGGTAGTATCAATACGGGTTCAGTATTGAGTATATCACAACCACCTAACTCATGGGAGGAAACATGTCGCACATACAACGTGGTAATCTTTAACTTATAATGCCATGCTCAAGCATACATGTGACACAAAAACCATTATGCTCATACATCTACTCGCACGATTTCATGAAGTATATGGCATATTATTAATTGTCCACTTAATAAATATTAAGGAAATTCATACATAAAATGACAAGAGGAAGACACGCAGGCATTAGATAGAGTAACATGTCCATATAGAATATATTACTCATAATTATCATTGGCACACGTGGGTATATATGGCAGTAGGAGAGAACATATGAGATATGTGATGGTATACAATAAAATATGTTGTCATTGATTCGTGCTTATAAATACAAGATTAGACATGGTAACACATAAGGTACAAGCGTATAAATAATCATGAATGCATGATGAGTAACATAGCTACCCTAGAAAATAGCATTATGCACAGAAGGCCCACATGCGGTTTAAATAATAAACTATGTGACGACAAGGTACAGACAACTGTTATATGGTAGCATTATGATAAAGAATACAACCAAGGGATATGCATGAGATAATGAAATATATAGTACATAGATGGACAAGAATAATTAATTATTGTACTTCATTGTTGTGATCACATCTATTTGATTATTTTAACTCGAGGAAGAAGACTTAAATAAATCATAACAACTAATCTAGTACTCTAATGCTACTAGCCCTAGCTGACCCACCTAGAAACATAACCAAAGCACAAATAAATAGGGCACCTAATTACTTAAGTATGCATACCCCCTATAGGTTCAAAATATATCGATACACCTATGGAATAAAAGATAGCCTATATAGATCTCGTAAGGGACCCGAGATCACAAAAGAGAAAAATATCATAATAGTACCGAGTGAATACCAAACCTAACTCAGATAGCTACCGCGAGTGGTACAAGTCCCGGCTCAAGATATTTCACTTTAAGTGATTAATGCTTTATTTATAGATTTAACCTAACATAAATCAGCCCCACAGAATATCACTTAAATCACTTCTATCAACACAATGAATTTTCATTATTATATCCATTCTAAGTGGCATTAAAGCCGATCAATCCAAGTTTCATTAAAGCCAATCAATTTCAATTGGCATTAAAGCCAATCAATTTCAATTGGCATTAAAGCCAATCAATTTCAAGTGGCACTAGAGCCGAATAATTCAATGTCATAAAAATCCAGCACAAGGTATCATAAAATTTCAATCCATACTCAACCAATGATAAGATTTTTCAAGCCAATTATAATTAAGACACATTATAATATACTCTAAAATCATCGAACATTTCATAATAATAAGCCGAATATGTTGACCACATAATCATGATCAACCCTTCATATACTCAAACACATATAATAATCAAGAGGCATACTAGCAAGTGTTCGCATTTAAGTTATAAATTCATAGATACATCGAATTAACACACAAAACATAGCATATGGTTGACATACTTAAATAACATAAAACATACACATCACCTTCCTCTTCAAGAAGGCATACATCCCATGATTCCACCATAAGTAATGGTAGGTAATGACTTACATAAATATGAAGCTAGCTAACCAAATTGAGAAAGAGAGAGAGATGGAGAGCCAGACAATCTATGACAATGTTTTTCTAGATTATCGATAGAAATTGTAAGTCTAGGCTAGAAGCTACCTTATCGATCAACAATTCAAGTATTACAATTTAATCAACAAATGGATACACATATGGTCTTTCTTAGAAAATGTGTTCAAAACCTAAGGCTCAATAGTATAGCCCCATTAAGATTTAATACTAAGTATTAATCAAATCGAGTTTCGCACATATCACTTAGGACATTTCAAATTGATTTGGAAAATTAGGGAAAGAATAATAGAGGATAAGTTAATTTTATTGAAATGACTTACTAGTCTAGTTTTACAACAGAAAAGACAAACCAAACAATTTCAAATAACTAATCAACACCGACAAGATAAAAAATACAATTGAAATGATTTTAAATCAAAGGTAGTAATCTACTAGGTGAAAGAAGCATAGGCAAATTATTTTTATAAAACTATCTTAAAAAATTAGGGTTTCTAAGCCTAAAATGCAAACCAACCAATTAACTTCAATTACTTCTAATTGTTAGTTTAAAAATACAAGTAAACTATTTTTAGATAAATCTAGATAATTGATTTCAACAAAAATAATATTATGAGTAGCCATTTTAAGATAATCGTTTCCTAAAAATTAAGGTTTTAAAGCCTAAAACACAAACTAGGATAATTTAGACCAATTAATCAAATTTGAAGGTGTTATAATGCAATTGAGGTCATTTTAACTATTTCTATAAATTTAATTTTAGAAAAATAACTATACAAATGACCAATTTCATAGTTTCATTTGAAATATAGGGTTTTAGGTCAAAAAATGTAATTCAATTGAATTTTATTAATTTATTTAAATTAAATATTTACAAATGTAGTTATACGTATTTTATAACATATTATATAATAAATTGACTAAAATAATAAAATAAATACCAAATTAAACATACTTAGGGTTTTGAGTCTAAAATACTAATCCAGTCAATTCTAATTAAAATATTTAAATTGACGATTCGGTATTGCAATTAAATGTACTCTAATATAAATTATATAATCAATTGAATAAAATAACTCAATTATACAATCCAATTTAGATCTATAATAGTTTTGACCTAAAAATTCAATTCCAATCGATTTCACACAATTTCCCCAAATTGACACTTAGAAATAAAATTAAATACATTTCAAAGTATATTATAACATTAATTGAATAAAATAACTCAATTATGCAATTCAATTTTGATACACAAGGATTTTGACCTGGAAGTCTAATTCTGATTAATTAAGTACAAATTTCTCAAATTAAATGTTCCGATATGTAATTAGATATATTTTAAAGCATATTACAAAATCAATTTATCAAAAATAACTTAATCAAATGAATCTATAAAATTTGGACATATGAGGGTCAAATTTTTTTATTTTCACAAATCAACCATATACACAATAACTAACCACTCTAAATTAATCATACAACATATATATACATAATTAAACAACCAATTTAGCTTATCATAAGACAATTCATAAAAAATTATTCAAAACAAAAGTTAGGGTTTGGGATAATTTACAACGAATGGAATTTGCAAATCAAAGTCGGTGAAGGCTAGGGAAGCTCTGTCGGAGGGCAAGGAACGTTTGCCAATGGTCGGAAGATAGTGGTGGTGGCTGAAAGTCGTTGCATTGATGTGCATGGCTAGTTGCACCGTTGCAACAGCCATCTATAGCCATGGGTACTGCTTCGCGTGGCTATGCACCAAAGGATGGTGATGATAGAGATGGAGGGAGATGTGTGGTGGAGTTTCAATGGTGGCTAGTGGTGGTGGATCTAGGTAGAAGAGAGCTAGAGGGAGTATAGTGGTTGGGTCGGGGTTTGGTTGTAGGAAAAAAAATGGGGTAAAAGAGAAGGAGATAAGAAAGAAAAGAGGGAGAGAGAAGGAAAAATAGGGGAGAGACTATTAGGTATTGCATTTTTTTCTTTACAAAGACACACATACAAAAGATGGTATCAAATACCTCAAAAATGTTTACAAATAATTTTATTTGAATATCATCTAACAAAAAATTATTTTGTAAAGATCCGAAGGTATAAAACCAACATAAAAATTATTTAAAGAATTTGAGAAAAACTTTTGGAAGAAAATACTAATCAATGAAAATATTTATATTATTTATAAAAAAACATAATATGGCATAGAAAAGTATTTAAAAATATTTACAACTATCTAAACAATATTCTAAGGAACTGAGATTAATTTAAACATTTTTCAAAAAAGTTCCTCCACAAAATAAAAAGGATAAAATAGAATAAAATTAATTTTGAAAAGAAAATTATAAAAACCTCAAAAAAACAAATAAATTCAAGATCGAAAGATTTTATATGAATAAAATTATTAAAATAATCTTACTATTTTAAAGGGAATTTTATAATTTAAATAATTTATTTTTTAACGAAATATAACTCCAAAATAGAGTCGTAATCACAAGACAACATTATAATAGAAAACGAATAAAAAAATATTAAAAATCAAACTATAAGAAATAACAAAAATAAATATTTTTTAAAAAATCAAAATCATATGAATACAATAAAATTATGGTCGTGAATGAACTTATCTAGAATAATCCGCAATGACGACGATTAATTAAATTCTAATAAGAATTCAAAATCGTCGATAAATATATAAAATGAATAAAAATTCAAATAATTAAATATTTTTATCAAATTACACTAATAAAATTATTAAGCTTAATAAATTTAATTTAAAAAATATAGGGTATTATAATTCATGACAAACCCTTTAATTACCAATAAAGTTTAGTGACCTCAGCTGATGATTCTAAATTGAGCCTGAGTCCAAGACTGGATCGATGATGTTGCACAAGACCTTCAATTTGGAGGGGGGCTCAAGTTTTATATCCCTGCTAGTACAACTACATGTACAAGAGATGGGTTGGTTAACAAGCTAACATAGTCAATGTAGCAGTTTTAGTGATATCAAGACAACAATGTTCAAGTTTATGTACTAGCACTAAGTGCTTTTTTTTTCAAACTGAGAGACAAAGTGCTACAAAAATATACATAGATGTCAGTGGAAAATAGCAAAATATGATGGTATCCAATGATTGTCTATACTATAGATAATGGTTTATAACATAGTTGTTTATAACAAAACAAGAATGAAAATGGTGCTTAAAAAAGTTGTTCAATGGAATAGATAGTGCTTTAAATTAAAACATATGTATAAGCTTCACTTAAGATGGTGTGTCTACTTTAAAACCACCATCTATTCACTCTTCATTTTTTTTAAGACAAAAAAAAAATTCCCGCTAAGGTAAAGATGGTGATTTTAACTTAAAATTGTCATCTTTATCCTTATTTTTAAAATTTTTAAAATATAATATGCTTCCAACATCACATGCACAACTTGTATATGTATATATTCAAAACTAATACACAATCATTAGTGTTGTATATTGCATACATATATACAAATTAAAGCTCTTATTTCAATTAAAAAAAATAAGTATGTAATCCCCCAAAATTTTAGAAAACCAATAATTTAATAAATAACTTTTATTAGAAATAAATTAGCTTTTAATTTTTTTTAATTTAATTATTTTATGGATCTTTGAGTATATAAATTTGGACGGAAATATTTAGTAAATTAAAATAGATATTTTTTTATTTTATCATGCTATTTTTATTTAAATAATTTTTTAAACTAATATTTTACTAACCTTATCCTTTTTAAAGTAATATATTAAATTATAATGAATTAAGTTATTAAATTAAATAATTTATCAAGAATATTACATGTTATGATTTTATAAATTAATTTATTCTATTTCCCCTATTTTCTCATTTCCTTTTTATTTTCCTTCTCCTTTTTCTCCTTTTTTCTTCTTCCTTCTCTTTTCCTTTTTTCTCCTCCTTGGGTCGCCCACACCAGTCTGTATCTCCCCCTCCCCTACGCGCTTGGGCCAGACCCGTTCTCCCCCTAGCTCCTCCTTCTCCCATGCATGACACACCTAGCCCAGCCGCCCTCCTTTCTTTTTTTTTTCCAGACAGGCCGGCTTACTCCTTCTTCCTGCGCTGGTCTAACCGTTCACACATCCCTTCCTTTCTCTCTTCTTCCACGCTCGACCACCTGTAAATTTTGACGCCATGCTCGCTGCCACCGCCCTATAGCTGCCACCACCTACCTCCCTACTACTCCTTCTCTCTCCCTCGTCATTTTCTTTCTTAATTTGAACCAAACTAACCCTGCATCCCTATCCCGCATGCCCTCTTTCTTTCCTTCTTCTTCCCTCCCTTTTCCCCTGCCAACCGACACCCCTACCACCTACGTCCTCTCGCCTTCCAACCACCTACCCCCCTCTCTTCTCCCTCTTCTTTTTCTTCATCTCTCCGGCCTCCTTTCTGCCACATTTTCGAGCCATCTTCTCCTTTCCCCGAGCCTCCTCTCTCCTTTCTCCTCCCTCCCATTTTTTCCCCGATTTTTGCTCACTGCCACTCCAACCACCGTCCCAACCCCCTGCGCTGCCTTCTGCCACCACCTCCTACTACCCTACACCATCACGCCACCCACTCGAGCCACTGCACTTCCTCCCTTCTCCCCCTCTTCTTTTTCTCCCCACTTTTCTCCCTTATCACCAAGCCACCTGCAACCGCCCCGTTCGCCACCATCCGGCCACCTCTACCACCACCCAGACCACCATTCGACACCCTGCAACCCCCTATACCACCACCATGCCTTAGTTGGTCGAAAATAGCCCTTGAACCCCTCCATTTTTCCCTCCTCATTTCCTTCCTTCTTAGCCTCTCCACCTCGACCCACCTCGACAGCCATCTTCGCCGCCGCCGCCGCCTCTGCCTCCCTATGCCGCCGGGAAACCATCCTTAGCCTCCACCTACACCCGCTCTTCACTCCTGCACACTTACCTTACCTCCAATCCTCCCCCATCTACCTCCTTTTCTAGCCTAAAGACACTAAACCGAGCCATCTCCTCCTCCCTTCTACCTTACCCCATTCGACCCTTTTTACCCCATTATCCTACATGTGGCTCACGTTGTTCATGCAGCGTGAGTTCCGCATTATTTTGGAATTTATTTGGATAAATTTTGAGGTATATTAATAGTTAGTTAAGGTATTTTATTATTAAATAAATTTTTACAAAGTTTTATCTTTTTAATTTCTTATTTCTAACATAATAATGATTGGTATTATTTTTTGGTGTTGAGTTGCTAATTAAACCTTGAATCCTTAACGCGGACAACGGTAAGGTTCCATTTTTTGTGGGATTAAGGTAATCGTTAATCCTCACTTATACATGGAAAAACTTATGCTAGTACATCAGGGATTTTAGTATAATTTTATGCATGTTTTGTGTGCCTAGCATGATGTATAGAGGGTTGTTTATATTGATTGATAAAAAAAAGTATGATAGCCTTTGTGCCATATGTAGGTATGATAATTAAGGAAGGAGTTCGATTATTGATGGAACTGTGAAATGCTTGTCCATGATGTATTATGTTGCTAATGCATGAATAATACTATTGTCTAAGGGTATTTTAGTAATATGCTTATGTAAGTATGTGATCTAATATATGTAGTTGCTAATGAGTATTATGTTGAATAATGACAAGTTAGTGGAGTTAAATGATAAGAATGAAGTGCTAATATTAGTATTTTATGTAGTGGTGGTAAATTCATAAAAGTGGCATAATAAAAGGGTTAAGTGAAAATTTTATAAGTGAAAAGGATAATTTGGAAATTTTGCAGTGAAGGAGTATTTTAGTAATTTTGAAAGAAAGGGGTAAAACGGTGATTTTGTAAGCAAAAGGGTATTTTGGTAATTTCAAAGGAAAGGGGTGAAATGTTAATTTTATAAAAAAAAAGGATAAAATTGTAAGTTGTGAGAAAGAAGGGTATTATGGTAATTTTTGAGGCAAAATAACAATATGGTAATTTTATGATTAAATGGCAAAATTATAATTTTATAAGTAAAGGGGTATTACGGTAATTTTTGGAGAAAAGGGTAAAGTGGTGATTTTGGAGTCAAAGGGAAATATAGTAATTTTATAGGTAAGTGGTAAGAATAGTAATTTTAGAAGTAGGGGTAAAATAGTAATTTTGGATGAAGGAGGGCATTATGGTAATTTTTCAAGTAAAGGGGCACTATGGTAATTTTTAGAGGTAGGGCAAAATAGTAATTTCATAATTAAATGGTCATATGGTAATTTTATAAGTGAATGGAGAAATGGTAATTTTATAAGTAAGGGGTATTATGGTAATTTTAGGAGTAAAGGGGTAATATGGCAAGTTTGGAAAAGGAGGGTAAAATGGTAATTTTGTAAGGAAAGATAAAAAATGGTAATTTTGGATGTAAAAGGGTAAAATAGTAATTTGTAAAGTAAAAGGGGTGTTATGGTAATTTTATAAGTAAAAGGGTATCGTGGTAATTTTTAAAATAAAAGGATATTGTGGCAATTTGGAAGTAAGGGGTAGAAGGGTAATTTTGTAAATAAAAGGATGTTTATGGTAAATTTGGAAGTAAGGGGTAACTTAGTAATAATGATAACGATGAAGGATAAATTGGTAATTAAATTATGATTAAAAAAGGGTAATTGGATAATTATGAGAATAGAGAAAGGTAATTTGGTAAATTAACCAATTAAAAGGCATTATGGTAACTTTAATAATGGAGAAGGGTAATATAGTAATTGTAAAAATGGAGAAGGTAAATTAATAATTATAAATATGGAGAAGGGTAAAATTGGTAATTATAATTATAAAGAAGGGTAAATTAATAATTGTAATTATGAAGAAGGGTAATTTGGGATTTATGATAATTGAAAAGGGTAAATGGTAATTATAATAATTAAGAAGGGTAAAATGGTAATGAGAATAATTGAGAAGGGCAATTTGGTAATTTAATTGACTAAAGGGTGAGTTAGCAATTATTTAACCTACTAAAGGGGCAAATTGGTAATCATGATAGCAAGGATGGGTAATTTGGTAATTTATCCAACTCAAAGGCAATTTAGTAATTATAACAAAGGAGAAGGGCAATTTGGTAATCTAACCAACCAAAAAGGGAAATATGTTAAGGTTAACAATTATGAAGGGTGAATGGTGAGATAACTTAGTAATATAAACCAAGCAATGGGTAATTTGGTAATTATGCAACCTGAAGGGTAGTAGGGTAATTTGTCAAGTAATGAAGGGATGACTTAGCAATAATACAAGTAAGGGGTAAATAAGTAATTTGTACCTAACATGTCGTTGTGACTGTGAAATTTCATAATATGATTTAAATAATGTTGATTAGCTAAGTAAGAGTATTTGATAATTAGTATGGTCTTAATGATTTCTCTGTGATAGCTTGGATAGCTGTCTTAATAAGAAATTACTAATGATATCAGAATGATAGAAATCAAATAAGTATCTAATTATCGTGCTTTTTTGTGATCACCTTAATTAAGATACTAATACTTAAAGTGAAAGACCTCGAGATCGGGAATAGTGACTCTTTAGGGGTCGCTACCCTAAAGACGTGGTTTAGTCCACGATTATTCTGGTATTTGCTGGTGTGCCTTTGTGCCCCAGCCAGGCCCTATATCTTACTCTATCTAGCTCTACGGACCTAGTTAGGGGGTATACATACTTATGGATTAGGTGTCCTTGTCGGTAGGGTACTGAGTAGCTATATGCACCAGTACGACCAGGGTACCTTTGCGTCCCTTGGTTCGTGGTTAAAGGGTGCTGAGTAGCTTATATGCATCGGTACGACCGGTGTACCTTTATGTCCTGGGTTCTTGATCTCCCATTCGAGGCAAATAGATAGACTTGTTGTGCTGATTAAGGAAAGGAAATATACTAATAATGAAAGTGGAATATTAATGAGCCGAGCCCAGTTGACTTATGATGTTGAGTACCGATCCACCGGTTATAATAGCGGCCTAGGAGCGTTTTACCATGGCAAGTGATTTATGAGTACCAATCCACCGGATATAATAGTGGCCCAGGAGCGTGTTCCCCGGACAAGTGATTATGAGTACCAGTCCATCAGATATAATAGTGGCCCAAGAGCGTTATGCCCTGGATGATGATATATACATATTCTGGTCCACCGGCTAAAATAGTGGGGGTCCCGAGTTCAATAAAACTAGTTATGTATGTGAATAAAGTTATGGAAAAATACTAATCACTTATAGTAGAACACCATGTGAGTTGGGGCCAGACCGATCCACCGGCAAATAATAGTGGCCAGGAGCGTTTTGTCCTGGAGACCGATCCACCGGCATATAATAGTGGTTAGGTGTGTTCTGCCCTATAAGTGACCGATCCACTGGCTATAATAGTGGGGTTCTTGCACTCACATGGGTATAAAATATGAGATTGATTGAATGATGATGGAATAATGGCTTAAGGCCTGAATGTATTAATTTTACACTATGACATGGCTTAAGGCCGAAAAGTATCGATCGTGAGTTATAACTTGTTACATGTGTGATTGTTATGTATACACCTCTGATTTTATATATATATATATATATATATATAGCTTGCATTATGTGTTGTATTGCGGGCATGTTTTTAAGTATGGTATTAAAGGGTTACTCAATACCATAGTACTGAAGGGATTCCCTTCGTGGGGGCCCTACCTATTCAATGGGCAGTGCCCTTGCAGGTCTTTTCAGGTGCTACTCAAGCGGGCTATGGGACAGAGAGTAAGGAATTATCCGGTACCGTTAGGGTTTTATCTTTCTCTTTTAAATTCCTGGTTTTTAATGTTATGTTATTACTGTAACTACCGTCGGTGGATTTTATTCTTGTAAACGATTTGATGCGCTACTCTTATTTATGTATGTTGAATTTCTTTCAAATTGTATTTTATTTTTCTTAGCCTTAGCACTTGGTATTGGAACGATATAAGTGAACCGGTCTGGTACTAAGTGTGGCGGTAATATCCCCAAGATTCCTGATTTTATAATTTTCTTCCACTAACTCTTTCAAATAAAACGAAAATTTTTAATAGTAAATTTTGGGGGTGTTACAAAGTATGTGCATGACAATATATACAGAATTTATTACATTAATAAATAAAATAATCAAGCATACATGATAGGGATGGCAATGGGTCATGGACCCGACTCAAACCCGCTAGAACCCCCTTATTTTTAGCTAGTCAAGGTCCATAATTTTTGGATTTGAAGGGTCTGGGTCTATATATATCTAAATAGTTGGATCTGGATTTATTACTCTTAGATCCAGACCCAACCTAGATCCAATTAATGTACACACACACGCGCGCGCGCGCGTATTAATATTATGTTTCTCATATTTATCATAATCGTGTTTGAAATCCTTATTCATTTTTTAACTTTATTTATGCATATTTATTTTATAAACATTATGTATAATATTTTATTCCAAAAGCATTAAAAAAACTATTAAAATATTAAAGTAACTATTTTAAAATGTTTATCTTTTTATTTAAAGAAATGTTTTTAACAAAAAATACATATTAAGTTATATATAACACAAATGAATATATACTCACATAGATTATGTAAAAAAATTAAAAAAAAATTGTCGGACCCATTTACCCCCTAGACTAGGTGGGTCTAGATCTGAGTCTGACCTTTTGAGACCCGATGGATATGGGTTAATTTTGGGTTTGGGTAATACAAACAGGTTTAGGTTGGGTCAATAGGGTTTGGGTCTGGATCTGGATCTAGCCGAACCTGACCCATTATTATCCCTAATAAATAATCATATATAAAACTAATACATAAGCATCAATATTGTGTGTATTCCATCGATCAAGAGCTATCTAAATTAATGAAATACCTCTATAATGCCTCAAATTTTGTCTAATTCTAAGTTATGGGTGATTAATCTCCTAATCCCCTTATTAACCATTAACCATTGCTTGAACACCTTGTCCAAACCCCTAAATCACTCCTTTTACATTTTTACCCTTCAAACCCTTTAAAACCCTAACCCTAACTTGTGTTTCAATCGATCGGTGGTTGACCGGGGGTTGCCCTAATTTTGATCAAACTACAAGCATAGAGATTTTTCACTCAAGGGGTCTAACATTTGACTTCTATAATTATAATACCCTATTATTAGGAACCCTAATTAGAAACCCTAATTAATAAAATTGGTAATTTGGGGTAGTTTGTGTTTGAAACACTATTATTATGAGAAATTATATTATAAATCTAATTAGGTTAAATTTTGGATAAGCTTTGAAATACTAGTTAATCTTTATTTTGAACCAGTACTGTAAACTCTGAACTTCCCCGCCTGATTATTTTTCTTTCTTTTCTTCTTACTCGGTTCTAATAACTAGAAACCAAACAAAGTGTAATTTTTTTGAATTCCACATGCTTCCCCTGCATCCATATACCCTTCATGCCACGCCCTATGATTTAGCTATTTGTGCCAAAGGCATATGACATGCCTCCCTCATCAACCGGGCCCATTCCTTACCGTTTTACATGAAACCCTCACATGTATAATCCCTCCTTCCTCCCTCATTTTTTGTGTGTTTTGATTAAGCTCCAAATCAATCCCAGATTTTCCTTCCTTCCTCCTAGTTAGTCATTATTATCTTCCCTGGTGTTCTTTGAGTTTCAACACCACTATTGTCGCTCCCAACACAACCCTTAGTTGCACCTCACGCCACCTGTCCTTCTTTACGAGCTACCCTAACTCAATCCTCCCCTTGCTACGTGAACCTCCCACGCAAGGAACCCTATTTTCCCCCTAACCTCACGTTGTACTCTCTTCCTTGCAAATGCTCCTATCGTTGGTATCCCCCCACCTGCATATAGACCTCACTCTGTTGAGCTTTGGCAGCATAAGCTTCTCCCTTTTCTACCCCTTTGTGGAGTTGTAATCTCGCACACCTTAGTATGGTTATTTCTTGTTGTTTTAGTTGATGGTTACCAATTAGTTACTAACATGTTTGTTTGATTTGATTTAAGTAGTTCAAGGAGGCTGAAGTGGAGACCAGTTGGGTGATTCGTTGCTTTATTTCTTTTGTTGTAGCTTATGTAATAGGTACCCAAATGATTCTACTACAATGTGAACCCATGCGGTGGCTTATAGGTTTGTTATGTTACTTAGACTATATTCTATGTGTGTGGATTTTTAAAAAGATGTATGCATGTGTAATTTGTAGAAATCTTATCATAAGTATAAAAGCACGCAATTTTATATAAAGGTAGGCTTATATTATGCACCTTAATATATGTATGTCAGTATGCTAGATTATAGTTTTATGTTTAAATTTATGTATATATATGACGATAAGTAATAACATGCTAGTATTCTGATGCATGATTAGGGTTAACTTAAGTTCATATGATTCACGTGCTATGAGGTTAGAAATTCCCTAATACACATGTTATAATATTTATTGTTACCTTAAATGTTGAGTTATGCCTTAACTTATTTTGCGTGTTGAGCATGTAATGACGTCATGTAAGGAATGCATGCTAGGGTTTGTGTATGTGATTGTTGAGTCCATACTTTTACATATTTTATCTTTTTTCCATGACTTATAATTTATTTGCAGGATGAAGTGGTATGAATTACCATATTTTAGTCTTTTCATAACAAATCACTAATTAAAATGAAATTCGATTTTGAAATGGATGATATTGTGGTGATGAGGGTTGTAAGGGAATTTGGTCATTTTGACCTAATGCACCTAAATGTGACTAATTAGATATAGGATGGCCTTGGTACAATGATAGGTTGACCTTAGTGTTTACTTTGACTCTGCCTTGGACCGTTAACCTTAGGATTGACTTGAATAATTATAAATAAATAAATAAATAGTTAATTATAGGAATTAGAGTTATTGTGCATTTGTGATATTTGTGAACAACTCGTAAAACGTTAATACTTGAAGTGGAAGACCTCAAGATTTGGAAATAGTGCACTCTTTAGGGTTGACAACACTAGAGAAAGGGTGAATCCCTTAATTTGATTTATTTCATTAGTGTTTCATTGTCCCTCGGAAAGACCCTGCATGTGCTCTAATTGGTTATCTATATTTCTTAGGGTTATTGATACTTAAAGATTAGTTGTCCTATATTGGAAGGGTATTGTGTTGCCTTGTGCACTAGTATGACTGGTGTGATGTTATGTCTTCGTGTTATCTCTTGTATCCCCTCAAGTAATGAAAAGAAAAGTAATTTGTGAAGTGAACTTTATAATGTTTAGATTGGGTTGGATTCTTGTTTTGATAGTTGCCTTTGTGCACTACCCTTGGTTTAGGGATTGGTACAGTTTGGTCGGTTGGTAGATGCTTGAGTGCCCTACCCCTATTTACTTATGGGTTATTTTATGGTTGTTTGGATGTGGTTGTGTTAATTTTCTAAGATGGGTTAGGTTTTGATTAATAATGATGGTATTATGAGCATGCGGCCTTGAAGTTGTGTAGGTTATAACATGTTTACCTTATCTTGTTATCACATGCTCTCCTTGATGTATCCATAACATGTTACTATGATTTACCTCCTATGTGCCTCATGTAACCTTTATATTTAGTGTTATGTAGTGGTTAACTCAGTACTATTTTACTAATATGTAATATGTTCCATTTTGTGATCCTCTTCCTATTAAATGGGAAGTCTTTACCTTGCAGGAATACTTTAAGGGTAAAACTTGATGGCCTTTGGTAGGGGTTGAAAGTTGGGACTATCTGATGTTCCCTCCGACATCTTGCAATCTACATATCTCTTGGAATCTCATGTACCCTTCTATATTTATTTCTCTTGTAAGATTGTAATTTTTTTGCCTAATCTTTTGTACTATTAGGACAATGTTAATCTATAATTATAATGCCCCAAAATTTTGTTAAACAAACCCTTTTCCAGTCTCAACATCACTATCAACCAATGAATGCGCCTCACGCGCCCTCCTTTTCTTGATCTCATTTTCTGTTCGGCTTCTATGGAGAAGAAGAAAGCCGCCAAGCATAAGGCGTCCCTTACTTCGGATGAGGAGAATCGGCAGGCGTCGATGGATTATACAGGTGAAGAATTTGTTGACTATATTAACAAGGGAAACCATTGCCTTGTGAATTACAATCTATGAATTTATCGTTGGTGTCGATTAAATCTAATATGGATACCCTGATTGCTAATCAATCCCTGAATCATATTAGCCCTATCATGGATGATCATACTACCCAGATTCGAAATAATGTTACCCCCATTGATGTACCTAATGGTCCATCTTGGAGGGATATATTGATCAACAATAGGCGTCCTGAATAGGAAATGTCCTTAAAATACATTCCTCCTCTTGTTGTTAATGGGTCTCACAAAGCAATGAAGGTAGAACTCATTGGTAGGAATGGTGGCTGGGATTCAACCGAGCCATTTTCAAATGACTCAGTTTGTTAAGGAAAGATGGAATTTCCTTCCTGTGTTGCCTTAGGTCTATTCTCATGATCAAGATTTCTTTGTATATAAATTTGCTTCATAGGATGATATGTACCAAATACTCAATAAACCTTATTGGAGTTTTGGAGTTAGACCAATGCTGCTTAGGAAATGGACCCCTGAAGTTTCTATGTCAGTCGAGGATTAGAGGATCATGCCATTGTGGGTGATCTTTCCTGGCCTGCCTTTGCACCTGTGGTCGAATGATAGCCTAAGCATAATGGGTAGTTTGTTGGGGCAACCTATATGTGATGATACTATCACAGCACAGAGGGGGAGAGTTTCTTTCCCGAGAGTTTTATTTGAGATTGATATCAGCATTCCTCTCCCTAATACTGGTATTGTTCTATTGCCTAGACGGAAGGAATTGCAACAGAGTGTGGCCTATAAATGGAGACCCAAGTTTTGTTCACTCTGTGATGTTATAGGGCATGATTCTGCCCAATTTCATGGCAGGGGTGGACAAAAGATCCCTAAAACTCAAATATGGAGAGTTGAACCTATAATTACCCATGAACAAAAACCTCTAGAGGAGAAAATTTTTGGACTGAACCCTGACTTACCTAAGTCTTCCTCAAGACTTAATGTAGTTTTGAATACTTATTTAGTACAGTCTGATCTTCATGATTATGAAATTATTCAGATTCATCAAAATGGATGGATGGTTTCAAAAAAAGGGTAAGGACTAAGGAGATAGCCTTATTGGAAGACAAGTCTCATCATGTGGCATCTCCTGAGTTATGTTCTCCAGGTCAAGGGAGTACCATTGAGAGGCCGAAGGATGGAGGTGTGGATAGGGAATGAGGAGGTTGTTCTTCCCCTCCCTCATGACCATAGCTATTTGGAATATTATAAGGTTAAATAAAACCCTCAAACATAGGGTTGTGATAAACCTTATGATTCATCACAGAATTGGCTTGCTCGTTCTTTTAGAAACTAGAGTTAAGAAGGATAAAGCAGAATGCATTATCCACAAACTTGGTTTTAATTGGAAATGGGAAAATAACTATGATTAGCACCACTACGGTAGAGTCTGGATATTATAGGATGATTTTGTATATAACATTCACATTGTTGAAAAAACTACCCAAGGTATTCATTGTCTCGCTATCTGTTCGAATTCTCATAAGCAATTTGGTATTACTATTGCTTATGCATTTAATACTGGTGTTCTTAGAAGGGAGTTATGGGAGTGGATGAGAAGGCTAGCCAACCAATCTTTTCCCTGGATAGCCATTGGTGATTTTAATGTGATGACCCTTTCTTAAGAAAAGATTAGAGGAAGTATTGATTCCCGATATGTCTTAGACTTTTCCCAACATCTACAAGATTTTGGTCTTGGTGATTTACCTTCTTTTAGATCCTGGTTTACTTGGATAAACTGGCAGGAGTTAGGTTATAGGGTTTATTGTTGATTGGACAAAGGTGTAGGAAATAGTGAATGGCCGGATTGTTCCATGCTTCTACAATTCACACTGTCTATCACCCTACTTCTGATCACCATGCTTTGGTTGTTCATTTGAAGGTGGTGCATTTAATGGGATCTAAACCTTTCACATTTCTGAACTTATGGGTTAAGAAGGAGGGTTTCTTTGACCTTGTAAGAAGAGTTTGGAAGATTAATTTTGAGGGATCAGAGAGTTATTAGTGTATGAGTAAGCTCAAATTATTAAAGGAGGAATTAAAAAAGTTCATTGTCAATCAGTGTGGTAATATTTCTTAGAAGCTTGTCCTTGCTTATTAGTTTTGGCAGGACAAGGTAAATGATTTGTCTCACCATCCTCTTGATCAACAATTTATCAAGGATGAAAGGTTGGCTAGACTGGAATGGGAGAAGAGAGCTAGAGATGAAGAGAACTTCCTTCAAAATAAGGCCTACATTCAGTTTGTCAAGATGGGAGATCACAACAATAATACTTATATGCTAGTTTGTAAGGAATGAAAACTCAAAATAGAATATCCCAGCTGATCAATAACCAAAATAAGGTCCTCTTGGAAGAAGATGAGATTAAGACTGAGACTGTAGGGTTCTACAAAAAGCTTCTTGGCTCTACTAATGCTAAACTTAAACACATCAACATTACAGCCTGCACTTAGGGACCTACTCTATCATTTGATCAGAGGCAAATTCTGCTAGCTTGTCCTAATTTTGAAGAGGTTAAGACATCCCTTTTTTCTATGGGTAACTTGACAGCTCCTGAGCCTGATGGTTTTAATCCATTCTTCTTTAAACAAGCCTGGCCTATTATTGGAAATGGCATTGCTTATGCATTTTCTGAATTTTGGTTCTATAAGAAGCTCCTCAGGTAGGTAAATAATACTACCATTACTCTTATTCCTAAAATTAGAGGTGCTTCAAAAGTAAAGGACTTTAGGCCTATTGCCTGTTGTAATGTCCTCTATAAAATTTTCTCCAAAGTGTTGGCTAACAGACTGCAAAAGGTGTTGCATGTCAATGTTGGAGATTCTCAAGTGGCCTTTGCAAAGGGTTGCAATTTAGGAGATAATGTTCTTATGGCCACAGAATTAGTTAAGCACTACCAAAGGAAGGTTGTTTCTCCTAGAATGATGGTTAAAGTAGACATTCAAAAAGCTTATGACTCTCTGGAATGGACTTTTTTGCAGCATACTCTCTTAGCTTTTGGTTTCCCCTATCATTTCACAAAACTAATTATGGCATGTGTGACTTCTGTTAGAATATCTTTCAATGTAAATGGCTCCTTAACTTGTCCCTTTGACTGCAAGAGAGATCTCAGGTAGGGAGATCTTTTATCTCCCTATCTTTTTGTTATTGCTGTGGAATATCTTCATAGGGATTTACATTAGTTGTGGAATGATGGAAAGTTTTTTGGTCATCATGGCTACAATAAATTCAAGATAATTGACCCGTGCTTTGCTAATGATCGATTGTTGTTTACTAGATGTGATGTTTGGCCTCACTTCTTAAACAGAAGTTGGATGACTTTGCTCATTATTCTGGATTGAAAGCTAACCCCTCTAAGAGTTTAGTTTATCTGGCAGGGGTAACTGATATTGTTAAGGCTCATATTTTGGGGATTCTCAACTATGATGAAGGTTCTTTCCCTTTCAGATACTTGGGTGTCCCCCTTAACTCTACTCGGTTGGGTATTGCCCACTTTTAGCCTTTGAGTGATACTCTCTCTGCTAGGATTCTCCTATAGGCTAACAAGCATCTCAGTTATGCTAGGAGAATCCAAATAATCAAGTTTGTGTTGTTTGGCATTCCAAATTTTTGGCCTCAAGTGTTCATCCTCCACAAAAAGGTTATAGCTTATGTTGATGGCATTTGTAGGATCTTCCTTTAGTCAGGTCTTAATTTTGGTTCTCATAAGGCCTTGGTTTTCTGGCAGAAGGTTTACCTCCCCATCAAAGAAGGGGGTTTAGGGCTGAAAAATATTTTCTATTGGAATATTGCAGCTATGGGGAGGAGGGTGTGGCAGATGATCTTTAATAAAGAGATCATTTGGATCAAATGGGTGCATGGATATTGCATAAAGGGAGCTAATTTGAGTGAACTGCAGTGTAATTCTCAACAATCTTGGATTTTTAGAAGAATCATCCTTCTCATAGATGAACTTCTTAATATTTTCCAGCAAGAGTGTGTTCAACCTGATGATTTATATAAAACTAGCAGAGTGTATGACATGATTAGGATAAAAGGTGATATCAAGCCATGGTACAATACGGTTTGGAATCACCCTAGTCTCCCTATGCATAAAATCATCTTTTGGCTGATGTGTAGGAAGGTTCTACTTACTAGAGACGGACTTGGGAAATGGGGAGTCACAAATGAGACTACATGTGGTGTCTGTGTCGGGGAGTTGGACGATCTTAATCATATTTTTATTCTCTGCCCCTTTGCTAAGGATCTTTGGAGCAATATGTGTAATTGGCTTGGCATTGTTCCCCCATTAACTGAGTGGGATCAATTCCATAATTGGACTACCCAAAGGAGTAAATATAGAAGAGGTGAGCAAGGCATTATGAGAATGATGATCGCTGCTATTGTCTATAAGATTTGGCACTCTCAAAACCAAGCTATCTTTCAAGCCAAAGTCCCCTTAGTAAAGAACGTGGCTCAGGAGATTATCCTTCAGATCTTCATCAAGATATCCTCAATAGAGAATAAGGCTAAATGAGCTATATTGTTTGATTCTCTTGATAGATTTGTCTAATCTCTTTGTAATTATTTTCTTTGACTTCTTGATGTACGTTCTCTCCTTTGGTAATTAATTAAATTATAATTACTTACCAAAAAAAACTTGTTAAACCTAATCCTGTATAATTAATACCTTAATCCAATTCTAATCTCTATAATTTTTTATTCTAGCCTTACCCTAATTTCTTAATCCCAAAATATTAAACTAATCATAATCTTTGACCTGGATAATTTATATTTCTTAACCTAACCTTAATCCTAGTAGATTTATATCTTTAATCTTACCTATTTTAGCCGATCAAAATTTTATCTAACTCCTAACTTAAGCCTTTCCCTTTTTTCCTTTTCTTTCTCCTTTTTCCTTTTTCCTTCCTCCTGCACCGAATTCTCCTCCTCCTCCTCCTATCTTGCTTGTCTTTCTTCTCATCTCCTACAACACACAACCCTCGCCTCCCACCATATCTCCCTCGTTCCTCTGCTGCCCTAGCATCTTTCCTTTTCCATCTTTCTTCCCATTTGTTCACCATTATCATCCTCTACCACCTTCCCCTGCATTCCTCATCGCACACCACCACATATACATATACATACATACATACACACATATGTCACCTCCATCTCTCTTCATCCCTCATTTGTTTACTTCATTTTTATCATCTTTGGTTGAGAGAACACCCTGTCTAAGCTTCTCTGTTTCATACAACCGAACCACCACCTCCATCATCATGCACCACCACAGCCACCAAGTGCAGCCTTGTGCTTGGTGGATCAACCACCTAATCATTCCCCCTCACCGTCCCCATCCACCGCTATCGTTTTTGCCTTCTTTTCTTGCTGGTATGTCTCATTTTTATGAGGCGCATGACCTTGCGGATTACGCACGCCCCAATTTTGCCTCCTCACATACTGTCTCACACCTCATGCACAGTTTCTTACATAGCCATGCACCAGCATTGCATGTCTATGCATGCTTGCATAGTTCACCCATGCATGTTGGCACAGGCAATGCACTGCTTGTCGCACGCTTGTGCTTCCTTGTTCTTTCACACCTATACATGCATTGCATGTGCACCGTCATGCCTCCTTCGCATAGCTTGCCTGTGTGAATTCACAACTCTCAACCCAAGCATGCATAACCTATCACATGCCCATGTAACCCCACTTTATAGGACGTGCATCCCTTTTTACACACCCAAACAACATCATGACTCCACCATAACATCACCATACCTTCCATCACACTTCCACGCAACTCAAGCTCCAATTATTTCCAATTTTATCCTCCTTTGCCTTACTTTTTTCCTCAATTTTAATCTTCAATCCTAATCATATATTATCTTATTTTTATAGGTGATATTCTAGTGATCTCGAAGGAGACAGTTTAGGATTTACACGCTTAGAGCCCGATGTTCTTATTGGTAAGGATGCTAGTCGATGTTTAGGGTTTTGTATTAAATGCCAAAATGGTTATGTGTCTTAGCATGTTATCATTCTTATATTATTAAATGTATGTTGCTAATATTGTGTATGATAATATGGATAGTATAATAGAAAGAGAGCAAGAATGGTGAAAGATGTGTTAATATGAGGTTGTTACACTAATTAATAGTCTTTTGTGGAAGAGTAATATAGGCCAAATAAATTATGATAAGTGGGAAATAGGTGTATTTAAGAGGTATGGTGATAAATGGGGGATTGAAAAATAATGATTATTGAAGATATAAGATTTTCATAAAATAAGGGCTATTGGTTATCTTTGAGGGAATTTTGGTTAATATGTGCTAATATGGAAATTTTGGTATTTTAACTTGTTAGGTGAATTAAAATATGATAATAATATCATGAGAAGTGTTTGGAGTGATTATTGAATGTCTTGGATTTCTCAAAATGAGATAATGGCCTAGTTAGAGAATAATGTCCTTAAAACTATAATGTTGTTATTATTACATGTGTAAGTGTCAAAGCTAGACCACAAATTTTTTTGATATGTTGCTAATATTGGTATTTAAAGGATGGATAATAAATTTGGATAACTATATGAATCTTATGGGAAGAATTATGACTTACCTATGAAATTAGGGTTTTGGGAGCTCGGTGAATACTAACTTTTGAAGATGGTCTTGATATTTGTATGTCGATGTCTTGCTTGCCTTCATTATGTTTTGTACTCATCAAACCATTTATGAATAATATAATAATTATTTAAATTGAAAGATCACATGAGTTAGGACCCATTGTACCTGTCAACAGCGAAGTACGGAGACGCTGAAGTGCCCCCATTTCGCGTCCCCGAGACGTTTCTGGGGACGAAACGCGAGGCGGGATGCTGATTAATAAAAAAACCTCCAAAATGACATCGTTTTGGAGGATTTTTGTCATCTAACGCTACTCACCCCATCCCCTCGCCCACGACTACATGAACTAATGCACGACGCCCCAGCCCACTTGCCCACTTGCCCTGTCTTCCCCCTTCACCCTTTGAATTGAGCATTTCTTTTGACCTAAGGGATGTGGCTGCCGGCTACTACTTAGCTTCGATCCAAACAAATCATAGCAGCAACAGCATTCTCCCTCCCTGCCCAACACTCACCGGTGACCATCCTTGAGGGATCCATCTTCCATTCTCCCTCTCGGCCTCTTCGCTGCGTTGTTCTATTGCTCTGGTGCTCCACCTCTCCGCTGTCGTTGCTGGGCTTTGCAACGCCTCAAGTTAGCTGCTCCCACATCCACGGTAAGACCCTTCTATCTCCTTGCTATCACCTTGCTATCTTACGATTAATGTCACTAATGTATCAGCATTTTGTTAACAGGACGAGTCCTGGTGCAAGTCGGGAGAGAAGGCAGAGGAGGAGGGAAAGGGAGCGAGAGAGGCAATGTAGAAGAAAGCGGGAGGCTGAGCATTTGGTTAAGATTGTTAATTGTTTGCCTACACCCTCTCGATCTTTGCAGGGTCTGTGGAAGGTTTGTTGCCATCATCTCCAAGTCTTATGTTGTTAGTTTGATCATGTACGATAATTATCTTTGTAGATGATGTGCATTATTGCTTGATTTGATGAGCCAATGATTATGACTACATTGTCCTGAATCCCTTTTGGTCAGATCTGCTTATAATCTCAGTATGTGCAATTGTTCTTGATTTGGGTTATAGCTTTGCTAGTTGGATTAATTGTAACCTGAAAATTATCAGATAATTATCGTTGTTTTCATTATGTTGTGATAATTGATTATGATTCGGTTTGTGTTGTTGTTGTTGTTGTGTTGTAAATGCTGATTTTGGTTTGTGTTATTGTTGTTGTGTTGTGATTGTTAATTTCGGTTTGTAGTGTTGTTGTTGTAATTTAAATAGATTCTAATTTCGGTTTGTAGTATTTTTGTTGTGATTTAAATAGATTCACTGATCATTTGTTATATATTACTTGCAGTGATTTCTGTTATTAGTGTTGTATTGCGTTGTGGGCCTGTGGCATTGTGGTGTCGTGATTATATCATGACTTCTAGTGGTAGTAATAGTAACATGGGTTCTACGAGTGCTAGTGTATCTTCTACAGATGTAAATGATAATCCTCTTTGGAATTATGTTACTAAAGGTGAGAAAATTAGTGGAGGAGGAACTATTTTGTGGACGTGTAATTTTTGTAATCAAACAAAGTAAGGAATCTATACAAGGGTGAGAGCTCATTTGTTGAATATTCCTGGTAAAGGTATTGCTACTTGTAAGAAAGTGAGGGCGGAGGACAATCTTGAAATGGTAACTTTAGAAAATGAAGCTTTGAAAAGAGTTGAACAAATGTTGCCAAAAAAATGTGCCTTTACCTAATTCAAGCATGGATATATCTCTGTTGAAGAAGAGGTGAGTGAGCGATATAAATCCTACAGAGAAAGCTTTTAACAATCAATTGCGTTCTCAATTAGATGCAATGATTGCTATAATGTTTTACACCGACAGTGTTCCATTTAATTTAGCAAGAAATCCTTTTTTTTATTGCAGGTTTTGCTTTTGCTACTAGCCATACTTTACCTGGTTATGGTCCACCAGGTTATAATCGTTTGAGAATAATGTTACTTCAATAAGAAAAATCGAACATAGAGAGATTATTGGAACCAATCAAAAGGACATGGAGGGAAAAAGGTGTTACTATTGTGTCTGATAGTTTGAGTGATGCACAAAGAAGACCATTAATAAATTTTATTGCAATTTTTGATTCAGGTCCTATGTTTTTAAAGACAATTGATGCTTCAGGTGAGATTAAAGACAAACACTTCATTTCTAAACTGTTGAAAGAATTCATTGATGAGGTAAGTTCTCAAAATGTTGTACAAGTTATCACTGATAATGCATCTAATTGTAAAGCGGCTGGTGAAATCATTGAACAAGTTTATCCTCATATTCATTGGACTCCATGTGTTGTTCATACCCTTAATCTTGCTTTGAAAAATGTTTGTGCTACAATAAATGTGAACAATAATGTTGATACATATAAGGAGTGTCATTGGATAATCGAGATTGATGGAGATGCTATTCAAATCAAGAATTTTATAATGATGCATTCCATGAGATTAGCCATGTTCAATAGGTTTGCTTCTCTAAAGTTGCTTGCAGTTGCTGATACTCGTTTTGCTCAAGTTGTTGTTACATTGAAGAGAATGAAGCTTATAAAATATATCCTTCAAGCTATGGTAATTAGTGAAGAGTGGCTTTCTTATAAAGTTGATAATATTGGAAAAGCAAGGTTTGTGAAGGAAAAATTTCTTGATGATTTATGCTGGGAGAAATTTGATTATATTCTTGAGTTTACACGGCCTATTTACCATATGATTAGAGAGTGTGATGCTGATAAACCAACAATTTACCTTATCTATGAAATGTGGAACACAATGATTGATGGAGTGAGAAATTTCATTTATAAGCATGAGTGTAAAGAGGTTGGAGACGTGTCTTCTTTCTTTCAAGTGGTATATACTATACTCACAGCCCGTTAGACCAAAAGTAGTATGCCCCTTAATTGTTTGGCATACTCATTGAACCCAAAGTAACCTTATTTTGTTTTTATTGAAGTGTTATCTTCTTATTTCTTTAATTTAACAACTAATAATAGTATCTATAATTTTGTTGATTTCTTCCTTTGAGTGAAGGTATTACATTGATACTTGGTTAGATGCTAAATCACCTAGAGTTGGTCCTTCTAGAGATGAAGAGGTTTCCATCGAAAGGAACAAGTGTTTTAAAAGGCTTTTCCCTAATCATGAAGATCGCTCCAAAGTTAATATAGAGTTTGTGAATTTTTCACTTAAAGACGGTCCATTCGGAGAATTTGATTCTCTTTATGATAGAGACATTCTTGATCCAAAGGCTTGGTGGGGAGTTCATGGCTCAAGTGCACCATTATTTCAAGGTATTGCCCTCAAATTTCTTGGCTATGTATCTTCTTCTTCATGCAGCAAACGAAATTAGAGTACATATGGTTTTATTCATTCTATGAAAAGGAATAGATTGCTTCCTAAGTGTGCCAAAGACTTGGTGTATGTTTATAACAATCATCGTCTCCTAGCAAGGAGACTTCCAGAACATAAGGAGAACAAATCAATGATGTGGGATATCTACGGTAATATTTTCTCGTTGTTTACTAATTATGTATTACATTATAAACTATGAAAACTATTAAATGATAAATTTATTTATTTATTTTTCATAGGTGATGACTTTGGTTCTTTTGAAGATATTGGATTACTTGATGTTGCTTCTCTTTCTCTCGATGAACCCGAGTTAGAGGCCGTAATTTTTTCTGAAACAAGGGTTGAAGATGAAGAAGTAGAAGTAATTGATGTTATTAACGAAAATGAACATTTAATTTAATAGTGTTGAATGTATGATTTTAAGTAATTTGGTATGAGTTTGAGAATTAAATTTTAGTTGTGTAAACTTTTAATTTAATATATATTTTTATTTTAATATTTATGTATATTAACGTTTGCTCCCGTCCCCATTTCCTAATTTTTTGAATCATGGCATTTTCCCGTTTCGTCCCGTCCCCTTCCTTGTGCATCACTGCCTGTCAATCCCATCAAACGAGAACATTAGTTGGGAGTGTTCTACCCTGGGGTTTTATATATTGATAACTATTCTATCGGTTGAGAATAGTGGGGTTCCTGAAATCAATACAAAATAAATCATATGAACGATCATAATCATGGATAAGATACTAATTATTTAAATTGAAAGACTACGTAAATGAGGACCGATTGTACCTATTCGTTCCACTAAGAGAGAATTATGGTTGGGAGCGTTCTACCCTGGGATTTTATATATTGATAACTATTCCACCGATAGAAAATAGTGGACAAGATTGTTTTATTCTAAGGTTGTATAATTTTAATAACCATTCCACTAGTTGGGAATATTATGGTCCCTAAACTCAACGTGAATAAAAGAATGGATTGTGTTATATTCTAATGGTAGGGAATCAAAAATCAGTAATTTTCTTGTATTGATTATCGTATCTCACATGGATGTTGCTTTCTTTTGTTAATGCATGTTATTATATGTTTTCCCTATCCCAATTTTGCTGTTACCTTACTCAACACGTAGCGTACAGATCATCCTTTTCATGGGTACTGCTCATTCTCACGGGCAGATGACCCAAATGTTTATGTGCAGGTTGACGAGGACCAAGTAGATGATTTTTCAGCTTATGATGCTTTGTATAGGATGGAGTAATTTTATGTATTGGGGATTTGGGGCTTAGATTCATGTTATTCAGATGTTGGTTTTACCCATATATCCTTTCGAGACTTTTAGATCTATAGTATCCCTTTTGTCTGTATTTTGGATTATTGTACACGAAGTTAATCTTCAAACTCGTATTTAAGTTATTAAGCTCCTCCCATTTTCTTTTTGTCTAGTTAAGCATTTAAAAATTATTTTGCCTTGTGATTAACATGATGATGGGTTGGTAAGCTAGACTTATGTTAATTACGGTGGTAAAACCTATTTTTTTTGTCTGCTTCCACTGCAAAACAAGATTTTTTAGTAGTAAATTTTGGGGTGTTACAATAATGAAATATCTTTTTTTTTCCTTAGAATTGTTATTATTAATTTAAGTAGAGTAATATTTTAGTCTTTAACACTTGTTAAAGAAAATCAAACTTATAAAAAGTGTGGCTATAACTATAATACCCAAATTTTTATCTAATCCTAATCCTAATTAATTAAAATTCTGGCCTAATTCTAATCTCGGGAAGTTGATAATTCTTTCATGTCCTAATTCCATAATTCTAAATTTTAACTTAATTCTAATCTTTATTATGCGTCATTGATATTTTTAACCTAACCCTAATTTTGGATGGTTGATAATTAATTTTATCCTAACATCATAATTTAAAGTTTATCAACCTAGTTCTAACCTCAAATCTATTTCCCCTTTCTCCTTTTCTTTCCCCTTTTTTTTATTCCTTCATAGTATCCTTTTTCCTTCTTCTTCCTTTTCTTCTTGCATGAATAACTCCTCCCAACCTAATCCCCTTTGCCATGTTTCCATAACCTATCTCCCCTACCCTCGTCATTACCCTCATCAACTCCCAAATCTTACATTGATATATTTTGTTGAAAAATTTACCCAATCATGCCTCGCCTCTCTCTTCTCCCTCTCTGCCATTGCATGCAACATATGGACACACACACACACACACCCAGACTTAGCCACATTTAATGCCCAACCACCTCCTTTCCTCCCTCCATTTTTGTTGATGAGTTGCAACAACCACGAAGCCTCTTCTTTTCTTCCCTTCCTCCTCCTCGCCATCGCCAGAAATGCCACAAAAGACTAACAACACCATCCATAACCATCCCTTCCCCCTTATCAATGACCTCCATCACCAAAACCACCTTGAACCTTCAGCCATCACCACCAAAACCTCATCCTCTGCCTCAAGATCCACCACCATAGCCTTCCCCTTATCTTTAACCTACACCTTCATTCCCCCCTGAGCATTTATTTCCCTTAACATTCCCCTACCCCTAGAAAGAATAGCTAATTCCATTGCTACCCTACTTGGCTTCTACACTTGTTTCTATTCTTCCCTTCCTTGTTGCGCAAAATTCTTTTGTTGCAACTTTGAGCTTGTGATTCAATTTTCTCTCTCTTATTTCACTCTCATCTACCTTATAATTTCCTTGTTTATACCCCTACGTTCTAATAATGTTTTATCTTTGTTTCTTAGGTGATTTTTATGGAGGTATTGAAGAAGGTGGGATAAGTTATACGTGTTAAAAGACTGTGTCCTATTCGGTAGAGATACTAGTCGTAGTTAGGGCTTTGTGCTAAATTTTATGTATGATCTATGGATTTTTCATGTTATTATTATGTTTTTAATTTCATGTTGTTAATATTATGATTTAGTAATATGATATTATATGATGGAAAGTGAGTAAGAATGAGAAACCATGGGCTTATACAATACTATTACAATAGAACTTATCTTGTAAACCCTAAGTGAATTTGTATGGTATATGGTATTTTAATATGGGTTTGATAAAGTATGATAATTGTGAAATAAGTATAATTAATATATATGGTGATGTAATGATTTAAGGATTGGAAAATAATAATATTAGACATATAATGCTTTTGTGAAATAAGGGTGTTCGTCTATCCTTAAGGATATTTTGGTCAATAAGGGTTTAGTGTGAAAATTTTGGTGTTTTAATGTGTGAATTGGTTTAAAATATGCTAAAAATTATTATATAAAATATTTGGAGTAATTATGAATGACCTAAGACCAAATAAAATGAGAAAATAGCTTAAATTGGGAATAATAACCGCAAAGGTGGTATTATTATCACATGCGTAAGATGTTAGATTTAAACTATTATTTTTTGATATGTTTTTAATATTTTCATTTTAGGAATTTATATTAAATTTGGTAGTTATATGATTCTTATGGGAAAAGTTTACCCAACATGTAAAATTCGGGTTTCATAAGTCTTGTGAATAATAACTCTAGAGATAGGGTTGTTATTACATGCATAAGACACAGGAGTTAGAACTTAATTTTTGATATATTTATAATAATATTTGGTAAATGTATTCTAAAATTTGTGGATATATGAGTACTATGGAAGGGGTTATGCATATATCAAAAAATTAGTATTTCTTAGGAAAATTGTGACCTTTTTCCTAGGGAAATGTTTCGATCTTTGTATGGTAGTGTGTTTTACGTGTTTCAATCATGCGTTGTGAATATCTATGTCAGTCCAAAATGATCATAACTACGAATGAGATATCAATCGTTTAAAGTGAAAGATCGTACAAGTTAGGATCAATTGTACCTATCTATTCCATTATATGAGAATAACAGCCAGGAACTTTATACTATCAGGTTGTATATATTATTAGTACTAATACACTAGTAGAGAGTAGTGGCCAAGAGTTTTAAAACCTGGGGTTGTATATTATTGATACCGTTCCACCGGTGGAAAATAGTGGACATGAGCATTTTGTTTTCGGGTTGTATGTTATTGGTACCATTCCAGTGGTTGATAATAGTGGAACCGCTAAATTCAATTTGAAATCAACAATGAGAATGATCATAATTATCAATAAGATATTAATCACTTAAAGTGAAGAACCACATTAGTCTCACCAACTATATCTATCCATTCCACCGGACGAGAATGGTGGCCGGAGCACTATGGTTGTATATTATTGATATCGTTCCACCGGTAGAGAATAGTAGTCAGGAGCATTTTGCTCTAAGGTTATACATTATTGATACTGTTTCATAGGCTGAGAATAGTGGGGTTCTTGAAATGAATGTAAATAATATTATGGGCCTTGATTATACCATTATCATTATGAGGCTTGGAATCAATAAATGAGTTGGTTCTACCATGTGTTATTCTACATGTATGTTTATCTCTTGTTGTGACCTTTTTATTTGTATCATTTATTGACTGTATTGTTACATTACTGATTACTCAATATGTAGCATATCAATTACCCCGTTCATGAGTTATACTCATTCCTACAAGCAGATTCGCCTCGCTTGTATGGGTAATTGTTGATTTTTCTAATGTACTTACCTTCAGTGAGCGCTAGTTAGATTGACATAAGGTATGGTTACTTAGATATATCTCTCTCCATAGACTATTAGTCCTCTATTTTTACTATTTATTCCCATCTCTTTATTTTGTATATTGTATCATGATGGAATCAAGCGTTTCCCAAATTTAATTCCTAGGTGCATGGTTACTTTTGCCTTGCACTTGGCACAGGCCAGACATAAAGAATGCCTCTTCTTTGTTGGATGTGGCATGATACCCTTGTGTTTTGTGTTTTGGCTTCCATAATCAACTATTTAAAATAAAAAATTTAAGTCCCTCAAATTCGGGGGGCTATAGTAACACCGTGCGTTCTAATGATTTAACTTCTGGAATAAACTCATTTTAAAGATTTTTTTAAGTGCTAATAATGAAGATGTTACAATTACTCCCCCATTTTTAGCACCTAATTTTTATATTTTAAATTGTTAATAATAGAAGCTAAAACGTTAACAATGTAGGGTGTTACTATCACGTTTAGTATAAGTTACGTTCCTCTACCATTTTTATACCAAGTATTAAGGCTAAATAGTTACTTCCCTTAAAATAACAAAAAAAAAATCATAATAACATAATAGATATTACATTACATATTACAATCATCCTAAGATACACAAAGGTATCAGTCAATAGAGAATTACAACCCAAGAGAAAGGAAAAACAAAAGAGACACAAGAATTTAGGGACATCCAAATCAAAAGATATCAAAGTGAACATCGAATAGGTATAACTTTTTACCCAAACCTAATTTGCTACCACTAGAATCATTTATTTTGTCCAATATCTGATGATTCAATCTAACATTCAAATCAATATAATTTGAAAAATCCAATCATCAATCCGATTAATAAAAGATCAAGTAAATCATATATCTAATTCAACAAATACAAGTAATATCTTATCTAATAAATTATATACATATATAGTCTAAAAGTTATATATTTTTCTTAAAATTTTATTATATATAATCATGTATGTATATGCATATATAATTTGAAACGAGAGTGTTTGTTATAAACAAACGTCATGCTTTTTTATTGCAATTTTGATTAAATATTTAAATATTATCTAAAATTTGAACTAACTAATTGAATATAATATAATTTAAGATTCAAATCGAATCATTAGATTATATCAATTCAAATCGAATCAATTCAATATTTTTTGGTTGAATATTTTTTATCTAATATTTCTCATTCGTGGCCTACATGAAAATTTTGGACATTAGGCAGAATATTTGTTATATAATTCAATTTTTTTGATATCTGAAGCTTTTTCTGAATATTCAATATTTTAAATATCCAAAGCTTTTTACCAAATATCCTATTTGTGAACACCCCTAATTACCATGTTGCTATCACCACCAACAAATAAGGTTAAGACTACTTGTTAAATAGGTGACGAGCTGTGAAATATAACCCATTAGTATAACAGTACCGAGTAAGCCCACTATACAACACTAACCATGCAAAATGACACATGGAGCATATAGAGGGTGTCATAAGATAAATTCATGGCATAACACATCTAATATTACATACTGTAATTAAATACCATTTTGCTGCCATAATTATACTGCGGGCCATATGCTCATCCTTCACACTAAACCATACTATAACTATTTTATTAATCCAATTACACCAAGGGTATCCCACAAAGGAAAATACATAAAACCATTATTAAGGCCTTTCCTAATAAGAACCTATAAACCAGTCATAAGCATAAGAATCAAGCAATAATACAATTACCGATCCATATACCAAAACCCAATAATGCACAAAGACATCTGCTTAACCAACAACCAAACCGAGTAGTGTATAACGACAACTACCAAACCAATAACCAAACCAAGTAGTGCACAACGACAACTACCAAACCAACAAACTAAAACCAAGTAGTGCATAGAGGCCATTGTCAAGCATAGGTAGGGTGCAAAAGCAACTACCAACCCACATTATTCCATTTTAATTCTAATAATCAGCAATGATTACTTCCGTTTTTAATTACTTTAGAGGATATAATAGATAACCTGAAGATATAATACTACACCAATCATACCGGTGCAGTATTAGCGACACAATAGTCTCTAACCTAGGTCACATAATTCTTAAGTATTAATACCTCCTATAGGGCCTATAGGTCACCTATAAAGTAAATTAGGGCCTCACTACAACACTATGTCACACTAGTGAAGCCAAATCAAATAGAGGACTCCTACAGTGTCTTTAGTGTAGCTAACCTTAAAGAGTAATCATAATCCTAAAGTTATTCACATTAAATATTAATATTTTATTTGATTATCATAAAATATCACTTAATACACAACAAATCCAATTCCATACTTGAACACTTTCATTTAGTTATAGCTACCTTACAGTCAACAGTTCAAGCCAAAGTCAAGTCAATATTACGATCAACCTAGGAATCCATTAAGGTTGCCCTAGTCTAATTATTCATATTTAGACTCATTAGGTCATACATAAGCAAAATTCCCTTAAAGGTGATTACTAATTAAATCATCACTTTAATACCATTTGTTGTAATAATTAAATAAAATTTAGGACATAGCTAAATAACATTAAAATAACCACTTTAGCATAAACTTACAATTATGAGTTTTTTTAGAAATGAAAAAACTATCATTTTGCCCCTAACGTATACGATTTTTTTTAATATGCTTCTCATATGTAACATAATAAAACACACAATATACATACATGCTAAAATATTATAGATTTCATGTGAAAATATCAAAATATCCCTAGAGCATGCAAGCTTTAATAATTTATAACTTTACCTAAACATGTTCAAATCTCAACATATTATTTGTCAAACTTTAAGTAAAACGTGTGAGGAATAAAATGAAAAAATCAAAAGTAACAAAGGACATCTTGGATAGGACACACTAGCCCTTGTCTGAACTACCCCTATAACATATGCATAATTATTTCACCATAACAATTCTATTCCAGCACGTTGTCATGCATACCTTAAAATACATAAAATTAATCACACTCTTAAACAAATTCACATGGTCACATAATTAGAGAAAATTATAACAATACCATGTGCATGCATAATTTCATGGAAATATAAGGGAGAATATATACCACTTAAGCATATCATAAAAATCCTAAAACATGCTATCACATAATTTTCACACTATTAATAGAATCATATGTGTTACCCCCTTCCAAGTAAAATGGAAAAAAATACCACAAACCCTAGCTTCCTACTATGCCCCATTCTCCTTAAAAATATAAAAACTCGGTAATATAATTAGAATTACCACAAAAAAATGATAAGATCATGACAAAAGAATGAGACAATAGTAATTATAAAAAATCAAAAGGGAAAAGAGTCATGCAAAAGAATGAGCAACGCAAGAAATGAGAAAAATATAAAGAGCAACTCTTTTCGATTGTTTCCTAAATATAACACTTATATATTTTAAAAAAGACACCAAGGTTAGATAATGGATCGCAAGAAAAAGAACCAAAAAAGAAAATGAAGAAAAGCGTGGGAAGAGCTTCGGTTTTAGCTTGGAGAACAAAGGAGGATTAGTTATTTAATATTTAAACAAAACTCAAAGAAAAATAGGAGAGGGGTTAGCAAAATACAACATGTGTTTAAATGAATGAAGAAATGCAAAAGGCGGGGCAAATAGAATTCCACAATCAACTAGGAAAAGAGAGAATAATATGATCTAAGGTTGGTTCATTCACACTTGAATGAAGTGGTCGGTTGTAAGTACAAAGTATAAGAGAATGGGTGAGTGATAAGGTTGAGTGATTATGGTTATGATAATTGACAAAGATAAAGGAAAACATAACAATATAATCTAGAGTGATGGGAGGTTGATAGAAAGTCAAAAATAATGAAAGGAAGGGCATATAAAATCAAAATAACATAAAAATTTATGTAAAAACCATTCACCCTGATGATCATACGAGCCTTGATCAACCATCGATTGTCCGTCAGACCCTGTAGTGCTACCTGCTCACTCTTGACGCTAGGTCATTTGGGACATAGACTTGGGTTGATTCCCAGCACCCTAATATCCCATTTTTAACCTAATTAACCTAATCCATCATCCACCCCAACCCACACAAACATAGTAAACACGTATTGTCCACATATTATTTCTATGATCATACTCACACAATAGTTTAAGTTTTCAATTATTTTCTTAATTAATGTTAAAAAAAGGGTATTAGAACTAGAGCTAGTCATTTTAGCCCTGAATTGCTTATTTTAATTTATTTGGACTCCAAATAAATTAACATGCCCGCTATTTTTATATATTTGGGTTTCTAGTTTAGTTTTACACCTTTTTTTTATTTTTTTCATAATTTTTGAAAATTATTTGATTAATTTTCCAATGTTTATCCATTTATTGGACTTTAAAATTTACTTAAATATTTTTCATTGTTGTTAACCTTCATGGTCATTGTTGACTATGAAATTTGACTCCCCCTCTAGATCAGAAAATTTTCCCTTTGAAACCATTGTCGACTAGAAGATGAGAAAGTAGAATCAGTAACGTAAAAAACAATTTTAACTAAAGAACCTAAAATATGAGACTCTACTCCAACTTGATAAACGTGTGGTAGAGGTAATGATTAATTGTGAAACTATGTGTTTGATAGAGTATGAAATTAGAAATTTTGATTTTATTTTCACTACGACAAATACACACATTTATAACGACAAATGCCATCACAACAAATGTCATCATAATAGGGTTATTGTGATGATAAATCAACAAAAAACTACTACTAGGATATTTATAACACCTCCACATTTACTATTTATAATTTTCAATTTGTAGAAGCATTAATTACAAAAATAATGGGTATTACCACCACGCTTAGTATAAGTTTGGTATCTTCTACCATCCTTATACTGAGTGCTAATACTAAAATATTACTTTACTTAAATTAAAGTTTACAACATGAGAATAAAATAGTAATTTCATTACAAATTAACATTATTCCAATAAATTTAAAATGGTTAAGTAAAAGAGTTACGACATAAAAAAAAAGAGAAATAATAGGAGGCATAAGAGTCCAAGGAATATCCATATCAAAAGATACCGAGGCGAACACCAGATAGTCCTAACTCTCAACTCTTAACGGATTCCATCAAATCAAACCCTCAAAGTATTCCTATAAGGTAAACATTACCCACTAGACATGAGAGGGACCAAAAACAGAACCTGTCAATATTACAATACTAAGTGAACCATTATAAAACACTAATATGTAAGGCCACACAAAGCACATGGATAACAATATGGTAGAGATACATCAAAGAAATCATGAGATACTAAAATGACCAGCTAAGAAAAGCAAGTAAATTCCACATACTAAAGGTACAACATTGAGGCAACTACTGGATTAATACCTAGATCAAACCATTTACAATCTTCCATAATAGTTACTTTAACTTTTAATTACTTGAGAGGGATACAATAATGATCTGGGGACATAAAAGTGCATCTATCATGCTGGTGCACAATAAATCATGGTACCCTCCCAATCATCCAAACTAGAGGCATAACAAAACTCTATTCGCACTAGTACACATGGAAACATTGTACCCTCTAAACCTAGGATATCTAATCCTTAAATATCGATACTCGCTGTAGGATCCGTAGGTCACCTATAAAGTAGACTAAGGCCTTATTTGGGCATAATGACACACCAATAAACCAATCAAACCGAGGGCTCTTACGTAGTCTCTAAGGTAGCTACCCTTAGAGAGCAACCATTCCTGAACTCAAGGTCTTCCACTTTAAGTATTAATATAATATGAGGTGATCACATATTTCATACATAGCATAATAATTCCCATTCCACACTTAACCATTTTCCTTTATTTCTAATTATTAAGGTAAACCCTAAGTTCTTTGATATATGTCAAAGTCAAAACCAAGGTTAACATATTACAAGTCTAAGGTCATCCTATGTCCAATTATTCACAAAAGATGCATCGGGTCGAAAACAACCAAAATGCCTTTAAAACCCTAAATTCATTATTATTATCCAAATTTTGTACAAAAATTATTATTATGAGGAATTTTCATAAAAATACTAAAGTATAATGATTTACAATATTTGAGTATGTAGATAATCTTTTGGACTTAACGATAGACTATATATTCCATATTTCATGCATTTAGTGAGTTATATCTACAGACCCTAATCATACATTTCTAGCGCGTCATATATTCCATGCAACACATACGTACAAGTGTATAGCATAATAAGACATTTAATAGAGTAATTAACATCATGGTGCATGTGAGGAAGTATTTTTAACCCTATATCATGTGAATAAAAATTATTGTATTCTAACCCTAATAATGTGTGCATGATTTTATGCGTTTTAAATAAACCCTATATACCATGCAAATACAACAATGGTACACCTATCATGGCATTTACACCACAACCTCGACAAGATCAAAACCCTAACAAAATCCTACACATGCATACGTTAATCATTCAAAAAAATACACATGTATATACCTTCTATTTAATAACACGTTGAATACATACTAATTATTTAATATCATACTTTCATGTGTCACATCTATTAATAACACTTTCATACCTATTATGAAACTTTGACTTATAACACATACATATATACTTTCAAAAATCATGCATAAATCATGCCCTAAACACATAACAACTTTTTTGTGTTGACACATGATTTCATATCTTAATAGAAGGGTACGGTTACCTCCTACCTAAACAAAAAGAAGTAAGGTAAGATCCACTAAACCTCTTCAAAACCCTTAAAAAAACACAACCAACACATATATTATTACTTAATATAACACAACAATACCCCAAAATTAATTGAAATCACTTGAGGAAAAAGTTAGTAACTAATTGGGAAAATAATGCACGAAACAAGGGAGGAAGGCAACTAGTGGAAGGAGCTAAATAGAGGAGGTGAGTAACAACACTTGTGGATATTGCTAAGGGTGAAACTTCATTGCTTTTGGCTGAAGTCAAGAAGGAGGGGTTAGGTGGATTAAGGTGCAACAAGGGAGGGGGTTCAACAGAAATGACTGAAGGAAAATAGAGATTGTTAGGTGATTTTATGCATAGCTAGGGCAAGGGCTTTGGCGGTGGAGGGTGTAGTAAGGTGGAGAGTTTTGATGGAAGTGGATGAAGGTGTGGTGATGGCTTTGGTTGGTTTAGTCGGTGCATAGGGGGGAGAAAAAGTGTAGGCATGTGGTGAAAATGGCTGGTGGTGGAGGGTGTGTTTTGGTGGCTTTTGCAAAAGCAAAAGGGGGTGGAATAGAAGGAAAAGATGCTGCTAGGGGAAAGGTTATATTGGTGGTGAGCTATGCTTAGGTTGTGTGGTGGTTTTGGGATGTGTTTAGTGGCAATGAGAAGGAGGGAGAGCGAAAGACAAGGTTGTGTTTGGTGATGGGGAGTTTTGACAGAAAAAATAGAGGGAAGAAGGGAGTTGCTGAGGCAATTAATGTACTATATATATATATATATTCATGCACACAGAGGAGGGATGGAAGTGAGGCATGGTTAGGTAAGGCAACCCATACCTGAATAAAGCATGAGTTGATGGGGGTAAGGTATAGCTGATGGAGTATGGCAGAGGCATGATGAAAAGCATGTGCAAGTAAGGGAGATAATGTGGAGAAAATTTTACGTAGAGGCAAAAGGTGTAAGGTAAGGCCAAAATCTAATAGGGTATGGGCGATATCTAAGAAAATTTGAACTGAAACAAAAATATTCGGTTACCGAAATTAGGGTTACTTGATATTGGTTAGGTAACTAGGATTAAATTTAATAATCCTATTTTCATCAATTTTTAACCTAATTAAATTTATATATAATATATTATAATAATACACATATTAATAACATATTTAGTGCAAAACCTCCTAAAATAACTATTATAACTAATTATACATACTTATCAATTTATAATTAAAGTTTCTAAAATTAGGTATTACAATATTCTTATCATAATAGATAGAAAATCATGATGAAAAAATGTCGTGAATGAAAAATGGTTTATCACAACGACTTTTTCATCACTATAACCATAGTGTGATGCCTATTTTTTTTAGTTTTAAATATTTCCATCCTAAACTTTATTTATTAGTAGTAATGATAACTAATGGGTCTAATACGACAAACCTTATAGTCACATATACTCTATTTCAATTTTATTTATTTATTTTTTATAAACGTCTTTACTTATTGTGACAACTTGGAGGCCTTTTGAGTCAACATAAAACCTCTATTTCAAACTTTTATTTTTAAAGAAATTGTTATTTTTTGTGACTACTCTAGTCATCACAAAAGCCCTATTTCAATTTTTTTAAATATTATTTTTAATGGTGACTTAGAGGGTTATTGTGATGACCTTTGTCATCGCAAAAGTAAAGTTTTTTTTTTTTTAAATATAACCATGTGACAACAAAGTGGTGTATGGTAGGATATGGTCATCGCAAAAGGTTAAATTCAATCTTTTTTTTATTAGTATATAACTTTTGATATCGTATGTTTTTGTAAATATTATATTTAAAATTTGGGTTTGATATTAATATAAAATAATTATAGTATGATAATAAAATAATGAAAATGTAATTTATTAAATAAAAAATAAATTTATGATTATTTTTTACGATCTAAAAGTTGTCATCAAACATAACAAGTACTAGTTTATGATAAAACATTTACCTTTGCTTCCTCCTCCTTATCTTGCTCGTATTATTGTATATCCTTCAAATATCACACATGATCTATAAGCACAACATTGCACTCCTCTACTTTACCTTATGATTCTAATGTTTTGCTTAGGTGCTTTGGTAAACATATCTAATTTTTCATCAATGGCAATTGTGTTGATATTGGGAGGAGGCGGTAGTGGTGCTAAAGATGATATAGATGTCGTAGATGCATATGAAGATCTCCCTCTTAACTATCTATCAATACATCTCTGATCGCTACGATGTTGTCCCAGGGCTTGTTGAACCATCAATGTCTCATCAATCTATATAGTCATTGTAGGTCTACATTCATTCTCATGTGACTGTGATTGAGCCTCTCAAATATATATGAAATATGAGTAATGCTATTGATCCAAACGCAAAAACCAAGTTAAAAACAAAATCTATCTAAAACCTATGCATATTAATGCGTTACTTTTATGTTTATTGAAATTTAACTAATACCAATGATAAACAATATAAAATAAAATATTTGTTTAGCAAAAAATAATATTATAATTTTTTATTAGCATCATCATCATCATCATCGTCATCACCATTATTGTTATTATTATAATATTAATTTTTATGGTTATTTGTGCCATAATATTATATTACTTTTAGTTTATATTATCTAATTATCAATAAAACTAATACACATATTATTAGATAATTTTAGGTTTTAAATTTGGGCCTATAGCATTATTCATGAAATATACATAACTATATAAATAAAATATTATTTATAATAATCGGATGAGATATTCAAATTATTTGACTTTTGTTATTCCAATCAATTGTTTAAATTTCCAAATCAAATAAAATTAAATATGACATTTAATTCAATATCAAATATCATGAACTACCCTAATATATAGTAATAAAAGATCCATATATGGATTGTTTTCTCTTCTAATTTTATTAAATAATGAATTTAACAATACTTAAAGATAAATATTAGTGGTATAATTCTAAGTGCGTAATTATACCAAACGTTTGCTAATGCACTACATAGTCTTTAAGAGGATATTGTTTTATATTGTTTCATGTGAGTTATGGGTATTCACTAGTGCTTATTATTAGACCTAAATGATATTCGAGACCTTATATAGTAAATATTGATGTAAGTGGATATCCATAAGCTAAATTTACTAACTCATCCCAACTAGTTAATAAATTTCCATAGTATTAGTAGCGATGATGGCATACATACAATTTCTTGATTTTTTTTTCTCTCCTTCTTTCTTTTTTGGCTATAAGTACGTGTCAACACATTTGTACTATGTAAATGTAAATTAACTATAAAAAAATCACGTACAAGAGAAACGTCTAGCAACGAGATAGATTAATTTGGTGATTCTAGAAGAAGAAGAGTAAGAAAAATGAAACAAAGAAAAATAGGGATAGATTATTAATTCTCATAATTTTTTAAACTTTAGGGTAGAATGAAAGTCCTCGTGACATTATCATGACAAATGACAATAGACACAAACAAAAACCCAAACCAGCAACCACAAAAGAATAACAGCGTAAGATATGACAATCAGGTTTCTATCATGCACAAAACGACATACGTGTGTTAATATATATTTTTAGTGAATAAAACATCTAGTTAAGTATTTTGGCACACAATAAAGTATTTTAATAAGCTATCATGAAATAATTCTTATACATAGAATCCCTAACACAGAATTATGGTAAAGTTTCATATCTTGGCAATATTTATCCTATTTGACGCATAATCAACTTAATTAAAAATATCATTTTATTTAATATGTAATAAAATTGCCATAAAACTATACGGATAACTTTTCAAAAAATACGCCAACTAAAATAATTTAGGGTTTGAAAAAAATTAAACTCTTGGACAATGAATTTTTCGCTAAAATAATTTTATAAGGAAGCTTGTAAAGATAAATTATTTGTATGATATATATATATATATATATGTATGTATGTATGTATGTATGTATGTATGTATGTATGTATTTCTAATAATTTTTGTTTATTTAAAATTTAAATTAAACAATTGAATTTAATTCTTACCATGATTTTGAATAAAAGTGATGTTGGTCTCCGGCTAATTCATATACTATACAACACGTAATGCTATATAATGCAAAAACTACTTAACTCCTCGACCTGAACATATCCAACCTGTGACTCAAATAGACAAGGGGAAAAGAAAGACCTAGGACCCTATTATTCTATCCTCTCCCTTGGACCTAGCTAGATAAATGCAATTTGACAGAGAATTAATGGCTCAGCTTGAAGCTAGTGATGTGGATAGGGGAGGAGTACATGAGGGCCTCTCAAGGCCTCTATGAACTTAGCCACTTGGAACATTAGAGGGTTGAACAAAACTTCTGTCATATTACCCATTCTCAGTCCATGGAACAAGGTATCCATTGCCATGTGCAGATTAAGATCATCAATCAAATTTTTGATATGACTGTTGTTTATGCACACAATATAGGTCAACAGAGGCATGCCCTGTGGAAATGGTTGTGTGGTCTGAAATGCAAGACTACTAATCCCTGGGTTGTAATGGGTGACTTTAATGTGGTTTGCAAGGCTGAGGAAAAACTTGGAGGGAAAATAGACCCTGGGGATATTGAGGAGTTTGTCAAGTGTATCCAACACTGTGGTTTAGATGATATCCACTATAATGGGTGTATTTACACTTGGTGCAACCAACAGAAGTCTGAATAGATAATTTATTGTAAGTTGGACAGGATCCTTGGAAATGACTCTTGGCTGGATTGTTTTCCAGAGAGCTATGTGGATACTGTGCATAACCCAACTTCAGATCATAATCCCTTGATACTCCATTTAAATTCTCAGCAAGTCTCCAGGAGTAAACCTTTCAAATTCATTAATTTCTGGGCTGATAGAGAAGACTTCAACCCAATTGTTCAAGAATGTTGGGAGTCAAATGTCCAGGGGAGCTATGCTTTTCAGGTTGTATCAAAGTTAAAACTTCTCAAGCAGAGGCTAAACAGTACAATAGAAACAATGGCCATGTCTCTATTAAATCCCATAAAAGCATGGGTAAAGTGGCAGAAATGCAAGGAATTAACAATGCTGGACCCCCTTAATCATAACCTTATTGCTGAGGAAAGGGAGGCAAACATCACTTGGCAGAGAAGAGCTACTGAAGAGGAACATTTCTTCAAACAAAAGTCCCATATCCAGCATGTCCAATTGGGTGATCACAACACTAAGTATTTTTATGCTAATGTTCAACTGAGGAGAAACATGAATCGTATTACTAAGTTGTTAAATGAGGAAAATCAAGAGCTTACCAGTGACTGTGACATTAAAGAAGAGGTTGTCTGTTATTATAGGAACATCCTTGGTCAAAATAACAACTCAATCCAGGGATTGAAGAGGATGTCATTCTAGAAGGTTCTTTATTAAACCCCACTGATGCTGAAATTCTAACCTGTGAGCCTACAAGCTAGGAAGTTCATGATGCTGTTCTCTCCATGGGTGACTATAAGGCCCCGGGCCCGGATGGATTTAATGCTTACTTTTACAAAAAATCCTGGACTGTCATTAGAGAAGATATAGTGGCAGTGGTGAAGGAGTTTTGGAGGAATAGAAGGCTGCTGAAACAAAAAAAAACATAGCCATTACCCTCATTCCCAAATGCCCAGGGGCTGTGAAGATAAAAGATTTCAGACCTATAGCTTGCTGTAACACCCTCTACAATATCATTTCCAAAACGATGGCTAATAGGTTGCAATTGGTGATGGTAAACTCATAGACACATCTCAAGTTGCTTTTATTAAGGGTCGTGTGATTTTTGACAATGTTCTTATGGCTGCAGATATTATTGGGCATTATTCTATGAAAAATGTCAGCCCTAGAAGTTTCCTTCAAGTTGACCTCCAAAAGGCATATGATATTGTTGAATGGAGCTTCATAAAGCAGGTAATGGAAGCTATGAGATTCCCCTGGACATTTGTGGACATGATTATCCAATGTATTTCAACTGCTAACATCTCCATAAGTGTTGATGGTTCCTTAACTAAACCTTTTATAAGCAGGAGAGGCCTTAGACAGGGTGACCCTATCTCCCCATACTTGTTGATGGAGTATCTTCATAGGGACTTACACAGACTCTGGAAACTACCTAATTTTCATGGCCACCCTGGTTGTAAGAAAATGGAGATATTACCTCTGTTGTAAAGCTAAAGACCACCCCGTACAATTTCTCCAAGTGCTTAGGACTCACAGCAAACCCTAACAAAAGCTCAGTTATTTGTGCTGGGGTTTGTGACAGGGTAAAGAGAGACATTACTGAATATCTTGGTTGTACAGAAGGATCCCTTCCTTTCAGATATTTGGGACTCCCTTTAGCTGCCTCTTGTTTGAAAACTCAGCACTACCAATGTGTTATTGACAAGCTGTTGGCCAAGATTAGAAATTGGACATGTAAATATCTTAGCTATGCAGGTAGATCCCAATAGATTTCTGCTGTGCTCCAAGGGATTAATTTTTTTTGGCACAAATACTCCCTCTCCCCCATGGTATTCTCTCACAAATCAAGAGTATTTGCAGAAATTTCCTTTGGTCTGGGTCTAGCACTGGACATAAACATCCCATTGCCTGGAAAACAATGTGTCTTCCCAAGGAGGAGGGAGGCCTTGGTTTGATTGATTTAAAAAGCTGGAATAAAGCAGCTTTAGGGAAGTGGTTGTGGAAGATCATCTTCAACAAAGAAAGTCTCTGGATTAAGTGGGTGCATGGTGTCTACCTAAAACATAAAGATATAACTACTGCCAGAGTTTACTCCTATCACTCCTGGCTATATCGAAATATTATGTACATTCGACCCCTTCTCCTACAGCATATTGTTGATGGTAAATGTGGCACAACTTCCTATTCCATCAGTAAGGCTTATGATCTAATCAGGTACAATGAAAATAAGAAGCATTGGGCTCCCCTTGTCTGGAACCACTTTGGAAGACCTCGATGTTCCTTCATTACTTGGCTTGCTTGTCACAGGTGCCTCCCAACCAGAGAAAAGTTAAGAAAATGGAACCTGCAGGTACCCCCTGAATGTAGTATTTGTGCTGAAGAAACAGAATCAATGGACCACCTGTTTGTACATTGTGTTTACGCTAGGACAGTTTGGGGTCTGATCAAGAATAGGATGGGTATGGACATAAAGGTTGAGACTTGGGATGCACTGATTCATTCTGCAGCCCAGTGCACAAAAAAGAACAGCATATGTGCTGAGTGTACTAAGGCCCTATTTGGAGAAGTCATCTATGGTATTTGGAGATGCAGAAATTCTTCTATGTTCAGCGGCTTAACTCAACATCCAACTCGCATGGTCAAGGATATTATGAAGTACTTTCACATTAGATTCATCATAGTATTAGTAGTAGGGGAAGTAGGAATGTTAAATAAGGAGTTTTGACCCTCCCCTCTAGTTTGCTACTCTTGAAACTCTTGATGTAATCTCTTCTTATTGATTTTAATAATATTTTTTATTAATTACCAAAAAAAAAAATACTATGCGACATATGACATATTAATATTTTCACAAAAAAAGCTAATAAATTATCCGTGTTCTATATTTTATATCTTTCAAATGAATTTTCAATGCTATTTAAGTAACATTTCACCAACATTAAACTCTTATTTTACAATTTTAATAACAACCTCTAACCAACCTTAACTTAATATTTCACTATCATTAAAATCACATTTCATCACAATTAAGCCGATCTTTCACTAAATAAAATAGTAAGAATTATCATTATTCATTAAACTAGTTTTCTACAAGAATATATTTAATGTTTCACTATAATTAAATTGATATTTCACTATAATTCAATTCTGATTTCATCAACATATATATAATATTTTTTTATCACAAACTATAGAAAAAATTCCATTAATCATAGAATGACTATTTCACTATAAATACACTAGTATTTCATTGCAAATGTATCGAATTTTCATGATCGACTTTATTTTTTACCATTATTTTACTTAAAACTAATCTTTTATTAATAATATACTAATCTTTCATTCCTAATATACTGATTTTTCAATGCTAATATATCGACATTTATAAGTGAGCTGATCTATTACCGTTATTCTACATAAAATTAATCTTTTACTACCAGTGTACTGATATTTTACCACTAATGTATTTATTTTTCGCTAGTAAGTTGATCTTTTAATATTATTTTAATATTTCATCACTATTGTATTGATCTTTTACCACCATTTTACATATATTTCACCATCAATTTATAAATCTTTCACTACTAATATATACTTAATTTTCACTTGTAAATTGACATTTCATCACTATTCAACTTAAAATGGATATTTCACTATTATTGTATTGATCTTTCATCAATGATATTATTTATTATTATTATTATACTTAAAAAACGAATATTTTGTCATTAATATACTTATTTTTTTATAAATTTTATAAATAAAAAATATGTTAATATAAATAGCTATTTATAAGCAAAATTATAGAAATATTATAGTACAATTTTTTAAAACTAAAATTAAAATAAATAAATTAACTAAAACTTCAAAAAATAATATTGTAGTACCTGATGGCATCAATCTTTAACCTCTGACAAAGGTGTAATCTTTTAAGAAGAAGAAAATAAGTTTTTGTTGTATCAATGATGGGTCAATGTCGCGCAGCACTCGCCCATAAATTTTCCTGGAACATAAAAAGAAACCTTTCTCTTACCGCCCACCCCACCCCAAAAAAAAAGAAATAAAATACAAGAAACATTTTAATTTAGCATCTGGCGTAGGGTATATCTGGCATTTTGGAGCAGAGCCACCAGAATCCCTCCTAGTCTGCAAATGCCGAGCAAGAAGAGGAAGCGGGGAATAGAGAGACCAAAAATTCATCCGAAAAACAGATACGCTGATAAACCGCCGGATTTCTCAGAATTAGCGTCTCTCTACCCTTCTTTCGCGCATTATGTCTTCTACTCCCGCGACGGTCGTCCCAGAATTGATTGGACTGATTTCAATGCTACTCGGGAACTTACAAGGGTTTTGCTCCTTCATGACCACGGACTCAATTGGTAACTCATATCCGCTTATTACCTCCTCTCTTTTGCTCTGGGTTTCAAAATTTCCCGGCTGATTAATTTAATTTTAAGCTATTTTGGTCTGTTATCAATGGGGCGATTGATAATAGGTGTGATTTTTTCATACATTGATGCACTTTAACTAATTGCTGGATTAAGTACGTAGTAGCCGAGTTGAACATAACTTTCTTCTATATAATACAGTGTTTCGGCTGCAGTTTCGTCTTATTTGCGCCCAAAGGTGAAATGCCCTAGCCTGAAATTCATAGTACTTATTTTCTTTCGTTTCTCTTGGCAGTAAAACATGGTTTGGAAGTGTATGATTTTATGCTACTTAACAATCTGGAGCTAAATGACAAACCTTGCTGGAAGTTTGGAGCATGAGTAATTTATTTCTGCACTTCTTAGGTCGAATTGAAGTACAATACTATAATAGAATACGTTTAAGTCTCTTATATGTTAGGAGTAATCAATACTATCACCTCTATGTCGTTGGTTTTTTCGTTTTCTTCTTTTTGTTAATGAATTGTCTTCTGGCTCTATTTTGTAAGTAAAAATTGTTTCTACCTTCCCTCATATAGAGAGTGCTGGCCTTTTTTTGGCTGCAAGAGGGTGATAATCGTAATGCTTTTCTAGGATGTTAGCTTATTAAGAAGCATAATTGTATTTATCTGACAATTGTTATGTATAACCCCCAGCAGGGCTGGACACGTCATCTGTTGTTAAATGATGTGCTAATTATATATGTATGTCAGGTGGATTCCTGATGGGCAGCTTTGCCCAACAGTACCCAATAGGTCCAATTACATCCACTGGATTGAAGATCTACTTGCATCAGACATTATAGTAAAGAACAGTGCTGAGGGAGAGAGAGTCAGAGGTCTTGATATTGGAACTGGCACAAACTGCATATATCCACTCCTTGGTGCATCTCTTCTTGGCTGGAACTTTGTCGGGACAGGTAACTTAAGTTATGAATAAAGGAGAAACATAATTTAGCTTGTAATGAAGTTTCCTTAAATCTGATACATCTAATTTCATTGTTGCCAAACTTGACTGCAGATGTAACAAATGTAGCTCAAGAATGGGCTGAAAAGAATGTTGCAAGTAATCCACATATTTCAGAGTTGATCGAAATTAGAAAGATTGATAATGTTCAAGTTGCTGATGCCAGTACCTTGGTTGGGTTAAGATCTAGAATAGCAGAGCAGCATGGAATGAGTAATTTTGATTCTATAGATTCATCAGAGATGACAAAAGTAGAAAGTCCTGAAGTCAGTAGCTCCCAGGATAAATTGGATAGTGGGGATCCTGTGAAGGTTGATGATAATGTAAAGTTGAGTGGAGTACATGATAATGGTGTTGAACAACAAGCCTCAACTTCAGTAGAATTGATTTCAACTGTTGATAAGATATACCAGGGACCACCGATTCTGCTTGGTGTTGTGAAGGAGGGTGAGAAGTTTGATTTCTGCATGTGTAATCCCCCATTTTTTGAGAGCATGGAAGAATCAGGACTGAATCCTAAAACTTCTTGTGGTGGGACAGCAGAAGAGATGGTTTGCCCAGGTGGAGAAAGGGCCTTTATTACTCGCATAATTGAAGATAGTGTTGCATTGAAGCAGGTAATCAGGTATCGGCTTCATCTGCATGCGTCGATTTTGCCTTCCTTTTGTTTTGTGTTAAATTTCAATGGTAATGACCCTTAATCTCTCATCTTTTGCTGCTAGATGGTACACTTCTATGGTAGGAAAGAAATCAAACTTAAAGTTTCTACTATCAAAGCTTCGGGCAGTGGGGGTCACAGTGGTGAAAACTACTGAATTTGTCCAAGGAAAAACTTGTCGATGGGGACTTGCTTGGTCCTTCATGACTTCTGCCAGAAATATTATGTCCTCGCATATAGCAGAGAAGCATAACCTGTCTTTCATGCTTGAGGTATGCTTAAATATTTTTTATCGTGTTTTGCTTTTATTCTACTGTGAATGTCATAGCTTTCTTGTGTTTGTTGTGCTGCTGCCTATGTTGCAAAACATGGGGCTATTGCCATGCAAAAAGGAACAGGAACTACTCTTTCAAATCTCTACAGCCTTTTCTCGTATATTGTTCATCTAACTTGGATACCTGGTAGGAAATCTCATGTGTCCAAACCAAGCAATAAAACCACGGCCGCGATTGTGTTTGCGGTCATGGTGTCGTGGTATTGGGGTGTTGCGAACGATATTTTATATTGCGGTTGTTGCAGTGTGATTTTTATTTGTTTATTTTTTTCCATTATAAATGTTAGCAAATATCGGTAAATATCGATAAATATTGGTAAATATCAGCCGATAACCGATATATCGCCGATAAGTACGTAATTCTAAAACCGTCATGTATCACCAATTTTGCGTATCGGCTGACCCAAAATCTGATAAATAATCGGTCGATATTGTGTATTGGGACCAGTATTTAATTGTATGGTCCAAACTCTACAGATAATCTGCCAAGCTCCATCTAGTAAGAGCCAAATTTGCCATTTAGTGAATTTTTTCATGAAGTCAGGCATTTGTTGACTTAAGTTATATGGAGTATAACTTATGTGACCTATATCTGAAATATTATTTTCTAGTCTGGCAGAGTAATGTGGTGATATTTGGGCTTCTGGCAATTTGAATGTTTGTTCAGCAGTACTGCTCCTCAATGCATGCAGTAATATTGCAAAGTGCGATTCAGTGTGCAATATAGTGTTGACTTTTGACACTTATAAACTTAAAAGTGTGTTCTTAATATGTAGTAGAATCTACTGTTTATTCTTTTATCTATTTTCTCGTTGAAGTTGGTTACATCTGCTGACAGAATACTTTATCAGGGCCTTCAGCGTCAAGTCGGTGCCTTTAATGTGTTGCAATCTGTGGATTTCTTTTTCCACAGCTTTGGAGCCTCTTGTATATCCAATACCTCCACATTTACAGTGGATGTAAGATTTATTTATTTTATCTGGTTTATGTCCGATCTTTACAAAGAAGAAAAAAGAAAGGGTAAAGAGAAACTTTTGAACTGATGGTCAATATTTCATTATCTTAGGTAAGTGCATCTGATGATAATTCAAACGCAATTCTGAATGAAGTGGAGAATCCTCATAAATCTATAAGTTTGCCTATGTTTGAACCATCCAATGCATTGAGTGGTTTACCCTGTTCAACAAACTGTTTGAGTTTCCGCATTTCGGTAATCAGCAAAATCCTTGCTTCAGTTGGATGTCATTATAATATTTGCTTCAGTTGGAATTGCCATTGTGGATTGTGAGGCTGTAAAACTTATCTCAGTGCCTTTTATTTCCTTTTAGCTTTTCCAGCAGATTCCAGGTACCCTTTTGGTGAAAGGATCATTGCAGCAAAGAGACGGCCCAATCTCAGGTATATAGCTCCTGCTTGAACCATGCTAGTCCTTAGCCTTGATCGCCGACCAGAACTTGTATCCAGTTGTGTGAACCCGTGTTGCTTATTAATTTTTTGCTAGTTTATTCCGTTCGTGTTGTGGCATCTAGTAATTGAAGCGGGAAGTCCATCCCCTCACCCCCCGCCCGGGGCGTCCAATAACACGATCTGTCATAGTTCATTGATACTTGTTGGTGGATTATCTAATATTCCGTCCGTACAGCAGTTACCCTTCCTCGTCCCCAAGTAACAAGACGGGAAAGGGGCAAGGAAGCTAGAAGATAAATTGGAATCATTTGGACTACCGTATCCATTCCCATGTAGTGAGATTGATTGTTATTACTTCTGCTAAATGTTGAGGATATTGCGGGTTTCGAGGGCCCGAAACTTTTGCGAGTAGACTTTGCCCCGATTTGCATGATGTGCGTGATTGAATCTTTCTTTGTTCTGTTTAACTGATTAGCAATCGCTCGTGCAGGATCATTCTCATCGATATTCCAGAAATTAGAAGAGTTCCTGAAGCAAAATTTTTGTAAGAAAGCATCCACAGATAATTTAAACCAAATCCGAGCAAGATGATAGTTCTATATATATATTCTGTAGTTGTACCTCGTGCGTTATCTGTTGGGCCTAGGTGTAGAAGTGGAAGATCCCAAAAGAGTAAGGATAATCGTTCGGATCTTGCTGTTCGTTTTCTTTTTGGTTTTGGGTGTTACTTTGTCTCAGCAAATATATATGTATATAACTATATATTAATCAAGGAACATGGCCAAATAATAGCAGATCTTTACCATTTTGATAGCATATTAGGTCGGGTGCCGAAAATATCGTCTCAACCATTCTATAAAATTGTTGTCATCAAAATTTGAAAAGTATGACTGTAAGGCAGACAATATTTTATGCTTTTGTGGGTTTCGTTGTCATTAATATTATGATTGCCACGTGTACGCCAACAGTCGAAGGCTTCTGCCTTAAGCCCAAGGAGGTTCTAAGGTTCTTTCGTTCTCTGAATTTTTTTTTTATCTCAATGATAGTTAAATTTAAAGTAACTTATAATAATAATAATAACAACAACAAACTGAGTCTTTTTAGTTTGTGAGTTCGGCTCGACTTATTAAAAGTTCAATTCGGATTATTTGTTTAGTTAAACGAACTGAGTCTGAGTCCAGGGATGTTCGTCTCAGTTTAATTTTGACCCTAATTAAGGTGAAGATTCATGCAAAAGGAAGGAAAATTTGTCCCTCTAAGCTCATAAAATTGAAAGATTGAAATTTAATTGTAAATTTGAACCTTGTCTCCATCAAAATTCCTACAAGAGAACCCTAATGTTGCTCATCTAAGTGAGCCCACCACGTCTTGAGTTGTTTAGAACTAGGATTGCCAAATCTTAAGGAATTACGGGGTTGGAGGGATAGGATTGAGGCAACATTATGAAATTTGAACCTCAGTTGCATCATTTTGATGAGTATTACTAGGAAGTAGGAATGGACCTCATTTGAGACTAACCTTCTTAAACCCTAATTTAGAGAATTATGATAAACTAAGAATTTATTAGAAAAATTAATTAAATTAATTATTTTATTAAAATAAGAGGAAGTAATTAAGGCAAAATCAAGAGGAAAATGATAACTAATTTAATTGGAAAAAATTAGGCTGTTTTGCTAATTAAAATGGAATTAAGGAATTTTTTTTAAAAAAATCCTAAATTAACCCAAAAAGAAAATTTAATTATTATTTTATTAAAATATTATTATTTTAAATATCCCAAAATACCAAAATATTCTAAATACCCTAAGCCACCTATTTTTTTCTTTTTTCCCTTTCCTCCCTTTTCTTTTCCCCCTCTTTTTTTTTTCTTTTCTTTCCTTCCTCTCCTTTCTCCTTTTCTTTCTTCCCTTCCTTCCCCGATTTGGGCCAGCCGACCCTCGCGGCCTAGACTTCTTCCTTTCTTCCACGTGGCTCAGGCCCGCCGCCTCTTCTTTTCTCTCTCGCCAACTGACCGGCCTAGTTCGGCTTTCTTTTTTTTTTCTTTTCTCCTTGGACCGACAGATCGCCCACCCTTCATCTTCCTTTCTTCTCCCCCGACCTTCCCTCTTCCTTGCTTCCTCGACTTCCCCACTTCTTGGTGCAAGCACGCGACCTTTGCACCGCCGCACACCGGCCTACCACCCCTACCCTCTTCCCCGTAGTTCCCTCTCCCCTCTCCGTTCAATCGAGCCCTCTTTCTCTTCTCACGCGTGCCTCTCTCCCCCTTCCTTTCCCCCTTCCCGAGCTGACAGGCCCTGCAAATTTTGCTATTAACCATAATAATTTTTAAACATATGTTCTTATACAATAAGTTATCATAATTTATTAAAAAGTGAAATATTCTATATATATTTTTTAGCTATTAACTTGCCATTTTGTTGATTTTATATAAATATACTTTAAAAATGATACCATACAATATACTAATATTTTTAAGTTGATAAAAAATATAAATATTATCAAAATGTAGCGAGTGAAATTTGTAATTGTATTATTGATACAATAGTACAAATCTTTATCAATAAAAATATTGACAATACAAATCTTTATAATATGAATAAATCCATCAAAGAATGAGAACGCTATATCATATTGTAGATATTTTTATTTAAAAACTAATATTACAAGAATTTTATAAATATTTTTATTTATTTTGGAAAGTATAATATTCTCAAATCCTTATATAATTTTGGGTTTTTTTATATATTTAACAATTTCAAATTTTGGCATTTATACAATATTTTTATTGGGGTTTTCCATTATCTTATACATTTTTAAGAATAAAAATTTTCTAAATGCATCTATATACTTTTGATTTTTTCTTTTTTATGCTATTTTCAGACATTTGTAATTTTTATAAGAATTCTAAATTTATTGTTACGGCTTAACTAATTTTCTAAACCATCAATATCCATTGTCATTCGTAACAACAATTATGATCCTTATAGAATTCTTGAGTAAATGTAAGTTGTTTTAAATGTCATTAGCATTATTATATTCATTGTATTCATAATCAATGTTATTATATTCATTGATATTAGCATTATTATATTCATTTTAGCAATCTTTAACTATTGTTACTATATAGTGATCAATTCGTAGTATTAATGTGATAATAATAAATTTTATTTTTCCCCATTATCATTCAAATGATAATGTTCATTAATATTGTGAAGTTTTATGGTAAAAGGAAGTTACCATATTTTCATGGTTAAAATGACTCAAATTCATTAAATAAGCTCTAGTTAGCAATGTCTAATGGTTAAAAAGCTTAAATCTATGCTAAATAGGTTCTCATTTAAAAGTGACCATTTTTCTCCTCTATCTTTTTTTCCCTACGTATGAATAGGTATATGATCAATAGGCACAAATATATACTAAGAGATTGAAACATTTATCTATATGCAGAGAAATTTGCCTACTATGGTGTGAAGATGAAAATTTTCCTCATGTTTTCTTTTAAACTGAGTGTACATAATAAGAACAATTTCAAGCTTTCTATTCATGTACAAATCTATAATTACTAATCATCAAACCTACATTCTCAAAGCCACTCAAATTCAACATCCGTGATGCTAAATTTCACAATTCATGAAGTTAAAAAATACCAATAAAAAAGGAAAAAATAAAACTTGTATTCTTGTATTTTTCTAAAATAAACCCAAACTTCAAGTTTCTCATTATCTTTTTTCTTAGACTCTACTTTAGTGACTATGTCATTAGCTTTGGTGTATATCTTGTGTAATTTGCATAAAATGTGATGACTCCAATAACAATGCAAGGACAAATACAACAAATATAACAATCACAATATCATTCATGTAGATATTAGTGATAATATACCTCCTCCTAACAAATCCCCAATAAAAAATAAAAATAAAATTATTGATCACTGAAAAAAAAAACATATTCTCATTCATGTAGATAGTGGTACTAACATATGTGCCCCTCCCCCAGAAATCCCCAACCAAAAATCAAAGCGGAACCAAACTTTTTATTAGATTATTAGATAAGTCCAATTTAGAAATATGAAAAAGTGAAGAGCAAAATTATCACATCTAGTCAAGTAAAATTTGTGATTTCTGTTTGCCGATATTCAAGTTTATTGAAATAAATCTTCAAACATTATAACTTTGGTGAAAATATTGTGTTTGATAATATGATATTAAAGAGGATAGAAAGAATTAACCTCTTATATATAATAAAATGTAATCATAATTGACTAATTTAACAAGGGTCATCTAAGATTATATTGCGCGTGCATTGATGTATTCATGAAAATCAAGGATATAGATAATGCAAATAAACAAACAAATAAATAGCAATGCAGTGAATAATTATGAATTAGGAAGAAAGTTATCAATTTTAAAATTGACTTGAGATGAGGGAGCTGATGTTGGAGGCCAATTTTCTCAACTATGTTGGGTGGTTGAAAATTATATAGTGATACCCGTCTTCCTCTTTGTTTTTCATTAATACTAAAATTTGGTATTTTTTGTATTTATTGATGTTAAAAGTCATCACTTTGTATAAGGAAAGATGAGTTAATTTTTGAATTTATTGGACAGTTATTATTTACTAATTTAATTAAAACGAGGAAAAGTTTAATCATAGATATTCTTAATAAAAAGGTAAAATGTCAAAAAAGAAGAAGAAGAAGCATTCTTTACTCTTATTGTAAAGTAAAGATTTACTAACAGGTTACATCCGATAATCATACACATTGTTACTTTTAGTAATTACCATCATCGAACAAGGGCAAATTACATGGCAAAAATGTTTCCACCAAGTACGGTTAAAATGGTGACTATTTGATAATTTTGATAACGTGTTGCAAATTGCAATAAACGACGCATGCAATGATACGTCATTGTTTTACTTATCCTACCTACGCACCAGGTGGGATGGCCCATATAATTCGCAATTTTTTATATTTTAACTTATGACATTTAAAATAATTTAGTTTATTAAAAAATAAACAATACCAAAATGCACACATATATTCGAATACATGCACAACTTACCATTGTACACATATTTTCTAATAAACTACATGTCTTTTAAGATATATATTCACATTTAACAAGATATAAATAAACATTTTTCAATATAAAATTGACACATTATCCAATAAAATATACACATTTTTAAATATATGAATACATATTTTTCTATATATAAATATTTATCTTGTAGGAAAGAGAATACACATCATTTATTTTTCCAAGTGTAATGGAGAAAAAAAAAAGAACTTGTCTTGAAATATATACATCTTCTACTAAAAAAAATACACATCTTTTAAAAGAATAATACATATCCTTTTATTTATAAAAATATGTATAAGAAGATATACATGTTACAAGTATACACATAATTTGTAACAAATGACACATCTTCTAAAGTATATATACAAATTTTGCAATATATAAATACATATTTTATAAAATATGAACATATATTTTTTAAGAAACATATTTTAGGAAAATAATAAACACATTAGTCACTTATCGAAGAGTAGTGGAGAAATAAATGTACATATCTTAAAATAAATAGACATCATTCACTAAAATAATACATATCTTTTGAAAGAATAATACACATCATTTTATTTATAAAAATGTAAGGGAGGAATACATATATTCTATGTCAAGAATGTTCATCTATTATTTCTACAACCACAACAGAAAAAATACACGTCTTAAGATAAAGGCACATATGTTCACACTATAGTCCACATCTTCTAATGTGAATGATACACATTTTTATACTAATAATAAATAAATTAATTAGCTTATAGAAGTGGCATGCCAATTTTTTTTTCATTGCACTATTCCTTCTAAGGGTGTGCTTGTGATGATAGAAACTATTAAGGCTGTGCTTGAAATGAGGGCAAAGGCTGCAACACCCCAATTTTTACTACTGAAAAATTTCGTTTTACAGCGGAAGCATATAAGTGAATATTGGAGGTTACCGCCATAATTGACATAAGTCTAGTTTGGTCAACCATCCTTACATCAATCACAAGGCTAAAATCATTTATAGTAACACAAGAAAAGGCATAAGCGAAAGAAACATTTATAATATAATATGAGTTTAGAGTTTAACTCCGAGTTACAATAAATAAAATACAAAGTAGGGATACCATGGATCAAGAGTCCAAAAATGTATTCGGGTAAATACATCTATCGGATAACATTACTCTTTACCCAAACACCCAGTACAGATAAGATCACTCATCCCCACATAGTACATCATAGGCAACATAGTCATCTAGAGGATCTTCCAAGACCTACACACAAGAATCAAGATCTCCTACTCATTCCCATGAGTACAGGGATACAAATAACACATGCATTCACAATAGATGGTAATTATACATTCAAACCAATTGAGCATCTCGTAAGGTAAATACTAATCCAGGCATCTTTACTAGATATAATCATTTTCATTCTTTTATATACGTTGAGTATAGGAACCCCACTATTTTTAAACTGGTGGAACGGTCTAACACCCCCAAAATTCACTACTGAAAAATTTCGTTTTATTAAAAGATAATTGCGGAAGCAGATTAATGAAACGCGAACTTTGGGAGTATTACCGCCACACTTAGTACCAGACCGATTCACTCATACCGTTCCAGTACTAAGTGTTAAGGCTAAAGAAAAATGAAATACAATTGCAAGAAATTCAACATACATAAATCAGAGTAAATTTGCAAGAAATTTACATACTTAAATCAGAGTAGCGCATCAAATCATTTACAGGAATAAAATCCACCAATGGTGGTTACAATAACAACATAACATTAAAACCAGGAATTTAAAGAGAAAGAGAAAACCCTAACTATACCGGATAACTCCTTACTCTCTTTCCCGTAGCTCACTTGAGTAGCGCCTGAAAAGACCTGCAAGGGCACTGCCCATTGAATAGGCAGGGGCCCCATAAAGGGAATCCCTTCAGTACTACGGTACTGAGTAACCCTTTAATACCACACTTAAAGACAAGCCCGCATACGGCACATAATGCAAACTACACACATAAATAATGAGAGGTGCATACATAACAGTAACATACACAATAATTTATAAGTCACAATCGATACTTTGGGCCTTAAGCCATGTCATAGTGTAAGATCAATATATTCGGGCCTTAAGCCATTATTCCGTCATCATTCCATCAATCTTATATTTTATATCCATGTGAGTACGAGAACCCCACTATTATAGCCGGTGGACCGGAAGTAAACACACAGGGCAGAACGCCTCTGAGCACTATTATTGCCGGTGGACCGGTCTGGCCCCGACTCACATGGTGTTCAACTATAAGTGATTAGTATTTTTCCAAGATTTTATTCACATACAATACTGGTTTTATTGAGCTCGGGACCCCCACTATTTTAGCCGGTGGACCGGAATATATATAAAATCGTCATCCAGGGCACAACGCTCCTGGCTACTATTATAACCGGTGGACCGGTACTCATAATCACATACCAGGGCAACACGCTCCTGGACCACTATTATATCCGGTGGACCGGTACTCATACCAGGGCAACACGCTCCTGGACCACTATTATAACCGGTGGGCCGGTACTCAATATCGCATACCAAGGCAACACGCTCCTGGACCACTATTATAACCGGTGGACTGATACTCAATATCATAATCATCTGGGCCCGGCTCATTAATATTCCACTTTCAATAATAGTATCTTTCCTTTCTTTAATCAACACATCAATCATATTTATTTGTCTCGAACGGGAGATCAATAACCCGGGACACAAAGGTACACCGGTCGTACCAGTGCATATCAACTACTCAGTACCCTTCAACCACGAACCCAAGGACACAAAGGTACCCTGGTCGTACTGGTGCATAAAGCTAACTCAGTACCCTACCGACAAGGACACCTAATCCATAAGTATGCATACCCCCTAACTAGGTCCGTAGAGCTAGAAAGAGTAAGATATAGGGCCTGGCTGGGGCACAAAGGCACACCAGCAAATACCAGAATAATCGTGGACTAAACCACGTCCTTAGGGTAGCGACCCCTAAGGAGTCACCATTCCCGATCTCGAGGTCTTTCACTTTAAGTAATAGTGTCTTAATTAAGGTGATCACGAAAAGCACGATAATCCGATACTTATTCACTTTCAATCGTTCTGATATCATTAATCGTTTCTTATTCAGATGATTATCCAGGATATCACAGAGAAATCATCAAGGCCATACTAATTATCAAACACTCTTACTTGGCTAATCAGCATTATTTGAATCATATTATAATGTTCCACAATCTCAAGAACATGTTAGGTACAAATTACTCATTTTCCCTTTACTTAAATAATTGCTAAGTATCCATTCCTTACTTGATAAATTACCATATTACCCTTAAGGTTGCATAATTACCAAATTACCCCTTGTCCAATTTAGATTACCAAATTATCCCCTACACTTTTTAAATCACCATTCACCCCTCATAATTACTACACTTATCATATTTCCCATTTGGTTGGTTATATTACCAAATCGCCCTTCTCTTTTGTTATAATTACAAAACTGCCCTCGAGTTGGATAAATTACTAAATTTCCCTCATTCATTATCATGATTACTATTTTGTCCCTTTAGTTGGTTAAATAATTATCACTTTATCCCATAATTTGCTAAATCACCAAATTGCCCCTTTAGTTGGATAAATTACCAAATTGCCCTTCTCCTTTATCATAATTACCATTTTACCCCTCTCAATTATTTTAATTGCCATTTTACCCTTTTTAATTATCATAAATCCCAGATTACCCTTCTTCATAATTACAAATATTAATTTACCCTTCTCCATATTAATAATTACTATATTATCCTTCTCCATTATTAAAATTACTATAATGCCCTTTAATTGGTTAATTTACCAAATTACCCTTCTATAGTATCACACTTATCCAATTGCCCTTCCACAATCATAATTTAATTACTAAATTATCTTTCGTCCTTATCATAATTACCAAGTTACCCCTTACTCCCAAGTTTACCATAATATCCTTTTATTTACAAAATTACCATTTTACCCCTTACATCCAATTTTACCATATTACCCTTTTGCTTGTAAATTACCATAATACTCCTTTTACTCTACAAATTACTATTTTACCCTTTTATATCCAAAAATTACCATTTTTATCTTTCCTTACAAAATTACCATTTTGCACTTCTTTTCCAAAATTACCATATTACCCCTTACTTATAAATTACCTTTTCGCCATTCACTTATACAATTACCATATTACCATTTATTTATGAAATGACTATTTTTGCCCCTCTATCTCCAAAATTACCATATTAACCCCTTTTGCTTACAAAATTACCATAATGCCCTCCTTCATCCAAAATTACTATTTTACCCCTACTTCCAAAATTACCATTCTTACCACTTACTTATAAAATTACCATATTGCCCCTTGACTCCAAAATTACCGCTTTACCCTTTCCCCCCAAAAATTACTATAATACCCCTTTAATGATAAAATTATCATTTGGCCATTTAATCATAAAATTACCATATTATTCTTTTATCTCGAAAATTACCATCATACCCTTCTTTCTCACAACTTACAATTTTATCCTTTTTACTTATAAAATTATCATCTCACCCCTTCCCTTTGAAATTGCCAAAATACCCTTTTGTTTACAAAATTACCAAAATGCCCTTTTTCACTTATGAAATTTCCACTCAACCCCTTTATTCACCATTTTTATGAATTTACTAACACTACATAAAATAATGATATTAGTGCTTCATTCTTATCATCTAAGTCCACCAACATGTCATTATTCAACATAATACTCATTAGCAACTACCTACATTAGGTTACATACTTCATAAGCAAAATTACTAAAATACCCTTAGACAATAATATTACTCATGCATTAGCAACATAATACATCAAAACAAGCATTTAACATTTCCATCAATAATCAAACACCTTCCTTAATTAACATACCTACATATGGCACAAAAATTTATCATGCTTTTCCTTTTTATCAAACAATATAAGAAACCATATACATATCATGCTAAGCACACCAAACATGCATAAAATCATACTAAACCCCTAATGTGCTAGCATACGTTTTTCCATATATTTAAGGGAGGATTAACGGTTGCCTTAATCCCGCAAAATATCAAATCTTACCAAGCATAATTAGCAACTCAACACCTAAAAATAATATCCATCATAATTATGTTAGAAATAAGAATCCAAGCATAAAACTTTATAAATTTTAATTAATAAAACACTTAACATAAAATACCATTATACCTTAAAAATTAGCCAAGTAATTTTCAAAATAAAGGGGAGCTCACGCTGCATGAGCAGCGTGAGTTTCATGCAGAAATGAGAGGTGAAAGGGTTCGAAGGGAGGGGGGTGAAGGAAGCAAGATTTATTATTTTCAGGTTAGGGTCTTTAGGCTAGAAAAGAAGGTGGATGGGGGAGGTTTCAAGGCAAGGGAATGGTGCAGAAGTGAAGAGGGGATGTATGTGGAGGCTAAGGGTGGTTTCACGGCGGCGGCAAGGCGGCAAAGTTGGTTGCCGAGAAGGATCGAGGTGGAGGAGTTGTGAAGGAAGGAAAAGGAGAGGGAAAAATGGAGGGGTTCAAGGGCTGTTTTCGGCCAAATAATGTATGGCGGTTGTAGAGGGGGTTGCAGGGTGTCAAATGGTGCGTTTGGTGGAGAAGAGGTGGCCGGACGGCGGCGGAAGCGGCGTTTGCAGGTGGCTCGGTGGTAAGGGGAAAAACTGGGAAGAAAAAGGAAGAGGTGGAGAAGGGAAGAAGTGCAGGGCTCGAAGGGGCTTGGGGGGTATCGTGGTGGTGCAAGGTGGTAGTAGGTGGTGGAAAAAGGCGGCGCAGGGGTTGGTCTTGGTGGTTCAGGCGGCGGCGGGCGGCAGTGATAAAAAACCGGGGAAAGAAGGATGGAGAAGGAGAAAAGAGAGAAGAGGCTCGGGAGGAAGAGGTGAGGCTCGAAAAAAATGGGGAAATGAAGGGCTTGGGAGATGAAGAAAAAGAAGAGGGAGAAGAGAGGGGCAGGGGCAGGGGCTGGCCGGCGAGAGGACAAGGGTGGCAGGTGGTGGTCGGTTGGCAGGGAAAGAGAAGGGGAGAAGAGGGAAAGGAAGAGGGGTACGCGGGCTATGGTACAGGGGCGGTTTGGTTTGAATTGGGAAAGAAAATGACGGGGGAGAGAGGAAGAGAGAGAGGGCAGGGAGGTAGGTGGTGGTCGGTGGCAGTTGTAGGTGGCGGCGTGCTCGACCATGGCAGAAATGGTGGTTGGGCGTGGCAGAAGAGAGAAAGGGAAAGGAGAAGGCTGCGGGAGGTCGGACCGGCCGGTCAGGAAAAAAAAGAAAAGGAGGCGGCTGGCTGCTGGGCGGGCGCGAGAATGAGAAGGTGGACGGGCCTGGCCGAATCGTGCAGGGAGAGGGCTGGCCTAGCGAGGCAGCCCGAGGGAAAAGGAAAAAAGGAAAAAAGAAAAGAAGAAAGAGGAAAAAGGGGAAAAGGGCAAAAAGGGGAATGGAAATATAGGAAAAGTAATTTCATTTAATTTATAAAATCATAAAATATAATATTCTTGGTAAATTATTTAATTTAGTAATTTAATTTATTATAATCTAATATTTTAGTTTAAAAAGGATAAAGTTGGTAAAATATTAGTTTGGAAAATTATTTAAATAAAATAATATGATAAATAGCAAAATATTTATTTTTAATTTATTAAATACTCTTATCCAAATTTACATACTCTAAAATCCATACAATAATTAAAATAAATAATCTTAAAGCAATTTTATTCCAAATAAAAGTTATTTATTAAAATATAGGTTTTCGAATTTTTTTTGGGGTATTACAAAAGTAACTTCTCAAAGATAATACACCTGATCCACTATTGTCATCCGGAGGAACGGATATGAAAACATTACCTTCTTAGGGCAAAATACTCCCGAGCCACTATTATCTTCGGTGGAACGGATATAAAAACAACACCTTGATCCTGAATCACATACTCTTCCACTTTAAATAATTAGTATCTTATCCATAGGTTATACTGTTATATTTTCATTCATGATGAGCAGGGGCCCCACTATTCTTAATCCAGTGGAATAGACTAAAACACCTTCTAGGGATAAAACGCTCCCAAGCCACTATTATCTCTGGTGGAACAGATATTTAAAAACATCACCTTGTCTCTAGTCACGTGCTCTTTCATTTTAAATGATTAGTATCTTATTTATGATTGATTCACATGCATCGAACACACTAAGGCAGATAAACACATCACGTAGGTCAAGATAATTAAGTTCTTCAAACCCTAATTCAACACTCCTAGCATCATTCTCTCATATTGATTATTCAACCACCAATTATAATATATCATTTTCAAATATCATCATTATTATTATACCCTTAATTCATGTTCTAACTCTCACGTTGCATACATACAATAATAATTTTATCCCAAAGTATTACTCACATAATTACCAAAACTCTAACTTTACCAGTAGTCATAATTCTTCTCATAAGACTCATATGAATACCAAATTCAATATACATTATTATAATGCCAACATTATATATATATATATATATATCCAGAATTATGGATTAACTCTAGGGTTTTACTCATGGAATGCTAAGATTATCATTTTAGGTCACTATGCCCTAACAAGATCATTATCTCTTTTTGAGGAACCTAAGACAACCAATAATCCTTCTAAAACATTTCTCAAGATATTGTTATCATATTTTAATCCACTTAACACATTGCAATACCAAATTCCCTTATTATCCCATAATGACCAAAATACCCTTAAGGATAACTAATAGCCTTTATTTTATAAAATCTTATATCTTCCACAACCATTATTTTTCCAAACCCAACATTTATCATCAAACCTCGTAGATATGCTTATGTCCACATATTATAGCTTATTTGTCCTATCTTTCAAGCCATAACACATATTCCTCACAAATATGTCATTATCATAATAAAATCATATCCATGCCTCTTACCCATTCTTACTTTCTTTTAAACACTTATTCTATATAATCATAACATATCATCAACATCATACATTAAATCATATAGCAATAGTATCATGAAAATTCACATAACCATACAAGCAAATAACACAAAATTCCTAAAACATCGATTAGTATGCTTACCAACTAGGACACCGGGCTCTAAGCATGTAAATCCTAGACCTCCTCCATCGAGATCACCGGAATATCACCTACGAAAAATAACGTAATACATGGTTAGGTTTAAAGACTATAACCGAGGGAAAAGTTAAGGTAAAGAGGGTAAAAATAAAAATAATTATAGTTAAATGGAAGATTGAGTTGTGTGGATTTGTGGTGGAATGTATGGTGGAGCTATGGTGAAAATTTGGTGGTATTTGAATAAGGTTGGGGGTAAAAATAGGGATGCACAACCAAAATGGACAGCTGCATAGGCCTACTATAAGTAGGGCTGTTTATGTTATCCGATATCTACTTATTTGATCCGATATCTGAAGTGATCCAATATGAAAAAGTAAATAACCGATTCGATTTTTTTTTCAAATTAAATATCCAATCCGGTCAACAAAAAGTCAAACAAACCAAATATCCGATCCGACAAATACAAATAATATCCGATCCGAAGAAAAATATTTATACATTTTTTTATAATTTTTTATTTTATATATAATTGTATATATATAAATAAATTTAGATGTCTGTTTGTATAATGTTTACTTACTTTATTTATTATTTAAGGCAAAATTTAATTTAATTGAAATTATATTTTTAATACAATCCCTTTTTAGATATTTATAAAAAAATAAAAATACTCTACATGCCGATAGACATCACCCACTCCTTTTTTATTTTAGTTTTAACATCGAATATTTGTTGAGCAATTCGGATATTTGCGGAGCGAATCGGATATTTGCTCAGCAAATCAGATAATATCAAATATATTTGTGATTTGGTAGATTTTTTATATTTAAAATTGTATTTGGATAATATCGGTTATATTTGATATCCGATCTGAAAATTCAAACATCCAATCTTCCGGATATCCAAAGTTTCAAATCAAATATCAAATATCATTTTTAGATATCCAAAATTTTGGATATTCGACAATCACTAGGTAGAACATACTTAAGTCGAATAGATACACACGAGAGTTGGAATTGTGCATGGTTGTGCTCGATCACTAGGTAGAACATACTTAAGTCGAACAGATACACACGAGAGTGTGATAAGCTATGTGTAAGCCACGCGAGAGTGAATGGGCAGGTAGTGCTGGGTTGTATGGGTGTGCGATAAGAAATTTTAGTGTTGTACGATCATGTTTGAGGCCATGCATTTTATAAAAATGTGACAGACATAAGTGAAAGAGAGGGAAAAATGGTGGTGGTTAACGACAATGGAAGTGACGATGAAGGGAAAGGATGGAGTGACCTTAGTGGTCAGTCCACCGGTTGATGGAAGGTGCATGGCGGCGCATGGTGGTGATGATGGTGGAAATGGTGGCTTAATAGGCAAAATAGAGTGGGGAAGAGGAAGAAAAGAAGAAGGAAGAAGGAAGAGAGAGGGCTTCTACAGGGTGTTTTGGACACAAAATAGGTAGAAAGTAAGTCAAAACAAAAGAAGAAGGAAGGAGAGAGTAGTGAGTACATATATATATATATATATATATATATATATATATATATATATATATATATATATATGCAGGAGGGGTGTGATGGGTGAAAAATGCAGAGGGAGGCGTGCGACGATTGTGCAGGGTGATGGTGTAGAGGTCACCAGGGGTGAAAGGGAGGTGATGGTTGTGTGTGTTGGGGTAAAATTTTAGAGGATGCATTCAATAGATGGTGATGGTTTAGTGTGAGCATGTTGCGTGAGAATGAAAAAGAAATGGCAGGGGAGATGATGGTGTGCAGGTCAACAACTTGAGAAGGAGAAAAGGGTGAGGGATGATGGATGATGGTGATTATGGTAGCTGTAGTGGTGTGATGGGAGATGCAAGTTGTAGTTTACAAGTTGCATAAATAGTCGGTCAAACTTTATAGCACAAGGATGACGGGAGAAAGGAGAAGAAAAGAAAGGAAAAGGAAAAGGAGAAAAGGTTGGAGATGAAATGCCCCAAAAATTCTAATTTTAAGAATTATAGTTAAATAAGGTTTTATTAGGAAAATTTATTAAATAAATTATTTTTATTCAAATAAAAGGGAATTAATTAGGTTAAATTAAGAAAGAAATTTATAAATATTTTAATTAGGAAGAAATTTGGGTATTTTAGCTAATTAAGGATTTTATTTTAGAAATTAATTACATAAATTATTTTATTTAAATAATAGGGAATAAATAGTGCCAAATTAATAGAAATTTTACAAATAATTTAATTGGAGAAAACTAGAGTGATTTGCTAATTAAAATGGAATTTATGGAAAATCTTTCAAAAATCCTAAATTTGCCTAAAAAGGAAAATTAAATATTATTTTATTTAAATATTATTATTTTTAAATATTCAAAATATCCAAATTAATTTATATACCCAACCCACCTATTTTTCTCTTTTCTTTTTGCCCTTTTTCCTTTTCTTTCTTCCTTTTTCTTTTTTTTCTTTCTTTTCTTCCTTTTTCCTTTTCTTTTCCTCGATTGGGCCTGCCACCTCACAGCCCGTTTCCTTTCCTCTTTTCTTCTTTGGCATAGCCCAGCCCGCGCGGTCGAACCTTTTCCTCTCTCGCGCCTTGCTTCTCTTCCTTCCTTTTCTCCTTCCCGCAACCCGTATTGTTTTCTTTCTCTTCTCCTTTGGCGTAGCCCAAGCCAAAATGCTGCGTTTTGTCTTAAATTTTCTGCTGGTCCGGTCTTCTTTTCTTTTCTTTAGCCAGCCGGTCCAGCCCCCTTTCTTCTTCTTCCCCAGCCCGTCGCAGCCTACAATTTCTTCCCCGAATGGCTCCGTCATTTCTACTGCCGGTTAAGCCCGTTTTGATTGGCCGTTTTCCTTCCTTTCTCTTCCCCCTAACTCGCCGGTCAGCATGACCCAACCCACCTCCTTTTTCTTCCGCGCAAAATCCTCCCTTTCCTATGCGAATAGGCTGCCACGATTTAAATTTTGTACCAGCCAATTGGCGTTGCCGGCTACCCTAACCCTACCTACATTACCCCCTCACCGACCCACATAACCCTACCATCTCCTCTAAAATCTATAAATGCCTATAAACAGCTTGATCTCAGGACTTTTTCCCAAAACCTAACAAAAACCCTCCTGTGCACTGCCGCCACTTTAGACGCCTTTTTCTCCACCGTCGGCCAACTACGCCGCCTGCTCTACATACCTAAGTCTTCCCTGCACCGCCCTCTAACTAACTACGCCGCCCTTCTTCCTCGATTCTTCCTGCACGAGCCACCTTGGTCGTGCAAAGTTTCATTCTCAATCAACCTATTCTCTGCCCCTGCCACCCTTCGCACCGTCGCCCACCACCACATCAGCCGCTATCATTGCCTCCTACACCACCCAAAAACATATGCAGACCCTCCTCTATCTCCCCTACCTTTCTTTTCCTTTTCCTCCCTCTCCTCCTTTCTTTCTCTTCTTCTTCCCCATTCGGCCACCACCACCGCCACCATTCGCCGCCACCTTTGGCTGCGCCACCACCCTCATTCTATTCCTCTCTTTCTAGACAACCATAACCACCCTTACTTCCACCATCATTCTCCCTATCTTTTTTCGAGCCCTTAACTTTTACCCTTTTCTCCTCTTTTTCTGGCCACTGATACCACTGCCATGCACCACCGCTGGTGCCGCCTGTCACCACCAACTTAAGGTGGAACCCTAAACCCTCTCAACTCTTTTACCCTATTTTTACAAGCTTTATTTATTTTATTTCTATTAGTTCAAGTATATTATTATTATTATTATTATTATTATTATTATTATTATTATTATTATTATTATTATTATGTTACTACTATTACTATTATTGAGGGCCGAAGCCCTATTCCGTTCATTTTGAATAATTTATTATTATTATTATTATTATTATTATTATTATTATTACTACTATTACTATTATTATTATTATTATTATTATTTTTAATGTTATTATTATTATTCTATATAGGGTTGAGACCCTATTATGCCTATTTTAAATTTTAGTAGTAGTATTATAACTATTATGTCTTATTATTATTAATACCATTAATATTTTTACTATCATTAGTATTTATTATTATTATTATTATTATTTATTAGTTTTATTTTTTATTCAATGTAGGGTTGAAACTCTACTATATTTTATCTTCAATTATTATTATTATTATTATTATTATTATTATTATTATTATTATCATTATGATTATTATTATTTTTCAATATTATTATGGTTTTTATCATTATTATTATTACTATTTCTATTATTATTATTATTATTTTTTGTATTATTGTTATTATTACTATTATTACGATCATTATTATTTTGGTGAAGAGTCGAAGCCCTTATTCCACTATATATTTCGAATCATATTTATTATTATTATTATTAGTATTTTTAGTATTATTATTATTGTTGTTATTATTATTTTTACTATTATCACTGTTATCACTATTATTATTTTAGTATTATTATTAGGATAAAGCCTTCAACCTTATATTATTAATTTTTTACAATATTACTACTATTTCCTATATCTTTAGCAAATTTAGTAATTAGTTAATGTCATTTTTATTGATATGTTATTATTTTATCAAAAACCTAGTCTTAGAATAAGGTAGTAAATAATAAGTATTTTTGGTAGGAGGGAATCTAATCTTTAGCTTTTACCTCATATAGGTGAGACTAGTCAAAGCCCTAAGGAGGCGTAGGAGCATGCTCCAAGATCAGTGTCGTTTTAGGTAAGGGTGTAACTAAGGCCTTATGTGTGTTATGTGTATTATATGCTTTGGATGCCTTATATAATGTTGTATTGAGAATCATGTGTTATTAGTTGACTAGTTTATGTTGACTATTCTATGTATGGAGCATCTTGGAGTTAAGGTATGATTGTGTGCCTTCTTATTGTATATGTTGATATGTATATGTGGTGAAAAGTTGTGGAATGTGTTGTAATGTGTTGTGAACCTTTAGACATGCATGTGAGGATGTTAAATGTGGTATTATGGGGGGAAAGGATGAAAAAGGAGAATAGGAAAAGAAGTTGACCAAGGGGAGTAAGTTGACCAAAAGGGGAATAAGTTGACCAAGGTGAGTAAGTTGACCAAAGGGGAATAAGTTGACCAAGGGATGTGAGTTGACCTAAATATTTTAATGGTCCATGAGTGGATGAATAAAAATGGATAGTATATGGCTTTGTATGGGAGAATCTAGGATTTTGTATGGCAAAATCTATGGTTGCGTATGGGAGAATCTAATCTATGGTTTTGTATGGGAGAATCTAATCTATGGTGTTGCATGGAAGAATCTAATCTATGGTTTTGTATGGAAGAATCTAATCTATGGTATTATATGGGATAATAGAATCTAGGGTTTCGCATAGAGGAATCTAGGGTATTGCGTGGAGGAATCTAGGGTTTGTGTGGAGGAATCTAGGGTTCACATGGAGGAATCTAGGGTTTTGCATGGATGGATTTAGGGTTTGTATGGTTGAATCTAGGGTTTCACATGGGAGTTTTAAGGTTTTGCATGAAAAGTTTGAAGGGTTGCATGGGGTGTGTAAAGTCTGCATGGGGGTGAATTTTATGTATGGAAAGTTGATTTGAGGTGTAAGGAAGGTAATGGGAGTGTTGTTTAGGTGTTTGGAGGCTATGGGGGGAAAGATAGTATGTAGGACAGTATAAAGGTACATAGGAGACTGAGCTAGGGTTTCGGGGAAAAATCCTAATTTGAGGGGGTGGTAAAAAGGAGAAATAAATAAGGGTGAGTGGAGTACGAGAGGATGATAAAAATGATCAAGTAAGGATGAATATGATTGGCATGGAAAAATATTAAGTGAGATGTGGGAAATGGAAGGTTGACATGTGGAAACGAGGAAGATAGGGTTTGTTATGGCCATTTAGGGTTTGGTGTGGTTACCTAGGGTTTTGTGACCACACGTGTGCTTGAGGAGTATGGCGTAATGATGAGAGTTAAATCTAAAGGGTGTGATGTGTGGAGTGTTAAAATGATTTGGGTTGCGTAAGGTGGAGCAGGATGGGCCACATAGGGCTAAAATTAGGGTTTCGTGATAAAACCCTAGAGTGAGACGTGGAGTGGACTTGGAAGTGTAAGGTAGTGGGCCTTGACCCATATACTTAAGAGTTGGACTTCTAATGTGAGATAGGATATGGAGGAAAGGATGTTGGGGAAAGTTGGGAGGTACATGAGTCTGATGATACGGAACGAGTCTGTTGGAGGATAGGTGTGGGGAGAATGAGTCATGCATGTCTACGGTGAAAACTTCTGAATAAGACACTTAAGACATTAATCATTTAAAGAGAAAGATTATTGAGTTGAGTCCAGCCAATCCACAGGTTAGGAATAGTGGTTAGGATTTTTACCCTATATGTGATCGATCTACCGGCGAATAATAGTGGTCAGGAGCTTTATGCCCTGTGTGTTTTCGGCCCACCGACTATAATAGTGGGGGATCTTGAGCTTAATAAACCAAAACCTGAGTTTTCTAAGACACATAAAAGACACTAATTACTTGCAGTTGAATACCATGCGAGTAGGAACTAAAACGATCCACCAGTAAAGAATAGTGGTTAGGGTTTTATCCTATACGTGACTGATCCACCAGCTATAATAGTGGTCAGGGCATGATTCCCTATATGTGACTGAGCCACTGGCTAAAATAGTGGGAGGTTCTTGTACTCGCATGGACTTGATAAAAAGAGCATGGTGTGGAATGAGTATCTATAAGAGATTAATTAAGTAATTAATCCGGACTATAAATGGTCTTTGATTATTATTTCTCCGAAGTGATTGTATGTTTTTTTTTGTTATCATTCGGGTTGGATTATGTGCTTATATGTGTTGGCCTTAGTGCACTATTACCTTACTCAGTAGATAGCGTACTGATCACCCTTTTCATGGGTGCTGCTCATTCCCACGAGTAGTAGGCTTTTGACTTTATGTAGGTGGGCGATGCATATTTTGATGCCTTCAATGTCCATGAGGCATCAGGCGGGGCTGAGTGTTGATTATGGGCTTGGTTCGATGATCAGAGTGATGTGGCCGGATCCTCTCTTAAGTCATTCTATTTCTTTATGATATTTCTTTCCTGTATTGGATTTTCCTTAATTAAATATCAATGTTTGTAAACATTTTTCCTTATGAGGGATTTTGATTTCACTCTCTGATTTTTGTGTTATAATCCCTTTCTGTTTTTTATTAACTCTTGCTTTAAGTATTGATTAAAGTTTAATAAACATTTTTTTTAGCCTTAGCACTTGGTACTAGAACGGTCGGAGTGAACCGGTCTGGTACTAAGTGTGGCAGTAACATCCCTAGAATTCATGGTTTTTAATTTAAGAGTTTTTGTATTAAAAATAGTGAATTTTGGGGTGTTATAGGATATTAGTGTTAGATAATTTTGGATTAGCCAAAATAGGTAGGATTACTGACAAATTTTAGCAGAATTATGATCCGGTTATAAGATATAATTTATCCGAGTCAAATATTCGGATTCGGTTAAGGTTTTGGGATTAAGAGATTCGGTTAAGGCTAAAATAAAATTTTCTTGAGATTAGAATAAAATTAGGATATTAATGATATGAGATTAGGTTAAGCAAAATTTTAGGGTATTACGAAAGGACCCTAAAAAATACAGGGGAAATCAATTCCTTTTTCTTCCATGTTTGGTATGGGGATATTTTATTATAGGTGTAAATATATACTACTAGGCCAAAAAAAAATTCATTTGGATCCCTATGTAATAAAGCCTAAAAATTTAAACCTGACCATTATCTCCTCCTCAACCCCAAAAATTATACCCTAGCCTTTATTTGATCCTCAACGCCGGGTCTCTCCTCGACACTTCCTCTACTCATTGCCCGCCTCTCCTCAACACTCACCTCTCCCATACATCCTTCGACACAACTCGTTTCTTCATTTTGCCATCGAAAGAATAGTACTTCACTGACCTTCTTTACGTTCTATCCGTTCTTCACTAGTAATGTACTCCCTTTCTTTTTAACTATGTATAGTATTGGTCGGTGTTTTCCTTCCACCAGATGTTCTAATTTGGGTTCCAATTTATGGCACGGAAGAAAATTGACTGATTTGTGTTTGCCTAGAATATTTTCCCCCGAGGGGGCTAGGGAGGGGTACTGCTTATAATGTGATCTTGAATAGGTAACTAAGCTTTTTAATGGGATTATAATTGTTATTGTTGCCATTAAATTGCGAGCTATTCATCGTATAGCGTTTACAAATCTTTTAAATTTAAAATGCTTGACTTAGTTAAGCTATAGTTGCTTGCAAATGCTGAGATACAAAAGAAAGAAATTACAGTACGTATGAGTATTTTCATGTTTCCTAGGAGTATGAGGTATGAATAAACTATTGAAGGGGCCATTTATATTGTGCTCATTTATTAGAATAAGTTGGTGGCTTTCATGATTTGGGGGAAATGTCGTTTGGTGAAAGATAACCCGAGCCCATAACGTTTTGCTAAATGGTTAAGATGATAGGTAGCACTAGTATTGGTTGTTTAATTTGAATAAAAGATTATACAAGTGCCATATGTTGTGCACTATGATTTTCAATGGTCCCTAACGAGACAAAAAGGTTACAGAAATTATGTTTGACATCTTATTGTTCATGCTTTATCTCATACACTAATTATTGCTCATGACATTCGCATTATCCAATATGCTCTTAGAATTAAATAGCTTTGTCACTGATGTTCTTGATATAGAAGTATGATAATATAAAGTTACTGGTTAGATTTTTGCTTCTCATCTATAACCATAATTTGTAAGTTCCACTTCCTTGTATTGTATATTCTTTCTTGACTTTTTCAACAAGTTTGTCCAAATATTATTTTATCTATGATAAATGCTACTGTCGTGCCCTACCATTAGGGTCGCTGGCTTGAGATTTTAATCAATCTAGAGAAAATATATTTTGTGTATTGGTATAGAATGACATGTAGACTTTTAGGTGGGGGAAGATATGATTTGAAGTGGCAGGCTAGGTGTTCGGTACTACTTAATACTTGATTGCTTCTTTTGATTTTTCCACAAGTAATTGGTGCCCTTTCATACCCTTCGTAGAAAGTGTGGGAAGTGGTTGTAACGATGCTTGATTCTCCAAGAGAAGAACTAGATACCAAAAATGGTGGCCCTTTCATACCCAAATTTAGAGAAGAACTAGATAACTCTTGGTTTATAAAGAGCATTTTGTTAATATAGGAGAAAATTAAGGAATTTTTGTGTTATATTATTGTGGTAGGTGGTGGAGAGATTAATTTATGGCATATTGGAGGCCTTACTTTCTAGGTTGTGATCCCAATTTTGGGTCATGCCATCAAAATATGGTTGTTTTAGGGGAGTTGCATCATATTTTTTTTTCTTGTATTTATTCATTTGATATAGGTTGCTAACATTAAGTGTTTATTTTCATGTAGGTTGAAGAAGAATTATCAAATCCTTTTGTTGGGAACATATAGTACTTAATAGTAAGTCATAAGATACTACTAGATAATGCTAGATTCTTAATCTTAACTTGGAAAATCTATTCATCTTTCTGCTATTGAAATTTATTGTAGTCTAGTTGTTTCATTCTGTCCATAGAACAATCTGTAAAATGGTTGTTGTTGTCATTGTATTGCTTGATTGTTTTGACATTGATCGATATGTTTGAGATTTAATGTTAGAAATGAATATGTTTGTTGTCAAATAAGTGAACTTTAGGCCTATGTAGTTTTAATTAAATATGAAAAATGAAAAAATGATAAGGTAATTATTTGTTTATTTATTTTGTGTGCGCTTGTGTGTGTTTGGTTCACTAGAAGATACTTTATATTAATGGACACAATTTTTAATTTATGAGACCAATTTTCTTAATATTTATGGTACATAACGGTCATACTTCGTTTGAACGGACACAAGGACTCAAGTACTATTATAAATAGTTCTCCTCAATCAAAATTCTTTCGGATTATATATTGAGAAAATTTTGATTTGTCTAAAATATGAATAATTATAGTATCAAATTGATTAATAAAGGGAAGACAACAACAACAACAACAACAACAATAATAATAATAATAAAATCATTATATATTTGTTTAGTACTAATGTCATGAGTTAATGAAATTATATGTAGTTATGGCTCTTTTGCCATTGTCAAGGACAGAAAGGAATATTGTGGTGACATTTTGGTTTATTAGATTGAGGAATCAATAGATGATATTATTATTAAGTTATTTACTTGATGTATTAGAATCTATCAAAGAATCCAAAAGGATCGTACATTTAGCTAAAATAACTCTTGAGCAAAGAATTAAGAATATGGATGCATTTCTTAATTTTGATGTTAGTTGTATTGATCAACTTAGAATGGATAGGCATATGCTCTACGTGTTGTGGATTGCTTCAAAATGAAGGGAGTTTAAAAGAGTCAATAAATATGTCAATTGAGGAAAGGGCGGCAATCTTTTTGAGCATACTAGCACAATGATCCGAAGGATATGATGATTTTGAGAAGATTGAAAAGATCCACTGAAACCATAAGTTGAAAATTTCACCAAGTGCTTAGAGTTGTCTTACATTTGCATTCGATATTGATGAAGACTCTAGAACAAGTGCCATAAAAATCTACAAATGAAAGATGGAAACGGTTTAAGGTAGAAATCAACCTTACTTTATTAAAATAAATTGGAATATGTGACAAGGTTTTCATATAGCTAATCACTTATAATTTTGGTCCATCTTGAATCAATAGAATTGCCTAGGAGCATTAGATAGAACATTCATCATGGTTAAAGTACCGGATATGGACAAGCCAAGATATCGAATTAGGAAGGGAGAGTTGGCAACTAATGTTTTAGCTACATGTTCCATCGACATGCAATTTACTTATATCTTACCAGGGTGGGAAGGTTCTGCCGCAAATGGTAGAATATTGAGAGACGTTATTAGTAGTAGATATCCATTAAGAGTTTCGTGTAGTAAGAAAATTAAACTTAACGTTATAAAATTTTTAGCATTTGAAAAGTTAACAATTTTTTTTTTCGATTGTACATAGAATATTATTATATGGTTGATGCGGGGCGAACACCAATACATAGGATATATATATTAGTTTTTGAAACACGATTTAAAAAAAAACATTGGCTTTAATATGAGAATAAATTAAATAAATTACAAAGTATACAAGAGAAATAATAATAATAATAATAATAATAATAATAATAATAATAATAATAATAATAATAATAATAGATTATGAAGTCCTCTATTTGTACTTAGAATAAAAGAAGTGAATTATATATTTTAATTTAGTTTGTGAAACAGGGAAGATATACATTTTTATTTTTTTATATTTACTATTATAAAAATAAATTAATAAATTATAGAGCACAGAAGACAACTAATTTAACTCATAATGGGATATTAAGGTATCGTTTGGTATAACTTATTATTAATAATTACTTTTAGATAAAAACTACTTTTATAAATCTACTTTTAAAAAAGTACTTTTATAAGTAAAATGTATGTTTGTTTTAACTTTTATTATATAAGTGATTAATGCTAAAAAACTACTTATTGTATCTTATTAGTGTTTGGTTTTCATTTTCCTATAAAATTACTTTTTCTTTTCCATCTTTAATTTTTATCTTCCTATATATATCTTTTAGTAATAATTACTATATAAATTATGTAATATTAAATATTAAAAAGCATATGAAATATTAACAAGTATAAAAAAAATATAAAGATATTACAAAGTACTAAAAATTATAGCTGATCCAACCCTCGCGTCTTCTTCTCGACTTCGTCTACGTCTGTTTCGTTCCTCCATCCCTGCGTACCGGATGGTTTAACCTTATTTTCTCTCTTTCTCTAACGAAAAGGAAGCGATGGCGAAGATCATAAACAAGAAGAAGAAGAAAAAGAGCAGATCAGGTCCGATAGACATAGCTGAAGCAGCTGTTGCTGATGTGCCACCTCAACGTATTATTTATCTTTTTTTCTGCGGTTTTTAATTTTATTCCTCTGATTTTCCATTCTTATTGCGCTGCCCCCCTCCTCTTTTTTTAGCCGAATCGACACTGATGCAGTCGAATCTATCAATTTTTATTTTATTTTAATTACTGTATATATCCTAAATGTTTTGTGTTCAGGATCCATCGCCTATGATATATGTATATATAAATAATTTTCAAATATTTATCCTATATATATATATATATATATGTGCACACACGCACACATACTTGTGATACAGAAAAAATATATTTTGGATTAGCAGCTTTGATGCCACTTACAAGAAAGACCCACAAGTGAGCTTTTTTAATTTTGGATTAGCAGTACCCCCTACTGATGGATTACCACTCAGCTCCGGCGAAAATAAATGCAAAAAAAATAAAAAAATAAAATAAAGCGTTGAAGTCGAAGACCTCGATACAAAAAACCAAAACCAAGAATCGAATAAATGCAAAACAAATTAAAAAATAAAATTTATGGGCATACATCCCGTAGCAGGAGAAAGAAGATGACTTCCATTTAACAAGATGAAGGGGCAAAAGAAAAACTCGCGAGGTACAGAGACGACACATAAATGACCCTTTCTACGATCCATACGAAATGAAAGATTTTTTTTTTCCATTTCAGAAATTAATTTAGATTATAAAATACATGTTTTATCAAAAATATCTCTAAATACTCCCATATTAATTAATTTATAACCAATTACCCACCCCTGTTCCTCCGCAGAAAAGAAGATTGAACAAATTACAGAGACATATATGGAGGAAGGGGGATGGGGGGGGTACCTCAGCGAACCAAGCAAGTCTATGAGACACGGAAGAAATCCCAAAGAAAGCCGGGAGAGCAGTGGTGCGTGAGTTGGTGGGTTCAGTTCAAGGTGGTGCTGGAGAGAGGCATGAAGGAACGAAGGTTTGAGGTTTCTTCTCCGTATTCTGGGGCTTCTGCCCGCTCTACAACGTCGTCTTCACCTTCCCTCAAGAAAGGAGGGCGCTCATCAAGGAACGTTCCTCAGGAATGTACCGCCTCTCATCTTATTTCCTCGCGAGGACCATCGGAGATGTACCGTTAGAGCTGGCACTACCCACCGCATTCATCTTCATCATCTACTGGATGGGCGGCCTCAAACCTAATCCGATCACTTTCATCCTCTCCCTCATCGTTGTCCTATACAACGTTCTCGTTGCCCAGAGCCTGAGGCTGGCCATCGGTGCCATACTGATGGATATCAAGCCAGCCACCACCTTAGCCTCTGTCACGACGCTGGTATTCTTGACAGCCGGCGGCTATTACGTCCAGCAAATACCCCCTTCATCGTTTGGCTCAAGTACTTGAGTTACAGTTACTATTGCTACAAGTTATTGCTCGGAGTTCAGTACGATGAGAACGACTACTACCGGTGCTCGGAGAGCCAATGGTGTAGGATTATCGATGTGCCTGCTGTGAGATCAATGGGTCTGATTTCTGAACGATCTGTGGGCCGACGTTGCCGTTATGCCTCTTATGTTGGTTGCTTATCGACTTGTTGCTTACCTCGCTTTGCACCGATTGCGGACATGAGGTGATTCCTTCGCTTGCATGCGGACATCATCGAGGTGCGACCTGCGACGCTGATATGTTTTAAACGAAAATTTTACTAACAATATTACCGTGCCGCACTGTTGCTACAAAAGTAATTAATAAAAGTAGGTTAAAGCTACTTATTAATTTTAACTTATAAGAAGTAGTTTTAAGGAATTAATTTTAAAAATAACTTTTATAAAGTAAAGCCAAACAGTAATATTAATCTAAAATAACTTTTTATAATTAATTATACAAAAAACTACTTTTATTAAGTTTTTTAATGGTACTTAAAGAATGAGCGAGGATAATAGACTTTTATTTTAAACAAAGTTGTTAAAATTACAAAAATGCCATTAATAATTGTACTATACTATCACTCAATGTTTCACTTCTACTCGGCACACCTAGAGTATGTAGTAGCACTGTACCTCCAAGTGGAGCGTATGGGAATTGCCACAAATTAAGATCCATCTCAATAAATTTTGACGATAACAATTATAATGAAATATGGGTATAATTTTGATAAAAAATTATAAAATAAAATTTAAATAAAAATAATACTAAGATTTTAGTAGAATAATAATAAAAGATAAGTGTATCAATGGTTAAAAATTAGTTTTGTATAATAATGATGAAATTTTAGTAAAATAATAGAGTAAATTATGTACAAAAACTAATTATAATAATGATGAAAAATATGAATAGTAATATTAAAAAAATACAAACAACAATGATGAAAATAATGAAAATAGTATTAAAATTTATTAATAAATTTAATATAGTAATAATAAAAGATATATACAACATGAGTGAAAATAAATACTGATAAAAGATTATTTTAATTACCATGAAATATAATTAACTTTATAATGAAAGATTTTAAGCAAAGCGTTTTGAGATTTCAACATAATAATGCCAAAAAGTTAGTATATTTTTCTGATGAAAGAGAAATATTTTTATGGTAAAATAATATAAAAGAGTATCGTAAAAAAAATGTTGAAACACATTCAAAATAATAATGAAAATTTTTAGCTGTATTGAAATAGTGATTATATTTTATGGAGAAAAATAGCTAGCAAAATCAGTTTATACATACGACGAAACACAATCAATATTCTATAGTTAAAGATCACCTTAAAATTGGTGAAGGGTCCAATAAATTAAAGTAAAATATTATTTTATGTATAGTAAAAATTTATTTTATGAATCATAAAACAAAAATAGTAAATGATAGATATGATAATAATAAAAAAATATAAATATTATTTTTTGAGTTAAAAATATATTAATATGAATGTTTATTTATAAAAAAAATTCAGATATGTTATAATTTTTTTATGATAATCTTATTAAAAATATGTAATTAAAAAAATTGCCAACGTGACGATGGCGTCAATATATTACAGCATCCTCCAGGTGCGATAGGCCATACCGTAAAGGCAATCGGCAAACATGATACATAATATAGATCAGTACTATATATCATAAGATTATATTCACCTTAGTAGGACGTCTTTTTTTCTTTTTCTTTCCCTTGGAGGGTGGGGGAGTAGGAAGATTCATGCCTATGCCTGAGCGTGCCATATAAAGGGGCATGAAAAGAAACGATACCGAGTCCGAACGAACGCCCGCACAATTGACCGGGAAAACAACACCTCCTGGACAGCATCAATGCAGAATAATTAAACAACATACACTGACAGACATGTCTCGACAAATTTACGTTTTACATTCACAGAATTTAATTAATACACGATGAAATTCGATTGCACAAGAATCTTGACCACCAACAGGTCGTCCAACACCATTGATCTCCCTCCAACACCTCAAACAATACATACAGAAAAGCAAATGGAAGCCCCAGTAATTACGGCAAGGCAGACGTTGAAGATCAAAGAGGGAGAGGAAGATCTTCACCAATCAACAAAATCAGTAGTTTAATTAATTTACGTCTGGCCCTCAACCCTAGCATGTGTGAGCCCTACACAAGCATCAACGAAGTCATCGTCGATGAAATCTGTCGACAAGATCTGCAACCGATCAGCACATCCCTGGGAGAAGCACTGAGTTATGAAAAGCCTTGCATATCCATGAATGCGTCCTGTAACAGGCTTCACACATAAAACAGGATTATCAGCCTGCGGCGTAACTGTATTTTCCACCCTGTAAAAGAATTTTCTAGATGTAACAGGTGCTTGCTGGCTCAAATGTTTCAAGTTGCTCTCAAATTTCGTCGATGGAAGATCCGTATCGATCCAATTATCCTTCAAATAACCAGAACTCCACAGAGGAGAACCTGCCTTAGGTTGCGGCGAGTTTCTTGGCTTCCATATACAGATAATCCGCTTAGGTAATAGTTCGGCAACGGTCTTCCCAAACACGTGATCATCCTGATGGATCAAGTAATCACCGAGACGATCCACCAAATACTGACCGAAATCGGGAGGGTCTTGATGCCCGTACTCTGTGCGGATTTCGAAGATGATTATCTCAGACTGGGTCTCCGATAAGAATCTCTTGATGTCTTCCAAGACAACATCAACGCTGTACGTCTTCAGGATGCCATGGCAAACCCGGCGATCCTCCTGAACTCGAACATCAAGGACACGGGCTCCTTTCACGAGCTGATGATAGATGGATAAGGATTGGCATTGGGCAAACGGTCGAGAGATACAAGGGATGCCGATCTTGTTTGTCGCCGAATCATGAGTTCCTGGCCAAACAATCTTGTTTATAGTGAGTTTCTCTGGGTTGAGACCAGCCATCCAATTTTTCCTATCAAGAGGATGGTAATCACAACCAGGGAAGCCACATCCACAACTTTGTCGAAGATCGCAGAGCGTCTTTTTCTGAACGGATAATGATTTTCTACGTTCAAGCTGTTTTGAGACATGGCCACCCATAGCTAGCTAGGATCGAGGAAGAAGAACAATGATGATGGAATTGATCGATTGATCTTTGCCTCTGCTTCTTGTTGTTCTTCCTCGCTTCCCTGCTTCTATAGATTTTGATGAAGGCAAGATCTGGTTGGTGAGTTTTAATCAAAGTCATTATAACGCAAGCCGGTGATTTTACTGCAGCGTTAAAAGACTTTTGAACAGCCATAATTTCAAAGAAGGGTCGCTCCTTCCTTTCTTAATAGTAATATATTATAATTTCTCTGCTTCTTAGATCTGAAAATTGACCTGTGTTTTTTTTCCCGTAGGTGGACCAGCCACGTTCGGTATGATTGTTTGAGAATTATGGTCGACTTTCTTCTTTGATTGGTCCACTTGTTACGCTGCCCAAAATAATCTCAATTGGGCTGGTTGGATGTGGTTCTTCTCTGTTTCTCTCTCCCCTTTCTTTTTAATGAAAAAATATTTCTCACTATCCCAGTTGCTCTCCCAGGCCCCACGCCACCAAATCCACCCCTCAGGCATCAACCCCCAACGGCAGACAACTAGATAGAGATTACACCAGAAGGACCCGACTCTGTTTGATTCTAATATTTTTTTTAAAAAAAAATTAAAATTAAAATGTTTTTTAAATTAAAAAAATAACTAATATTTAATAATTTTATTCATCATTCTTTTTCTATCTAATTTTCTTATTTAAATCAAATATAAAAAAAATTAATTTTCACTTATTTTTTTTCTTTTCTTTAAAACTTTTTAAAAATCAAATGAAAGGACAAAAAGAGGAAAGAAGCTGGAACAATTGAGGCGAGTGGTGTGGAGGTGAGCGCATGTTTGTGTCCGATCGGAAGGGGTGAATGGGAGCGAATGAAATTAGTCATCTCCCTTTATTTTGTTTGAAAACCTATTGAATAAAGTAACAACTCTTAGATAATTATCCTAAATTATCTTGTTTTTAAGGGATAATTGAGATGCGGTGTAAAATTTAACAGTTCTTTTGGATTTGACTGTATTGATGTGAGAAAAAATATTAAAAATTTAATATAAATAATAAAAATAAAGATAAATTAAGGTGAATGATTTAAAATATTATTTAGATAATATTAACCTAATCTATATAAAAATTAGATCCACTTCAATCCAAACTAAATTAAAATAACTTTTACTTGAGGTAGATTAATATTATACAAATAATATTTTAAAATATTCATCTCTATTTTCCTCACTCAAGTAGTAAACTTTTGATATTTATTTTCATTTCAATTCACACCATCCAAATGAACTATTTGGATAAAATTTTCGGATGTTGAGGTCATAAATTTACCACTATTACCGATTAAACATCTTTGTTTAGCTCCAATTAGTTTTTTAGTGGAAGTTTTTTAAATTCTTGTTCATTTCTAACATCGCTACGTTGTTCATGACCTTTGTAACTTTATGAATTGACATTTTATTGGCATTTACCTCCATTAACCTAACTCTCATCCACCCACCTCCAATTACCTTCTTTAACTTATGAACATATGTTCACTACGTCCAATATTTGTAGAGAATTTCATTTATACATAAGAAGCAAAAAATCAATTGAGATGTCTTTGATTTTGAGAGTTTTGATATGCTATCTCAATAAAATAAGACATTTTTTTTGCATACATATATCATCGACATTTATACATAATTGTTGTGAAAACTAATTAAAATTTACACTGCAACAACTGTAACGCATGAAATATCATCCGCGACACTCTAATACTAGAACACTACAACCACTACCATAATTACGACCATGTCCATTATTTTATTACCTCATACCTCTTCAACAAGACAAGTTGAACCCTACTGCTACTTAAGTGCTTTATATGATATGAGAGAAACATACACCTATATGTAGAGGCACTTCAGGCCCTCACTAATCAAATATTGCTCATTTGATAGCCAAACAACCACATTATAGCAAGACTGGGCCCAATCAAACCACAAGTAGAAATCTAAAGATTATGCACAATCGTTTTTAAAATAAAAAGCCCTACATATTTTAGAAACGAACTCGTCACCACTCACTAGTAAAGATTAGGGGTTTGAACCTTACCGTATCAGAGACAACTCATTGGTGGAATTTTTCCATAAGACCTCTTTAGGCATAGATGAGATCTTAATCTTCTTTTTAATACAAACCTCATTCAACCTTGCAATTGATGAATCATTTAAACTATGAAATTACATGGATGCATCGAAAACTTGCATTCATTAGAATCATCACACAACAAAATCAAATAGGATCGTCTATGTAGATAAGAGTGCAAGAAATGTAAAGCAACGCCGCTTGGACCTAGAGGATATCTTGAAGATGGATAAATAGTGCTCTCATCTCCTTTGTAATTAGTCTAGCCGATAAAAGGCGATTCCAAATATAAAATGTGGCAGATAAAAGTTACATGAAATGTTTAAAGCTTGCATAATTGTACAATCATTCATGCATCATTCTTGGTACATAAATGCATAAACTAGATGCTTGAACCACACATTTGCCTTCTTTTTTATCTTTCATTTGGTAAGAAAAATGATATTTTCATATGAATGTTGATCAAATATCAATGATATGGGACTCAAATCCCTCAATTGTTCTATCAATATTTAGATATAACTTAAATTTATTAATGATTATTTTATTTCATTTTGTGCATGTTAACTTCTTGATCAAGCTCAATTTTGGATGAAATTGCAAAAGTTAGATAGTTGGATTAAAGGAGAAGCGCCAAGCTTGAAGTGTTAAGAATCAACTAATATTTATTTTCTGTAATTTCTAAATAGTATATTTTAGGGTTTATAGGACCTTAGATAACTAGCCCAATTTTATTATATTAGGATATTATTAAGTAGTTTAGGTGCATGGGCATGGTTAATGATAATAACATTTTAAAAATCTATTGGTATTAGACTTAGGTCTACGTTATTAAATCAATCCTTTCATTTATTGGGTTAGAAAAAGTATGACCCAATTGTCACCCTAAGTTTAAATGGATGATGGATCGTTTTTTCAAAAATTTTCCTTTCCTTTCTTTTTGGATTGAACTGTGATTTGAACTTAGGCCAAAACCAACGACTCAACCTCCCTTGAGTTTAAAATCTCCCTGTGTTTTTGTTTCTCAAGCCCTACCTTTCTCTTCCCTTTTGATCTCTCAAATTTTCTCTCTCTCCCATGCAACACTCTTCATTCCTCTATGTCATTGTTCCTGACTCCTTTGTTCTTCGTTGATTCCTCTTCCTCACTCTTGTTTTCAAATTTTAAAATGTGGAAAATTTTAATCCATGCTTAATCTTCTAAGGCGACTTATTGTTACCAGTTAATTCCCCATCCCATTTTATGTAAGATCCAATCAAACTTTTATAGCTATATATATGTAATCAGGGCTCCTTATGTATGGTGGTTGATTTTCATGATATAAAATCAAAGGCTAAGCCTGTTTTCTGCTACTAATTGTCAAGTTCGATGATGGTTTGGAGGAATGCATCCCAATTGAAGAAAACAAGCATGTTTCTGGCAACCCATTTTGCGGTAACGAGATCGAATCTGCTAGTTGAGTCTTCTTCAATCAGGATACAGGCACATAAACCAAATGCTTGAAACCAACGAGAGTTGAACAAAAAGGAAGAAACTTTCCTAACCAACGTTTTTATGAAGAGAGTCACAACTGTTCATTAATGTTGCTTCAAAGGAGGACTCAGGTGATCATGGTAGAAGAGGGAAATTTGTAATAAATGTATGCAGATCTTTTACAACTCTTCAGTAAAAAATAAGAATATACGAGCAAGGATGCGAACTGTCAGGGATGTGGATAGGATTTTCTTCATCCTTCAAGTTCGATATGTGATGCGGCAACATCAAGACGTCAAGTTAAACATATACTCGATGTGTCATGCCATTTTAAAATCATCTCATCCAGCATGACGTCCCATTCTAAACTCCAATGCAGCCAAATAGAAAACGAAGGAAAAAAGTATTGACAAAGACAGCGAATGCCATATAATAGAAGTAATCATTCTGCCATGAACATAGTAAGGCCATAATTGTTTGTCAGGTTTATTGAAAAACTGCCATGAGATGTTGGCACTAAAGGAATAAAATATTTAGCGAGTCTAAGTTGTTTAATATAAAACTAGAATCTGAGAAGTATACCTCCATGGTGATTGACTATCATAGTATTACGAGCAATCTTTTCAAGCTGAAAGGCCGGAACACTTCCGGACATCTTGGATGGCTATGAAGATCAAGACTATTTTATCATAATCTGTGAGCAATGCAGGTAAGGAGAAAAAATTTGATGGCGTATTCAACATACCACACCTATGTAGCGATTGCGTAAAAGACATCCAAGTGGAGATAATGGTGCCAAAACAAGCTTGATTTCACATTTGTAATGAAGCTTGATGACATCCAAGTGGAGGTATTGTACCAAAACAAGCTTGTATTCTGCCAAAGAGAGTTATGCTACGTACTGAAGCTACAAAATTTATCTCGAGCATCCAGCCAGCTACCAGCTTGCTCTTTCCACACAGATCTCTGTTCCATAAGCCTTCTCACCTTCTCAACAGAATCCCAGTTCCCCGATGCAGCATATACACTTGAAAGTAACAAATAAGGTGCAGTAAGCTGGGGCTTCAGCTCAATAATTCTCTCTGCTGCCATTTTCCCAACCTCCATGTTCCCTTGAATGCTGCATACGCCGATTAGGGCATTCCATATCCTGTTATGAACTTTGCAGGGCATACTTTCCAGTTGGTCTATTACCTCATCAAAACGTCCAGCCCGGCCTAAGAGATCAATTAGGCATGCAAAATGTTCTTCATCAGGAGGAATGTCATGATCCACGGCCATGGACATAAAAAGCGCAAGCCCCTGATCCACAAGACCTGAATGACTACAAGCATTTAGAAGGACAACAAATGTAACCCTATTTGGCTTCACGCTGGACATGATCATATCATCAAATAACCGCATTGCCTCCTCACCAGACCCATGCTGTGCTAAGGCAGATAGCATCGGGTTCCACAACAAAGCATCCTGCTTATTACCCAGGAGCTCAAAAACCTGTTTGCTGAGTTTTAAACTTCCACACTTTGAATACATGTCAATCAGAGAGCTCACTACTATTGTATTTGGTTTGAATGCGGTCCGTATTAAATAGGAATGGATTTGCTTGCCGTACTTCAGTGAAGTTATGTCAGCACAAGCTGAAAGGCAACTACTGTAAGTGAATTGATCGGGTCTAATGTGAAGCAGCATCATTTCCTTAAACAGTTGAAGTGAGGCATGCCCTAAGCCATTTCGAGCATAACCAGAAACCAACGCAGTCCATGAAACAGGGTTCCTTTCAGGCATTACATCAAACAACTCCCTGGCTGATGTCATATCGCCCCATCTAGCATACCCTGAGACCAGCGTGGTCCAAGAAAATACATCTCTAACTGGCATCCCATCAAAAATTCTTCTTGCATCCCCCATCTCTCCACTTTTAGCATAAGCATCAAGAATAGAGCTCGAGAGGACCACATTTGACAAGAAACCAGAAACCAAAACCTGACAATGCACCTGCCTAGTTAGACCCAGATCTTTTGATTTCACACCAACAATCAAGACACCCGAAAAAGTAAACGCATTAAACCCAATAGACCCCCTTCGAAACTCTCTATAAAATCTCAAGGCCTCATCAAAATTGCCACTCTGGGCATACCCAATCGTCATAGTATTCCAGGAGACAACATCCTTCTCAGGCATTTTGTCAAACAATCTCCTAGCTGGCTTAAGCATACCTAATTTCGCATACCCAGAAAGCATACTATTCCATGTATACAGGTTTCTTACAGACATTTTATCAAACACTCTTCGTGCATCAGTATGCTTGCCACAACTGGAATACATGTAGATCAAATGATTCGATACAAGCGTATCGGGGTGCTTCATACCAGTTAATTTCAATTGGAGGTGGATCCATCTGCCTTCTTTGAGTGATTTAGTCTCAGCACACTGCTGCAGGAGGAAAGCAAGCGTTTTAGAGTCTAAGCGCAGACCCTTCCTGGCTAAGTGGCCAATAGAACTAATGGCTTCTTTCAATTGGCCTTTGGAGCAAAGATCAATTAATGATTGTACAACGCAAGGTCGGCGCTTTAAGTGTCCCCTATATGATTCGGACCGAAATGAAGAGCGCACTAGTTTTGGAATAGGGGGAGAGGGCATTGCAGAAGGACAACATGTCAAATCGATGATATCATGAACTGTTGAATGTCATAGCTAACACGAGGTACTCAGCATCGGCGCCTATCGCCGGCGAGGATGAAGTGCAGTTTGAGCAACAGCGTGGCCCTGCGAGTCAAGTCAGAGTTAATGTAATACTGTTTCACCCGGCCCCATTTTATTCCTCGACAATTCCAAGTGATTTTTTCCCTTGATATCACATATAGAAACTCCTATCGACATCTGGCATATTTTTATTATTATTTTTGATTAAGAGGAAGGAATAGAATCCAATTACGTCATGAAAGAAGATCGACAAAATACAGTAAACAAGGTGCCTCCAACCAAATCGAAGAATTGGTTGTCTCGAATGTTTGGGCGTGGGAAGTCAAAGATGGAGATCTCTCGAAAACTATGAAGGAAAACACGAGGTAAAGGTACTCAGCATCGGCGCCTATCGCCGGTGATGATATCATGAACGATTGGTTGGTTGTCGCCCCTTAATAGCCTTACTACTATCAAAGATTTAGAATAAATCATAACCTGATCAAAGCCTCTCTGTCGAGCCTCCCAGAGCCCATAAATATACCCCAAAGTTCTGCAACTAAGATAGTGCCTGAACCCAAATTGGCCGCAAACTTAAAGACCCAATTGTCAATATCAGGCCACACATCCCATGGCTATGTCACCCAGATTAGTTTTAGCACTGTCACCAACATTAATTTTTAGATTACTTGATGGGGGAGGACACCACGCCAGATATCGTACCAATTTAGAGGTAGACAGATGTTTTAAGTTATAGAGCTTATTCCAAGCAACAACTTCTGCGTGAGCAAAGTCCATGATGAATTTTGCTATCCCACCCGTCGATGGAGCATCATTGAAAGAAGCAGCAAAGAAGGAATCTAAGATGTCAGGAGGGAGTAGTTGTTTCCATATCAACTTGCTATTAGGAAAATCACGTAGGGCATGATGGGTGTCTTTATACAAGTGAGAGCACAAGCCACAATTAGCACAATCCACAATTTTCTTCTTTCATCTGTTAGCTTTAGTAAGCAACCTTTCTTGGGCTATCTCGCAATAGCACATATATTTCCAACACGTGGATGAGGGGGTATTGTCTAACATGAGGAACTCACGAGCAGATTTGGTAGAGAAAAGTTTGTCGTGAGAATAGCCTCAGCTAGGGCCGTAAACAAGATAGGTTAATGTAGTATTTGGATCAGCTCAAGTCGTTGAAAACTCAATTTGACTCGTTCATTTATTTAAATAAGTTGAGTCCGAGCTTCAGCTTGTTTATTAAATGTGCCAAATCCGAGCTTGAAAAAGTGAGGCTCGGTTCATCTTATAGTTTTGATTTGTAAACTCGGCTCAACTCGTTCATTTAGTTAAATGAGTCAAGTCTGAATCCTATTATAAGCTTATTTAGTTAAATGAGTCGAACCTGAACACAAGAGTATTTAGTTCGGCTCGACTCATTTATAACCTTAGCCCCAACTAACCATGTCCTTGATCTCATTGTTAGGATATACTAAGACCCCATCTATTTTGTCAATGAAACTGAGCAGAAGAAAATGTTGAAACTTACTTTATGTATAACCTATTTGGGCATCGTAATAATCACCGATTATCAAATGCATATCTAATTCAAAAAAATGGAGCTTACACCCAATCAGTCAACATATAATCGCCAACCCACCAATCAAGCCAAAAGCGAACATGTATACATATCTGCACTATCCACTTTATGCATATTTTCAAGAGTGGCATAGATTTATGAATATATTTCCAACTAAAGGAAAAACCACTAGGTGGAAGTATAGACCAAACATCATGGTTGCTCATATACTTGTCATAAAGGATTCAAACATACAAAGCTTTCAAATCCTAAATAATCTCCAATGATAATTTCATAATCAAGACGGTATTCATTGCCTCCATACTCTTAATACCGATCCCCCCTTCTCTTTGCTAACTAAGCAAGTGAAATTTTTACCTTTGTTACTCAACACCCTAGATAAAGTTCTAATCAAGCCTTTTGGCTCTAAGTTGACGCCCTTGGGTAGTTTTTGAGCTTGCATGGCATGAAAAGGAAAAGCATTAATGATTAACTTAGATAAGGTAATTAGTCCTATCAATGAGAGCATGGGTTTGCAAGCAAACAATCACTTGTGGACACAAACAATAATAGGTGCATAAAAGCATTTTGATTTCCTACCTATATTCATTTGTACCCCAAGGTACTTACCTAATGAGTCAGTAGCTTTAATGCCCAAAATTTCAATGATCTCATGGTTTGTGTTTGGAGAATTATTACCCAAGAACAAGATAACATATTTCCCAGTATTCATTTTCCAATATGAGGCATGTTAAAAATGTTTAAACATTTGAGCATTACTCTCATACATTTTGGGGCTGGATCTCCAAATAAAAGTTGGTTGTACACAAAAAAAAAAAGTTTGTACTCCCACTACTCCTTTATCTACCCATAGAGGCTTCCAAAAAATTTATTTAAATACTTCATGAATCATAGTTGATAGTTTATCCATACATAAGACAAAAATGTATGAAGAAATAGGATCCCCTTCATTGGTTGGAACTCCTTTGAGAGTTCATAATGCCAAAGGACCTAAATTGTGGGAGATGAGATGAAGAACGTAATATGTCAAATGATCTCATAGGAAAATCTTGCTAGCTGAAGGGTATCATTCATGAAAGACCATGAGAGACAATCACAAACCTTTTCTAAATTCACTTTCATAACCATAAAACAGTTACCACCTTTCTTCTTCTTCATGGTGTGAAGAATATCTTCGGTGATAACAATATTTTCACGAGCCTGACAGATTGAGAGAAAAATACTATGACAAATCACCTCATGATGTGTTTAAGTCTCAAGATGAGTACTTTAGTAATGATTTTATACACAACATTACATAATGTAGTTAGTCTCAACTACTTAATACAAGTTCGATGTTCCACCTTCGGAATGAGTGTCAAAAGAGTAGCATTGAGCTACCTTGGAAAACTACCAGAAATAAAACCATGTTGTATTAAAAGTGTGACATATATGCCAATGATGTGCTGACACTTTTGATAGCAAAGAGGGTTAAAATCATTGGGGTCAAGCTCTTAAATGGAGTCATAGAATAAACTACCATCTTGACTTTTGAATGGTTAACATGTTGTGTAAGAGTACCAATTTCAGCAAGCAATAGATTAGGGGGCTCATCAGACAAATTGTAAGGATGAGCATTAGTAGTTTCCATTATAAAAAGTCTTTTATAAAAAGTCACTACTAATTCTTTTATCTCATCTTTAGTAGTGACCAAATTACCCCAATCATATTTAAGTATCACAATCTTCAACTTACTCCCCCTATTAATAGTTGAAATATGAAAGAATCTTGTGCTATGGTCTTGAAGTGTAGTTGTATCACATTTGGTCTTTTAAAACTACAAAATATGCTCTTGTAGGAGAACATCATCGTATTCTACTAGCAACCTCTTTTCTAGCCTTACCAAGTTTTGTGATAGAATTTTGATAACATCCCACTGGGTTCCTTGTAATGTAGCTAACAATATATTATTATTTTTAGTAATAAATCCAAAGGATTCTTTACTCCAACTAGGAAGGTCATTGGAACAATTAGTGAAAGTAAGGGAGAAATTTGAGGAATACGACCCTCCTCCCCTAAGTACCTCTTCAAAAAATTTGTCTAACAACTAAGCACCTTCAAACTTGATTTTTTGCTCGATCTCCTTACCATAGATTTAGGGCAAAGGTTGAGAAGTGCCTGATGAAGGTGAGAGTAATTTCTAAGGAAAATTTTGTACCGAAATCTTAAGCATCTGTAGTTATAAGCCAATAAACCCTCAAACTAGAATTTCATCTCATCACTTTACTATGGCAAGTAAATACTGGCCCAAAGAACCCTATGTGATTAAGGGCACACTTATTGAGCCACTCGCTAAAGACCCTTGTTCTATTTAACTTGCAGGATTTGCCATCATTACGTTCTAAAGAATATAATACATCATTAAAATATCCTCCTACTAACCACGGTACATTTAGGCTTAGATAGATCATCTATAATGGCAAGCATGTCCTCCTATAACTCCTCCCTTGCAATAGGTAAAAGGGAGGCATAAATATAAGACAACAAGAAGTTATGCCCATCATGATCCTTCACCAGATTGTGCAACTAATACTTGATCATAAAGGAATTTATCTCTCCAAAGTACCCATATTCCTCCCATAAAACTCTGAGCTTCCACCTAGACATTCAAAGGAAACTTCAAGATGTAGATAAATTCATTTTCCTTATAGCCACTAGCCTTTGTTTTAAGCACGTATCAAATACAAAATATGCATATGAAAAAATGCATTTCCAACAACTTTAACATTACAAAATAAGAAACTATAAGCTCTCTACATGAAAGAAATCAGGTTATAAGCAAAGGTTATCACTAACTATTCCTTTCAACCCCACAATCATATATATGACTTTAACTAAGTAGACACTAAAATTAATTAGCACCACTAGCATCTCTAAGGTTGGATAATGTGGTATCTATATTACTCACACTCACAATCCTATCCTTCTTCAAGCAAGGCCTAGGCTTACCTTTACTATTGGTGTATAGGTTGGATTACCTATTTGAGATTGATATTAGAGGGGGGATGAGCTCGTATTAGTGTTGGAATTCTTAATAGCTCTAGGTGAGTTGGCTCTATATTCTCTACTCATGTTAATGGACTTCACTTGGAATAACCTCTTGGACATAAGTGTAGTAATAGGGACAAAAGTTAAGTCCAGTGACCCAGGATTTTTGAATATGTTCCGCATTATTTTTAACATGGTAAGGGGTCTCAAATCTTTTTATTCAATTCCACACTCATCCCTCTGCCACTTATGTTCTCAAGAGGATTTACATCTTCCTTAAAAGGAAGATCCTCTTTAAGCTATATGAGAGTATCATATCTCTAGGAAGATCCACTATTATTCCCAAATTCTCGTGAGGCTAAATATTCAGACTTCAGGTGTACCCAACTATGAGTATCTGAGTTTATTTTATATTATCTTGTATACAAGAAAGGACCCTAATTCAAGATACACACCTATGGCCTGAATCTTACATCCAGGTTTTCTTTAGTTTTGGCACACAAATTTTCATTTTCGCCTTCCACCATGGCAAATGGGAAATTAGCTTGCTCATTTTTTCTAGATAAAGCTTTAGGTGAGGAGGGATAGTGGCCATAAAGATGGTAGAAAACTCCATAATGGAAGCACACCATATGTATTCCTTTATACTTAATGTTGTAGAGTGTAGAGCCTAGGCAGTACTTATGCAAAATTGGCTTCTTAAAATTGATCATGGCTGCCATTCTAGACATTTTTCCTAGGATATATTCAGTTTCCTCTTATAGATCTTAATGATTTTGTAAATATGGTTACTAATATCTTTGATTTTATCCTAATTTCCATACTATTCAATGGGAAATTCCATTAATTGCACTCAAGACAACATGGATAAAGTAAAGTTGTGGAAACTTTGAAATTAAGATACCACTTTCAAATTATAAAATACTATTGGTAGATAATATAGGGAAATTAACTTGGTAAAAATTCACAGTTTGCATGCTTTTGCAAAAAGGAATCCCTTACTTAAGTCTACAAGTTCACACATACCTTCTAAGTTTCAAAAGTATATGAGTTTGTGGCATAAAGTCTCATAGGGGATTGAATAACTAAATTGTTTGATTATTAGGGAGTGTTTCCATGGGTGGTGGAGGTTGCGCTTCTCATCTGTTATTAATTAACTTTAGGGCCAATTGACATTTGGTAACAGAGGACCATCTTCACATACATCATCTTCCATATTTTCAACTTCCTACCAATATTCGTCATTATCTTTCAAATAAAATACCTTGTGAATTTAGCTTGTAAGCATATATCTAAAATTGAAGCTTAATGATCATGCCTTGTTGGTGTCATCATCCACATCTAGAAGAACTCTAGTGTGATCTCATCACCATCCTTCGATGCTTGGGGAATGGGTAAATCATGGGCTGAATAATCATTTTTTGAGAGTATATAACATCATTTGAATTTCATTTTGATTTCTTGTGAGAGGCATGTGAATCAAAATGCATAGGTAGAAAGATCATGGTGGTTTAGGGACAAGAAAAGGGGGTTTGTGAAGTTTGACATATGATACATGCAAGAGAGTTCTTTTCATATCTTTTCACTTTTATTTAAATAGTATAATAGCTATAATTGTGGCCATCATTATTATTTATTATGTCATTCATTATCATCTTTAACATACTAAATAATATTATAAACTACTTATCACCCATTTTGTTATTCACTTATTTTTATTTCTATATTCTTACCTCTAATAAAATAATAAAATATATAATCATATCAAACTATAGCGCTCACTATTCCCTTTCCTTTTGCTTTCTTGTTATTTTCTTTTTATTGTTTGCCCCAACTTGTTTGAAGATCTACACGTAGAACCGAACCAAAAATTTCTGTCCATACTCATTAGCACCTACACTTATTTAGGCTACACTCTTACATAAGAAATATTACTAAAATGCCCCTAGGGCCCATAATAACAATATTTATGCAACAAATGACCACATTAGCATAACATATCATACATAAGCACTTAACATTTTTATTAACAATAAAACTCCTTCCTTAATCATTATTTCTACACATGACACATATATTAACATGCTTTCCTTTTTATCAATTAACGCATGCCACTAAATACATTATACTTAACAACATATATCATGCATATAAATGTATTAAAATCCTAATGTGCTAGCATGCATATATCCATACTTTTAAGTAGGGTTTAATGGTTACCTTGATTCCTACAAAAATCAAACCTTACCAGTAACCCGGTTAAAGACTTAAGCTTTAATTAGTAAAAATAAATCCCTAAAAATAATATAAAAAATTAGTAAAATATAAGTAGAAAATAAATGGAGTAATTTTTATCAAAAGCTTAATTAAATATATAGTAACATTAACTATTTTTATACCTTGAAACTAACAAGATTTGGGCTAAAAAAATAAGGCAAGGCTCATGTTGCTCATGCAGCGTGAGCTACATGTAGAAATGATAGATGAGATTTATCGATTATTTTCATGTTTAAAAATATCATTTATCTCTCATTAATTCTATTAGATTTAATCTTTTCGTTGAGTTTTCTTCCTTTGAATAGATTTTATAGGAAAGGAAAAAATTGAAGAAATTCAAGGAGAAGTCATTGAAAAGAAGAAATCAAGTAGAGAACACATCAAGAAATGTTGAATCAAGGAGAGCAAAGTTGGAAAGGGAACAAATACATCCAGAGAAGCTAGGCTGAAACTTTCAAAGGAATTGAGTGGAAGGATAAAAAACACGGCACCCCCGTGTTTCATAAACATGGGTTGTGTTATTTATCTCGAGCATCGATCTTTAAATCCTTGTCAGTAGAACAGTTGGAAGAAAACACCGGGGTCCGTGTTTCCATTTAAAATGTGTAACTATCCGCACGACTTATTTTTGATAAATTTCTATCTAAGAACAGGGTTCGGGACAGAGAGGAAAGAGATCGAAAACAATTGGAATGTATTTTCTTCCTTTATTTCTCTAGAATATACATGTAATGCACAATTTCAACTTTTTGATCTTCTTGTATTCTATTGATGATTTGACAATCTACACTTCAATTGATAAGTCTTCTCTATTCCTTTATGAATTTCAGTATCTTCATTTTTGTTAAATCTAAGTAGATTTTCTGTAATTTTACTTGTGTTCACTATATTATCATCTAATTGTTTCAATAATAGAATTCGTGAATGTGTTGTTGTTATTAATTTTCAAGATTTGTATGTAATTGTGTGAATTGTAAATATGCATATATTTGAGTAATTTGAACAGGGTAGGATGATTTGAGGATGGAATTTATCCTAATTACCCTTTCATATTTTAAATGTTTGATTCTAGATGAAGTTTAATTGAATTAATGGATCGAATTGAATGATTCCGTATCATAGATTAAGATTTTGAACTAATTAGATTGATCACCTATTTAGTTTAGAACTTAATCTTTGCTAAGACAATGAAATTGACCCATATTTGTTAATTAATTTGTCTATAGTATCAAGAAGATTAATTATTAATCTTATCCATTAATTCGTGCAATTGTATAATCTGAGCTTTTGTGATTATGATTGTAGTTGGCTACTTTCCGTTCATAATGCTACCATTAATTGAATCTAGTGTTCGTAACCTAGGTTATTAGATGGTTAGAAAATAAATTGAGAACATATTCAATTTATTAAGGTTGAGAGGAAGTATAGGAATTTGTTATTCTGAATTTCCTAAGTCAACATTAAATTGTTTAGAATCATTCGTCTTATTTGAATGTTTGGTATTTTAATTCCATCATCAATTCATTCCTCCCCTATTTGTCAATCAGTGATTAAGATTTAGTACAATTAGATTTAGTATTAGAATAAATGAAATTTTATAAATGGGGTTGTAACATCAATAACAAAATTAATGATTAAAATGTCATTCCTTGTGGGTTCGACTCCTTCTTACCATATACTACGTATTTGGGATTTAGGATTTATTTAATTTTTTTGTATTCACGACAGTGCATCAAGAAAATGAAGGAGGAAGGGTTCAAAGGTGGGGATAGGAGAAGGGAGGGGTATTGGTTGGGTTGCGGTTTTTGGGGCTAGAAGGAGGGTAGGTGGAGGGGATATAGGCAAGGGCTGAGTGCAACGGTGGAGTGGGGGTGTAGGTGGTGGTCAAGGATGGATTATCAATGACCAAGGGCGGTGGAGGCGGTGGTTGTAGGGGTGGTAGAGGAGAAGAAGGAAGGGAAAGGAAGAAGGAAAAAGAGGGGTTGTAGGGCTAGGTTTTGGCCAAAGGAGGACATGGGGTGGTAGAGGAGATTACAGGGAGTATATTGGTGGCTTGGAAGGCAGCGGAAGTGGTGGAACGATGACAGATGGTGGCGGTGCAAGGTGGAGGCCGATAAGGGGGAGAAGAAAAAGAAGAGGAAGGAGGGTGGTTGTAAGGGCTCGAGGGGGTGGCTTTCTGGTGCAGGGTGGTAGTAGGGGGTGGCAAGAGGTGGTGTAGGTGGTTGGTAGGGCGATGGAAGTGTAATACCCCAAAATTTACAACTGAAAAATTTTGTTTAATGAAAAGGTTTAGTCGAAGCGAATAACAAAATGTAAATTATGGAGATATTACCGCTACACTTAGTACCAGACCGATTCACTTCTACCATTCTAGTACCAAGTGCTAAGGCTAATTGGGATAGACATCAAACACGAGTCGATAATTAAAATGAGCATTCATAAAGAAATGAGTTGTTAACCATACAGAAAATTAGAGTATGGTAACTAAAAGAGGTACAATCCAAAAGTAAGGTTTTAAAGTTCCAAATGACAGAAAACGTCATACAACATAACAAAACTAGATATAACGATACAAGAAAGACAAAATGGAAAATAGACTTCAGCCATGTTACTCTCGACCCCCAAGCTAGGTCCAAGCTCAACTCTCAGCCCCGCCTGATGCCTTGTAAGTGTCAAAGGCATCGAAGATAGAATCACTGATCTGCACCAAGTCAGAATGGCCTTCTACTAGTGGGAATGAGCAGCACCCATGAAATGGGTAGTCAGTACGCTACCTACTGAGCAAGGTAACTGTACAAATAAGGCCAAACAGGTAAGGCACATAACACAAGCATTATCACATAGGCAACATACAGTAATACAAATAATAAGGTCGAGTTACGTTCCAAATAAACTTATTCTTTAGATTTCTTAACCATATATATTCATGCTCTTTACTAACCTATGCGAGTGTAGGAACCCCACTATTATAGTCGATAGACCAGAACACATACAGGGCAGAACGCTCCTGACCACTATTATTTGCAGGTGGACCAGTCTCCAGGACAAACTGTTCCTAGCCACTATAATTCGCCGGTGGACCGGTCTGGCCCTGTCTCACATGGTGTTTCACTGTAATTACTTAGTGTATTTTCCACGTCTTAACTTCATTACGTTTGGTTTTTTGAGCACAAAATCCCCTACTATTATAGCCGGGGGACTGGAAATCATGTAGGGCAAAACGCTCCTGGCCACTATTATTCACTGGTGGATCGGTCTCGAGGGCACCCTAGCTCCTGGCCACTATTATTCGTGGGTGGACCGGTCAGGGCCCGGCTCAATAATCTCCCTCTTTAAATGATTAGTGTCTTATTCGATAATTTTTTTCCCTTGACATGTATGCCACCGATCTTCTACTTCTATCCTTCCAAGAGGGGCTTGTCCTATATTTTGAGACTTTGGCAACTCCTAACTACCCCAACATCCCTTCCTTATTCCATTACTCACACTAGAAGCCCAATTCCGATGTGTGTGGGTCAAGGCCCACTACCTCATACCACTAAGCCCATTCATAGTCCTCCCTAGGGTTTTCTCTAGAAAATCCTAATTTGGGCCTATGTGGCCCATCCTTCTTTGTCTCATACAACCCAAACTATTTTAACACCCTACACGTGACGACCCTTAGATTCAACTCTCACTTCATGCCTCACTCATCCTCATTTATATATTTATTATTTTCTTTTTTCTTTTTCCACCTTCTCAAATTAGGGTTTCCTCCCAAACCCTAGCTCGGTCTTTTATGCACCCTTATACTATCCCACGTACTATCTTTCACCCGAAGCCTCCATTCACCCAAACAACACCTCTATTACCTTCCTCACGCCCCAAGGCAACTTTCCATACGTAAAGTTTGCCCCCATGCGAACTTTAACCATCCCATGCAAACCCTCGATGTTTTTCATGCAAAACCCTAAAATTCCCATGCAAACCCTAGATTCTCCCACTCTTTTATTTTATTTAAGTCAACTTTTATTCACTCCCTCATAGATCATGGATTATTTAGGTCATTCCTATCTACGTTAGCCAACTTACTTCCCCTTGGTTATCTGATTTTTCCAATTTTCTTTTTCATGCCCCCATCCCACATCACCACATTAAATATCCTAGCATCCATGTCCTAAAGGGCCACATCACAACACATCACAACTTGCAGCATATCCATATTAACACATACTAGAAGAAATCACACGAACATACCTCCATTCCAAGCTGCGTTACACATAAAACAGTTAAGATAATGACACAAGGTATACAACATATAATTATATGGGACATCCAAGGCATGTAAGACATATAGCACACATGAGGCCTTATCTACACCCTTACGTAAAACGTCGCCGGGCTTGGAGCACTCTCCTACACCTCCTTAGGGTTTTGACTTGATTCACCTATAAGAGGGAAATACTATGGGTTAATCTCCCTCTTACCGAAATTAACAACATTTCCTATCTTACCCCTATTATGGCCTACTATTAGGGCTAATAATGATAATAGTAGTTTTATAATTAAAAGTAGGGTTATTATGCTCAAAATAATTAATCATGCCACTACTAACCAAAGTAAGTCTTAGTAATATTCATAGTATTAAAAGTGATAGTTTCAATATTACTAATAATAATAATATTATTATTAGTTTTAGTAATAATACTAATATCGATCCCAAATTCTAGTAATAATAATGATAGTGGTGTAAATAATATAAAAGTAATGACCATAATGATACTTATATTAATAATGCTAGTAATAGTAGTAATAATAATAATAATGATACTAATAATAATAATAATAATAGTAATAATAGTGATAAGAGTTTCAATCTTGAGAATAATGCTAATAAGGTTCTAGAAATTATAATAGTAGTAGCCTTGGTGATAATATGGTCAAGTGTAATATAATAATAATAATAATAATAATAATAATAATAATAATAATAATAATACTGCTAGAAATGATAATAATAATAGTAGTAGTAGTAGTAGTAGTAGTAGTAGTAATAGTAATAATAATAATAATAATAATAATAATAATAATAATAATAATGTTAAGCATAATAAGGATAATAATTAAAAAAGGGTAATAGTACTATAAGGGTCCCAACATTTATACTAATAATAAAGGTGATAATGGCCAAAGTTAGTATTAATAGTATTAGTAACAAAATAATGATAATAGTAGTAGTAGTAGTAGTAGTAGTAGTAGTAATAAAATAATAATAATAATAATAATAAGGATAATCATAATAATAATACTAAAGTTGTAGCCTTTTAAATAATAATACCATTAGTTAGAAACATTTATGAAATACGAGTTATAACATAATAATAATAATAATGATAACAATAACAATAATAATAATAATAATAACACTAATAATAATAATAATTAATAATAATACTATTAATATTAAAAATCATAAACACTTATATAAAAAGGTTTAAGGGTTAGGGAAATTAGAATACCACCTAGGCTTGGTGGTGGAGCCGGTGGCGGCGGCGACGGCAGCGGTGGAGGAGGAAGAGAGGCATAGAGATGGGGGTATATGCTAGAGGAAAGGGAATGAGGGGGGTGTTTGAGGTGGTGGAAGGTGTCTCTAATAATACTATTAATATTAAAAATCATTAACACTTATATAAAAAGGTTTAAGGGTTAGGAAAATTAGAATACCATCTAGGCTTGGTGGCGGCGCCAGCGGTGGAGGAGGAAGAGAGGTGGAGATATGGGGGTATAGGCTAGAAAAGAGGGAATGAGGGGGTGTTTGAGGTGGTGGAAGGTGTCTCAGGTTGATAGGAGTGGAATGGAGGTGGTGGTGCAGCCGGAAGTGGCAGTGCACGACGGCCAAGGCAATGGTCGAAGGTGGTGGAAGGTGGAGGAGGGAGAAGGAGAGGGAGGCAGGGAAAGATGGAGGTATAGGGAGGTAGAGTAAGGCCCCCTGGTTGTTTTAGGGGGTAGAGGTGGTGTTATTGGCTGCATAATTGGTGGCAGATGGTGGCAAGAAGGGCAGCGGGAGATCAAAGTGGGTTGTTCGGGAGGGGGACTTTGCACGGTCAGGGTGGCTCATACAGGACAAGGCAAGGAAGGAGGGAGGCTCGGTTCTGTAGAGGGCGGTGTAGGAAAGGTTTTGGTGGCCGAAGTGGGCGGTAGTGATGGCCGACGGTGGAGAAACGACAGTCTATTTGAGCGGTGGTACGAGGTTGGGTTTTGTGGGTTGCAAAATTGAAACTCGATTATGGCTGCCTTTGGGGTTATATATAGGTCGATTGGAAGGGAAAATGACAAATGGGAGTAGGAAAATGGGGGGCAAGGGGCATGGGTGCACCAACCGTTGAGGGTAGGCCGGCGCAGGTCTACCTTCGTAGGCCATTTCCAACGGGAAGAGGGGATGACACACGTAGGAGAGGGAATGGCCAACTAGGTTGAAATGACAAGGAAGACGATGGGAAAGAGAGGGGAGGAATGATTGGTCAACCGGAGTGATCGGTGGTGGAAATTTCGGCGTGGATCTTGGAATTTGCAGGCGGCGCAAGGAAGAAGAAGAAGAAGGGGGGCTGGATTGGCTGTCCAGGAGAAAAGAAGAAAGAAAGGAAAAAAAAGAAGCCTGACCGGCCAGGAAAAAAGAAGGGCGACGCGGGACTAGTCCACATAGGAGGAAGGGGGAAAATTGGGCCGAAGGAGGGCTGGCCCAGGTTGGAGGAAAAGGAGAAAAAAGAAAGGAAAGAGGAAGAGAAGAAAAAGAAAAGAAAAGGAAGAAGAGAGGAAAAAAGGAAAAACGTAAAAGGAAAAAGAAAGGAAGAAGGGTGGGTTAGGGTTCATTAATATATTTTGGGTATTTTGGGATATTTAAAAAAATATTAATATTAAAATAATAATTAAATTCTCTTTTAGGTTAATTTAGGGTTTTTGAAAGATTTTTCCTAAATTCCATTTTAATTAGCAAAATACTCAAATTTTCCTAATTAAATTATTTATTAATTTCTCCTAGATTTTCTTAATTAATTCTCTCTTCTTTTAATAAAAATAATTTATTTAATTAATTTTCCAAATAAATCCTTATTTTTTCATAGTTTCCTAAATTAGGGTTTTGGGGTGTTTTAGGAAGCGACAGTCGAGGGTGGCAGAGCAAAAATAGGGGATGGAAAGGAGAAGAGAAGAAATGGAGAAGAAGGGGTCAGGAGAGGGAGAAAGTGGCTCGAACATGACAAAAATGGGAGGTTAAGGAGAGGAAAAGGAAAGGGTGGGAGAGGACAAGTGTGGTCGGTTAGGTAGGGTGCAAGAGGGCGGCTCGTAGGGTGGCAGGAAGAGGAGAAGAAGAAGGGAAAAATAGGGCATGCGAGGAGGGTTTGCAGGGGTTGGTTTGGTTCGAAAAGGGGGAAGAAAATGATGGAGGAGATAGTGAGAGGGGCAAGGTCAGAGGGGCAGTGATAGGTGGTGGCAGGCGGCTGCAACAGGCCAGACATGGCGTGCAGTTTGACGGTCGAGGAAGGAGAAGAGAAGAAGAAGAAGAAGAAGAAGAAGAAGAAGAAGAAGAAGAAGAAGAAGAAGAAGAAGAAGAAGAAGAAGAAGAAGAAGAAGAAGAAGAAGAAGAAGGGTAGGCCGACCGGGTGGGGAGAAAGGAAAGGGAGAGTGGGCTGGCCCGCATGAGAGGGAGAGGGGGAGACAAGAAAGGAGCTAGCCTGGCCTAGTCATGTGGAAAAGGAAGATAAAAAAAAAAGGAAGGGAAAGGTGGGATGGGGCAGATAGCTCAGGAAAGGAAGGAGTGGGTTAGGTAGCGACCCAATGCAGGGAGGAAGTAGAGGAAGCAGGCCGACAACCTGAGAGAGAAAAAAAAGAAGAAACGGAAAAAGAAGGAAGAGAAGAAAAAGGAGAAAGAAAAAGAAAAAGGAAAAAGGGGAGGAATAAAAATAAAATAATTTTGAAAATAATAAAATTTAATATTTTGATAGATAATTTAATTTAATAACTTAATTTATTATAATTTAATATATTAGTTTGAAAAGGATAACTTTAGTAAAATATTGGTTTGAAAAATTATTTAATTAAAATGAGTATGATAAAATAACGAAATATTTATTTTAATTTATTAAATATTCATGTCTAATTTTATATACTCAAAAATCCACAAAATAATTAACTTAAATAAATTGAAAAGTTAATTTATCCTAAATAAATGTTATTTATTAAATCTAGGTTTTAAAATTTTTTGGGGTATTATAGTCTTGCATCATTGGCCCCCAACCTACGACGATAAAGAAGACCCGTTATCTTAGAAGCCTGGATATGAGATTTTGATAGGACTCTCAAGGCAATCAACTACCTTGAGGAACGAATGATGAATATCGCATCATACTTCCTTCGAGGACCAGCTGCCACTTAGTGGGAAGACTTTCACGTTCAAGGAGGACGAAATGCCATAGGAAGACTTCAGGACAACACTTCACACGCACTTCTACATTAAGAATCTCAATAGGGAAAAGTTCAAAGAGTTCATGGAGTTGACGCAAGTGATCTTGTTGGTACGAGAGTATTATATGTGATTCATAAAGCTGCTAATATTTGCTACATAGTAGCTAGCAAGGCTATAGTGGTCTTTTAGTTCGAGCAAGGACTCCACTTTAACATCCAGAGTATGATGCGTGCAACCATTTCCTATGACTTGGCTATGCTATACGAGCAGGCGTATGCCATTGATGCTTTGGTCTAGGAACATACTTCCATCCTAGGCAAGATGAAGAATGAAGAGCTATATTTCAGAGAAAAGAGTCAGTGCCCTAGTAGCAATGTTTTGTGTGTTAAACATCAACCTCAAGCTAGGGTTCGACACTAGGATAATCAGAGTTTTTTTCGTGGCAAAGCTAGCAAGAGACCAATCCGACACTACTATTGTCGTTGTTGTAGAATAGATCACCTAGGTAAAGACTGTATGGGAAAGCTAGTACAGTGCCATAACGGTGGTCATTGGGCATAGGAGTTTTGAGTGCTACATCGAACCCCGTAACAAAATTCAGAGGTCCCAGCGACAATCGGTTTAGCAGAACTTGGTTCTTGGAGCAACCCATTCAACCATTCCAGCTAGATTAGATCTTGAAAATAATTTGCATAGACATTGCACATCCATTCAATTCTCTAATAGTGGTTCACTCACTAAATGTAAAGGATAACCCATTCCATCCTCGTGAAGATAATGAAGAGTATCTTGGCCTTAAAGTATCATATTTTAGTCTAACTAGAGCATTAATATATTTAGCTAATGACATATGCCTAGAGATTACCTTTCCATTAACTTATTGTCAAGACATAATTCAACACTGATGAGGAGATAGTAGAAGGGAGTGAAGCATTTGTTTCGCTACCTTAAAGGTATATATGGTCTTGTATTATTCTAACAGAGACATATATATGCCATTATCCTTAGATATTGTAATGCAGTATACTTATATAAGACAAAATCACAAACTAGTTACTTATTCACATTTGGAAATATTGTAATATCGTATATATCAGGAAAGAAACTTGTAATGTCCACATCATCAAATCATGTGGAGTTAATTGCTCTTTTATGAAGTTAGGCGAGAATGCGTATGGCTCCTATCAATAATTCAACATAGATAGAAAGAATGTGGTATGGAATCACTGAACGATAATTTCATTTTGATGTACGAGGATAATATGACTCATATCACTCAAGTAAATAAAAGATACATTAAAGGGACTTAACAAAATTTCGTAGTTATTATCCACACAAGATCTAGAGAATGAAGGACAAGTTAATGTCCAACAAATAGATGCATAAGCTAGAGATGTATCATCTTTGAGATGTATGTTGAATTGAGGGGAAACATTACATACATTGCCCTCTTTCTCTCTCTCTCTCTCTCTTACTTTTTTTCACTGATTTTTTGACAAGGTTTTTAATGAGATAATATATCAATAGTGTCACAACTATAACATATGAATTTTCAAGAGGGAGTGTTATTAACATATTGTACTTCGGTAACCATCCACCTTATAAAATACTATTTGCATTTAATGCATAAAATTGATTTACACTCTTTTGCTTCATACTTCTCCATGTCTTTTTAAGCTTTTATAAATTGACTACTATACCAAAAATGCTCATAAATATTTTAAGTCAATGTAAAACTCAACTTATGAATTATAAATTTTATTGATTTAAGAGTTCACACAAAAATCACATAAGCTAGCAAATAAAGCCTTAGGATTCATTTAGAACAAAGGAATAACCTTTATTTTGGAAGTTGTACTTTCTAAAGATGTAATTTGTTGGGAAAAACTTTTTTGGAAGTAACAATATTTTATATTTTGTATGTATATCTATTTTCTTGAAAGTAATGGTATTTTACATTTGGTTTGCTATTACAATACTAAGAAAGTAATACTTAAATTACAATAATAACACTCATTAATCATAAATGTAACTATTCTTTAGTTATAAAAGTGAGGATAAAAAGTAAATAATAACTCAAAAACTAGGAATTACTTAGGTCTACTTTCTCGGACAATATATAATGAAAGACAAGACTTACCTTTTATTTTTTAAGTCATTTTAATCAAACAAGCTAACTTCCATTCTCCTCCTCCAAAAAAGTATTAGTACTTTCTTGCCTAGTTACCTCCAACCGAGCGACTTCTTAGTTATTGGTAGAGTTTGAACTTATGTCCACTAAAATCTCTAGCAAGGGAGGATAAAAATGAAAATAGCGCATGCAAGAAAGACCGAAGAAAAAGAATAGAAAAACCCCAAAGGTCATTGGCACCTTAAGCGGCTAAACATCGCATTTTCTTATCTCTGCGGACCATTTTCTCCGACCCTCCCATTTGCTGTTATTTGATTTCCTCAAGTGGCAGATTTTTTGGCTCAGCTCTCTGTATTTGACCCTGACATTTGATTAATGAATTACGAGATTTCTCTCTCTTAACTATCATTTTTATTCGTGCTCCTGATGGTGTCTCTACGGTGGTCGTCGTAAAGTGTCAAGCTCAAATTGGATTAGGGTTTGTCTTCAACTCTTATCTCTGAATGATTCAGTTCCAATATTGAATCCGCTATCTCGCTCTTCTTCTCTATTTTTCTCATACATCAATCGATTTTGTGCTTGTTGCTATTGTTATTCCATTTTTTCTTGGTAGGTCCTTGATCGAAAGGAGCTCTTTCACGCATTTGGTTGTCTTCATTCGCGCCAAAGGCAAGAAGCATTTATCTGGAGGACTTCTGGAACATCAAGGTAGGTTATCGTTGTGACCGATATCAATCTCCTCTATCATTGCTCAACTTAGGGGGTTGTAACGCGCCTCTGATTTGCTAGAATTGATCGAAATTTCTCCTTTTAGTTTTAGTTATTCTTATCTGAAGGCGTTATCTTTTATGGTAACATACTGTTCGATTTATGTCTGATTTTCTTGTAAAATTAGGATTTTTGAAGTTAGAACAGAAGTATTGTCATGGATAATGGAGCTGGAGCTATAACTGGAACCAATTTGGCAGAAATGAATCCTGTAGAAGAGGAGATTTTAGAATCTAAATTTGATAATAGGGTTGTCGCTGGTCTTCATGAACCGAAGTATTCAGACGGGGACGAAGTTTTCGAGGAGGTGATTGAAGGGAATTTGGATGATGTTACTCTTGCGTCCAATGGTTTCTCTGCTGACATTAGTGCACATGATGTGTTCTTTGAGGATTCAAACCTTCCTGCCGTTGATCAGATTTGTGGTGTGAGTCATGTTGGTGAGATGGTTGAAGATGCTACTGCAGCTGCAGATGATGTTGGAAGTCCTGCTAAAGAAGGTTTAGAGAATGGACAGAATTCATTGGTGGCAGATGGTGTTCATGAGCTTTTGGTGGCAAATGTCAATTACAAAGGGGGTACAGCTAGTGAGGGTGTTCCAACCAATGGTGAGAAAGTGATCAATGAGGATGGTGGAATTGCTACTGTTAATGATTCTGGATCTATAAAGGAGGTTGTAACTGAAAAGTTGAGGGTTGTGGACAATTTCAGGGATGAGAATAATGATAAAGAGCTAATGGTTGTTTCTGAAAGAGAAGCATCGAAGGACAATCAATATGTGGAGGAAAAATCTGTGCTGGTTTCAGTGCTTAACCACATGCTAGAGACCAGAGATGCCGAAGGGATGGAGCCAGCTCATGGCATTGCCTGTCAAAAAAGTCAAATTGATGGACTTATGCTGCAAGATGGGAAGGTGCATGATTTGAAAGACGTAGACACTGTTGTTGGGAAGAACCACCTTGATGCAGCATACAGGGAACCCGGATTAACTTCAGCTGGCATTTCCCCAGAGGAGCAAACTAACGAGTTTGAAAAGAAGGAAGCTCTGGCTGGTGACAGTGAAGAGGATATTGTAGAATTTCTAGATGCCTCAGCAGGCTCTAAGGTGGAACATGAGGAGAGCAATGATGCCTCACATGGAATTAAAGAGGTGGTTTGGGATGATGAGACCAGTAAGGAGCCAGACGATCAGATAACTTTGCTTTCAGACGAACGAGGGGGAAGCTTAGAATTGAATGACAATTCTTCTGTGAAGGTTACTTCATTTGAGAAGGTTCCAGATAAAGAGAAATCTGATACAGTAACCACCATCCCAGGAATTGATAAGAGTGATACTAATCAAATAGGCCATGCAGAGGCTGGTGTTAGTGCCACATGCAACCCTAATATAGTTGAGGAATATGCAAAGGAAGACAGGGTTGATAAAGAGGAACGAAAATATCAAACAAGTAGGGAAACAAAAATAAAGCCTGTTGCTGCTGGTGCTTCACCTCCTGGACCATCATCAAATCCTGCTCTCCCTTCTACTCGTCCAGCAGGTCTTGGACATGGTGTTCCACTGCTGGAACCTACCCCTAGATTGGTGCAGCAACCTCGAGCAAATGGGACAGCTTCTCATGTCCAAGCCCAACTTGTTGAAGGGTCTGCAAATGGAGAGCCAGAGGAGGGGGATGAGACTCGGGAAAAGCTTCAGATGATACGGGTTAAATTTTTGCGTCTGGCTCACAGGTTGGGGCAAACACCTCATAATGTTGTTGTTGCACAAGTTTTGTACAGATTAGGATTAGCAGAACAGCTTAGAGGCCGAAATGGAGCACGTACTGGCAACTTCAGTTTCGATCGTGCAAGTGCCATGGCAGAGCAGCTTGAAGCAACAGGGCAAGAGCCGCTTGATTTTTCTTGCACTATAATGGTTCTTGGAAAGACAGGAGTTGGCAAGAGTGCTACCATCAACTCTATTTTTGATGAGGTGAAGTTTAGTACTGATGCATTTCAGTCAGGCACTAAAAAGGTTCAGGATGTAGTTGGAACTGTGCAGGGAATAAAGGTACGGGTTATTGATACACCTGGACTGTTGCCATCGTGGTCTGATCAGCGCCAGAATGGAAAGATCCTCCACTCAGTGAAGCATTTCATTAAAAAAAGTCCCCCAGACATTATCTTGTATCTTGATAGGTTGGATATGCAGAGCAGAGACCTTGGTGATATGCTGCTGCTGAGAACTATAACAGATACTTTTGGACCATCGATATGGTTTAATGCCATAGTTGTTTTGACTCATGCAGCTACTGCTCCTCCTGATGGGCCAAACGGTGTTGCATCAAGTTATGAGATGCTTGTCACCCAGCGCTCACATGTTGTACAGAATGCTATACGCCAAGCTGCAGGGGATATGAGATTAATGAATCCTGTTGCTTTGGTGGAGAACCACTCTGCTTGTAGAACGAACAGGGCTGGTCAGAGAGTTCTACCAAATGGTCAGGTGTGGAAACCTCATCTGTTATTGCTTTCATTTGCGTCCAAGATATTGGCTGAGGCAAATACACTTCTAAAGCTGCAAGATACCCCACCTGGAAAGCCTTTTCCGACTAGATCAAGGACACCACCATTGCCTTTCCTCCTCTCTTCCCTTCTGCAATCAAGACCCCAGCTGAAGCTGCCAGAGGAGCAGTTTGGAGATGACGATGAGGATGCGTTTGATGATGATTTAGATGATTCATCCGACTCTGATGATGAATCTGAATATGATGAGTTGCCACCTTTTAAACGCCTGACAAATGCTCAGCTGGCAAAGCTGACTAAAGATCAGAGGAAATCGTATTACGATGAGCTAGAATACAGAGAGAAGCTTTTCATGAAGAAACAATTGAAAGAGGAGAAGAAGCGGAGGAAAATGATGAAGAAAATGGCAGCTGCGGCCAGGGATATGCCGAATGACTATGCTGAAAACGTGGAAGATGAAAGTGGGGCAGCAGCTTCAGTTCCGGTTCCTATGCCTGATCTAGCTTTGCCTGCTTCCTTTGATGCTGATAACCCAACTCACCGTTATCGTTGCCTTGACAATTCAAATCAATGGCTTGTGAGGCCAGTTCTAGACTCGCATGGCTGGGATCATGATGTTGGTTATGAAGGCATAAATGCAGAAAGGCTGTTTGTGGTTAAGAACAAGATTCCCTTATCTGTTTCTGGTCAGGTTTCAAAAGATAAAAAGGAAGCCAATGTTCAGATGGAAGTATCCAGTTCAATGAAGCACGGGGAAGGGAAGGGTACTACGGTGGGTTTTGACATGCAAAGTGCCGGAAAAGAGATGGCTTACACCTTGCGCAGTGAGACTAGGTTTAGCAATTATAGGCATAACAAGGCTACTGCTGGTATTTCAGCCACTCTCCTTGGGGATACCATGTCTGCTGGTCTAAAAGTTGAAGATAAGTTGATAGTCAACAAGAGGTTCAGAATGGTCATGAGTGGTGGTGCCATGACTAGCCGTGGGGATGTTGCTTATGGTGGGAGTTTGGAGGCTTCCCTGAGAGATAAGGATTATCCACTGGGTCGTTTTCTGTCAACACTTGGGCTTTCTGTGATGGATTGGCATGGGGATCTTGCGATTGGTTGCAATGTACAGTCTCAGATCCCTGTTGGACGTTTCACAAATCTGATTGCTCGTGGGAACTTGAATAACAGGGGCTCTGGGCAGGTCAGCATTCGCTTGAACAGCTCTGAACAGATTCAAATTGCTTTGATTGGCTTGATTCCTCTCATCCAAAAGATGATAGGGCAGCCGCAACAGCATCCTTACGGACATTGACGAAAACAACTAGTTTATTTCAGATAAAGCAGTAGCTGTGGTTCCTGACTACAAACTGCATCTCCAGGATTCGGAGGAAATAATAGCTTGAGAGCACAGTTAGTATCAAGAGTGAGTAAATTTTTATCATGTTTGCATGACTTTATGGTTTTTCTTAATTTCAGTTCCAATTCTCATTTTAGATTATCTGCATCTTGTATCCATTATAAACCCTTATTCTTGGGATCCTCCCGTGGTCCAATGGTCTGATTCCCGTGGTGTTATGTAAATGGTCATGGGTTAGATCCCACCAGTGCACTGGGATCCCCCCTCCCCCCGGTTTCCAGGTTTCCCCCTCCTCCCAGTTTACCCTAAAAAAAAACATAAAAGAAAAATCTTATTCTTAGTTTGGCGCTGCTTGTCAATTTTCTTTGATAATCTTGTATTGTGTAGTTTGTAAGAAAGTATGGACTTGGGTTATAAAACTTCCTTTCTTCCGTGGGCTGTTCTGGATCATTAGTGCTACGGCCAAGGCAATGCGTTCTGCTATTTTTTGTCGATCTCCTTTTCACCTCCCAATTAGGCTCTCTGCTGGCACATTCACAAGTCATGTGGCATGCTAAACGGTTATATAATAATATGGGCGCTATTATGTACTAGGAACTTGATGGCCACTCGTGATGGTTTTGATTTTAATCAGAAGGAATCCACATGCTCTTCATTGTTCATTTTGTGTAACTTGTGATTGACGCTTCTGTATTTGTTTTGCTTAATGGCAAAATTATCCTTTGCAAACATACAATTATAGCGGTTCCGTTATAGCGTATTGATCACTATTTAGTGGTTTTTGGGTCAGCCATGGCATGAAATTTATTAATATGTTATGGTTTTAAAATTTTATATTTTATTGGCCAATAAATTAGAAAATATTTGCGATAAATTAAAATAAATTGTTGATAAATCATCGATTTAATGAGAATTTTTGAAAAAAAAACATGCATGATAATTCTTTTTATTCATTTACTATATATATATATATTGGAACAAGTTAGTATTGAATTATAATAAATTATTGTTATTTATTACATTTACATGTATCACTAAATAATATGTATTTTTTTATTCTAAATTAAATTTAGGGTTATTAGGACAATTTAACATACAATGACTCATAAATACTTCTAATATAATATAAAATATTAATTTATTAAATATTTATATTTAAATGATTAATAAATAATAATTGGAGTATACGGTGAATTTATAAAAATAAAAATTTATACTGTGATGATTACGATATATATTTTATTGTTCACAAATCACAATGTTCCAATACCCTGTGATTTTATTGTTTTTCTGTAAGGTGTAGAATTTCAGCCTGCATCGCTATTTTATCACTTGTCCTGAATGTGTATGATGAATGGGTGTGAATTATGAGGTGAATAAGCATGATCGGTGCTCATTAACATTGGCATGTAGAGATGCCTACAGGACAATTGTTGTGATTTATGAAGCGGTGTGGTTCAACAATAGCAGCAGCAGCGGTGTAAATGACTCTTGCTTTGCATGTTGAACACCAAATTTTCTGGTGAAATTCCTGGATCTTTAGGTGCTCAGATTTCAAGAGAATGTTCAAGCTTGTAGCTGGTTTGACGGCTGCTACTCAAATTGTGTCGCCCTACAGCCTATTGGGTTTGATGGGATGGAAGCGCTCTGCCGGATTGCCTAAATGAGTTTCTTATTGGAAGAACGTAGTATATGGAAACGACGACAGCCTCTGATTCTACATGAATAAAATTTATCAGTTGAAGTGAGCCTGCTGATTTAAGAACCAATAATTTGTCAATGGCGACGGTGAATTATTTGATTGATTACTAGCGGAACGAAATTCCAGAAATAAGTCTATTGTCTGTTCTGTCTGGTGTTAGTTTGTTGCCTAGTTATATGCTCTTCCATCGCTCCTCTGAAGAATATCGACACCAGCTACACGCCTATGAGCTAATGGTCAAAACGACAAGCAGCGAAAGGGTAAGGCCTACTAGCCGACGAACCGAACAAAAATAATAAGAAAAGTGCAATCAGAAGCTACCACGAGGCTTTACCTAACATAAAGTAGGAAAAATGGAGCTACCAACGGTAGCATCGTAACTTTTACCAACCAGCTTTCGATTTCAAAGGAACTTACAATAGTAAAAGCAGATAAGCGATAAGATAAAGAAGTTTGCCTTTCTTGTCTTGAAAGACTGCAACGACGCGCAATGCATAAAATTAGATACCAGTACCACCATCGGATCGCAAGAGGCTCTAATTAAGGGTGTTCAAATGGATTATTATAGTTTAACCTAATTTGTAATATCGTCATTTATGTAATTCATGGTTTAATTTATGACGGATTAGAATGAATAATTAATAATTTTCAACCTAATCTACCTTAACCCACGGATTAGACGAGTTGACCATTGATTATTCTAGGTAAATAAACAAACAAACTTATTACTATCTCTATCTAGATATGGCAATTGGGTTGGATGATTCGGGTTTGGGTTAAGTTGTAGCATATCGGGTCATTCTTGGCTCGTGGTGTTTACATATTATTTTTCTTCGCGGGTTAGTTATGGATTGGGTCATTCTAATTCGAGTCATTTTGAGTTATGTTTTTGGTCGAGTCGGTTTTGTATTCGGATCATTTTAAGTTATTTTATTCGTTGAGTCTTGTTTGGGTCGTTGTAGATCCCGATCTCGATCGTATCTTGTCAATTTGTTAGGTTAACTTGATGGGCCAGTTCATATTTTGGCCTAGCTAACTCAGGTTTGGGTGATTTCAGATTCGGATGGAGTGAGGTTCGGTCACAATAGGCATAAGCGATGTTGGGTCTTAGTGGGATAGACCAAGGTAGAGTTGGGTTAAGGTGGGTTAGAGTTGGGTTATACCTGACTGAGGTCTCACAAGACTTGATGAGGCCGAACATAGTTGATACGGACCCAAAGGGGTACTCCCCAGAGGGCCCCAGGGGTACTCCCCCGGGAAGAGTCCTAACTCCACCCAAAAGCTAGCTCAAGAGGTGAGGACTGACTCCCCCATATAAACTGCCCAAAGATCCCCTCAATAACCGATGTGGGAATCCCACATCAGGTTTGGGTGATTTCAGATTCGGATGGAGTGAGGTTCGGTCACAATAGGCATAAGCGATGTTGGGTCTTAGTGGGATAGACCAAGGTAGAGTTGGGTTAAGGTGGGTTAGAGTTGGGTTATACCTGACTGAGGTCTCACAAGACTTGATGAGGCCGAACATAGTAGCTTTAGGGTAGTATAGGGTCGAATAGAGTTGGTTGGGTTAGGGGAAGCTTAAATAAAAATAGTACGTTTGGGGTCCAGTTAATATGGAGTTGTGGAGGTGGTAATTTTGGTATAGTAAAGGCAATATTATAATACCCCGTATTTTTTAAATTTAATTTTATTAACCCGAGTGATTTTATTAGTGCAATTTCATAAAAAAACGTTTGATCATTTTAACTTCGATTTGTTTTGTTATTTTATCGAGGGTTTTGAATTCAAATTAGAATTTAATTAACTGTTGTTATTGCGGTTCATTTTATATAAATTTGTTGTTGACTATGATTTTATTATATTCATATAATTTCGATTTTCATTTAAAAAAAATATATTTGTTGTTTCGTATGTTTTGATCTTTAATATTTTAAATTAGTTTTAAATTATAATTTCATCTTGTGATTATGACTTTGTTTAAGAGTTATATTTTGTTAATGAAATAAATTGTTCAAACTATAAAATTCTCTTTAAAATAGTAAAATTATTTTAATAATTTTTATCTGTAGCAAATATTCCATCTTTGAATTTATCTGTTTTCTCAAAGTTGATAAGATCTTCAAAAAGCTTTAAATTAATTTTTTTGTAACTTATTTATAACTTTATTTCCTAAATTAATTTTCTTCTATTTTTATCTTTTTGGTGGACATAAGATCTTTTTTTAAAATTATTTAAATTAATCTCATTTATTTAGATTATAGTTTTAATGATTTTTTGGATAGTTATTCATATTTTTCGACGTCGTATTATATATTTTCGTAAATAATATGAATCATTGTGCTTGTTGGAATTTTTTTCGAAATATTTTTCAAAATATTTTAAATAATTTTATATTAATTTTTATATCTTCGAATCTTTACGAAATAATTTTCATTAAATGATTTTTAAATAAAATAATCCATTAATATTTTTAGATGTTTAATACCCTCTTATATATGTGTATAAAAAAAAACCGACCGGTCAAATCCCCCATTTTCCTTTCTCTATTCTCTCTCTTTCTTTTCCCTTTCTCTTCTTTTCCCACATGTAGCCAAGAAACCTTGACCCTTGCTCCTTCTCCTTTGTCGACCACACCACCACTCTAGCTACCATTGCTGCACCACACCACCACAATGCCACTCTAATGTCATCGACATTAGCAACAATGGGCAACGATCGAAGAATGACAACAACGAGTGAGCAACGCAAGAAGGCAATGGTGGTACCAGCAATTTCTGGCCACCATGATATCAACAGACCATCAGCGAACGTTCTTCCACCTTTGGCGGAGCTTCCTTGGTCTTCACCTAATTCGATTAGTAATGTTTTGTTTGGTATAGATTTTAAGGAACCTTAACTTCTAAATTCAATTAACTTTGTATATATTGGGTTTAATTAGACTATATTAGTTGCCTAGTTATGTATATATGTGTTGTATGCTTGATTAGGAGTGGTTAATTTGTAAAAATTAGACTTTTGACCCGGTTATATTTTTTTTTGGATTCGTCCAATTAAGGTATTTTTGATAAATTGATTATGCAATATACTTTAAAATATATCTAATTTCATATTGGAACTATCAATTTGAGATTTGTGCGAAATTAATTGAGATTAGATTTCTAGGAAAAAAACCTTGTGTATTGAAATTGAATTGCATAATTGAGTTGTTTCATTAAATTAATTTTATATTATACTTTGAAATGTATTTAATTTCATGTTGGAAGAGTCAATTTGAAATTTTTTTGTGAAATCCAGCGGAATTGAATTTTTTGGTCAAAACTTTTGTGAATCTAAATTTGATTGTGTAATTGAGTTATTTTATTAAATTAATTGTATAATTTGCATTTGAATTTGTTTAATTTTATTTTTGATCCATCAATTTAAATAACTTAATGAGAATTGAACTAACTTACATTCCAGGCTCAAAAATCCTAATCTTGTTAAATTAGGTTTTCCTATTGTCTTTGATGAATCAATTATACATTATGTTACAAAATAGGTCAAATTACATTTCTAAACATTAAATTTTATTAAATTAATAAAATTCAACCAAATTATATTTTTGGGTCTAAAACCTTAGCTTTCTAATGAAATTATTAAATTGATCATTTGTATAGTTGCTTCTTCTAAAATTGAATTTATAGACATATTTGAAATGACCTTAATTGCATTCTAACAAATTCAATTTGGATTAATTGATTTATATTGTCCAAATTTATTTTTTTGGCTTTAAAACCCTAATTTTTTTGAAAAGAATTATCTTAAATTGATTATTTGTAAGATTGTTCTTGTTGAAATTTATTATTTATATTTATATAAAATTAGTTTAATTGTATTTTTAAACTATCAATTTGAGGTAATCAAAGTGAATTGGTTGGCTCATAGTTTAGGTCTAGAAATATTATTTTTTGGAGATAGTTTTATGAAAACAAAGTTTATACTTCTTTTACCTAGTAGATTACTAGATTTGATTTAAAATTATTTGAATTGTACTTTTATCTTGTTGGTTTGAATTATTTCTCTGAAATTGGTTGGTTTGTATTTTTGCTTGTAAAACCTTATTAGCAAGTCATTTTTGATAAAATTATAATCTTTCCTTTGTTTTTTCAAACTACTTTGAAATACCCTACGTGATATTTGTTGAATTCAATTTGGTTAATACTTAATTTTGAATATTAATGGAGCTATACTCTTGAATCTTAGGTTTTGGACATGGTTTTTTTAATAGAAGTTCTTTTGTGATTTTCCTTGTTGATTAAATTATAATACTTGAATTATTAGTTGGTAAGGTAGTTTTCTAACTAGTCCTACAATTTCTATCTACTATCTAGGAAATAATTTATAGTGAAATGTCAAGCTATAGATCTCTCTCTCTCTCTCTCTCTCTCTCTCAATTTGCTTTGTTAGCTTTAGAGTTAGGTAACTCTCTACTTACCCTTGATTGTGGTGGAATCAAGTTATGTGTCGTCTTGAGGTTGAAGGTGATAGATATGCTCTTTATGATTTATGTATGTCATGCATATCATGTCTTGTATGATACTTTTATGTATATTTGGCATTATAATTTTCAATACAAGTGTACGCTAGTACATTATAAGGTGTTTTAATTATAATTGGTTTTAGAGAATTGTATAATTGGTTAGTTATGGATTGAAATTGTATGATTCCTTATGATCGAATTTAATGCCACTTGGAATTGATTATATTTAATGTCACTTAAAATCATTCGGCTTTAATGCCACTTAGAATCATTTGGCTTTATTATATCTTGGATTGGATTGACTTTAATGTCACTTTGAATCATTCGGCTATAATGCCACTTATAATCTTTTAGCTTTAATACCACTTGGATTGTATTAGCTTTAACACCACTTGAAAATGATTGCCTTGGACTACACTTGGATTATTTACCTTAATAACACTTGGGACTATTAGGCTTTAATGCCCCTTGGAATGGATTGGCTTTAATGCCACTTGGAATGGATTGGCTTTGATGCCACTTGATATGTATCGGCTTTAATGTCACTCAGAATGGATGTAATAATGGAATTGTATTGCAGTGATGGAAGTGATTTAAGTAATGTTATGTGGACATGATTTATGCTTGGATAAATCCTTAAAATATTAATTACTTAAAGTGAAATATCTTGAGTCCGGACTTGTATCACTTAGGGTAACTATCCAAGTTAGGTTTGGTATTCACTTTGTACCATTCTAGTATTTTCTCTTTTATGATCTCGGGAGTCTTACAAGGTCTAGAGAAACCCTATTCTACTCTACAAGTGTCTAGATATATTTTGGCTTTATAAGGGGTATGCATACTTAAGTGATTATATATCTTATTTATTGATGGTCCGATCACATTTCTAGGTGGGTTAGTTACGACCAGTACTATTCAAATACCATAATAGTTGTTACGAATTCTTTGAGTCTCCATCCTCAAGTTAAAATAATCAAATGGTTGTGATCATAATAATGGAATGCAATAATCAATTATTCTCATTCTTTCATAGACTTTATACTTCATTATTCTATTCATGCTATTCAGTTGTCTTCCTTATAATTGTGCTACTATATGATACATGTTCTTATCTTCTTATCACATGGTCTATATTTTAATCTCATGTGGCCATTATGTGTAGAATTTTATCTTCTAGGATAGTTGTATTACTCATCATGATTTCATGTTTCGTTATACACTTGTTCATAATTTTTGTCATGTACAATCATATGTTTATAAGTATGATTCTATGATCTCATGTTCTATCGTACGTTATCGCATGTACTCATGTATACCATTAATAATTATAACTATGATATTCTATGTTAGTATGTCCTAATCTAGTTATTGCATATGTATCTTGCTGTATTCATTTCATGTATGAATTTCCTTAATACCTATTGGGAGAATGTTTAATGTTATGCTATATACTTCATGAAATCATATGAGTTGTATGAGTGGAATGGTGTGTGTATCACATGTATACTTGAGCATGAGTATTTTAAGTCAAAGATTATAATGTGCTAAGGTGTATCATGTTTCCCCTTGAGTTAGGTAGTTTTGATTTACTCATTACTAGACTCGTACTAATACTATCTTGGTTAAATGGGTATTGCGATGATCTACTAATAGGGAGGAGCAGACCTCCTGTGTAGGCTTGATATTGATTGCTATTATTGGTTTGAAGACTTAGGATTTGAGAGAATAGGCAACCAAAAGTTTTATCCCTCAAGGATTTATCCTTACTTATTGTATACATTTTGAAAATTTTCAAGTGCCACATCAAATTTCGATGGGGTTTTAATTGAATTTTAGTTTCCATTTACCTTGCTAAGTTTTTAAAATTCAGGGTTATTTCTTAGTTGTAATACTCCCAAAATCATGACTTAAAAATTATCATTTTGCAGAAGCAATAATTACAAAATAGTGGATGTTACCGCCACACTCAACATAAGTCCGGTCTCCTCACCTTCCTTATGTCAGGTGATAAGGCTCTAAATAAGTCATATCAAACAAAAACGAGAGAAAGACGATACATAAACAAAGGTTTTGCAAATAAAAGATTATTCGTACAATAAGATCATCTAATAAATACGTGACATAGAAGCTTGAGAAAAATAGTCAAAAAGGGCACACAAAGGTGAGACAGTGATTTGCCCTTACACTCATCTAGTCCACCAAAATATTATAAGAAAAGGGGGAATAGGGACAGGGTTCACTCACTCCCTTAGTCTAACTAGTCGGCTGGATGATGCTTCTCAAAGTCTTTCAGCCACTGCATGCCACGAATGTACTCCTCTGAAAAGTGATAGTATCAGTACAACTTTCTTGTGCTGAGTAAATCACAACGCCTCTAAAGAGGTAGCATACCCACATTGCAATTAACATACAAATAAGGGATTTTAGCAAAACGCATAGGATCACATGTAAAACCAAAATTTCATAACACGAGTCCACATTACAGTTGACAATACTAATTAGATCAAAAATTTCTAGCAGGTTACTGAAAAACATGCTTTGAATTTCACAACCATTTCAAGATGTTAACAATCATATTTTAAACATAAAAAGGAAAGTTATTGATATTCCAAGCAATCCAACTAAGTTCAAGCCATGTCTAATCCAATTATTACAGATGCATTATGGTGGGTGTCTAATCCATTTATATCATTCATATATCAATCCTCGAGTGGAATACAATCCCATATCCAAGACAATGATCATCAAGGAGGTAGTACCAAATCAATTCACTCAATTCTAGGGCAAAGCTCGCCAAGGAAGCCACACGACATATTAGTTTGCCATACTAAACCTCAGAACCCAAGTCCTTAAGTATGCGTACCCTCTATAGGGTGTATGGAGAGCATAAGTGGGCCCCTTGACCCGAAGGCCCAAACTATGCACTCGGGGGTCCAAATCCAAGGCACGAGATTCCTTTCCAAACTCAAGTCTTCTTATTTAAGTGGTTAGTGTCTTAGGAAATTTCAGGTTATTAATTTAAGAATACCAAGGTCCATAATAGTACAATTTAGCCATCAATCAATCAATCAAGGGACCATGAGGGTCTCCACAATAATCAATCATCCAATGTCAAATCCAAAGGACCACAGGCTCGCAACGATTCCAAACCAACACGACTTAGGGTTAGGCATCATGCCATAGCCCGAATAATTATCCAATCCAGCTATTCAATCCATTCATCCAATTATTTTCAAAATTATTTTGAGCCAACACTTAATTCAACTAGTCCAATTATTTTCTTTGAATCACAGTTTTTCCCTAATGACCAAAATGCCCTTCAACCTATAGCTACCACATTTTCCATCACTTTATTACCAAGTTTACCTCTATAGGATGTTTGTCATGAAAATGCAATCATAAAATAGTTAACGATAATTTATCATACAATAATTTCTTTGGTACGACAAAAGACCATATTACCCCTAAGCATGGACATAACATAGTACACATATACAATCATGCATGCATTTCTAGCATATCGTAATATTCATGTAATTTCTAAAAATAACTTTTAAATACGAATCATGGTATACAAAATTTATGTTTCTACCTGTAGAACATGTAACACATAATAATCACCATTGAAGCACATTTATACTCTAAATCCAACATGTTGTACGTCCAAATTTATCTAAATATCCAAGGGACACATTTAACTCATTAGTAGGTCTAGTATAAGGCACAACAATTTTCGGTTGAACCCTACCTCTAAACATGCACATTTCTCTTTAATAAAAATCTGTATATGTTGTCATAAGCATATACTCTAAATTTCCAAAATACTACCTAGGAATATAAATATTAGCATGGTAATATATATTATTCTACACATCATAATATTCACATAGAAATGAACTACAACATGCTTTTATTTTCCGGCAAAAATACAAATTATTTGATAACTTTAACCTAGCATAATTTTTATCCTAGAAAATTAACCTATCATTTTCACACAAGATTTTACTATCTACGGATTAGTTGGATTTACCTCCAAGCTATGAAAATTATACCACAGAAAGCCTATTCCAAGGAAACCTTATGTAAGGTCAGGATTACCTCTTTCAAAGCACAAATAGCAAAATAACACAAATAATTCCTAAAAGAATATCAACGCCTTCAAAAGATGGAGACACAAGAGGAGAAGACAAATGATGACGAATTCAAAATTTAACCAAAAATATAACCTTTTTTACTTATTTAAAAATAAATAAAGTCTAGATAGAAGGAAATGTAGAAGTAAAAACAAGAGAATAAGGATAAAGAGAGGACGATGGGTCTTGGTTATAAGCTCAACAAAGCTTAAGAATACTTAGCAAAAATTACTAAAATGAAGAGAGAGGTGGGAGAAACCAAGAGGAGAAAATGAGAGAAATGCTGAATGAAAACAAAGAAAGACAAATGGGGTATAATTAGGGGATGGAGGAACCAAAAATCTGCAGCCACAATGATAAAGGATAAGGTGGTTGAGTGTGTAAGGTGGTAGGGTGTATTTATGTTTAATAAAGTTATGGAAACCAATCAATAAACCAAGGAATGGCGGAGGTGATGGTGTGTAGGTCCAATGTCAAATTTAAGCATGGGGAATGCAAGTGAAGAAGGTTGAGTGTAAGAAAAGGTAAAGTAACACAACTAGTAAAGGTAGAAAGTGTATGAAAGTAACTTTAATTCAAAATTTGGTTGAATGAATAAGAAAATGATCAAATTGATACAAAATATGATCATGGAAGTATAAGGAAGTAATTTCGTGCATGAACAGTAATTTTTGAATTTATATATTATTTTTAGTGGTGGAAAGATCAATAAAGAGGATAAAATTAATAAAAATATCAAACAAGCTCATAAAATTACTAACAATTATGAAAACCCTTAAAATAATATTTTAAACTCACATGTAAAATTTTATGAATCTAAAAAAATGTTTGATATATAAAATATTGAAATAACGGTTAATTAATAAGCTTGCAAGGTAATTACTAACATAAATACCAAAACTATTCCTAAAATCATGAAAATTTCTAGATCATCTTATCTAATAATTTAAAACCTAAATATAAATATTCATAATTTTTAACACACATATGATATGATATTTGGCTAGCATACCTTAATTATATATTTTGCATATAAAATTCAAAAGGGATAATAAACACAAATAAAATTAAACCAAAATTTGTATATTTACATTTAAACAAATTTAGGACCTAAATAAAATTTTATAAGAATATTTTACAAGTTTTGACTGAAAAGTTCACATATATAAATAGTATTTTATAAGTAAAGTACGCCTAGCTGCAAAATTGCAATTACTATTGATTCACCCAAAACAATCTTGAGGCTATAAAATGTTCTACAATAATTTATGTAATTAAGTAAACATAATTAGAACTAGTTAAAAATGGATTATTACAATGCTGATTGTGTTTAGTGAAAATTTTTACTGTCCATCTATCATTAGATATCTCTTTATGGGAGTTTATCCTCTCTATATAGATGATGTTTAAGTTTTAGTTGGACAGGTTGTAGCCTTGCATCTAGCATAAGGTAGATGATGTGCATCTATCTTGTGTTAGGTGAGGCGGTAACGTTCCCCATTTTTAACTTTGGCTTCTGCATATTTTTATTTTAAATGAAATTTTCAGAAGTGAAAAAGGGTGTCACCAATATTCACTAACCCATGGCAACTCATGGGCTAACCCATACTAAACTATCTTAGTTTGTAATCTACCATGGGTTAATCCATGTAAACTTTTGCAGAATATTAACCTAACCTATCTAAGCTATAAAATTATTTTCATGGGTTGGGTTATATAAGTCATGGCTAATCCAACTCATTTGAACACCCCTATCTCTAATTTAAGCCACCCAAAGCTTTTTCCATGGGAAGAAGATATATATGCTTTATAATATGCATCAACTTTGCATTTCATATTTAAGATTCAATCTCAAAATATTGACAAGGTTTTTGGACCAATAGTTCAAAGACATGAAATGTATTCAATGCAGAAATGGAAAAGAAGGAAATTTGATAGATATATTACCATAAGAAAGTGAATAACTACCAATGGCTTTATTAATGATGATAAAAATTATTTATAAATACAATTAACATCGATGACTTGTTGTTGATATAATATTTTGAGGGATGAAATAATCTTGAAAGGAAAACTCATCTATAAAATTTATGTTGTTGATGAGTTATTGTTGCAATTGTTTTTTGCCAAAATATGCATAAAAATGGAAGGAAAAAAAATATTATCGATGACATTACACCATGCTTTTCCTTACTTCAAGCAGGAAAACATTACACCATGATTTTCCTAGGGAAAAATTTCCTTAGAAAAACCTTAATAATGATGAAATATTGGTCATAAGAATCCCTAAAATATCTCCTCTTAGAGAAACAAAGAAGCTTACCTTGTTTTTTTTCCTTGGTAAAAATTAATTTGCTTATACCGTCAACTAGCTAGTTGTTCGAAATAGGTTATTAAGATAGTACTTAGTAAATAAAAAATTGATATCATTTAAAATTTAAGGCATAATAAATATGATTCATATTAAGTGTCATTTTAACACATTTAATTTTAACATAAATTAGTGTCATTTTACGATTTTAATGTAAAATATTAAATGCTTTCACTAATTTACTCTTTATCATCATTAAATTTTTTTATTTTTTTTTATAATCCTTAAAATATTTCATTAAATATTTAATAGATACTAGGTTTATATTAATCATTTGCTTTTAATTTTTAATGTATGTATAAAGCTAAAATGACACTTATTGTGAATTAGTGATAGTATCATGTTATTGAATACTTCATTCATATAGCACTATCACTTTTAAGGTTTTTAAATTTTTTAAGCACATTAAATAAAATGAAATATTTCAATTGGCCCTTCATTTTGTTTATTTCCAAATAGAGATAAATTAAAATAGAAGTTATAAGGAAAAATGAAAGAGATAAGGTTAAATTAGTGTTTGAATTTTCTAAAATGATAATATTTTGTGATATAAAAAATCATATCTATAGTGACTTTCTTCAAAATATGAAGGGAGTAATATATTTTTTTTAAGTTGTATAATATTACCTAATTTATGATGAAATTAATATAGAATGAGGGATGTAATCTATCATATGTGAAATACTTAAGAAATTCAAATGAAGAAGAAATAAAATATAGATGAGAAATATGAGGCAGAAAACCTCTTATTCTTATTTATAGATACTCTCAAATGAGTTTTCTAGACATATCACTCCACTCACTAGTATACATAGTACTCTATGTGATAATACATAAGGGAGTAAATGAAGATGAAGTGGTGAGAAAAATAGAGACACAGAGGTACATTCGTAATTAAATAGTAGGTTACAACTAATGTGAATAGTGAAAATTTTAAATATAGGGCATAGTACTTTATACATATATACAAGATGAACCTCCATTATATATAAATATAATATTTTCAACACCTCCTCTTGGATATATATCTCCTACTATTTATAATATTTCCTCTCTCTCTCTCTCTCTCACACACACACACACACACACACACACACACACACACACACACACACACACACACACACACACACACACACACACACACACACACACACACACATGTCATGATATTTGCAACATTCCCCATATCTACTAAGTATTTTACAATTATACACAAGAATGTACAAAACAAAGTATGTGTGTGTGTGTCAATACATGAAAAAGTAATACTCAACCTTACACCGACTATGGGTAGTTACTTGAGGCGCTTTTGGAATTGATGACTTGTCCTATAGATCAACATGATCCCTTATTTTGGTTTTCCTCATCTTTGAATTTTGGTTTGGTTTTCTCTAATCTCCCACATATAACCCTTCTTTTGCCTCTCTTTTTCCCTTTGGTTATCCTTTGGTGATTGTAAAATTCCAAAATTTTGTAAGCCTTTGTTTTTAGATATTAAACATTTTATTGGAAAGTTAACCCTAAAATTTGGCTTAACTATATTTTTTACCCTTAAACCATAGCCCAAACCATTTAAAAAAAATTATCCTATTTTTTTAAACTTCTTTTTCTTTTTTATTTATCTATCACCATTAAATGGTTATTTTTTTTTCATTTTGGTTTCATTAACGGGAGCCCATGCTAACCAAACTAATCCTAATCTAATACTCCACCTTTGCCTTTCCTGCTCTGTTCATGCAACTCATCCCCTACCCTCTATCCTATGTTTACTTATGCTAACTTGCCCCTCCTACCAAATGCATAAGTGTAACTCACCAATCCCCTTATCTTTCTCATTTTATTTGCATACCATCCTCCCTACAACTCTCCATCCTCATCCATTTTTCCTTTTTCGGCCATTCCTATCTCAACCAAATTGCCCTTCCTTTGTTCTTCCTTCTCCATCTCCTGGTTGACTTCCTCCATTTCCATGCAACATCTCTTGATCAAACTCCTCGTTATCTCCCTAGTTCTTTTTCTTTCTCCATTCTCATCCCTACATTTTTTTGGGTCTTTTGTTTTGAACCACCACAACAACCACCCCAACTCCATCCTTTATTTTCCATTCTATCTAGGCCTTTGAATCCCAAATCAACTAACTCATTCCTTGGTTTTCTCTTCCTTTCCCGTCATCCACCTCGTTGTTGCTAGCCCAACACCATAACCATACCCTGCATTTTTGTTGCTAGCAACCACCTTATTGCGAACCACCACCGAGCCTCTTCTTCTTTATCTTCCTTGTTATCTCTTTCATCCTTTATCCTTTCAGGTTTTGACTCCCCAGAATACTAACCCAACTTCCACCAGTTTCTCCTCTACCCCAACATTTTTCGTTCATAGCCTTACCGAAAACTAATGCTGCACAATTGGTGCAACACTACTTCCTTGCGCTAACCAGTTGTTGTTGTGTTGAAAGCTCATGCAACCACCTTTGTTGCGTTAAGTCCTTGCATCACCCAATCCATACAACATGATATAACAACCCCATTTTTCACTCTGGAATAATTTTGTTTTAAAACATTATGGAAGCTAAAGAATACAAAATTCTTAGGAATAATGGGGTGTTACTATAATACCCCAAATTTTAGCTAACCTTAATCCCAAGTGATTAATATCATAACCTAATTCTAATATTAGGAAATTAATATTTCTATCTTACTCTAACTCCCTAATATCAGCTATGGGTATGAGTTTGATGATGAGTACTGCCTTCTACCTGTTACAGACGGGTAGACTAAGAGGATAGTTCAGACACTCAAAGATATGCTACGAGATTGTGTTTTGAATTTTTGAGGCAGTTGGGAAGATTGTATACATTTGGTTGAATTCTCGTACAATAACAGTTATCACGCTAGCATAGGGATGACACTCTTTGAGGTACTATATGGACATAAGTGCCGGATACCCTTGTGTCAGAGTCACATTAACAAGATTGTGGTACTTGGACTAGAGATAATTGAGGAGATAACTCAATAGGTTTTGTTGATCCAGGATAGGATGAGAGTAGCTTAGAGTCATCAAAAGAGTTACGTAGATCATAGATGCTATAGTGATGGATTTGAGCTAGGGGATAAAGTTCTATTGAGGGTTTCAACACCAAAGGGTGCATATTATGAAAGTTCCAAAACCAACCACAACAACAAGATTAGTGCATATAATGCAACTACCAACTCACAACTTAACAATAAGGGTAGTGCACATAATGTCCCTATCAAAATAATAAGACATATACATTTCCCTTCTTTATTACTCAAGAGAGACCTATACCTGATAACCTGAAGGTACTAAGATACCGATGTCACACTAGTGTAACCTAGATATGCTAATATATACTCCCTTTATATAAAAATAAATTATTATGTCAATTTTCATAATTTTTTATAAAGTAATAAAAGTGGTTTTAAAATTACATGTACACCCTTCATTGAAAAATAATAAAGCATTTAATGCATATATAATAACAAAGCATTTATAGAGATTTGGTCGAAAGGGTAAGCTGAACCCTATATACGACAATCCTTATGAGATTATTGATAGGGTCGGCGAGGTTGCATGCCACCTAGCGCTTCTATGAGAGTTAGCCCGAGTTCATAACATCTTCCATATATCCTAGCTAAGGAAGTAAGTCACATACCCATCTCACGTGATCATACCAGACGTGATTGAGCTTGATGATTCTTTATCCTACTAAGAGAAGCTGCTGTGGATTCTTGACACTAAGATTCGACAGACCCACACAAGCTTAGTCCCACTTGTGAAGTCTTTTGGAGCTGACATGGAGTAGAAGAGGCAACCTAGGAGACCGAGAAGGATATGCATGATACATATCTTGAGGTTTTTAGCACATGTATGTTAGGTTTAAAGGTTCTTTTCCTTGTAAGGGGGTAGTTTTGGTAGTATAGTGCCTACTCCGGTAGAGTTAACCACCAAAATCAACTTCCTTACATCCTTTTTCTCTTCTTCCCTAACCTCAACTTCTTGACTTTGGGGACAAAGTCTCTTTAAGGGGGTAGTGATCTAATACTCTAAATGTAACACCCCAAAATTTACCAAAATTTACTAATAAAAAATTTTGTTTTATTTAAAATTAGCAGAAGTAAGAACCGTAAATTTCGAGGATATTAGCACCACCTTTAGTACCAGACTGATTTCCTCCTACCGCTCCAGTACCAAGTGCTAAGGCTAAAAAGAACCACAATCCAATTCACACAAATTCACTTTCATTTGAATCAAAGTAGCACGGTAAAGACGCTATAAAAGATAAAAGCCCACTGTTAGTGGTTACAAGAATAAAAATAAGTTTAAACAAGGAAATAAAAGGTTAAAGAGAAACCCTAAAATCATTCTAGGACAATTCTTACGCTCTTTCCCGATATTAACTTGAATAACACATACAATATACTTGTAAGGGACACTGCCCATTGAATAGATAGGGGCCCACAAATGGAACCCTTCAGTACGATGATACCGAGTAACCCTTTATACCAAACCAAGAGGTAACAGCTGCATGCAACACATAATATATAATGATGTAAGCATAATAACATATGCAAGCATAGAGATAACCATAAGCAACTTAAGAGATAATATATAGTACAACACCTCATTCAATAAGTAATGCATAGCACAAGGTCCATTCACTTAGCAATGCCATCACATACCAAGAGAGAGATAGGCACTGAGGCTAAACTTATACCACATCAATAGATCATACACGTGAAGTCAATACTTTTGGTTATAAGCCATTAGTTAAAAATTATATTAACATCATCTCTTAAATTATATTGATGTAAGTGCGGGAACCCCACTATTATAACTGGTGGATCGGAATACACTTCAGAGAAGAATACACCTGACCATTATTATTCGTCGGTGGACTGTCTCTAGGGCACCTTGCACCTGGCCACTATTATTCGCCGATGGACCGGTCTGGCCCCGACTCACATGGTGTTCCACTATAAGTGATTAATGTCTTCCCATAATTTATTACCATCCAAGGTTTGGTTTATTTAGCTCGGGATCCCCCACTATTGTAACCGGTGGATCGGAAAACACTTCAGGGCAGAACACACCTACCCACTATTATTCGCCAGTGGACCGGTCTCTAAGGCATCTTGCACCTCGCCACTATTATTTGCTGGTGGACCGATGTAGGTCCAACTCAATAATCTCTCACTTTGCGTAATTAATAATTTATCAATGTCTTATTCAACAGGTCCATTTATTTAATTTGAGGGGGGAGGGGAAAGGTCACGAATCTAGAGACACAAAGATATTCCAGCCATAGAATTAAGTATTCTATATCAAGGATCATAGCATATATAAAACCCTAACACGTACTTTGAACATATCTAACACCCATTTCCATGCATACTTACAAACCAGCTACCTCTTACATGATTATGAGATAAACACTATATCACACCCTCCATTAATCATTCAACCCTTTGTTATGCCCTGTTCATGTGATACTCATTGATTTACTGGAATACCCTCATTTGGTTAATCAATATACTTATGTCTTATTATGGAGGCTTATTTAATCCATTGACAAGTTATTTATATTTTACCAATTTACCCCCATCATACGTATGAAATTACTGAAATACCCCTCTTGTTTGTGAGTTACCAAGTTACCCCCTTTTTACTTGTCAAATCATCATATTACCCTTCATGCTTACATAATTACTATAAATACCCCTGACATTTGTTAGATTACCAAATTATCCTCCATACTTATTAAGCCACCAACTCTACCCCTCATATTTGTTTAGTTATCAATATTACCCTTCTAATTGGTTAAATGACATAACTGCCCTTTATACTTGTCAAAATTACCAAATTGCCTCTCAGGTTCATTAAATTACCAAATTCTCCCTTTTGTTAGATAATTTACCAAATTATCCTTCACACTTATCAAAATTACTGAATTGCCCTTCATACTTATTATGATTACCAATTTACCCCCTTTAGTTATTCAAATTACCAAATTGCCCTTCTTACTTATTAAAATTACCTAATTTTCCATCTTACTTATTACAATCACCAAATTGCCATTTTTACTTATTAAAATTACCAAATTGCCCTCATCACTTATTAAAATTACCAAATTGTCTCTCTTACTTACTACAATCACCAAATTGCCCTTTTTTACTTATTAAAATTACTAAATTGCCCTTCTTACTTATTAAAATTACCAAATCACCCTTCTCACTTATTAAATTATCAAATTGCCCCTCTTACTTATTAAAATTACCAAATCTCCCTTCTTACTTAGTAAAATTATTAAATTGCTCTTTTGGTTGGTTAAATTATCAAATTACCCTTCTTACTTATTAAAATTACAAAAATACCTTTCTTCCTTATTCAATTACCACCTTATCCTTTTTAATCATAAAAATTACCAAAATACCCTTCCTTTATGCCAAATTACCAAAATACTCTTCTCCTTTAATTAATTCACCAAATATACCTTCTTACTCACAAAAATTACCAAGTTATCTCCTTTTTCATAAAAAATTACTGAAATGCCCTTCTTACTTATTCATTTACCCTTTTACCCCCTTTACTCATATAAATTACCATTCGCCCTTATTATACCAATTTTACTAAAATATTCTTGCCACATAAAATACTAATATACATGGTCCATACACACCATCCATCACCATTGACTATTATTATTTATCATTAATACTCAGTAGCACTTACCACACACACTTATTTAGGCCACACCTTTTGCACATGTAAAATTATCAAAATGCCCCTAGGGCTCATATTAACATTATCTAGGCAAAAAATGGCCACATTAGCTTATCATATCATACATATGCATTTAACATTATCATTAACAATAAGGATCATTCCTTAAACATTATTTCAACACATGACACATAAATTAACATGCTTTTCTTTTCAAAAACCAACACATGCTACAAATCATAATACACTTAACATCACACAACATGCTCATAATCATATCCAAAAATCCTAATGTGCTAGCATATGTATATCCACACATTTTAGTAGGGTATAAAGGTTACCTTATTTCTAGCAATAATCAAACCTTACCGGTACCCTGGTTAAATGTTTGACCTTTGATTAGTAAAAACCAATACCTAAAAATAATATCAGCATTTATCATAGTAGAAGTAGAAAATCAAAAGAATAAATTTTATCAAAAGATTAATTAAATACCTACTCATATTAACCATTGTTATACCTCAAAAAGATTAGCCAAATTACCAAAAGGGAGGCGGCAAACTCGCGCTGCATGAGCAGTGTGGGTTGCATGTAAGAAGGTAAGAAAGAAGGGGTCGAAGAGGGGAAGTGGGGAGAAGGGAAGGGGTGGTTCGGGTAGGAGTTTTGGGAGTTGGGTGGAGGGCTTGTAGAGAGCAGTTAGGGTGGTGGCTGGGTGTAGGGAGGGATTAGGGGTGTAGGTGGTGGTTGGGGGTTGAAGCTTGGTGGCTTAGGGTGATGGAGGTGGTAGCTGCAGGGCTGGAAAATGGAGCATAGGATGGGTGGAGAAGAAGAAGGAAAGAAAAATAAGAGGGGAAGGGAGGAGCTGCAGGGGAGTTTCGGCCAAGGGGAGGCAAGGCATTGGTAGGGGAATTTCTAGGGAGTGGATTGGTGGATGTGGAGGTGGCGGAAGACGTAGGAAGGTGGCGTACAATGGTGGTGTAGGGCGGAGGCTGAGAAGGAGGGGAAATAAAAGGAAGGAAGGGAAGGGGGCTGTAGGGGCAATTGAGGGTGATGGGGTGGTGTAGGGAGGTTGAAGGGGGTGTCAGGGAGGTGGCTATAGTGATCAGATGGGTGGTAGAGGCTGTGGTTGAGGGTGACAGAGCAAAAACGAGGGAGGATAAGATAAGGAAAGAAAGAAAAGAGAGAGGGCTCTTGAAATACCCCAAAATTTTAATTCTGGAAATTATGGTTAAATAAGGATGTATTAGGAATACTAATTAAATTAATTATCTTATTAAAATATAGGGAGCTATTTAGGGGCAATGAAAAAAGAAAATGATTAATAGGTTGATTAGGAATTATTAGGGATTAATTCTAATTTATATGGAATTAAAAGAAAAATTATCCAAAATAGCCTAAATTAAGCCAAAAAGGAATTAATTATTATTTTATAAATACTATTATCCTAAATAACCCAAAAACACCAAAATACCCAACCCACATATTTTTCCCTTTCTTTTTCTTCCTCTTTTCCCTTTTTCTTTCTACCCCCCTTGACTTGGGCCAGCGTCGCGCGACCCAACCTTCCTTCGTAGCCTAGGCCCGCACCACCTTCTCTTTTCTTTTCTTTTTCTTCCTTCCTGGCCGGTTCGGTTCTTTTTTTTTCTTTCTTCTTTTTCTCCCTGAATCGCCTGGTCCCGGTCCTTTCTTCTTCCTCGAGGTGTGGCGGTGACCAAGGAGTCGCAACTTAGCGCTCCGTCGGCCACCATCACTGCCACCGTCCTTCCCTCCCTCTCGTGTCATTTTCTTTCACGTTTTTGACCCCGACCGACCTATTCCTCCCTCCCGAGCAGCCTGCCTCTTTGCCTTTCCCTCTTCCCTCGACTCCGACGCCCTTGCCATGGTAGAACTGCCTCGACTGCCGTCACCGAGTGGCATGCTTGGCATCTGCACCCCCTTGTCTTCTTCCCTTTGTCTTTTCCCATCCAATCGATCTATATATATACCCCATAGCCTGCCTCAATTTGAAGTTTGATCTCTAAAATCTAGAATCAGCCCTTCTCGTCACCTCCTCTTTAGATGAGCAAACCACAGCCGCCGCCAGCCAAACCACCCCTGAAACTGCTCCTTGTGCCACCCTCTACCTAACCAAGCACTCCTCATCTCTTGATATCCCCTGCACGAGCCACCCCGGCCGTGCAAAGTCTCCCTCCCCAAACGACCAACTTCAGCCCCTGCCGCCCTTTGCACCGCCACCGCCGTCAATTTTGCCGCCACCAATGCCACCTCTACCCTCCAAAACAACTAGGGGAGCCTCCTATACCTCCCCACACCTCCCTTTCTTCCTCCTCCCTCCCTTATCCTTCTTCCACCACCTCAAACTTCCACAACCGCCGCCGCTGGTGCCACCACTGCCTTAGGTGGTTCTCCAACTTTCCCAACCTTTAAACTCACTTTATACGAATATTAGTTATTTAATAATATTAATGGTATTATCTATATTACTATTACTATTATTATTATTATTATTATTATTATTATTATTATCGTTATCTTGTTAGTATTGTTAATACTAACTTTATCCATTATCACTTTTATTATTAAAATAAGTATTTGGACCCTTATATTATTATTATTATTATTATTATTATTATCATTTTGGTTACTATATTATGGTTATTATCATTATTATTACTATGTTTAACGTTATTATTATTATCATTATTATTTTTATTATTATTACTATTATTATTATCATTATTACTTTATTATTATTACTATTAATATTGTTATTATCATCATTATTATTGTGGTTATTGTTGTTGTTGGCATTGTTAATAATATTACTATTATTGTTATTATTATTAATGTTATTGAAACCGAAGTTGGCATGTTTTCCTTTTGTTACTATAGAAGGAGAATACCCAACCTTAGTATTATTACTATTATTATTATTCAAACATTGCCAATATTGTTCCTAATGCCTTTGTTACTAACATTATTACTATGGTATCATTATTAGTTATTACTAGTACTATTGTTATTATTTTGTTAATATTATTATGATAAAAACATTCAAACCCCTTATATTATTATTATTATTCCAAATATAACTAATATCATTACTATCTTTAATAATATTAGTACTTTGTTAGTAATACTAATATTATATTATTATCTTATCCCTAAAACCATTATTAGCCTTAGCCTTAAAAATAATAGGGATTCTATTTCTAGGAGCATTGGTATTACTATTATTATTATTACTAATATTTTATTTTAACAAGTATTAGTACTATCATTAGAAGAAATAAAGCTATTAGGTTTGATGATATAAATATAGTTATGAATAATAACATAAGTATATTTTGACTAGTAATAACTAGTAGGCTAACTTGATGGTAAAAACCCTAGTTTTCACTTATAAAACTCAGTGTAATAATAACAACCCTAATCTTAGACTAAAATAGGAAATAATAGTATTTTTGGGTAGAAGGGAAACTAATCATTAGTCTTACCCTCTTATAGGTGAATCGAGCCAGAGCCCTAAAGAGTCGTAGGAGCGTGCTCCAAGCCCGGGGTCGCTCTGGGTAAGGATGTAGCTAAGGCCCATGTGTGTTATGTGACTTGTATGCCTTGTATGCTTTATATTTCATGTTATATTATGTATCGTATGATTTTCCTTAACTTGTCTTATCTGTAGCGTAGCTTGGAGTTAAGTTATGTTTGTATATGTTTCCTTGTGACATGTGTGTTATATGTATATATGGTGATGATGATGTGATGTGTTATGGCCCTCTAGGACATGCATGATAGGACCATTAATAACATGATATGGGAATGAAAGGACAAAAATAAAGAAATGGGAAGTGAGTTCATTAAGAGGGATATGAGGTTGACCAAAATACCTCATGAACCATGAGAGGAAGTTAAAGAGGAAGAAATGACCAAAATGAATGAGAGATGGGAACCATGCATGGGAGCCTTAAAATTTGCATGGGGACTTTGAGAGTTTGCATGGAGTGGATAAATCTTGCATGGGGAAGATCCTTACGTGAGAAAAGTTGTATTAGGGTGTAAATAAGCTAAGGGTAGAGTTGTGGAGTGATTGGAGACTTGGGATAAAAAATATTACGTAGGTCGGTGTAAGGGTGCGTAAGGGACCCGATTAGGGTTTTGGGAGGAAGTAATAATCTGGAATTTGTGGAAGTAAAAATGATTAAGGGAGAGTGGAGTATGGATTAAAAATGGGGATTTACTATGTAAGGGGTGAGTGTGGGTGCCATGGGAGAGAAGGAGTATTGAGTGAGGAATAAAGAGATTACTTGTGGGAGAAGAAAGGTGCTAGGGTTTGAAGTGGCCAACTAGGATTTTTCTGGTCACATGTGGGATCAAGTGGTAAAGCGATGTGATTTGGGATTGGATCTAATGAGTTAAGGTATGGGGCGATAAATGAGGTAAGGGTATAGTAAGTGAGAGAGGGGGTTGGGCCACATCGGTCCAATTAGGGTTTAACCGACACCTATAGGGGTTAAGTTTTTCATTAAAAGGTAAGTGTAAAGGGAAATGGATGTCGAGGTGTGATAAGGGGTGCAAGAGTCTCAAGATATGGGACGAGCCCCTTGGGAGGATGGAAGTAGAAGGTAGTTGATATGCATGTCAAAGGTGGAAAGCTTTGCCTAATAAGACACGAATAAGATACTAATTACTTAAAGAGTAAGACTGTTGAGCCGGGCCCAGACCGATCCACCAGCATAATAGTGGCCAGGTGTCGGGGTGCCTTGGAGACCGGTCCACCGGCATATAATAGTAGTTAGGTGCGTTCTGCCCTATAAGTGACTGATCCACCGGCTATAATAGTGGGGGATCCTGAGCTCAACAAATCAAACATTATGTTGTAAATGAATCATGGGAAATCTACTACATACTTACAGTGAAATACCATGAGAGTCGGGGCCAGACCGATCCACCGGCATAATAGTGGCCAGGAGCGTTCTTCCCTGGAGACCGATCCACCGGCATATAATAGTGGTTAGGTGTGTTCTGCCCTATAAGTGACCGATCCACCGGCTATAATAGTGGGGTTCTCGCACTCTCATGGATTAATAAAGATTATGGTGTGAAATAACTATAATTAACAGAGATCTACAAGGAAGTAAGTTTGATTGGACCATAGCCGGCCTTCATCATCTATATTATTACATGTTGTCTATGTGATTGTGCTATGTGTGCTATGTTGTATGTTTGTATGCTTGGCCTTAGCACATCTGTTACCTTACTCAGTACTTAGCGTACTGATCACCCGTTTCATGGGTGCTGATCATTCCCACGAGCAGAAGACCCGTCTGAGTTGGTGCAGGTAGGGGACGACGTCTTTGATGCCTATGACACCTACGAGGCATCGGGCAGGACCAAGAGTCAAACCTAAACTTGGCTTAGGGGTCGAAAGTGATTGGCCAGAATCTATCTTACTTTTGCGATGTATTATTTTACCCTGTCGTACTGTGTTGATGTATTCGAAAAACTTATTTAACTACTCTTTTGGTTGTAATCCTAAACCACACTCTCATTTCTGTATGAATTGTGTTTTATTAATGACTTGTAATTGATGTTGACCTTGTCTAGCCTTAGAACTTAGTATTGGAACGGTAGGAGTGAACCGATCCGGTATTAAGTGTGGCGGTAATGCCCCGAGTTTATGGTTTTATCATTTCACATCCGTAAAACCTTTTATTAAAACGAAATTTTTCTGTAGTAAATTTGGGGGTGTTACAAGTTGGTATCAGAGCTTTTGGTTGTTGAGAATCGGGTTTCTGTTAGAAATTCAGTTTTCACGATCCTAAATGTTTTAATCGAAAATGTATTTACCTTCTTTCAAGTAAATTTTAAATTCGGATTAGCTTATGAGGATAGTGTGATTGGGTAGTGTAAGTGGCCTTTTGATTGCTATTGTAATTATGTCCTTGTCTATGGTCACTTGTTATCTTACATGCTTGACTTGTGTTAAATTTGAATTTTATGTTTTGTAATCATTATAGTTTCGTAATTAGTTTGCTCTTAAGGGGGTAGTAACCCCACTAGGTTAACCCTAGTCCCGCAGGTTTGGTGGATTGATAATCTTAAGGTGTATCTTATTGGATGTAATATGATATGATATAAATTGTAATATATTTTTATTGAGTTGTTTTAATTTTTGGAGTTGTAAGAAATTGAGGGTTGTAACCCGGATGGTGATGTTTAAATAGACGTGTCCTTTCCACTTAGGAGAAATCTAGAATTGTGATAATGATAAGGTTGAGGTTTAGATAGAGGTGTTTGTTTTTATAATCAGGGTGTAGGGTGCCTAATTTACCCTAGTAATCTTAATGATGTCATATGACTTTCATTTTGTGTTTATATTTTAATATTTGCAAATTAGTACCTATTTACATGTTGTTTTGGTTCTGTATTTTGTGTTAGTAATTTGAACTTTAGTGTATGAAAATCTTTCCTCGTGAAATATGGATATTTTCTTTTCTAGTTGCTGGTGAATGATAATGTATTAAGTTTTGTCTTGTATGAGGAGAATTGTTAATGAATAAATAGATAACAATCTCTCTAATCTACGCTATAACCATGATAGTCTAGACACTTAAATTCGAAAATGCTATAGTTGCTATAGTAGTAGCATTTTCGAATTTAAGTGTCTAGACTATCATGGTTATAGCGTAGATTAGAGAGATTGTTAGTGAAGTGTTTTGGGTTAATAATCTCCTTTTCTCTAGAAGTATGTAGTTGGTGTTTATGAGGATATTTTATGAGTCGTTGAGCCAAGTGGTAACTTCGTTTTCATGCGTGATGTTATAGAGATAACTTATTGTAATTTTTTTTACGTGCATGTTATGTATTAGCTGTGTTGTTAGGATTGTTTAATCTTTAGAATTTTCGTTCCTTTATTTTATTTGAACTTCACGTTATACTTTTTTGTTATTCTCTTATAAAACTTTATTTTAAAGAATAGTATTTTCGTAACGTATTTTGACTTTAAGCCTATAATTCTTCCTTATTTGAATTCCATTGTATTTGATCTGCTAAACATAAATTCTCCTTCTTTTATTTTACTTCCTATGGCTTGTTTTGATTCGACTTTGTTTGTTTTAGTTTCATAAACATCGTTTTATTTTTATTCGGATTTACTTTAAACCTACTTATTGCGGTCAATATTTTATTCAATTGTTTTATCAAGTTTCCGCTACTCAGGTTTTGTTGAACTTCGGGGACGGAGTTTCTTTTTAAGGGGGTAGTGATGTAATACCCCATATTTTTAAAATCCAAATTTATTGAGTTTAATGATTTTATTAGCGTAATTTGATGTAAACAATTAATTATTTTAATTTCAATTCGTTTTATGAATTTATCGACGATTTCGAATTCAATTAATCATTGTCGTTGCGAACCATTCTAGATAAATCCATTCAAGACAATGATTTTATTATATTCTTATGATTTCGATTTTTGGTTAAAAATATGTATTCCCTTTCCTTATTGTGTTTTGATTTTTAATATTTTAGATTCATTTTTTTATTATAACTTCGTCCTGTGATTTTGACTTTATTTTTGGGGTTATATTTTGTTAACGAAATATATTATTTAAATTATATAATTTCTGTTTAAATAGTTAAAGTTATTTTAATAATTTTATCCGTAGAAAATATTTCCGACTTTAAATTTATTCGTCTCCAGAAATTGTTAATATTTTCGGGAAGTTTTAAATTAAAAATATTTTTGGAGCTTATTTAAAAATTTCTTTTTAAAAATAATTTTCTTCCATTTTACGCTTTTTAGTTTACGGAAAACTGATTTTGGAAATTATTAAAATTAGTCTCGGTTTATTAGAATTTGACTTAAATATTTTCTTGTATATTTTTAAATATTTTTTTGGGGTCTTATAATGTATTTCCGTAGGCTAAACAATTTTTTTACGTTTGTTGGTAAATTTTCAGAAAACATTCCCGAAATTCTTTATATGGCTCGTATATCAATTTTAAGCCTCCGGATCCTTTCAAAATAAATTTTCGTTAAAATTTTTTATATAAAATCTTCAAATAATATTTTTAGTATTTAGTATTTTATTTTATATGTGTATTCGTTTAAAAAAAATAAAAAAAGCCCAAACTCGTCGGTGCCCCCAACCCTGTCTCCCTTTTCCTTTTCTCTCTTCTTCTCTCCCTTCCCTTCCCTGTATCTATTCCCAACCTATCCCTGTTCGACTCCCGTCCCAGCCTCCCTCACCTACCCCTTCTCTCCAGTTGCCTCCTCCTTGCTTCACCTCGCCGGCCGACCTCCAACCACCTGCAACCGGCGACGTAGTAGCAGCAGTCGAAGCCGCACACAGCAGCCGAAGAAGTCACTGTAGCCGCGTGCAGCAAGCAGCCGCGTGCAGTGGCGGGGAGCGCAGCTCGCGCCGTCATCTGGCCACGACAAGCATTGCTGACCACCGGCGAGCCACCTCCAGCCTCCGACGAAGCTTCTCCGGCCTTCTCTTGTCCCGATTTGTGTTAGTTTCGTTGGGTATAAATTTCTGAAAAACCCTAATATGGATTTGATTAATTGAGTACGATTTAGCTTGTGATAAGCTAAATTAATTGTTTGATTATGTATATACGTGCTGTGAGATTTATTTGGATAAGTTAATTGTATGGTTTAGGTTGGATTTTTGGAAAATTGAATTTTTGGCCGGGTTATGTCCAAATTTTTTAGATTCGCCCTTTTTAGCGATTTTGGATAAATTGATTATATAATATGTTTTTAAATGTATCTAATTTCATGTCGGAACCGTCAATTTGAGAAATTTATGCATAATTTATCGGAATTTGATTTCTAGGTTAAAATTCATGTGTGATGAAATTGGGTTGTATAATTGAGTTGTTTCGCTCAATTGATTTTACAATATCGATTGAAATATATTTAATTTCATATCGGAAGTGTTGATTTGCGAAAATTGTGTTTAGTTAATCGGAATTGGATTTTTAGGTCAAAACTCTTGCGGGACTAAATTAGATTGTGTGATCGGGTTGTTTTATTCAATTGACTATATAATTTATATTAGAATATATTTAATTACATTTTTGAACTGCCAATTTATATATTTTAGCAAGAATTGATCGGATTTGTGTTCCGGGCCCAAAAACCCTAATTGTGCTAAATTGTGTATTTCTTTTATTGGTTTTGATCAATTGACTATTTGATATGTTATAAAATGTGCTTAATTGCATTTCTAAACATTCAATTTGATTAAATTTAGAGAATTTTACCGAATTGTATTTTCGAGCCTAAAACCCTAAATTTCAAGTGAAATTATGAAATCGGTCATTTGTATTGTTGTTTTCTCTAAAATTTAATTTATAGAAATAGTTGAAATGGTGTTAAATACATTATAATACCTTTAATTAGAATTAATTAATTTGAATTACCAGAGTTTGTGTTGTGGGCTTTAAAACCCTAATTTTTAAAATGGATAGTCTTAAATTGGCTGATCGGAAGATTTGTTTTGTTGAAATTTATTATCTAGATTTACCTAAAATTAGTTTAATTGTATTTTAAAACTATCAATTTGAGGTAATCGAAGTGATTTGGTCGATTCATAGTTTAGGAATTAAAAACCCTAATCTTTGGGGATTGTCTTATAAAATTGATTTTTTTGCTATGCGTCTTTTATCTAATCCATTTTTTTCATTGGGTTTTAAATCATTTAAATTATGTTTTAATCTAATTGGTTTGGATTTGGTTATATGAAAATGGTCAATTTACCTATTTAGTTGTAAAACCTAATGAATAAGTCATTTTCGATAAATTAACTTATAATCGATTATTTTTTCTCGGGCTTTCCAAATTAATTTGAAATGTCCCAATTGATATGTGTATTAATATGTTTTGATTTATTTGTAACTTTAAATCTTAATAGAGCTATGCTCTTGAGTCCTAGGTTTTGGACACGTTTTCTAAGAAAAATTGTTTGTGTCTCTTTGTGTCAATTTAATTATAATAATTGAATTATTGATCGATAGGATAGTTTCTAACTTAGTTTTCGATTTCTATTGGCAATCTAGGAAAGCTTTATTGTGGATCCTCAAGCTAGTGATCTCTCTCTCCCTCTTATCTCGCTTAGCTAGCTTCGGATTTAGGTAAGTCTCTACTTACCTCCACTTATGGGTGTTTTGTAAGAATGTGGCTAAGAACAACTATGTGTGTGTGATGTGCCTTGCGTACCATATGTTATGCCATGTTGTGTACTTTATGTTTTTAATGACTAATTACTTGTAGCGCAACTTGGAGTTGATGTATGCTTATATGAATTCCTTATGATATGTGTGTAATGATTGTTCTGTTGTGTTTATGATATTTTATGACATGACCCTCTAGAACATGCATGCTAGGATATTAATAATATGATGTGGGGTGAAAGGATAAAATGGGGGGAAAGGTGGAAGTAAGAATAGTTAAGGAAGAATAGAGTAATGGGTTAAGAGTGGAAATTTAATATACAAGCGATGAGTATGGGTGCCATGGGCAATAAGTAATGTTAGGTGAAAAGTAGAGAGATTACTTGTGGGGGAAGAAATGTACTAGGGTTTGGAGTGGCTAACTAGGGTTTTCGATCACCTATGAAATTAATGAGTAAAGTGATATGATTTGGGATTGAACCTAATTGAGATGAGGTGTTTGACGATAAATGAATTAATGGTAGTGAAGTAAGAGGAAGTTGGGCAACATAGGTCCAATTAGGGTTTCAAGGGAAACCCTAGAGGCTAATAGCGGGTGGAGTTTGATTTCACGAGGTGTTGGGCCTTAACCCACACCCTTAGAAGTTGGTTTTCATTATGTGTAAGTGTAAAGGGGAATAGATATCGAAGTGTGATAAGGGGCGCAAAAGTCCCAAGATATGGGACGGGCCCTCTTTGGAGGATAAGTGTGGATATAGTTAGCCATGCATGTCAAGGGTAAAATACTTTAAAATAAGATATGTTAAGACACTAAACACTTAAAGAGGAAGATGTTGAGCTGGAACCAGACCGGTCCATCGATGAATAATAGTGGCCAGGAGCCGGGGTGCCCTTGAGACTGTTCCACCGACGAATAATAGTGGCCAGGAGTGTTTTGCCCTGCATGATTTTCGGTTGACCGGCTATAATAGTGGGGGATTCTGTGCTCAACAAACCAAACGTAATGAAGCTAAGCCATGGGAAATGCACTAAGTACTTACAGTGAAACATCATGTGAGTCGGGGCCAGACCGGTCCACCGACGAATAATAGTGGCCAGGAGCATTCTGCCGTGGAGATTGGTCCACCGGCGAATAATAGTGGTCAGGAGCGTTTTGCCCTGTATGTATTCCGGTCCACCGGCTATAATAGTGGGGTTCCCGTACTCACATGAATTGATAAAGACTATGATGTGAATCGACTATATTTACCAGAGATCTAAAGAATGAGTTTACTCGGACCATAGTCGGCCTTCATTATCTATATTACTACATGCTGCTTATGTGATTGTGGCCATGTAATGAGTTGTCAATAATATTTATTTTTCCTACCTGAGGCACATGAGCTACTTTATATTTCGATCATACCACACTTACATGTTTAAATAAGATGTTATTATATGTGTATGGTAGGACTTATGATGTGGGTATTGAGTATGCATAATATTGTATTAACGTAATGCACCATGATTCAATATGCACTTAATGTTATAGTTTAAGTCTCTCCTATAAGATAGGGTAGTGGGATTTACTCAATATTGGACCCGTACTGATACTACCTTGGTTGAATGTGTCCTGTGATGATCCACTGATGGTGGGGAGCAGACCTCTTGTGCAGGTTTAAGATCGAATATTGTATTTGGGTGGAAGGCTTGGTTTGAGAGAGTAGGCAATCCGGAATTTGATCCGTCGGATTTTATCTTGTTTAACAATATTTATCTTTGGAAGTTACAAGGGTTGTATTTAAAATTTCAAGGGTATTGTAATTGACTTTCAATTTCTCGTACTCTGATAAACTTTTAAAATTCAGATTTATTTCACAGGTTCCGCTGATTAATTTAGCAACGATTTTATTTAGTGAATTTAATCACTTACCATCTGCCTGTGGATATCTCCTTGTGGGAGTTTATCCTCATGGCATAGATGTTTGAAATTTTGTTTGATAGTTTTTAGCCTTACATCTAGTATGAGATAGATGGTGGACATTTATCTTGTGTTAGATATGGCGGTAACATTCCCCAAATTCTATCATAGCTTCTGCTTTATTCTTTCAAAAAAAAATTCAGGAGTGAATTTTGGGGGTGTTACAGCTCTACAGGGAGGTGTGGGATCTTGAGGCAAGTAAAAAATGAGCATAAGAGAAGGAGATAAGGAGAAGAAAAGGAAGAGGGAAAGGAGAGGAGAGGGGGTAGGGGTGTCGGCTAGGTGGTTGCGGTTGTAGGGGTAGGGTGGTAGGTTGTAGGGAGAAGGCAAAGGAAATGGAAGGCACGCGGGGGAGAGTTGTAGGGTTGGTGTGGCCGAAAATGGAAGGAAAGGGATGGGGGAGAGGGAGTAGGTTGTAAGCTGCAATGGAAGGAGGTAGGGGAGTTTGTGGGAGGGCAAGTTGCAGGATGCCATGATGTGTAACAGTCAAAGGAGAAGGAAGGAAGAAGAAAAAGAAGAGAAAAGAAAAATAGAGGCGCAGGCTGGCCGAGCGAGGGAGAAAGAAGGGGGGAGCAGGTCGGTCCTGTATGCACGAGGGATAGAGGGAAAAGAAAAGAAGGCTTGGGCTGGCCCAATCGGGGGGAGAAAGGAAAAGAAAAAGAAGAGGTAAATGGGCTGGGGCGATGACATAGGGAGAAGGGGAGGAAGAAAAGAAAAAGGGCCATAGCCTAGCATGAAGAAAGCAGCGTGGGGCGGGCTAAAGAAGAAGAAAAGGAAAAGGAGGAAAAGAAAAAGAAAAGAAAAGGAGAAAGAAAAAGGAAAAAGGAAAAGGAAAAAAGGGGGAAAATAACTTTAAAATAATTTTTGAAATAAAGGTATTTAATTATTTAGATAGATAAATTAATTTATTCATTTAATTTATCAAAATCTAATATATTAGTTTAAGAGGGTAATTTTAGTAAAATACGAGCTTGAAAAAATATTTAAATAAAATGAGTATGATAAAATAATAAAATATTTATTTTAATTTATTAAATATTTATATTCATTTTCATACACCCATAAATTCACAAAATAATTAAATTTAAACTTTAAATTATCCCAAATGAGGGTTATTTATTAAATTCTAGGTTTTAGATTTTTGGGGTTTTATACTAAATTTTAGCTAACCCTAATTCCAAGTAATTAATATAATAACCTAATTCTAATATTGGAAAATTAATATTTCTATCTTACCTTAACTCCCTAACTCCCTAATCCTAAATTTTAGCCTAACCCTAATTTTTTTTTATTCCGGACTATTAACTTATTTTCTAACCCAAACCTAATCTTGAATAATCATTTAATTTAATTATGCTAATACCCTAACCTAATTTATCTTAAACTAAACCTAAATCTAAACCCACAAATTTTCTCTTTCCTTACATTTTCTTCCTAACTGGTTTTTCTTTTTTCTTCCACTTTCCCCTTGCCTGCATGGTATCCCCTTCCATGACCTACACACATTACCCTCACCATCACGCATAAACTCCTTTTTTTTTATCTTGTGTGATGGGTTGCGTTGATAAGATCACCTCACCCTCTTTCCTCTCCCCTTCATGCGTGCATGTCTGTATATATATACATACCCCATTTAATGCACCAAACCAACTCCTTCTCCCTCTTTTTCTATCAAAAATTTGCACCCCAACACAACCTTTTTCCTTCCTTCTTTCTCTCTCCTTGCCGTTGCCAAAAAAAACCCCAAAACCCACCATTGGCCAGCCCAACCGAGGTACCAACGCCACCACTGGCAACCTTTTCCATTCCCTCACCCCATCCATCGGCCAAAATCACCATGACCTTCCCCCAAGCACGTGTGAAAACCATCAAAACCTACCCACCACCTTTGGTCAAACTCACGAAATCACACCCACCACGTTTGACCATTTTCACCAAAACCATACCTCCACCTTCAGTAAAAATCACCATAACACCCCTACCTTTTGACTATTTACAATGAAACCTTATCCCCCTTCAAGCCAAAACCACCAAAACCTACCTCCCCCTTTGACAACCACCACCGAAACCCATCCCCACGTTTTGGCATCCACCACTGAACCCCCCTTTGTTGCATAAGTTTTGGTTGAGACTTCCTTCGAACCTCAATTTGGGTTTTCCCTATTCTTTTCCCCTTACGTTAACTTACCCCCTCCTTAATTATATCATTTGATTCTATTTTTTTAATTGTTCTTAGCTTATATTCCAAAGGTTCCAGAGGATAAGTGTGCTTAGAGATTGAAGGCTTTTTCAAAAGGGTACTAATTGATGTTTAGGGTTTTGTGATAAATGCTTGAATGGCCATGTGTATTATCATGCTATTGTTATTATGTTATTAAATTCATGTGGTTAATGATATTTATTGATGTAGAAGCATCCGAAGATGATCCTCAAGATGATGATTTGGCATACTTGACTATGGAGCCGATCAATTTATTTATCTTTAATGATAATAATTTGACTAGCCTTGATGATATTTCTTTAAGTCATTCTTTAATGTATGTAATATATTTTTAGAAAAAATATTTTCACATGTTACAAGCTATTGCAAAGAAAGCTATTGTGCATGAGAGTCAAGTCAAGAAGACCTAGTCAACCTTTTAGGTAACATCATTGCTTTGATTAGGATTCTTGTTAATTATTTTCATGTACTACTTAGCTTACTTTTTTTGTAATATTATTTTTTGATTCATGTATTATATATGATATAAATACATTGTAATACTAGTTATGTGCTAGTTAGCCATTTGTGTCATGTAGCTAAATTAGTTTGCTAGTTAGAAATGTCCAAACTCATATATAAGGCATGGATTGTTGACACCTTGTAAGATGTTGATGGATGATTGATATTGAAATATAACACAATAATTCACTTGGTTAACTCTCTCTTTGTGATTGAATATCATTTCTAAGACTACTTGGTGTAATTTTAGACAGGAAACATTCAAATTTGTGTTCTTTAAGTTCTTGTTGAGTTCTTGTTGATTGATTTCTTGTGGAATTCTTTTTGAGTTCTTGATTTAATATTCCTAATTATTCTTCCTAATTAGACAGCTAAACAATCCATTTCAACCTTCATTCACACTAATCTTCATCCACCATTGAAGAATTGTGTGAGTTATGATAATATGGATTTTATGATAGAAAGAGAGTATGAATAACGAAAGATGTGTTGATATGATGTTGCTACACTAGGTTGTATTTTTGTGGATGGGTATAACTTTTGGAAGAGTATTATAGGCCTAATAAAATATGATAAATATAAAATAAGTTTATTTAAGATTTATGATGGTGAATGGTGGATTTGGAAATAATGGCATTGAAGATATAAGACTTTCATAAAATAAGGGCTTTCGGCTATCTATAAAGGCCTTTTGGTGAATATGGGTTAATATGGAAATTTTAGTATTTTAACTTGTTAGGTGGATGAAAATATGCTAATAAGATCATGTGGAGTGATTAGAGTGATTATGAATGTCATAAGTTCCTCAAAATGAAAAAATGACCTAAATTGTAAATAGTAACCTTAAAACAATAATGTTATTATTACATGTGTAAAATGTTAGAATTAAACCACAGATTTTGGCTATGTTGTTAATGTTGTTATTTCAAGGATTTATATTGAATATGATAATTATATGAGGCTTATGGAAAGAGTTATCTGTGAAATTAGTGTTTTAGGAGTTTTGGGAATAATAATATTTAATATAAGGTTATTATCGCATGTGTAAGAAGTAGGAGTTAGGCCTTGAATTTTGGGTGTGTTAATAATAATATTTTAAAAAGTTATACTAAATTTTGTTTTTAAATAAGTTATGCCTAAAGTGTGAATTTAAGGTTTCTAGAAAAAAAACTAAGCATCTTAACATTTGGGAACAGTCTTGTTATCTATATGATGTGATGCATTGCTTACCTTAATTATATTTTGTACTTATCATACTAATCATGAATAAGATACAAACCATTTAAAGTTAAATATCATATGAGTGGGGCCATTGTGTTGTGTCCAATCCACCAAAATGGCTTAGGAGCACTTTGCCATGAGAGGTGTTGGGTCTGTTCCACAGACGATGGTAGTGGTTCAAGTGTATTGTCCCTGAGAGGTGCTTCAGTTTGTTCCACCATATTAGGAATAATAAGACCTTATACTCAACGTGAATATGCATATAATTTGAGATAAGAACTAAAGGATAAGACATTAATCATTTAATGTAGAAGATCATGTGATTTAAGACCAGGTGTTGGGTCCATTTCATTATATAATAATAGTGGATTAGGTTTTTTGTCCTTGAGAGGTGATTCATACCGTTCCACCATTTTAAGAATAGTGGTTCTGGAGTGTTTTGTCTTGATAAGTGTTGGGGCCGTTCCACCAGACGATAATAGTGGATCAAGTGTATTGCCCCTAAGAGGTATTTCAGACCATTCCACCGGTTTAAGAATAGTGGGGTACCTGAACTCAACATAAATAAAAGAATGGATCATGTTATATTCTAAATAATATGAATCCGAACGAGTATTTACCTTGTATTGATTTTTGTACCTAGCATGTATACTACTTAACACAGTGAATGCATGTAATTATGTGTTTTTCTGTTTCAACTATATCGTTACCTTACTTAGTATGTAGCGTATTGATCATCCATTTTATGGGTACTACTCATTCCCACAAACAGATGACTTGAATGTTTATGTGTAGGTTGATGAGGACTCAGTTGAGAATTTTGCAGCTTTTGATTCTTTGTATGGGGTAGAGTGACTTTGTGCACTAGGGATTTTGGGTATAAGTCATGTTATCCGAATGATAGTTTTACTCGAATACCCTTTAGGACTTTTAGATCCATAGTATCCCTTTTGTCTGTATATTGGATTATTGTACTCGGAGTTAATTTCCAAACTCTTATTTACGTTTATGAAACTTCTCTAGTTTTCTTTTATCTTGTTGATCATTTTAAATTGTTTTACCTTATGATTTATATAAGGATAGGATGATAATCTAGACTTATATTAATTATGGTGGCAACACCTAGTTATTTTGATCATATGCTTTCGTTATAAAATGAAGATTTTCAGTAGTAAAATTTAAGAGTGCTACAGTTATCACTGCATCTAGAATAGGATAGATATTTATCACGTCCCATGTTTGATACGTAGATAAGAAAACCAATCAATCCAAATATGGTAATAGAGTGCACAAAGGTAACACACACACACACACACACTATGATAAAATGTTTACTAAATAAGACCTCAATGGGTCCTCAAGATGTTTAAATACATAGAAGGGAGTTAATTGGAGGTACAAAAATATAGTCAAGTTAAAATTAAAATAGGGAAAAGCCTCAAAACCCTACAAATGGTCTCTGTATGTTTAAGCTCTCAAGTCTCCAAGCTCAACACAAGATAAGCTACGACCATCCATCCTTAAAAACTTGCACGTGGTTTTCTACTCGTGGGTTTGAGCAGGTAACTGAATAAATTGACACATCAGTACTTTTTGTACTAAGTAAGCCAAGTTACCACCTCAAAAGGAGTCACAAGCATGTAAGTCACTTGAAGTCATACTAAAACACCATACCATTATGCTCATATAATGCATCAAGATTTCATGCCATGAAAAGACTTAGACAACTCATAACTCATAATGCTTACCAATAAAACATAGATATAATACATAGAAACATATGATCAATAAAAAGTTATTCCACTTCTCTCTAGAATTTTCTACTATCCACTTACTAGAGTATTCTATTTAGTCAATTTTTTAAGTTCACATGATCCCTTAAATTAATTATTTACAAGCCATTATTTCCTTTTCCTTTTTCCTTATCGAGTGATGGACCAATTACCATCCTATGGTCTTATATGCCATGGAAATCTATCCAAATCAGAGGACTTAAAGTAAAATATAATCCAAGTAACCACGAAATGGACATAAATTTTCGCTGAATCCAAATGACCACTAATATACATAAAGTCTGACTGAAGCCAATAAATGAACTAGGTGACCAAACCCTTTAGTATCAATATCCTCTAGTACATCATTAATGTCTAGAATAAGTAAAGTACTAGGATCCCGTCAGAACGCAAAACCTAAAGACACTAATAAAATCTTGAAGATAAACTAATTCCTAGTAGCTAATTGAGGATTGGGTAATTTAGAACCATGCATAGGTCGATCATCTTTCACTTTAAGTTATTAGTGTGTTATTATCTAATGTTGTTATCACATAAGGCCTATGTAACATCCAAGCGACACATTCACACAATCATTAGTACTTACCCAAGTTTAGACTCAACCCATTATAATAATTCATTTAGGACAAGCTTCCAGATTATGTCATCCCTTGTAGAATCAAAACATAAACATTCTGATTTCCCCATTATAACCTTCTAAAGGCACTTATTGAGGGTACCATGAATTATGAACAATTTAATCCATCCAATAGGTTAGTTTATTTACGCAAAGGTGTGTGTTCTCATCATTAAAGAATCATATAATACCATAACATCAAGTCTCAAAACATGTTAGGTTTAAAAGAAATAAAACAACACGCTTTGGATGAACTGGTCGTTTGATTTGAGCTAACCAGTTGATCGGTTTGGCTCAGCCAAATCTAGATTTCCCTAAAAAAGTTAATCGATATGGTCAAACTAGTCAACTATTCTAAAATCAGTCGATTGGTTCTGAAAAATTGGTGAATGGGTTTAAACAGAGAGCAACCAAAGTCACCATAGACCAACCAATCGATCGTTTTAGCCCAACTAATCAATTGTTCTAAGAATCAGCCAATTGGTTTGGCTTCAACATTTGATTAGTTTGCTCCCAGATAACACATAACCAATATTTTAAATGTGATTAAAGTTTTAAAATCTTATTATATCCACACCATAATATTTCATAGCATAGGAACAAGATTAAACATGATTATATACATAATCATGCTCATTTACAAGAAATCAACTCTATTTCTCAAGAATCAAGCCTTTCTTTTACAAATCTTAAACACTTCAACATGCATCATTACATAAAAAATCTCATACATGCGTATAAATATTAGAACTCTACATAGTACACTAACTCACATGCTTATTCATGCCACATTTCAATGGTAAGAATGACTTACTTGAAGCTTAACAAAACTTTCCACCAAAGAAGCAAATAACTTAAATTGAAAGATTTCAACTTCCAAAACCTTAAAAATTATAAATATTCAAATAATCCTTACAAATTAAAAAAAATTAAATTAGGGAATAAAACAAACTTATCACCTCCAACATAAAATAAGGAGATAATAAGCTAAATGCAAACTCAACTTTTTTATTTCTAAATCAAACTCTTTATTGATTAAGAATAAAATAAGATAAAGCGAGAGAAAGGATCAGAATAGTGAATCAAATTAGGATAAAATATCAAAATGGAGAAGGATTAACACAAGTGTTGAGGATCTTAGGATATTTCGTTGGATGAAAGAAAAGTAAGGAAAACAATGATTACGGTTATTTATAACTAATGAATTGTTCAAGGAATAAGTGAGGATATGTAGCAAATCAGAAGCTCTAATTTTATTGTTTAAATCTATGTTAAATGGGTGAACTTACTAAGAATATGTTGACTTTCATTTTAGAGCTCAAATGGTGATTTTATGGAGAATGCAGGTTGAGTTCCTTGAGAAAAGATCGAACACAAGAAGGGAAATGGAAGATCGGTATGAGAAATAAATCTCCCAGCCATGTAGTGATAGTTTAAAATCAAAGCATATGTTCTAGATTCATATAGAGGAGAGAGGAAGACGATTACAAAGATTGAGGTCATCCTCTATCTCATATATTGAAATCAAACCCTCAAATATGTTTGAGGCAAAAATCAAAGCTAGATAAATGGTTAAAAGGTTAAGGATTACTCTAGAATAGATTGGATTTAGATTATTAAAATTCCATTTTGATGCAATAATTTTTTAGAAAAATAAAGTTTCAAAAAACACTCAGCTCAATAAACCAGTTGATCGGTATGGTTTGACCAATCGACTATTCTACATACTAATCGATCAGTTCTATCAAAACAAAACCCTAGCTAAAATGATATACTAGTTGATCAGTTTGCCAATAAAATCCATTTTATTCAAAATTTCCAAACTTTTCAAATTTCTTATTGAATCCTACCCAAACTATAGTTTCAAATCAATGTAGAAATCATCCAAATTTCATTAAACACAAATATTTTTCATTTTATAAATATTACAAAATACTGGGTATTACACATAAACCTTGTCTTTTGGTCACCCCTTATTGCATGAAAAGCTCACATTGAGCTTGGCTCTTTGTGAAAGTTATCACATTTCCTTGCCTTGTCTAGGAAGTGTCTTATGGGGTTTTTCCATCTTTGTTTTGATAATATTACACTATTACATTAGTAGTTGTTTGGGCATATGTATGTGTTTTTTGGTTTGGTTTAGGTTAAGAAGGAAGATTAGTGGAGGCTAGATTTTGATTTAAGTTAAGATATTTTAATTTTTTCCAAGCTTAAGAGGCAACCTATATACCTTATTAATATGTAAAGATTGCGGGATGACAAATTACGGTTTTGATGTATTAAGTTGTAATTATTGCCTTAAGCATGTCTTATTATATTGTATTTATTTTCTTAATAATACTAGAATGAAGTTATGTATACTCAAGCTTACTAAATTTCTTATAATACTACATGTACACAAGCATGCTAGAATAGATTTAATGTCATGGGTTAATTATGGATGATATATATGTATACCGTGATAGGTTGAGGATGTTTAGGATTATTTTCACATGGTTATTATTATTTGTATGCCCTAGGGCTAAATTTATCTTTTAAGAGTACCACATTTATTTTATCCCAATATGTATGCTTAACAAGTATTATATAATGTTAAGTATGAAAGTCTGCGATTTATGATGAATTGGATATATATGATCGATTTTTATGTGCTTAATCATGTGTAGAGATAAAATAGTCATTTTTCATGTTTGGTAATGTAATTTCATGATAAAGTATTTCAATTATCTTATTTTATACTTTTTATGATAAATTATTAACTAGAAGAAGTCAGTATTAAAATGAATAATATCATGGTAGTTATGGTTTCAAGGGATATTTGGTTAGGTATGACTTAATGTGTCTAAGTATGAATAATTAAATATAGGATGACCTTAGTAGCTTTTTTTGGTTGTCTTTAGTATTTACTTTGACTTCGGTTGGACGGTTAACCTTAAGGTTGACTTAATAATTGTAAAAAAAGGGGGCTAAGTTAGGAAATTGGGATTATTTGTGTATTATGTGATATTCATAAATACCAAATAAAATATGAATATTTAAAGTATAAGGCCTTGATATTTAGGAATGGTTTACTCTCTAAGGTTAGCTATCCATGAGATGAGGTATAAGTCTTTGTTTTGGATTGGTTTCAATAGTGTGCCTTAATGCCCTATTAAGACCCTAGTTTACTCTATAGTTGATCTATAGGCCCTATAGATGATATTGATACTTAAGGATTATATAACCTATGTTGGAGGGTATTGTGCTACTAGTACTGCATCATTATGACCGGTGTACTTTATACATCTCTAAGTTGCATGGTTGGAAGGGTACTATGCTACCCGCAGTACACTAATATGATTGGTGTAATTTAAATATATGTGAGTTGTATGGTTTTGAGGGTACTATTTTCTTATTAGCACACCAATATGATCGATCTACTTTATAAGTCTCCAGGTTGTATGGTTAAGAAAGTATTGTGTTGCCACTACTGTGTTAGTATGATCGATGTGCTTTATACGTCTTCAAGTTGTATGGTTGGGAGGGTATTGTGCTTCTATTAGTGTGCCATTATAATCGGTGCACTTTATACATCTTTAGGTTGTCTCTTGTATCCCCTTGAGAATTAAAAATGCAAACAACTATTATGTATGGTTGTCAGTAATATATATGATTAATGGTTTGGTAGTTGCCTTTGTGCCTACCTATGGTTTATATGGATTAATTTGATGGTATGGTTAGGAGGGTATTGTGTTACCCTCATGTGCTAGTATGACCAAAGTGCTTTATACATCTCCAAGCTATCATTATTTTTTTTCCTTAACAATAGTTGAATTGATGGGCTAGTAGGAAAGGTAATGTGTTGCCCTCATGCACTAATATGATTGGGGTACTTTGTATGTCTCTATGTTGTTTTATCTAATTATGGTGTTTTTGAATTTATTGGTATGATCATTTGAGATATATAATTTATGAGGTGATTGTTATGGGAAGTAATTAAGTATAATGTTATAATGAGAGTGCACTTTGGTAATGTAAATGTTTATCCTATTTTGTTATTACCTATATGATTTTGTATATTTACGCCATATTTTCTTATACATGATTAAATCTATTTATATAATGTTTCACTTGTGATATATTCTATGTGATCTATGAAACCTTTTCATTCTTAGTATTATATAGTGGTTTATTGAGTACCATTATATTGATAGGTTCCGTTTTATAGTCCTATGTCTATTCAATAGACAATTGTGACTGTGCGGAAGTACTTGTAAGTTTAGCTTAATAACTACCATTTTTAGGGTTGAGAGTATGGACTATTTGGTCTCTGATTTGACATTTTTGATATGAATATCCTAGGACTCTTGCATCCTTTCTTTATTTCTTTTCGTCTGAATTTTGTAACACTATATAATCTTGTATTATTCAAATTATGTTAATTTATAATATAATCTCTATTTTTTTCTTATGATTATGTTTTTAATTTAAGAGGATTAATGTTTTAGCCTTAATACTTGATATAAGAATGGTAGAGGAAATGAGATTTGTACTAAGTGTGGCAACAACATCTTATGCTTTTAATATTTTAGCTTCCGCAATTAATTCTTTAACATGAAAATTTTAAGTTCTAAAAATGGGGATGTTATAATGGTTCTTGGTAATTATTGTTCAGTTTCCATCCTCCATATTTAAGGATTTGATTCCTCAACTCACTTTCCTTTCTCTTTTATAATCCCTTACATTTTCCTAACCATTATCTTGTTTAACCTCTTATTAATTATCTTTGAAGGTGATCAAGCCAAGGAGAAAGATGTGGGGATTTAGAAGTGTTTTTTATTTGCTTGAAGATTAAGCTAATAGTTAATGTGATAACTCTATAAATATAGGTTATGTGCTATTTTTTTATGTGTTTATTTGAATTTCATGATAACATGATAGATCTAGTGTGTGTATGTTTACATTTATCTTGAATATAAACATGAAAATTGGACGATAGAATGATTCACATAATTTTAACATGATTTTATGTATGTTGAAACTTGGATGAATTTGCTATTGATATCTAATGAATATGTTATTGTCCGGTGATGAATATGTTTCAACCAAATTGAATTAGCTATCAAAATTTAAGCTAATCCATTGTGTTTCATTAGCTTTAATTTTTCTAAACGTGTTTTATTATATAAGATCATATACTCAAGGGTATTATCATGTATCATGAAATTTGAGGTGAAATGACTTGTTTTTCATTTATGTTACTTTTGGCCTCCATTAGTTTAGGCGGATTTGTTTATTTTACATTTTATGTAAGTGTAGTTTATCATGCATTTTATGGTATAAATATGTAGTTGTGAATTTTTGGATCATTGGAATTCTATGGAATTAATTATGATTTTGAGAAGCTTTAATGTGATTTTAGGTGAATAGGGACATTGGTCTTTATTCTTTGAATCTAGAAATTTGGGATTTAAATGAGTACTATGATAAGGATATGAATCAAATGTAATATATGAATTAACTGAAATAATTATGATTAGTATAAGTTAGAATTTTGTAATAAAGTGGTTAAATGATTTAGAATTTTCTATTAATGAATCATGACATATATATTTTTAACCTAATGGCTAACTGTATATATGGGTGTTGTAGTTTTTAACCGATGACTATGCACAAAGCCAACAATACAATGTTAATGAAATTGATGAAGTTAGAGACCAATGAGCCAAGCACGTGCACTCATTCATTCGGTATTAGGTAGCGATCTATATATTCTAAATGCATTTTTCAGGTTTGTATTTCGTCTACATCTTTCGGTCTTCCAACCTAGATCTCTGAACTCTTTACTTTGGGGTGTAGAGCTACCAAGTTGTATGCCTACTAATTTTTATTCCTAAGTATAGTTGGTGTATTGAGACATGCATACCAATTATAGATTGATTGAAATTATGGTGTGATTGCAGATTTGGTATGAATTGATGTTGTTTTACATTGCAGATTTGGTAATTATTTGAACATACAACTGTGTATGTGGGCAGGAACAAAACAAAAAAATATTAAAAAAAAACCTATAGTTTTAATAACGGTTCGGATCAAAAACCGTTATTAAAACATATATTTTAATAACAGTTTTTCATAGAACCATTATTAAAACATAGGTTTTATTAACAGTTTTGTTTAAGAACCGTTATTAAAACTCCATTTAATCTCACATTTATGCTCATTTAATACGTATTAGAGGGTTTAATAAATGCATAATTAATGACCGAAACCTTAATTCGATGATGTTTTAACAATGGTTTTTGTATTAACCGTTATAAATACCTGGTTTTCAACAATGGTTTTTTCTTATAAACCGTTATTGAAACCTTATTTTTAACAACAGTTTACTGAAAAACCGTTATTAAAACCTATTTTTGAACAATGGTTTTTTTACTTTAAATCCGTTATTAAATATGAAGTTTACGCACATATTCACGGGTTTTGTGTATTTTTTATGACGGTTATGAACTATTATTAAAGATTTAATAACGGACAGTTCAATAATGGTTGAAAACCGTTATTAAAACTATAAAATAACCGTTATTAAAACCCCTTTCCGGGGTAGTGACATGAGCATAGAACATGTAAGAGGTGACGTTATTTTATATACTTAATTTTGAGTTTAACTTCTATTTTTGACTTAATCATATTTAATATGAATTTCTTATGTGTTGTATTGAATTTGGTAAGTCAATAAGATTAATTGATGAAACTATGGCGTAATTGAGAATTAGGAGTGTTTAAAGGGCATGCTAGTCTTTTTATAAGTTTCATAACCTTCTGAGATCTTGTTTAGCCTTTGATAACCTTGAAGGACTTATAAATGTAGTAATGAGTTGGTTAGGTGTAATTTAATAATTGAATTAGGGTTGGATAACACCTTTAATTGTTATTTTATGTGTGGCATGTTTTTTTGGTTATTTAGCCTTAGTGTAATTCTAATTGTAGATTCATTGTGAAATTGTTAGTATGTTTTGTATGTTATAAGTAATTATTAGTGTGAATTATTTTACTTTGATTATTTGAGTGGAAATAATTATCTCAAAATGTTACAAGTGTTAAAAAGGGTTATAATGACATGTGGGTAGTGGCATTTTAAGTGAAGTGATTAAGTGTGTGAAGTGAAAAGTGTGGTTATTATGGTTGAATAAAATATTAATATGAAAGTGACATATTGAATCAAGATTTGAAAAAATTACTAATATTTATATCTCAAATCTAATGAAATTAGAGTGACCATATATCTACTCTATACCAATCTATTTCACCGGCATCTATGGTACTAGTAATTAATGATTAGGTATCATGTTTTATAGTTTCCACGCGTATATTTTCCTAGAAGGAGCTTTATGTTATAAATATGTTCCATAAAAAAAGAACAGTGGTCCCGAGATGCATTACTATAGCACTCCTATTTTACTACTTAAAATTTTTATTTTATAGAAGCGTTAATCTCAAATAATAGGAGTTAGCGCCGCTCTTAGCATAAGACCGGTTTCATCCCCTTTCTTTTGCCAAGTTCTATGGCTCAAAACAAGTTATATCTAAAATAATGCACCGGAAATAGAAGATAATAACACGGTTAAAAGTTACGGATAAATGTATTTCATAAACAAAAATAATCAAAATACAACAAGAGACATAAGAGTCCAAAAGAAAAATTGATTAAAACAAAAACTAGCACCCAAATGTACAAAATCGATTTAATCTAACTCTTAGCCTAGTAAGATCATTCTTAGAATGGAACCTCTTCCCGGGGGATATCCTTGCTCTTTTTATACGCTTCGTGCCACTTCATGACCTTCATATAGTCATCTACAAATGTATTATTAATACATTTTCTCCGTATTGATTGAATCACAATGTATAAGAGAAGGTAGCTTATTCACATTGCACATAATCACACAATAATATGAAAACATGCTCAAAGTACAATGCACATGAAAAAACAATATACAATAATCATGGATAATATATACAACATCAAAGCCTCATTCTTAACATCCAATCACACTTAATCACTTCACATTATTTCATAGTACACAATAGCCATATCAAAACCTATGACCAAAATCAACTAATCAAATCAATTCTAAATATCAAGGTAGGTCGCCAAGGTAACTATTGAACCAACCCATCAAACCAAGTAGCCCACATAGGCATGTACCAAACCATAACCAAAATAATCCATTTAAATTTTTACACAAAATTAATTTCATTTTTAATTACTCGCAGGTGATATAATTAACCTAGGGACACTGAGGTAGACCTAGTCATACTGGTACATGAAGGCCGCTGAATATCCTCACACTAGAACCTAGGGACTATTTAGTATGCCTGTTCATACTAGTGCACATAGGAAACATAATATCCTCCAACCTTGTTCATCTAATCCTTAAGTATTGATACCGCCTATAGGGTCTGCAGGTCTCCTTTCGAATAAACTAGGAACTTACTGGGGTATAGCGGCACACCAGCGAACCAAAACCAATTGAGGGCTACACATCATCCTATAAAAAAACCATTTCCAAACTCAAGTTCTTCAACTTTAAGTATTAATGTTTTATGATGTGATCACAAATATTACATATTGCACAACAATTGTCATTTCCATACTTAGCTATTTTTCCTTATTTCCAATTATTCAAGCCAACCCTAAGGTTAATAGTCCAAATCAAGGCAAAATCAGCACTAATGTCATCTTATCAAAAGTCTATGGTCATCCTATTTCCAATCATTCATATTATGTGCATTAGGTTGAAAATGAACAAAATGCCCTCAAAACCTCAATTACACCATTATTACTCTATTTTGTACCAACTATTTTTATTATGAGAATTTGTCATTAAAAGGATAAAAGATAATAACTTATTATATATTAGTATATAGGAAATTTTAATATTTAGCGATTGACTATATTTTCCACTTAGCAACTTACGTGTAAAAATCCTAATAATATGTATCTAACGTGTCATATATTACATGAAACACATACATCCATATTTTTAGCATGATACAATATTTACGGTGATAATTATCATGATGGTGCATGTAAGGGAGCATTTCTATCCTAGAACATATAAATAGTAATTATCATTCTTTAACCCTAATTATGCATGCATAATTCATGCTATTAATATCAACTCTAGATACACATATACTGCTAATCATGGAACTCTTAACATAGAATAAACATAATATCTAGGTAAGGTCAAAACCCCTACGAAATATCTAGACATGCGTACGTGACCGTTTAACAAATTACACACATGTATCGCTTATAATTAATAGTAAGTCAAACACAAGTACTAAATATTTAAAACTATATTGTCATCTTATCATGCATGTCATAACATTTACATAATATAAAACCCTACCATGATTCTGGATCTAAACAAGAAATCATGCTCATACATAAATTCTACTATCTTATGAGTGATTGGATTTACTAAATCCAAGCTACACAAAAGAAAAAAAAATTGTCTCCTCCACGATACCTCAAAGGTTACCTAAGCAATCAACATCCAAAAACACATATATTAGCATCTAATACAATACAATAATAACCAAAATTAACTAAAACCAACTTGAAAAAAGGTTAGAGAATAACTAAGGTAAAATAAGCCATGCGAGACAACAGTAGATCACAACAGAAAGTCATGTAGGGGCAGGGGTAGTGGCAGAAGGTCACAAAGCAAGGGGAGGAACGACTAAGAATGTTGTACCAAGGAGAGATGTTTCACACATAGGATTTCACATGGGGAAAGCACAGTTGTACGTGAGGAGAAGATCGAATGGCATAGTCATGCATGCAGAGCATGAATGAGCCAAGGAGGAAGAGTACACATAGGCTATGCACGCGTCATGTGTATGACATGCGAGATAAGGCCGAGTCATGTAAGAGCATGCATGGGCTATGCTCCTCAACAAAAAATGAAACAAAGTTTGATGGGGAATAAAAGAAATGGTTTGAGGTAATGAAGGTTGGGCATTAATAAGGGAAAACTAATGGGGTGGTATTGCTCGTAGGTTGCAAGGAAAAATGGTGGTGTTTGGTGGTGGCGAGGGGCTGTGGTGATGGTTTGAACAAAACTAAGGTATGGTGAAGATAGAAGAAGAAGAGGAAAGAATATTGTTATGGCTATTGGTTTGAATCAAAAACTAAAACAAGAGAAGATGGAGTCTTAAATGGATAATGGTATGCGTTTGGGGTAAAGTTGAGCAAAATATGGACAAGAAGAACATGAAGGAGAGACATAGTGGGTGTGAATGATAAATATACGCTAGGAAAAATGGTAGCAGAAGACCAAATATTATAATAGGGTAGGAATGCTAGTTCTGGTAATTGAATTAAGGAAAAGACATCTAGTTAGTAGAATTTGGGTTCCTCGGTAAAACATATACAAATCAAGGTCCTAACTATGGTTAAAACTAATAACCTAAATCATATCCTAATTAAATTTATATATAATATGCCATATACATAATAATAATTTATTTAGTACATGCCATCCTAAAATAATTATTATAACTAACTACACATAGCTTCTTATTTAATAGTTAAGGTTTCCATAAATGGGGTATTACAATTATGCCTCAAAATGCGCTTTTATGTTGTTACCTATTTTTAGTTATCAATGTGAATATAAAATTAGTTGTGTAACCACAAAGTAAAGATAATAATATGGCTTGTAATCTAAGTTATACATTGTGTTATGAATGTAATAGTATTGTATGTTATTGCATGCTCTATTTTAAGTGTATTGTGATCTATATGTATCATGTTAGGTCCCCATTATAATCATATTATTTAATATTGCATGTTATTATTGTTATTATCATGAGTGTATTCTTATGTGAACACCATGGTGCATGTGTGTTGAGTACATGATGCTATGTCTTTTGAATTAATCATATTACTCCATACATAAGTATTGTCGTGTCAGTTTTATGGACATTTGCTCATTCCCATGTACAAATGTTGCCTTATTTCACATATGTTGTTGATATCGGTGTTGTAATTTCATGCTTGCGGTAGAAACATGTTTTGGTTTGTGGGAATAATGTCATAGTTATTCAGACAATCCTTTTAAAAATTTGTTACTATTATAGTATATATGAAACTCTTTTACTTTTCCTCTACTTTATCACATTTGTTTTGTAATCTTATAAACTAAGATCAAGTGCTATGATTTACTCCTTTTAGGCTTGAACTCGATATGGATTGGGTATAGGGAGTAAACTTTTTATGTTTACTACAACAGTAATACCCATTATTTTATTATTATATTTCCATAAAAAAATAGTAATAAATTTTGGGACATTACAAATTTTGATAATCATATCAATTATTTTAAACCTTTACTAAGTTGCCACATAACTTGGGGTATTACAATATCCACTTATATGTGACACTCCATCTTAAGAGTAAAAACCTTGCTAGGAGAATCTAGTAGGATAAAACTATGACTAAGAAAAAAAGTATAGTTGCATCCCTTGAATTTATTATATCTCTTTCACATGTTTTATTATGCATGATAATTTATTTTTATACATGAATACACATTATTTTCCCTCTCATTTACAGCCTTGATAATAAAATTTTCATCCATGAAGTTCACTACTATCAATGGTGTGTATGAGCACATCATGAAGATGGGGGACTTAGCAGCACAACTCAAGTCTCTAGAGGTTGACATGCCTTATTATTTATTGGTACGCTTCATCTTGAATTCTCTTCTAAAGAAACATACTCCATTCAAAGTCACTTATCACATATAAATGGAGAAATGTTAAAGTAATGAACTAATTACCATGTCTGTACAAAAGGAGGAAAGAATTTTAGATCATGAAGAGATTGTGATGATTACTATAGGATAAAAGTAAGATCCCACCCCAATGTGAGGTAAAGAAGCAGTCTAGATGTTTCTTCTATGAGAAGAAGAGACACATGAAGAATTATTGTGCTTAAGTGTAAACCTTGGATTGTTAAGAAAGGAAATATAACCTCTTTGGTATGTGTTGAATATCATAAAGTACATACAAATCATAACATTTGGTGGATTGATTCAGATTCTACAATTGATATTTGCAATTCCTTGTAGTATGTCAAGGATGAGGGAATTTGTGGGCAATGAACAAAGTATCTATATAGGCAGTAAGATATGTTAGATTATTACTTGCAGAATATTTCTCTCTAATTGTCATGTATTAATCTTAGAAAAGACATTTTATGTTCCATGTTTCAATAGAAGCTTGATTTATGTTTCAAAACTAGTATTATTTGGATACTTATTTGTTTTCAAAGACAATTTAGTTAGTTTGTTTTATGAAGCAAATTATGTTTGGTATGGTACATTATCTAAATGTCTTCATTATATTTCTTTAATTCATGATGATACAACTGTTGTAATGAATTTGAACATTGGTAAAAAAAATGTGTTATGAATGAGGACTCATTAATGACTTGACACAAAAGGCTAGGTCACATCTCTATTGATAGAATAAGGATATTATTAAACAACAGAGGAATAGGAAATATAGATGTTATGACTTTAAATATTGTTCAAATTGCATAAAGGAAAACATAAAAAATTCTTAGAAAGGTTCTAATAAAGTTATCAACTACTTGATATTATTCATAATGACATATGTAGTCTTGATATAGATGCATATAGTTAGAGATACTACATCTCATTAATCAATGACTGATCATGATACATGTATCTCTACTTGATCAACAATAAGCATGAAACATTATATGATTTCAAAGAGTTCAAATCTAAATTAGAGAAACAATGGTCCATTTGTATTATGGAAGGTATTCTAAGAATGGAGAAGTACATGGTTTCTAAAGTTTCTTCAAGATAATAGGATAATTGCTCAATATATTATGTTTGGTTCACCAAACTAGAATGATGTAGTTGAGGGAAGAAATCAAATATTGTTAGAAATCAGTATGTTTAGGAACTCCAATATTTCTAGATCTTTGTGGAATGAATCATTTAAGACAATGATATATATTTTAAACTAAGTTCTAACTAAAGTGGTTTCTATGACACCATTTGATTTTTTCAAGGGTTGGAAGCCAAGTTTGAGAATGTCCATATGAAGTGAGAATCTATAAACCACAATAAAAGAATCTAGACCTAAGGACCATTACTGGGTATTTTGTTGAATATGAGTAAAGGTCTAAAAGTTATAGGTTCTATGGTCCATTACATAATACTAGATTTGTGGAGTAAAAAATTGATGAATTTATTACACATGATCTAATTAGTGGAAGTGATTTGATAAGATATCCAATTTTCAAACCTTCTCATCTGGTAGAAGAAGGTTTCATATCATGTGATAGAGTGACTTTTGTTTGTCTTTCACTTCCAATTCCAATCATGGTTAAACAACAACTTAATATAGCTCCATATAATGTCGATATAAATCTAGTAGACTAGATTGTTCAAGAACTTCCTCAAGTTGTTGAACAATTAGTTATTGAGCAACCTCCTTAAGAGGATGTTGGGCCAACTTTAAAATAGTCTACTAGGGAGAGAAGGCCAACTATACCTAGTGAATATTATGTATACTATAGTTTGAGCATGAAATTTTTACTATTGATGAACCCATAACTTTTTACATGCAATGAGTAGTTTAGAATTTGATTTATGGTATAATGCTATAAATGAAGAAATGAATTCTATGATGGTTAATGAAGTTTGGGACCTTTTATCCTTACCTGATGGGGATAGGCCTAGTGGTTTCAAATGAATCTTTGAGAAAAAAACAAGACTCATTAGGAAACCTTGATAAGTACAATACTAAACTAGTTGCTAAGGGGTTCATTAGAGAGAAGGAGATGAATACAATGAGACTTTATCTCTTGTGTCCACCAAGTATTTCCTACGCATAGTTATGCCATTAGTAGATCATTTTTATTTCAATTTATAATAAATGGATATGAAAACTTCATTTAATGGTGAGCTTGAGGAGGAGATATACACAAAACAACCTGAAGGTATCTCCTATCATCAGGACAATAATCTTTTTCAAGCTTAAAAATTTCATATATGGACCGAAATAATCCTCCCTATAATTTTATCTAAAGTTCATGGAGTCATTTATTCATTTTGATTTGAAGATAATGTCATATATCAAGGTACATACATCAAGGTTAGTGGAAGTAAGATTTATTTTTTGGTTCTATAGGTGGATGATATTTTACTTATATGCAATGCTAAAGGGATTTTATATTAGGCAAACCAGTTTCTTTCTAACAAATTTAATATGAAAGATATGGGGGATGCATATTATGTTAATGATATTAAGATAAATCTAAAGGAATATTAGTATTATATTTGGAAACATACATCAATAGAGTGTTAGAAAGACATAGGATGATAGATTGTACATTGGGTGTGACTCCTATTATCAAGGGTGACAAATTCACAATAAGTTAGTGCCCTAAGAATAACTTAGAGAGAGATCGGATGAAGAAAATTCCATACACTTGTGCAATTGGAAGGCTTATGAGTTCTTATGTTTGCATAAGATTTTACATTGCATATACCGTTGTGATATTAGGATGCCATTATAGTAATCAAAGAACTAACCACTAGGAAGCTACAATGAAGGTTATGAGGTATCTGAAGGGAACTAGAGACTAAATGCTCATGCATCCTCATGTTGATGATTTATAGGTAGTTTTCTATTTAGATGCATACTTTGTTAGTTGTGTAGATTTATGAAAATCTAATTTTGGATTAATTTTCCTTTTAGCTAGTGTAGCAATGTTCAGGAAAAGTAAGAAGCAGGATTGTATAGCCACTTCTACCATGAAAAAAGAGCCCACGTCATCTTTTGAAGCCACAAAACATGGTGTGTGGTTAAGGGATTTCATATCAAGTCTTAGAATAATTGATTCCATTTCTAGAAATTTGATGATCAACTGTGACATTTCAGTTGTCGCCTCTATCTCAATGAACAAAAAATAGGTAGTTATGCCAAGGATAAACACTTTTAGTACTTGACGATCAATGAATGTGTTTCCAAAGGTGAAGTGGCATTGGAAGACATAGTCACTGACTATATGTTAGTTGATCCTTTAGCTAAGAGCTTACCACCAAGAAAGTTTAAGGATCACATGTGTAATATGGGTGTAAGATCCTCTATGTGATTGTATTGTTGTAATGATTTTTTTAAAAATAAATTTGTGTTTATCTCTCATTCGGTTTATATACATATGGTTTATTAAGAAATAAAATATTTAAGTTAACGACCTTACATAATTGTTGGGTCTATTCATCAAATTAAAGATGTGGATGAAACTAATGTATAGTGATACATGGAAGATAACATTCTATGTTGAAAGCTTATTACCATGATCCATGTGTTAGTGTAATACCTCAAATTGTTAGCTAGCCCTAATCTTGATTAATTAATATATTAACCTAATTCTAATCTTTATTCCTAATCATTAATATTTTTTAACCTAAACCTAATCTCATATGATTAATGCTGTAATCTTACCTTAATTCTTTAATCACAATTTTAAACGTAATCCTAATAATAATCTCACACTTATTTTTCCTTTTTCTCCTTTTCTTACTTCTTTTCTTTTTCCCCTTTTCTTCTTCTCCTACCAACCTCCCCTCCTTCTCTACCCCAATTAAAATCCCCTGTTAAGTTTCTCAAAGCCTAACCCATCTCTACCATCACCTCCCACAATTCATGGGATGTGTTTCATTGAAAAATTTTCCCAAATTTTCCCCTATGATGCCTTACCTTATGCCTCCTCTTTGTAATTTATCACCATGCACACCATGCATGTATATATACCCTCCAAAATCTTTCTCCACCTCATTTATTGCTCACCTAACTCCCTTCCTTCCTCCATTACAGTTGAGAACGACAACCTATGCATTCTCTTCTTCTCCTTTCTCTCTTCCTTGTTTGTTGAAATCCTTCATCACCAATACCACTCTCCACTACTGACCACCAAGTACCACCCTTTTCCCTGTTAACCAACCAACACTACCTCCACATCAATCCTTCTCGCCATTGCCTAACCACCACCATCTCAAGCCACTTCTTTCACTCCCTCATTGTGCTATGTTTTGATTTTGTTAAGGTGCATAGATGCCACATGATTTTTCCCTCTCTTGCATAACAATCGCACACACATCTATTAGGGTTGTTTATGTTATCCGATATTTTCTTATTTGATATGATATCTGAAGCGATCTAATCTGAAAAAGCAAATAACCGTTCTGATTTAAAAAAATCAAATATCCAATCCGGATAGCGAAAAGTCAAACAAACCAAATATCTGATCCGATAAATACAGATAATATCCGATCCGAAGAAAAATATTTATTCATTTTTTTATAATTTTTTTATTTTATATATAATTGTATATAAATAAATTTAGATATGTGTGTGTGTGTATAATTTTTACTTATTTTATTTATTATTTGAGCCAAAATTTAATTTAGTTGAAATCATATTTTTAATAATCCCTTTTAGATATTTATACAAACAAATAAAAACACTCTGTGTTCCAATAGACCCCACCCACCCCTTCCTTATTTTAATTTTAACATCGGATATTTGTTGAGCTTATTGGATATTTGCTCAGCAAATCAGATAATATCAAATATATTTGTGATTTGGTGGGTTTTTTTATATTTGAAATTTTATTCGGATAATATCAGTTATATTTGATATCCGATCCAAAAATTTAGATATATGATCTTTCGGATATCTGAAGTTTCAAATCAAATATTAAATATCATCTTCAAATATCCAATATTTCGGATATCTGACAATCAAATATCCAAAATATTGGATATTTGAACAATGAACAACCCTAACAGCCATGCACCTTTCCACCTCACTCATGTGCACCTCTCCTTCTCAATCCATGCATGTGCTACATGCATGATCGTGCCCCCTTTTTCCTTCTCCACCTTAGCACGCTTTGTGCTCCACCCTATCACCATCATGCATCACCTCTTATGCCATGACTTCTACCACACACACTCCTATACAACACGCTTTCCTCCACTTGTTTAAGTTAATTATCTCCATTTCCACCCTATTTTGCCTTAGTTTTCCTTTGATCATTCCCTTAAGTTCTAATAGTGCATTATTCTTGTTTCATAGGTGATATTTTGGGGATCTCGGAGGAGGCAAGTTAGGCTTATATATGCTTAGATATCAGTGTCCTTTTAGTAACGATACATGTCATAGCTTGGAATTTTATATGTAATATATATTTTTGTATGTGATATCATGTTTGGTATTTTTATATGGATAATGTTATTATGATAACGTTATTATATCATATATTGTGTTATACGATGAAAAAGTGAGAAATTTGTGAAAGTATGCGTATGTGCATATTGTTGGTTGACATGAATCGGGATATTTGAAAATCATTCATATAAGAACTCATAAGGTTTATGTGAAAATAGGATCATTTTGGCTATCGTAAGGGCATTTTGGTCATTTGATGATAATACAAAAAATAATCATTGCCTAATAATATTTTGAGGGTTTTATAAATTATTTCATAAGTAATATGATCAAATAATGGTTGAGTAAGACACAAGTAATTTAATATGAGGTTTAAGGTTTTCAGTAATATAAGGCCATTTTGGTCAATAAAGGTTCAATATAGAATTTTGGTGATTCTAAAATGGTAATAGACCTAAAATATGCCAAGCATGAAACTTGGAATAATTGGGGATGATTATGAGTGGCATAAGTATAATAAAATGAGAAGATGGCAAGGATCATAAGTAGTAACCCTAGAGGTGGCTTGTTATCGCATGTGTAAGATGTTGGAGTTAGAACTCTATTTTCAGATATGATATTAATTATATTCTTATAGGTTGGTTTACTAAATTTAGTAAGGCGATGAGTCCTATGGGACAGTTATGCTCATCTTGTGAAATTAGGGTTTCTTAGGGAATTATGAACCTTTTCCTTAGGGGATACCTGATAACCATGTAGTTGTGCTTTATATGTTTCAATTATGTATTTTGCACATCTACATGAATTTCGTATGATGATCTTGATATAAAAAATATTAATAAGATATTAATCCTCTAAAGTGAAAGATCACGTGAGTCGGGACCGAGGTATTGAGTGTTTGTTCTACCGGACGATGATAATAGCTAAGGAGAGTTTTACCTTGAGATATGCATGAGTCTGTTCCACAAAATTAATCATAGTGGGGCCCTTGAACTCAATGTGATAATATAATTTTGAAATAAGTAACTATGAATAAGATATTAATTACTTAAATTGAAAGATTAAGTAAGTCAGGACCGATGTGTTATGTCTGTTCCACCAAATGATAATAGTGGCTTAGTTATGTTTTGCCCCAAGATGTACTTCATACCGTTCCATGGGTTTAAGAATAGTAATAAGGAAAGTATTGCTTTAGTTTGTGTTGAGTCCGTTCCACCAGATGATAATAGTGACCCAGGTGTGCTCTGCCTTGAGAGGTGTTTCACTCCATTCCGGATTAAGAATAGTGAGGTCCCTAAACTCAATGTAATTAACAATATGGATTAAGTTTATATCTAATAATGTGTTCTAGAATAAGCATTTACCTTTCATTGCTTATTGTTAACACTCATATATGCTTATTATCTTATGTGAACTTATGTATTCTATGCAGTTTTACTACGGTTGTAGTTTCCTCTTACTATGTAGTACATTAATCATTCTTTTCATGGGTTTTACTCATTCTCATGAGGAAACAACCCGAATATTTCTGTGTAGGTCGATGAGGACCCATTGGATGTCTTTGTTACTAATGATACTTTATTTATGGAGGAGCAATTCTTATGTATCAAAGTTAGGCATAGAGTCATATTATCTGGTTATCGCTTTTGGATATGGATACCTTTTGGGACTCTTAGTTTTGATGTATCCCTTTATGTATTTTAATATTGTACCTAGAGTTAATATCTAAACCGTATCTAAGTTTATGAACGTTATCTTATTCTCTGGTTATCATGTTTTAAGTCTAAATTATTTTACATCATATTTAATGTAAGGATGGTATGGTAAGCTAGACTTATGTTGAGTATGGCGGTAATATCAAACTATTTTGATATTACGATTCTACTAAAATGAATTATTTTTAGTAGTAACTTTTGGGGTGTTACAATTAGTTTTACCATTAAATCTATATTGACATAGAGGGACCATGATAGATGTCTAATTTTTATATTCAATTTTTATCTTACCATTATTATTTTAACTTATAAATTATTTTTTATGTTTTATAAATATATAAACTTTTAGTGTGTTTCATATGGAATTAAATATAAAATTAACATATGAAATTAATTATTATGGTAATATGTTATTAATTTAGCCAAATCTATATCTCTTAAAATATTTTCTCATGGTAGTGTGTGTGTATTTGTGGTATGTGCATGGCACACGCATGTGGTATGTGGAGGTAATAAAGTATTATTAATTTAATTTCTGATTTGAATAATAATAAAAGGAGGGAAAAAGAAGTTGGTTAACAAAACCAACGACCCGTGTGCGTTTTTTATTTAAAAAAAAATGCATGACGTACATTACCCGATACATATAGTTGGTTATCAAAGGTTTTCTAATAGCTCCATTGACATGCACACATAAGGTAAAGAAAAGAGAAAGATTAGATTACTTTTCCTTCATTAAAATCAATAATTTAATATAGGAATTAAGAAAAATGACTATTTTGATAAGTTACACCCCGTCAAGTAAAAGGAGAAAGGGCACAGAATCGTTAATTGTATTTTCGTGTTTAGGTTCATGATCTCAGTCTTCCGGTGTGATCCAATGGCTGGAGGTATGTTTTCTACAGTGATTATAACGTCTATTTAAAAATTTAATTCTGCATAATGTATATGATTTCATGTGCTTAGGATTTTTCCATGAGATATAATAAATGATGGGTGAATTCATGAAATCAATTGTATTATGTTCATGTCTCGTGCAATTGTGTCTTACATGATATACGCAAGAAGTGACACGCAGAGATGATTTGTTTCTGGATCTGGAAGAGTAGTGCATCCTTGGATTGCCCATAAGAGCACTTTCACCAATGTCCTTGCTCAGCGCATTCAAATTCCAAGAGATGACGAAGTGGTTGCAGCGATTCCAGAGACTGAAAGTTGAGGAATTTGGTGTGGACATTACAGTGTCCCCGGTGATGAACCCAACCTTGTTCCTCGCTGACAATGCTATGCTCCAAGCTGCATACCCCATTCCCATCGAATGGTTTAGAAACAAGTAGGGTCCCCGTGCTGTCAGTTGAGTGCCAATACAAAGGATGGGTAGAAATAGAATCGATGATGGGTTCTGAGGTATCATCCGATTGAATCGTACATTGAGGTGGCTGAGTAGATTCAGTTCGAGACGTATTTGCATAAAGGAAAGAGAAGGAAATGACGAGGCAAAATTTGAGACAGATACTTTGGTACGATGATAGGCGCCGTAAAAGAGTAGAAAGGGAATCGATAATGGAGTATGAAGAAATTGTATTACTTCGTGTTCCTTCTCTGAGCCAGAAGTTGCAAAAATACAGGCCGTTACAAAACGGAATAATTAACTGAGATTATATCTCGGAGAATAATTAGGGAATAATCAGCTTATTGGCTCTGTGAATGAGCTATATTCCCAACGATCGTAATACTGATATTATTGCCGCTTCCGGAAAGGCTGACTGGAGTTGGGAGGAACGAAGCACGATAGCAGCAGCAGTCCCCTCGCTTGTAAAATATTTTTTTTTCGTTTCATAAGATTATATAATTTTTTTTATGGTAGAGAAAATCATATAAAACTACCAACTGACAGTAGTTTATTAATTACATATGGGGCACTTTGGAATGTGGGTCCTGTGCAGCTGATCAGCTTGCACACTTTAATAGCCGGGCCTGAATTATGACACCATTAACGTCTAACACGTACTTGTAGCCAAGACTATGAAGATTATTATACCAAGTGACAGTTGGCCGCAAATTATACAAGTTTCTTTTCCTTTCGGCCTCAAATATCCAGCGTTTATGACCCTCTTCTAGGCTGAGGTTTTGGTTGTCTTTTTGTGTAGGTATGGGTAGCATAAGTTTGTTTTTGACTTTGTTGTAGTGGAAGCAGCAAGATGGTTTGGGATCATTGATTTTGATATAATCTTCGACGATCGATCCCCTATGTACGTCTTTAACATGTAGGTTGATATTTTACTGTACTGTAATTAAACCTTTTTTTTATATTAAAAAATGCTATTTGTATTCGTGACATGCTTGAGGAGGGGATGATGGATTGGACATAATATGGGAGGATGATAAATCATACATAAAGAAAACTAACATCTAGTAATGAAACGAGACTTGCAGTATGACAGAAAATGTCATTAGTTCAAAAGAAATGAATGGGCTCACAGAAAATTAGTATGTTATTATTACATCCCTCATCGAATAATTTAGTATGCATCGCACGGACGGGTGCGTAAATAAATAATTTCAATAATGCAAGACAGTGATATCGTACTCCACAATAATGTTTATACCACTATCCAAATACGTCTTTGGAGAAGCAATGCCCTGCGCCATCCGAAACACTCCAGTTCCGCCCACAATTGCCAATTCTCTAGTTGGTTCCGCTGTCGGATTACTGCTCAACATACTGAGAGAGCTCCCGTTGTACTTCCCTTCCGTGAACACAAAACTCATCACCATGATAAAGCTGAACTCATCTCTAGCGGCGGAGCCCCATAGTCCACGGGCTCGTCCCACTTGTTTAGATGTCGGATCCGGACCTTCAGTCAACGGATCATCGGCCATATTTAGCAGACCGAAAAAAGTGGATGATGTGTTTGTGATTGCTGACTGGGCTATCGAGAAAGATGTGGCGTTTTTGCCGCTTACGGTGTCATGAAAGTAGAAGTGGAGCTGGGTTATTTTCTGCTTTTCGTTTTTGATTCTTCGAGCCCATTCCGTGACTTCTGATTCTTCTGAAGCTTCTAGGGCAGAGGTGTTCGCAAGCAGTGTGGCTAGGAGAATGGTGATCAATAAGGAGAGATTCACCATTTTGGCGTGAGAGGGAGGGCGGGCTATTGGCTAGGAGTTGGTTTGAATGAATTAAATGACATGGGACTTCATTTCTTGCCTATAAATGGATCGGATCGGATAATAGCGTCGACCTTTTGCTTGTTTAATGGGATACCATGATGTCGTATACTAAAAGGAATTGCTTGCGTAGTGTGAGCTGTGACAGCAGATGAAGAACATTACTACGTACTATTCAACTTTTTGACTTTTTTTATAAGTCAGAATTTTACTAAAATATAGAAGGATTTTTTTTAATTATAGTTTGGATACGATATCTTTTTGACTATTGATAAATATTTTATTTTATTTATAAAATAGTATTAAATTAATTATGCATACTAAATAAATAAGTCGGTGGGTGTTTATTATTATTATTATTATTATGCATCTTTAATCTTTTTAATTATAATTCTTAAAGCTATCGTTACCATTTTTCTTATTTTTCAAGCTTCATGTGATTACCATATCAGCACAACTAATCTTTGAGGCTCCCACATCGGTCCTAAGCTGCAACAAATTTAAGCCGGGAGAAACAAAACGTGTGAAAATTTTATGCCATTCAACTCTAAAACTCTGTTTGAGAAATCATAATTTATCCATCATAAGGTTTATAAATTAATAACACTGGATGAAAACTATTTTTTTGCGATGATAAAAGTCGTCGTTGAATCTAAGTAAATCGTTGCAATAAAAATTTGGCACCAGCTCGTCGTCATCATAACATTTTCAGCGATAATAACATATCTCTTTACCTATTTATAGAGATGATATTTTTTAAATTTATATTGGTTCTTTTTTTAAATTTAAGTAAATTATAGAGATTACACGTTGTCGTAATAAGATTTCTTGTGACACTAATTTTTAATTTTTTGACCATTACTTATTTAAAACTTTTTGAAAATTTTGAAAATATTTTTACATTGATGAAATTTAGGCATTTGTTTATATATATATATATATGTATGTATATGTATGTATGTATGTATGTATGAACTTGTAGTGGCGGCATAACATCTCTATACATAGGGTATACCAATGACATATTTTACCTAATTTTTTTATTAAAAGATTATATATATATATATATATATATATATATATATATAATTAAAATATATATATTAATACATAACTATAATGTATCAAATTTAAGTCTACCATATATTTTACATCTTTAAAAAAGCCATCTTATGTTCAAATGTTTTAGATATTGAAAAAATACCTAGTCTAATCTACCAAATATATCATCATCATCATCACCATCAATCTCTTCATTCTATGTATGGGGTTGAGAAGGTTGTTGTGTAGGGATGTATTATATTATAACATTAAGTGTTCGTCCATACGATCTATCCTGGCATCATAACTTTGGGGCAACTCCAATATCTTATCAATTATGGGGTTAGGCAGGGCAACAATTGATTAGAAGGTATCATAATTAACCTGTGAAGTACAACTAGTAATAGAAGCACTTTAAAAAAATAGCTTGACACTACGCATTTGACATTCCATCTAAAGACTCAACGCTAACCAAAAGCTTCACACACTATTGCAATCTCATTAATTAGTTGTGGGCTCAAATTCTTCTTTGTAGCTTGACTCTATGATGCTAGCTAGCAATGTCTAACCATTTCTTCCTATAAAGAAAGCATTATACACGTAAATCATTTATAAAATAGTAATTTACAGCAACAAATTAAAATACTTAATATTTTCTTAAACCCTTAGAAATCCACTCTCTATTCCTAGTGTGTAGATTTTTATAAGCATCAATCTCTAATAGCAGTTATTGGGTTTGTGGATTAGCCTTTCCTTTTTATAAAAACAAGAAGTTAGTAATTTTATTATAACAATATTTTAACAAGTAATTATTAATCAAGGTATGATATTTTATACCTTTTTATGCTTATATATGAAAATCAATCTTAAACCATGCAGACTTGGATCAACTAAGTTTGACATATTACTCTTGTTCTTCTCTGATTACGCCTATAAGAAATGAAGTGAAATTAATAACGCATTTTAATATTCACTCAAGAACTCCAACGTGAATAAAAAATACATTCATCTTAGTAGAAGACTAGAAGTCAATGCATTTTAGCCTTGTTTCCTAATCAAAATCACTAGGCTTCCAATTACAATCCTTAATCCACTTGCTCTTGATCTTATTTTTTTTTCTATTTGTAGTAGGTGTCTTGAAACAACCGAAGTATACCTCTAACCACGATATCCCATAAATCACTTTGCTTCCACTCCTTGAGGTCAAAGTATCGATGCACAATAAAATTGAATGTAAATACTTTTTCAAATTAAATAAATATGTACATAACCTTAAAATATATTATTATTATCTCAAGTTTAGACATTATCTTAACCTTATCTTACTCAGGGGCCTCTACCCAAAATTTATAATGTGGTGGAATTTCACCAATTATATTAACAATACACCAATTAAATTGACCAGCACTTGACCCAACGACATGGTGTAACACCCCGAGTGGATGTGGCCATGCAAGGGCTACCTTGGAGTACTTTCAGATTGATCGACTAGCACCACAGATCAACACGAGTTCTTTCAACGCCTTTGTCCTCACTCATGCGCTTCCCGAGAAGTTTTTAGAAAATTTCTAAAACTTTCCAGCAGGATCATCCATCTTAAAAATTACTCTACGACCAACATGCTTAACTATAGAGTTCTTAAGATGGAATCATTAAAAAAATGGTATACCATGTTAATATAAGTAACCAAATTAATCCTTATAACACTCCGCTCAATTTGGGGTATTACACATAGAGTATTACTAAAAAAATTCATTTAATTTAAAATTTAGCAGAAGCGAAAAGGCAAAAACGTAAATTTTGAGGATATTACTACCATACTTAGTACCACATTGGTTTCCTTCTACCATTCCTGTATCAAGTGTTAAGGCTAAAAGAATAAAATATCATTTACTCGGACTCAAACTTTATTTAAATCAGAGTAGCACAATAAGTTCTTTACAAGGATAAAACCCACTATTAGTGGTTACAATAACAGAGATCATTTTAACAAAAGAATAAAAGGTAAAAGAGAAAATCTTGAATTATTTCCAGACAATCCTTATACTCTTACCCAATGTCCACTGGAATAACACCTGACATAAACCTGCAAGGGACAATACCCATTGAATAGGCAGGGGCCCAAAAGTGAAACCCTTCAGTACTATAGTACTGAATAACCCTTTAAACTAAATCAAAAGGCAGGCCCGCATGCAACACATGATACATAACCCATATAGAATGATAACATACAGACAAATACACAAGACAACACCTTATACAATAAGAAATGCATAACACAAAATCCATGTACTTAGCATATCCATCACATACCCAAGCAAGGACAAGCACTAAAGCCAAACTCATGTCATATCAATAGATCATGACGTGAAATCATTACTTTTGGTCTTAAACCATTAATTAATCATTATTCAATAATCATTTCTCGAATTTATATCTATATGAGTGCAGGAACTTCACTATTATAGTCGGTGGACCAGAAACATACAGGTAACACGCACCTGACCATTATTATTTGTCGGTGGATTGGTCTCTAGGGCTCCCTACACCTAACTACTATTATTCTTCAGTGGATCAGTCTGGGCTCATGTAACACCCCCAAAATTCACTACTCAAAAATTTCGTTTAATTAAAAGAAAATTTGCGGAAGCAAATTAATAAACCCTGAACTTTGGGAGTATTACTGCCACACTTAGTACTAGACCGGTTCACTCATACCGTTCCAGTACCAAGTGCTAAGGCTAAAAGAGTAAAATACCATTTTACGAGAAACTTAAGCATTTAAAAATCAGAGTATCGCAGTAAGCAATTTACGATAGTAAAATCCAACAACGGTGTTACAAAATAACAAATACATTGAATTTAAAAGAGACAAATTAAAACCCTAGAATTTACCGGATAGTACCTTACGCTCTTTCCCGAGAGTCCACTTGAATAGCCTTGAATATACCTGCAAGGGGTACTGCCCATTGAATAGGCAAGGGCCCCACGAAGGGAACCCTTCAGTACTACGGTACTGAGTAACCCTTTAAAAACACACTTAAAAACAGGCACGCAATCTAACACATAAAATACTACTACATTCGTACATAACCATAGGTGTAAACATGATATTCGGATCCATTTATTCACACATCCAACAATTCGGTCAAACATTAATAGCGTATACGTAACATTCACTTTCGTACATTCGCATACTTAATAAGTCAACCAAATATTAATAGGCCATAATGAGTAATCGATACTTTTCGAGCCTTAAGGCCATTAGTACATCATTAATCAATCATCTCAATGATTGGTATTTTTCCATAATTTATTCACACCCAAAATAATTTTTATTGAGCTCAGGACCCCCACTATTCTAGTCGGTGGATCGGAATACATACATATATATATATATATATCATCCAGGGTAAAAACATCCTGGGCCACCATTATATCCGGTGGATCGGTACTCATCATATAATTCAACTAGTCCCGGCTCATTAATCATTCACTTTAACGAGTAGTGTTTTTCCTTTTTATTCAGCACAACAATTCCATTTATTTGCCTTGATAGGGAGATCAAGAACCCAGGACACAAAGTTACACCAATCGTACTCGTACATAAAAGCTACTCAGTACCCTTCAACTATTAACCCAGCGACGCAAAGGTACCTTGGTTGTACTAGTGCATAAAGCTAACTCAGTACCCTACCGACAAGGACACCTAATCCTTAAGTATGCATAACCCCTAACTAGATCTATAGATCTAGATAGAGTAGATATAGGGCCTGGCTGGGGCACAAAGGCACACCAGCAAATACCAAATAATCGTGGGTTAAACCACGTCTTTAGGGTAGAAACCCCTAAAAAGCCACAATTTCTGATCTCGAGGTCTTTCACTTTAAGTATTAGTGTCTTAATTAATGGTGATCACAAAATCACAACCATCCAATAATTATCCAATTTTAATCGTTCAGATATCATCAAAAATTTCTTATTCAAATGGTTGTCCAAGGTAACACAGATGAATCATTAAGGCCGTCCTAGTCTCCTCTAATTTCGAATTAGAATTCGTTCTCGTGATTCTTATTAATCATCAAATATTCCTATCTCACTAATCAACGTTATTTGAGTCATATCACAAATTCCACAATCACAATGACATATTAGATACAAACTACTCATTTACCCTTTACTTATAAAATTATTAAGTCATCCCTTCCTTACTTGGCAAATTACCATATTACCCTCCTTGTTACAAAGTTACCAAGTTACCCCTTATTCGATTTAGGTTACCAAGTTATTACTCATACTTATTAGGTCACTAATCGCCATTAATAATTATTACACTTAATATACTTTCCATTTAGTTGGTTAGATTACCACTTTGCCATTTTTCCTTTATTATAATTAATGAATTATCCTTGAGTTGGTCAAATTACCAAATTATCCTTCCTCCTTATCCTAATTACCAAATTGACCCTTTATTTAATTAATTACCCAATTAACGTCCTCTATTATCAATGACCAACTACCCTTCACCATTATCTAAACTACCAAATTACCCTTGGTTGGTTAAATTACCAAATTACCCTTTTATATGATCATAATTACCAAACTACCCTTCTCCATCATCAAATTTACCAAATTACCCCTTGGCCATTTAAATTACCAAATTGCCCTTCTTAATTGTCATGATTACCAAACTACCCTACTCCATTATTAAAATGACCAAAATACCCTCTAGTCGGTTAAATTACCAAATTACCCCTCACATTTATCATATTTACCATTTTACCCTTCTCCATTATTAAATTATCAAATTACCCTTTAGTTATTTAAATTATTATTTTACCCTTGTCAATTATTATAATTACCAATTTACTCCTTTCCAATTCCCACTTTTACCCATTTGATTTACAAAATTACCATTTTACCCCTCTACCTTCAAATTTACCATTTTACCCCTTAACTCCCAAAAATTACCACATCGCCCTTTTACTTATAAAATTTCCATTTATCCTTAATTATGAAATTACTATCTTACCTCTTTTAATTTCCAAATTATCATTCTGCCCGTTACTTACAAAATTACTACTTTACCCTTTAATTATAAAATTACAATTTTACCCTTTTATTACAAAATTACAAAACTGCCCTTTTATTACAAAATTACCAAATTTCCCCTTCTCACAAAATTACTAGTTTACCATTTAATCACAAAATTACCATTTTACCCTTTATTCATAAAATTACTATTTTGCCCCTTTAATTACGAAAATTACCATTTTAACCCCCTTACTTGCAAAATTACCATTTTATCCTTTTATTAATAAATTTACTATTTTAACCTTTCCTCCAAAATTACCATAATACCCTTTTTAATTAAGAATTACCATTTTGCCCTTAGTAAACCACTTATATTAAATTATTATTATTACTACATAAAATAATAACGTTAACGCCTCATCCACAACTCTTATAGTTAATACAATATTATTAGCACCCCAGAATATATATTAGGCCATTTTCTTGTACAAGATACATTAGTAAAATCCCCTAAGTCTCACAAAATATTAGACATGTATTAAATATCACAATAGCATAAAACATCATGGATAATACTTAACATTTTCCTTAACAACCAAATTATTACCTTAAATAATATTTCTATACATAGCAACAATCTATCATGCTTCCTTTTCATTAATCAACACAAGAACCACATATTTCATATTAAACATCACAAACCAAGATTAATAATGTATTAAAAATCCTAATGTGCTAACATACGTTAATCCATGTATTTAAGTGGGATTTAATGGTTACCTCGATTCCCACAAAACAAACCTTACCGGTATCCCGGTTAAAGGTCCAAACTTAGATTATCAAAACCAATACGTAAAATAATATCAAGATTTATTACATTAGAAATAATAAAAATCAAAGTATAAGGCTTTATAACACTTAATTAATCAATTAATTAAATTAAAATATAATTATACCTTAAAATTATTAAACAAATAGGTCAAGAAATCCAAAAACTCATGCTGCTAATGCAGCATGAGCTGCATGAAAATAAATGGGAAGGAGGTGCTCGAAGGAGGGTAATAGGAAGAAAAATGGACAATTTCGGTTAGGGTTTTTAGGCTAGGAAAAGAGGCATGTGGGGGAGGATTTAAGGTAAGGGAAGGATGCAGAGGTGGAGAGGGGGTGTAAGTGGTGGTCGAGGATGTGTTGGAGGCGGCTACAGGCGGCGGCGGCGGTAGAGGGGCCGCAGGAAGGGGTCGAGATGGAGGCTGGCAAGGAAGGAAAATGGGGAGGGAAAATGGAGGCTTTTGGGTGACGGTTTCCACCAAAGGATGATTGGGGATGGTAGAGGGGGTTGCAGGGAGTAATTAAGTGGCTTAGTTGGCGGCAAAAGCGGTGGGACGGCTGCGGAATACGGCGGTGTAGGGTGGTTGCCGAGAAGGGATGGAAGGGAGAGAAAAAGAAGAGAGGAGGGAGAATGGGGCTGCGGGGTGGCTCGATGGGGGCTGTGATGACTCGAGGGTGAGGTAGAGGGTGGCAAGAGGTGGTTGAGGTGGTGGTTGAGGTGGAGAAAGCAGCGGAGATGGGTGGCAAAACCAAAAATAGGGGGAGAGAGGGGAGGAGAAGAAAGGGAGAAAAGGAGAGGCTCGTGTAAGGCATAAGGCTAAAAAAACGCAGAGTGAGCATGGAAGGAGGAATAAATAGGAGAGGAAGAGAAGGGAAGGGATAGGGGCTCGAGGGGTGGCTATAGGTGGTAGAGAAATGGGAGTTGCAGGGAGAGGGAAGAGGGATGGCGACGGCAGGGAGAGGGAGACAGGGATGGTGGGACCGGGATGGCAGGAAAATGACGAGAATGAGAGAGAGCTAGGGAGATAGGGAAGGCCGATGGGGGAGAGGGAGTTGCAGGGAGTGGCGAAGGCACGGAGTGGGAAGAAGAAAGAAGAAAGGAAGAAGATGGAGAATCGAGGGAGGGGCTGAGCGTGCGAACAGACCGGTCGAAGGAAAGAAGGAGTCAGCCCAGTCGAGGAAGAAAGAAAAGAAAGGAGGAGGAGGAGGCTGGCTCACGAAGGAGAGGAGAAAAGGAGCTGGGACGGGAAAGGAAAAAGGAAAGGAGGGAGGAGGGGGAGAGAAGTGGGCCAGCGGCCCAAGGCGCAGGAGGGGGGTAAGGGCAGGACGAAGCAGGTCGGCGGCCCAAAGAAGAAAAAGAAAGAGAAAAGGAGAAAAGAAGGAAAAGAGGAAAAAGGAAAAAGAAAGGGAAAATGGAATAAATAATTTAATTGATAAAATAATAAAATAGAATAATTTTGGGTAATAAATTGATTTAATATTTTAATTTAAGATAATTAAAATATAAGGGTTAAAAAGGATAGTTTTTGTAAAATAAAGGTTTAAAATTTTATTTAAATAATAAGAGTATAATAAAATAAAAAAATATTTATTTTAATTTATTAAATATTTATAATAAATTTTATGTGCTCACAAATCCATAAAATAATTAAATTAAATAGATTTAAAGGCTAATTTATTCCAAATAAAATTTATTTATTAAAATATAGGCTTTTAAAAATTCGGGGCATTATAGCTCGACTCACATGGCGTTCTATAATAAGTGATTAGTGTCTTCTCATAATTTATTAATATCCAATGTTTGGTTTATTGAGCTCGGGATCCCCCACTATTATAGCCAGTAGACTGAAAATATACATAGCAGCACACACCTAACCACTATTATTCACTAGTCCCGGCTCAATACTCTTTCACTTTACATAATTAGTACTTTTTTCATGTCTTATTCAACAGATATATTTATTTAATTCGAGGGAAGGAAAAAGGTCCCAAATCAAGAGACACAAAGATATACTGGCCATCGAATCAAGCATTCCATATTAAGGATCATGGCATACACAAAACCTTAACACATACTTCAAATATATCTAACAAAAATTTCCATACATACTTACAAATCAGGCACATCTCGCATAATTATGAGATAAATACTATATCACACCCTTCATTATCCATCTAACCCTTAGTTATGCCCTGCTCTTATGAGATTCACTAACTTACCGAATATCCTTATCTTATTATTCACTATTATTTATGTTTGATTATAAAACTCATTTAATCAATTGACATGTGAAATATAAGTTACCGATTTACCTCTATCATCTTTACAAAACTATTGAATTACTCCTTACTTATAAAATTACCAAGTCATCCCTTTTTATTTGCCAAATTACCTTATTACCCTTCATGTTGCATAATTACCAAAATGCCCTTTGCATGTGTTATATTACCAAATTATCCTCCATGCTTATTAAATTCATCAAATCACCCTTTTGGTTGGCTAAATTACCAAATTGCCCTTCTTTATAATTATAATTACCATTTCCCCTTTACTTTACAAAATTACTATAATACCCTTCCCATAATGCTAAATTACCAAAACACCCTTCTCCTCTATTAAATTACCATTTTACCCCTTTACATTACAAAATTACAATAATACCTTTCCTTTATACCAAATTACCAAAATGCCTTTCTCCTTTACTAAATTACCATGTTATCCCTTTACTTTATAAAATTACCATAATACCCTTTTCTTTATACCAAATTATCAAAATACCCTTCTCCTTTATTAATTACCAAGTTACCTCTTTACTTTATAGAATTACCATAACACCCTTTCCTTTATGCCAAATTACCATTTTTACCCCTTTACATAATTACCAAAATGCCTTTCCTTTTTGCCACTTTATTAAAATACCATTCTCTTTTATAAAATCACCATTTTACCCCTTTACTTTAAAATTTTACTAAAATACCCTTCCTTTTATTAATTTACCAAAATGCCACCTTACTCACAAAAATTACCTAGTTACCCCCCTTTCCATGTAAAATTACTAAATTGCCCTCCTTACTTATCCATATACCATTTTACCCCCTTGATTCTTATAAATTACCATTTTGTCCTTATTATACAAATTTTACTAAAATACCTTCACTACATCAAATAATGGTATACATGCTCTATACACATCATCCAACTCCATCAACTATTATTATTTAACATTAACACATATTAGCACCTACCACACATATTTATTTAGGCCATGCTTTCACACACGAGAATTTACTAAAATGCCCCTAGGGCTTACATTAATATTATCAATGCAACAAATGGCCACATTAGTATATCATACCACACATATGTATTTAACATTATCATTAATAACAAGGTTCCTTCCCTTAAGCATTATTTCCACACATGGCACATAAATTATTCTGCTTTTCTTTTCACCAACCAAAATATGCCACTAAACACCTTATGTTTAACAACATATATGATGCATATAAACATATTAAAACTTTAATGTGATATCATACGTATATCTATATGTTTTATTAGGGTATAAAGGTTACCTTATTTCCAATAAAAATTAAATCTTATCGGTACCCTAGTTAAAGGTTTGAGTTTTGATTATGTAACACCCCCAAATTTACTGCTGAAAAATTTCGCTTAAATCAAGAAGATTTAGGGGAAGCGAAAGATAAAACCGTAACCTCGGGGGCGTTACCGCCACACTTAGTACCGGACCAGTACACTTCTACCGTTCCAGTACTAAGTGCTAAGGCTAAAACCAAACAACATCAGATGCGAAACATTAAAACATGGGTCGACACTTAACATAAATCATTAACAAAACACAAGTCAAGTGATAATTAGAATATGGTTTAGGATTATAACTTAAGAGTACGATTCTCAAAACATAAAGCGTAGTCCAAAATACAGCTAAATAAGGAAATACAAAATCCGATGATAGCAATGGAGTCCGGCCAACTCGCTCTCGGTCCCCAAGTCAGGTTAGGCTCAACACTCTGCCCCACCCGATGCCTTGTAGGTATCATAGGCATCGAAGACATGGTCTCCTACCTGCACAAGATCAGAGGGGTCTTCTGCTCGTGGGAATGAGTAGCACCCATGAAATGGGTGATCAGTACGCTACGTACTGAGTAAGGTAATAGATGAGCTAAGGCCAACACATAGAACATATGATACAAGGATAAGCACATAGGCAACATACAATAGCACACATGATAAGGCCTGATTACTTTCCCGGTGACTTATTCTTTATTCTCATTAGTAATATGTCCATTCCACACGTATTCTTTAATAGTCCATGCGAGTGCGGGAACTCCACTATTATAGCCGGTGGAACGGAAAGTATACACTCAAGGCAGAACGCTCCTGACCACTATTATTTGCCGATGGACTGGTCTCTAAGGCAAAATGCTCCTGGCCACTATTATTTGGTGGTGGACCGGTCTGGCCCCGACTCACATGGTATTTCGCTGTAAGTACTTAGTGTATTTTCCATGGTTTAATTTACTTACTTTGGTTTGTCGAGCACGAAATCCCCCATAATTATAGCCGGTGGACCGGAAAGTATACACTCAGGGCAGAACGCTCCTGACCACTATTATTTGCTGGTCGACCGGTCTCCAGGGCACCCCGGCTCCTGGCCACTATTATTTGTCGGTGGACCGGTATGGGCTCGGCTCAACGATCTTTCACTTTACATGATTAGTGTTTTATCCGTGTCTTATTAGATAACATTCCACCCTTGACATGCATGTCATCGATGTTCTACTGCTATTCTCTCAAGAGGGCACGTCCCATATTTTAAGACTCCTGCACCTCTTATCACGACCCGACATC